>CM053168.1:59034311-59155268 GCA_012977825.3 Pteromalus puparum
ACAACCTCTCTCTCTCTCTCTCTCTCTCTCTCTCTCTCTCTCTCTCTCTCTCTCTCTCTCTCTCTCTCTCTCTCTCGGCTACATCCCCACCATCGGTACGAGCAGGGCTGCTCTCTGTAGCCGGCCCGGAATCGACGCTTCTGCTTCTGCTGCTGCTGCTGGGATGGAGAGATTCGAGCTAGTTATACGTGTAACTGGGTATAGATAGACGTCGTTGCGCCGCTACTGGGACTTTGTAGGAAGCGCGCGAAATTTAAGATAGAGGCTATACTCTTCGAGAGCTTTTTTATGCTTTATGGGATGATGCTGATGCGGGAGGAGCCATTATTGAAATTGCGAAACTCCGAGTCGATGCTGTGATGGGAGTGTTTATGCGGTTCGCGCGGCGGGGGGCGGGAGACTGATTGTTTCGAACTCATGATTTATTTATTGTGACAGGGTGGAATTATTGTCGTGTGCAGGTTGGCTGGGTTTGATATATAGTTAGTCAAAGTCGTTATTTTTCATAAAAACTTTTATTACGTGTAAACAATCTTGGTCGATGCTTTACATAAACTGTAACCGTTAAACATTTGTATAATTATTGTTTGTAATGAACACTCGTAGAATATTTATAAAATTGTTAGTTCAAAATGGAAACATGTAAATCGAAGTATACATAATATATTAAACTTTGATATAGAAAGACACACCCGAAAAACAGTCACGTCGTCGCAGCAAGCCACTCAAAAACCGATCAAAACAAACCGCGGAAAAAAAAGAATCGTTTCGCCTGATCCTCATCCTTCTCTCTCTCTCTCTCTCTCTCTCTCTCTCTCTCTCTCTCTCTCTCTCTCTCTCGCGGCAGTTAGCCGTCATTCACCCAAATCCCAGAGCCATTCGCACGAGAATCCCGCGGAAGTGAAAAAAAATACGCCCACTATACGATACGATAAAAAAACACACGCACGCACACCCCGTGTCGAGAGACCGTCACTCTCTCTATCCCTCACCCCGTTTAGCAGTCGAGTCTCGATTTAATTCGCCACACGGGATAACGATCCTCCTCTCCTTCTCTCGGCATTCACTTAGCGCTGCGGAGATGAGCGGAATATAATAATAATAATAATATCCGTGTTTATATCCGAACGATGTTGGCAAAGAAAAATAGATCGAAGGGATGCAGCCGCGCGGACGCGAAAGGGACGTCGTGTATATATAAGGGCGTGCGCGCGTTCGTTGGAGGATGCGCAATTCGGATATGAAGGTCCACTGCGGAGGAGGGCGGAGTCACTCTTTCCGACTTTTGCGCGAAGAAGGAAATTACTCGAGTCGCAGGCGAGATTGAAATTTTTAATGGATCATCCGGCTGTATAAAAGTTATATATTACACACATGGTTGTAAATATTCAGCTGGAAATGCAGTTGATATCGCTCGCGTGTATATTTTCCAAGCCCTTGGGAGAAGAATTTTTTCGATTTCGCGAGATATTTTATTATTTTTCGAAACGTTTGCAGCCCTCTCGCATGGAAATTGCCCGGGAGAGAGAGAGAGAGGGGGAGTTGTCGAGAGACGGGAATCGCAGGGAGAGAAGAGAATCAACAAGAGTGGTAGAAAATAGATACTCTGCAGCGGAAAGCGTACGCGTGAGAAATTCTCAGGATGGAAAATCATACGAGAGAGGGAATTCGAGTATAGGTGCGCGCGCGCGCGTGAGTAGGTATACACTTGAATTATTCATCAAACGCAAACTTGTATAGCAGTTTTTTTTTTATCTTCTCGCGAAAATTAAGAGAATATCAATATCGCGAGATAAAATAAAACGGATCGCACTCGTCTCCCCCCCCACTGAGTCAAATTATACGCTCAAGCTTGGCTAATGAAACTCGCCCTCCGAAAAAGCTCTCTCCTGCCAGCGTCGGCTCTCTAAAAAGAATCTCTTTCTCTCAAGCCGGGCAAACAAAAGTATGGAAAATCGCAAGGATCCTCTCTCTCTCTCTCTCTCATGTCGCCCAGCGAGAGAAAAAACCGCACCACGACGAGCATCGGTTCACCTACACATCTTTGTCGAGATAGAGAGAGAGAGAGAGCCCGGCCCCTGCGCTCTATCGCTTTTCGGGGAGGCTGCGCGCAGCGGCAGCAGCAGCAGCCGGGATGAGAGAAGAGCAGCAGCACAGGAGTAGGGAAAAGCAGCGCCGGGCTTGCGCGCGAGCAGCACCGGATCAGTTCCCTCGAGCCTAGGGCTAGAAGCGAACCGGCCTGCGCGCAGCTTGTCCGCCGCCTTTACTTCCCTTCTTTCGCTATACTTTGTTGTTATTCCTTCGGTTTCCTTTCTTCGGTTCCCGGTTTCCTTATCTTTTTATCTCACACACACACACACACACACACATACACACATACCACGCTGACTTTTCTCTCGCGGGCAAGAAATCTTCGTATACAACGCAGAATTACACGTGCTGCCGCAAGCGAATTGTTTACGATCTTCATCGAATCGTCATCGGTGTGCATTGATAAAGAGAGTATAGTTTGCTTGGAAAGAGAAACGAACTCTTTTTGACTTTGTCTCGTTGGAAGCAACCGCCCCGTGTGTATACAACGCCGTCTCTCAGCTACTAATCAGCGTATATATAACAAGCAGCAGCGCGCGAGGAGTCGGACGCATGCGCCCGAGAAAGGACGGACGAAGGCGCGAATTAATCAAACTTCCGATTTCTTCGGAGCTTGCTCAATCTCCTTAGGATATACCTCGTGTTTCGGACTGTATACGTAAACGGATTTTAATCAGGTACGTAAGCATATTATATATTCTCTTTGATATAAAAACTGTAACATCGTCAAACATATAGTGCTAAGTAAAATTGCATCCACGCGCGATTTATTGATCCCAAGTAACCCGAGTGTGTGTGTGTGTGTGTGTACGTGCAGTAGCGCGTGAACGTGTGGGTGAGAGAGGGTGTATATATAAAAAGTACGAATCATGACTTCCCGGTGGCCATTGCCGACCGAAAAAGTTTGCGTTTATTGGGCGATGGCCGGCGTTTATCCGGCGGGACGTTAGGCTTTGCTCTTCCGGTAGCCAGGTCAAGACCTCCCCTGGTCAGCTGATTGAAGTCGATGATGGTGAGACTGGGCTCTTTGATAGGCTCCTGCGTCACCGGTAGCTCCTGGCCACCGCCGGGAGGACTGCGGTGCTTGCGAGAAGCGCCGGCGACGCCCGCGCGGCTCCCGCTCATCGATCGAGCAGCAGCAGCAGCAGCAGCCGCCGCTGCCGGCCCTGATGCTACGGGCTCCTCCTCCTCCTCCTCCTCCTCTCCCGCTGCCGACGCCTCCACCCGGAAATACCTGCGAGCGAGATAAAGAGGGAGTTGTGCGTGTGTATATGTGCGTTGACACTCGAGCAAGGATTATTGGTGTTATTTATGGGAGACTGTGACTTTTGAACTATTTATACGGAAGCCTTGGGCAGGTGTGTACAGCTTTGACGTCAAAGATGTTGTATTAACTCGGAAATCGATTTTTCATCTTTCACCGTGCCGCGGCCTTTTTGTTTCTATAACGTAACGTCCGACGCCAATTATAGAAAATCCATGCAACGCTTTCGAAAAAAGGAAATTACAAGTAATTCACTTTAATAATGCACGGTATACGCGTGACTCGGTAACTTCATTTACTATAACGCAGGCCAGAGCTTAAAAGCTCTTATTAATAAAACATTGAAAAAAAAAATATATATATATATATCTCACTCGTGAATGCTGGCCAAGTGTATGGGCGCCGGTGTCCTTGCCGTCCTGGGCCTTGGCTCTCGTGGCGCGCGATGACGTTGCCTCGACTGCCTGCCTCGCTTGCTCGATGGCTGATCGGGAAGTCCCGATGGAATTAAGCCCGTTAGCTTGTAGTACTCCAGCAGCGCTCGCGCCAAGTTTCTGCCGACCCTGTAATCTGTTTCTTGTTAAGGTTATACCTCGCTCCGATGCAATTACGCCGCGCACTTTTCTACTCGAGGTCTTGCCTCGATTTCCTTTTGATTTGCGGGGGTGTCGTAACGTGGGAGGGATCAAGGATAAAGAGATAGGACGATTTATTTTTGAGTGACTCGATCGACGCGAGGATTGGAGCTTCGCAGTAGTTAGGCACTCGCAATAGTCAGACGAAGAAGTGTTTATACGATTCATTTGTTTTAACGAATTTTTAAAAAAGATACAGCTCTCCTCGGTGTAAGGCAGAATTTCAGTGGTCCCTTTGCGCGTGTATCCGTGCATAGATACGTGCAGCGTATAGCAGTTAACGTGCTCGCTTAGTATCGAGCAGAGGTATCGTCTTGCGGTTCCCTCCTTATGAGTATCTTGGTTGTACATCGTGTTCCTCGGTTCATAATCTTCGGCTAGTTGGGCCAACAGCTTCGGCAGTACTATGTGACGCTCGTACCTGAAAGCCTTGATTATTCCTTAATGTTTTAAAGTTTTACTTGTTAAATTCTAATGACACTAATTTATCTTCTTCATAAAAATACACTATACGATGTAGGCATATATGTTCCCTTTGAATGAAAACGTCTCTTTTACGGTTATGCGTAACTGCGACTGTTTCAATAAGTATACCTGTACACGTCGTCGTATGTGTTTCCGTAGACGAAAACACCAGTAGCATTCGTATGTGCGTGGAGATCGAGTACGCAATCCAGAGGGACATTCGGATCTTTATCGAGCGATTCCAGCAGAGTTTTAGTAGCACTTAACGTCGGATGTATCCAATCCGAGATCCTGTTCCATGAGCGATTCAGGTCCATTCCCATCAACGTGGATCTGAAGAGAATAATAAATAGCGTGTATACGAAATTATAATCATCAATTAATCCCTGAATACATCAATCAATCTCTGACCGGTAATTCCCAAGATACACGCCATCGGGGTTGAGCATAGGCACGACTTTGAAGACGACGTAGTCCCGCAAAACTTTGGCTATGGGATGAGCACTAACTAAAAAGTCGAGAAGACCCTGACAGACGAAGGACGAAGGCGACTCTCCTGGATGAACTCGTCCGAATATCACGACTGCACGACGCGATCGTTGCTGTTCCGACTCGTTGGGACTCGACGAGTTCGCGCTTGTCCTCGAGTCTTCCGCTGTTATAGTCAGCAGTTCGACCTTCCGCTTCTGAATCGAGTTGGCCAGTGTTTCCCGCTTCACTGCTGACGATCTGTAGGAATGAGTGATTATGGTAATGTTTGTGTGCTAGCTGTTTGATTGATTGGCAAGGAAACATTGTTTCTCAAGCTGATTTCTCGAGTCTACTTTGTAAACTGTTTCCGTTAGAGCAAAGACGTTACCGAACTCGTGTGGTATATACGGAAGTAATCATAGTGTAAAGAGAGAGTCTTCTTAGAACTTTAGCTCTACACAAACTAAAACACTTGCAACGTATACATTATTAGTGCAGCTGTATATACTCGTCTGAATAAGGAACGACCTCATCAGAGCAAGTTGCGATGTTTGGTTCAATTTTATTTCTTTGTAGCTTGCTTTTATCTCTATTTTATGTGTTTTCCTTATACACACCGCTGCTGTGCAGAAAACTTTGTATAGTCCTGGCTACAAGCTCGTTAGGTTACTTTCGACCGTAACACCTTTTTTCGCTGTATAGCCTCGATCGAGTTCTGTTATACAGCTGTACAAGGTTAAATTTTTTAATTTAACTTTTTTTTCACCAGGTGCGATCGTGTGTACCAGTTCAGCTCGAATTTCCTCATTTGATGTATCCTCCTGAAACTTTATTTCCCAACTATAGTGCAACTTGGCCCGAAAAAATGTTATCTCCAACTTTAACCAGGCTAAATACCAATACACCTATCAGATTCAGTTTATTTTCCCGGAATAGCTTGATTCAACAGAGTTATGAGAACTAAAGCTTATATATTTATAAACATTTTGCACCTACTTCATAACGAGATTATCCAAGTGGCCCAAATGCCTAGTGTACGAGTAAGGATAAGTCAGAGTGAATTGGTACTGCTCGTCCTCGCGGTCGAAGGCAAAAGCAAAGCTGAGTACATAGTGGTCCTGGTGCTGCTCAGACTTGTAGTAAAAGACCTGTTTCAGCGGCAGCCTCTGCCACTTGGTTCGACTAGTGCTCCTCACCAGCGGAGTCATACCCTCCCTGAACAGATTCTTGCTCTTGGAGATGTTGACGATGTTAAAGATGACTCGCTGGTCCAGCCGGACATTGTCCACCGTAAAGTTGAACCAGAGCCTGAGTCGAGGACTGCAGGTGTCAGGTCGGATGAACAGGTCGTACTCGAACTCCGAGACCAGGTCCACGCGACCCAGGTTACCCGTCTCGAAGGATGCGTCGAAGCAGAGGTGACCCTTCTTAGCTTTTCCACTATGTCCGGGAGGTCGGATCACCAGCTTGTTGACGTTACCCAGTCCTCCTTCTGCGTCGCTGTCCTCGCTGTCTGTGGGGTGAATGAATTGTTATAACTTTTTCCACTATTTTATTCAGGCTAGAAAATGAGCGTATATCATATGAAGCGTCGCGTTTAACGAGGCCCGCTGGAATTTTCTTCTCATATACTCGTTTTTTTTTCTAGGCGTTTTTCTAATGGGGCAGTCTATATTCTCATGCAGATGCGGAGTGGGTTTTCGCAACCTCATTAAACCCCTAGAAGTTTCCGCTCACTCTCTCTCTCTCTCTCTCGCACAAAGTATTGCCCGTGGCACAAGAAACTTTTCAGAAAACCCAAGCCGGAAATAGCCCGCGCACTAGAAGTGCCGAAGCCAGACGCTTTTTACATATTATACAGGATATGAAAAATCTACACACAATTGTTATATTCAATTAAGAGTCACTGGGTCTCGTTAGCGATTCCGTGTAAATTTCATAATAATAATAATTTAATTACAAAATCAGGAGTAATTAAAAATAACGAAGCGTATAAAAACGTAATTAATTTAACGGCGTTTCATTACGCAACAACGATAAAACGCGATCTCGCTCGGCAATCCACGCGCAATATATCAAGAGATTATAAGAGATAATCGAACCGGCACGCTGATAAAGACTGGTGTGTTCGAGCGGATCCCTGCCCTCAGGCTGAAACGACATCGGATCCTCGCCGCGAAGCTCATGGACTAGGACTGAGGAGCCCGCGAATTCACGGGCTATGCTCTACTCCACGATTTTCCCTACCTTCGCTATACACGCCTGAGAGATCAACAGTCTCTCTCTCTCCTTCTCTTTCACCCCCTTTGGTTCGCGTGGTTGCACGCGCGCAGACACTGACACGTGATGCATCATCGCAGTGGTGTAGCTGCACAGGTGCCGGCGTTTGATCCGACTAGCGTGATATGCCTCTCTCACTCGGCGTCTATATAGTATATACTTTCCATCAAGACTCCGTGTGGGCGCGCAACGTGAGCTCTCTCGGTTTGCCGATCAGTTGATGCGACTTAGAGTGCTGATTTTAAGCCTGATTTATTGCTTCGTTAGTGCAGCGATCGAGGGATTCGCTTTTTCGCTTATATTGGAGGCATTGATCGGAGATTGGAACGTTATTCGGTTCGCGACGGAAGGAATTATTGCTATAGTAATTACCTAGTATATTGCTCTAGGGCAAAGCTGCAAATACATCGCGCACATTCCAACCCGTTCCCCAGCGCAAAAAAAAAGTATTCTAAAGAAGCAACAACAATACTCTATACCCATTACCCCTCGCGACTCGAAATGCAGTCTCGCAACCCCTTCGGTTCATCCCTCGTATACTGCGATACACAGATAAAGGCTAGCGCACTCTTGCAATTATTGCAGTGCGCGCACGTGCGAGTCTAGTTTTTAGCGAGGTATATATAGGATAGCTTGCAGGCTACTCTTTTACCACTACTAGCTGACGGAGTACAGAGTAGACTCGAACACGTGCGCAACGGCAGCTTTTACGTCGAGCCTCTCGCGTAATTTCTCCGCATCAATGATTCAGTCGCCGGGGCCGCGTGCAAGCTCTCTCTCTCTCTCTCTCTCTCTCTCTCTCTCTCTCTCTCTCTCTCTCTCTCTCTCTCTGAAGCTCTATAAGCGCGCGCTCTTTCCTCCGGCGCTTTGCGCTAGTTATGGAAAAGTTTAGCGAGGAATATTTGCGCTATGGAAACACCGGCGAAATTGTTGGTGATGATTTATACGATGTCATGGCATATAATTGTAAATATAATTTTGTAAATATAAATGCATCGCAATTAGCTACTATATACACGTGTACGAAAGATCTATACGCGTAATAAATTCAGAATAAACATTCGTTTTAATAACAATGTATACACACATTATACACGGTTAGAGGTACACGACGAAATAGCGTCGCGTGCTGATTTGAATGCAGCAGCATAAATATTTTTTACGCAAGAGGCTACACGCTCCGCTAGTTGAATTCAGCCATGCAATCTGCATATTCATTATCCAGTTATGAGAGAGTTTTTTTTTAGTTCTCTCCTATTATCCTCTCTCGTACATAATTAGCGAATTTCAAAGCAATCCTGCACCGGTCGATGATCAACTACTGAATATACCAGTAGTAAATCCCGGTATGGTCAGACTCACTGAACAATACAAACACAACGCGAAATCTTCCTCATAACAGTCTCGCAATAAAAGATTCAATCTAACGCAGGCACTTCCCGCAGTAAAAAAAAATCGCTTATCTAGCCGATCTATACCACCGCCACAAAGCTATATACACAAAACAATCGCTTTGCCAGCAGTCTCTCAGCGCGGCGCATCAGCCAATATACAGCGTGTTCGATATTATTCGCAAGGAAATCGGGAGAGAGAGAGAGAGAGAGAGACGACTGGCTTTGATGCATAACGCTCCGAAAATGAGATCTGCAACTGTCGATCTCGCGTGCCAGCAGCAGGGGTGGGCTGTCTGCAGCGATGATCCCGGGCGATAGGAGCTCGCAAGCTTCCGGCGTGTATACCTCGCGCGCCGCCTTATCGCTCGCTCCTTCTCTCTCGTACGTATAGGCCCACACGATTAAAGAGCGAGCGAGGCTTTTGATGGACGTACGGACAACCGGAAAATTGTACTCCCGTATAGAGCGGCTCTACTGACACGTGAGCGAGTTGCACACGCGCGAATCGCACGAACGCTGTTTCGTGGCTTGTTGTTTTCGCGCTTACCGAGGTTCTTGTCCTCTCGATACACACGGTGATATACACACACAGAAATGGAGAGAGTATTACGCGAGAAAATTTGATTGGTTACTAACCGGAATCACCTCCTGACATCGTAGCTGCGGCTCTGAGGTACACTGTCAGAGAGACCACTATCTCGCGTTGGGGACACTTTCGGCCATTTGAACGCGTTACCTTGGCGCCGTTGAATCGATAGCCATCAGAGAGCTTGGTGCTTGCTGCGTGCACGCCTTTTTTCTTCTCTCTCTCTCTCTCTCTCTCTCTCTCGCTAATTCGCGGCCATGCGCACTTGGCTGCGGGAAGCTATGTATACGCGTTAGCGGAGGAGGAAGAGAGGAGGCTTAATGAGTTTGGCGGATGTCAACGAGAGGGCAGCTCCTTTTTCGCAGTCTTTGACGCGCGCCCCGTGCTATATACCTCGTAAGGCGGAGTGGCCACTTAGCCACCCCAGAGAGAAAGAGACTGTATTTATGGATCCTTTGAAGCGGGGAGAGGGCTCTGCGGTTGTATACCACGTTAGTTGGCTTTTTTTTTTGACTTCGAACGTACTTTAAAGAGGGAAAGTTGCGCTTTCGAGAGGGTTATGCTTGCTGCACTGTGCGCGTTGTTCTTTCAATTTATATCGCTGATAAGCTTTCTTTGCTACGAAAATACTGACGTAATTAACCGGGATTATAAAGGGACATGCTTTTTAATATTGATGTAATGTAAAACTTTTCCAATAATTCCGTGTAAAGCGCCATCGATATAATATCTCGATTCACAAGCGTCTCCGAATTATCAGTCACGGGCAGGTCTAAATAATTAAGAGGGCAACTTTTTATCAAAACAACGGAATAATATCCCAGGCAACAGCGAGCAAGCGAGTGGAAAATCGTCGATAAAGCGCGCGCGAGACAGGGTATCGTTAATTTTTCAAACATCAAGATTCCGGGCCGCGTGAAGTAGTTAGACGCTGGCTGCGGAGCCAGTATAACGCGGGGGGTCGACAAACTACCGCTCGAACAAGTCGTTCTTATCGATCAGAAAAAAGGCAGTCAGCCTTATCCGAGATCTCTCTCTCTCTCTCTCTCTCTCTCTCTCCTCGGAGGAAATTATCGAGCGCCACAGCCGCACGTCGTCCCTGGGGGCGCCCGCACACCAGAGCTCTTATGTGCGAGAGCATTTTCGAATATACTAATATAGCTGTGTAGTTGTGTATTTGAATATATATACGTGGGGAGAGGTAAATAAAGCGACGATGCAGACGTGACCCACATTATATTCCACGCTCTGCGAGCGACAGCTCGCGTCAAGCCTCGAATTTTTCAGCTGTCTCCCGGTATAATACGATGCGCTTGACTCTCGAGGCGGGCGCGAAGTCTCTTCATCCGTTATGTCGGCGACGTTTGATTGTGCGCGGGGTGTACTTAGCCCCTTATTCGCTCTCCCTCTCTATACTGCTCCTGGAATTGGACGTGGAGTATAGCAGACACCTTCCTTACCGACTCGGGAACGTCCCCAGCGGGATCCGTAGAGAATCAAATCTCAGAGCCACCCAACGAAATATTTGTCATCGCTTGTACACTCTTGCAGCGAGACAAGCAATAAATCCTCGATAACATCGCGTAGGTATACACCCAACATAACCGAGCTGAAAAGTAAAAAAAAAAAAAATCTCCGCACACATCCAGCAGCCAGCTCTCGGTTTTATGCAGAGAAATCAATATACGCGCGTCTGCACGAGCCTCAGCGCTGCACTCATAATAATGATTCGAGATTCGCGCAGTACACGCACACACCCTCGGGGCATCGCGCAGCGTCATCATTAGGAAGAGGAAGAAAAAAGTCTGCGCGTAAATTCGTCATTGTCTTTCTTTCTCTCGGCCGCGACTCTTGCTCATTATTTATTCATCCCCACAATTCGCGCACGGCGCATAGCCTAACGCAATTGAGGCCTCCGAAGGCCGCGCGCGCGCAAAGATTTTTCTGGAAAAAGAAGCTATAGGTATAGAGACGCATGTATATACAGAGGTTGGCGAGCCTGGCAAAGTGAATGACTGCGTGCGCGCGCGGCGGGCACATATATATACGAGAGGCGCGGGCGGTTTTGCGCGCAATCGATAATCGAGCCCCCACCCCAGGGCTAGCTCAAATGCGCCGGCGTCGAGCGCCGCCGTTTTTCCCACCCCTCAAGAAAGGGGGGTGGATATGTACGGAGCGTGCGATACGCGGTGGAGGGAACGAGAGGGAGATAGCGCCGCCCTGGCCGGGCCCGGCCGAGCCTCGCCGGCTGGCTTGCCCGTCAGTTTAGTTACCGCACCACATAAAGGCATTGCGTTGTAGATACCGTTAAACCCGCAATATTATTATCTCTTCATTTTATAATAATATCTTTCCGTTCAGTTCGCCGTTCGTTCGTTCGTTCGCTCGTCCGTTCGTTCGTTCATTTTTCTGTTCTTCTTATATATATATATCTCTTGTTCGCGTAAATATATATATATATATATATATCTCGCGTTATATACGTTCTCCTCCTTAATTCTCTCTCGGTTATTAAGTTGATCAGTTGATAATATAAATACAACCCGCCAGGCCGTGTATACACCCATATCATTTCTACCGTACGTTCTTTTCTCCGGCTAACTACAACTACTACTATTACTACTGCTGCTAGCAACCAACTAACCAACCAAGTTTTCCCAACTCTCGCAAGTACGCACACACCGCTCCAAGGACACACACACACACACACACACGAGACCTCCTCCGTATATATCAGTTTGGCAGCGATATATCAGTGCGAGCGCGGGAAACAAACACGAGCCAACAGAGAGAGAGAGAGAGAGAGAGAGAGAGAGACGAGCAACAACCGCGCGTATACTTGCAACACACGAGGGTCATCAGAAGAGGGAGAGCGTTCGAGAAGAAGAGCTATAGCCGGGAGTTCGCGCCACTGTCGCCGCCACCGCCACCACCGCCGCTATACACAAGGGCGTGGTCCTCGTCGTCCTTTCCTCACCTCGATTCTCGCGTAAACAACGCACGTTGTTCGCTGATTTTCACACGGGGGGTCAACAGACTCTCCATACCGACGCGCGTTTCAGAGGGTTATTATAAATTAGGAAGAAACTGCAGAGAGAGAGAGAGAGAGAGAGATAACGAGACTGTGATAGGACGTACGTAACAGGAACTCTTTTCCCCATACGACGTCCAGCGATTGAGACGCTAAATATTGAGACACGTGTATAACTTTGTCGAGATTGTTAAGAGACTATAGATAGAGGCCCGGGATAACGTGTAAAGCGACGGACGATATAATAATAATTAGCTAAATAAAGTAAAACGAGTATTAAAAAAAAAAAGAGGCGCTTGTCAGACACACGTTCCTACGAGAGCGAAAAGTCAGCCCGCCGTTCAGCGACCACTGAGTTTTCATCTTTACGAAGCGGTATGTTATTTTTCTGTTTTTCATTTCTTTCTTATTATTCATTATTGATTATTGATTATTATTGATTATTATTGATTATTATTGATTATTATTATTGATTATTATTATTATTATTATTATGCATTTTGTGCGATGATATGTTTTCCATATTTTGACTTACATTACTTACATACACTCACTGATGCATCCCCTTATTATTATCGTTGATTGGGTTACTTTGCATTCCATCCCCTCCCACCACATCGATGTCTTGTGCTATCCTCGTTTCGAATCTCGATTATAAAAAAGAAAAAAAGGAAAAAAAAGACACATAATCCATCATATAACACACAGCAGCGCATAGAGACGCCGCGCTCGGAACGGGAGAAAAGGGGTGTGCTCGCGGTGGGGGAATCGGAATAATCTCGATTCGGGGGTGGCAGCAGCATCCGGTTTTCGCGATTCTATGCGCGCGCGCACCGCCAGGGCGGTCTCCCTGGCGATGCGAGAGAGAGAGAGAGAGAGAGAGAGAGAGTTTCGGAGAGGCGCTGGCTTCGCCGGGCGCGCATCGATTCATCGCGCCCATAAAAAAATCAATGCTCTCTCTCGTCCAACGCCTGTTAAAATTTATACACCGACGACGCGCACGGGAGAGACGGAGCGGAAAGACGCGATTGGAAATTTATCGGTGATGCTGCTGACCTTTCGCCGCTCTATACGGTTAGCCGCGCGCTTTTGTCCGAGCGGGGAATGATGATATTATTATAACGCTGAAGTTGTTGATTATTTCTATATTTACTTTCTTTGGTTCATATGCTCAGTTTCTTTTACTTATTGGTTTTCCTTATATATAATATTGGTTAATTAATAGCGATGTATTTACATAGAACTGATGATCATTGTGATATTGAAAAAAAAAATGAAATGAAATTACGACTGAATAACATAAATAGAGTATAAGACCATTTTGTAATGAAATTGAAATTGGAATATATATATTTATATGAACAATAAAGGCTATGAAAAAATGAACAAAAACGATAACTGAGTCTTCAAAATTATTCTCGATCCACATATGTGACAAATATTGTATGATAATGTAGATTCTAATTAGATGTAACCATATACGTATAAGAAAATGAAAACCCTCACACACACACACGCACACATACACACCCACGCATCTCATCTCATTGATGCCGCACCCACGCACACACAGAGTCACACAGAGAGAGAGAGCGAGAAAAATATGCAAAACGCGCATGCCTCGTCGCCGGGATTATCTCGGTCGCAAGATTCCGCGTACAGAGCAAAGCACTCGAGAGAGTCTCGCGCGCAATGTCGAGGCGATGAGAGAGGGAAGCAAAAAAGCAGTCGTACACGTATATATACACATCAGCTAGCCCGAGGGCCGAGGCTCTCCTCGCACATTACATAGCTATATGTGTATTGGTGTGTGAGCACGAGAAGGAGGGGGGGGGGGGGGGCAGGAGGAGGTGTAACGCTCGCTGGTGCTGCTCGTATTGATCGGCTCTCTGGGTCCATGTGTCGTTCTCTCTCTCCGCTTGGGGTTGAAACGTGCGCGCGCTGCTCTGATGACGAAGGGGCTGCTTAGAGGGTAGGGTCGTGCGCGCAGAAAACCGGGGTTCATATACCCCCAGGATGGTGCGCTGCTGCAGCACTACCGGTGTGTATATTCTCTCGCGATCCAGCCGGCGCGCACCAATCAATGGAGCAGCTTCACGGACGCTGCCGCCGCCGCCGCCGCCGCCCCTAGCCTAAATCCCAAGGTCTACAATTTCCAGCCAGAGCTGCTTCTATATATGTATACATCGAGAGCTGCATTCCATTATTGCACGCGCGATTCTCGCTTACTCTGGAAAAGCCGGCTACTGTTGTTCTTACGCATACACGCCCACGCGCGCGCTCATTATTGTTTTGCCACGGGGGGGATCGGATAATTGCTCGCTGTCGGTAAATGATTAAACTATAGTCTACGTGTGTATAGGATTTTTGAGATTTAATTTCGCGCAGAGCTCGTTAGCTTATGGCATATGCGTTTACTAGTTGGCCGTTTGCGTCGATATTTCGCCTGTATACCTAATACCGAATGAGCTTGTTTTATAATTCTGCAGGCTCTGTTATTTTAGCCGGGGCTGCGGCTGGCTTTTTTGTCTACTCTGCGGGGCATTGTCCTCCCGTGCGCCGTGTTATCGAGTCGATAATTCTCTTCCAGTTCTGCTGCATCGATCTTCCACCTGTGACTGATAACAGTTGCGAGAGCCAATACACCTGATGTGTCTTAACACCGGGTTTGCTCCGTATACCAGTCACGTATATATAACAGACTTATTTTGGCGAGAAATTTTTAATCGAGATTTTTCCGTTTATAGTTGTATCGACAAACTTTATTTTTAGAGTATATAGCCGGCATCTGCATCTTTGTCTCGACTGAGAAATAGTCATCGGTAAATAATAATCGATCGCAGCGCGTAGCCTTCAGACGCCGCGTCGTCCTCAAATAATGTCTTTTTTCTCTTTTACATTTTGTCCATACTCTCTACTATCTCATTAACCGTCGTTGTATGCAAAAAAAATTCCACGTACGTCAAAAATTTTATTTTTAATTAACTCTTGATCGAGGCTGCAAAAAGCTGAAAAAAAACACCCCACTCGAAAAATCGATACACCCAATTGTCTTATAATCATTATCGCAGCGCTGAGAGTATTTTCAGGCCGGTCAGTTTTAAAAGGCTGCATTCATTCGGGCTCTCGTAACAGTACACGTATATGGGGAGAGACAGGCTGGAATGGTTTACAACGTTTATTATATCCTCCCCTTCGACAACATCGGGCTGTAAAAGCGTATACAGGGGCAAAAGGGATGCGCTGCTGTAGAGGGAGATTGATGGTCTACAGACTCTGCCTCGAGGTCCAGTATAGGGATTCAAAAGCCCCGCGAATTATTTCGACGCTGATGCAACGTTATTGCGTTACGGCGTCGAGAGACAAAGTCGATGCGCGTTTAAATAAACGACAAGAGCTCGTTTGTCTTTTAAATGAATTTTGATGGGTATCTTACATCATATCGCGACGCGTCCAGATCAAACCAGCTTTCCGCGATCCAAATCCAAATTTCCATCTCAATTCGGATATTATGCAACCTTGCCGCGAATTAACATTTCTATCGGTACGGTCCATCCATTCAAATCGATGAATCGGAAACGTGCATAAATGCATCGGTATAACCGCAAATTACATGCACACGTCTGATGCATGAAAAAAGAGAAGCCGACGACGCGCAAGCTCCACAGGCGAAATGATCGAAAATACTTGTTTGACGATGGATTTATCGCGTGTCGAGCTAATTCTTTCTTACTACAGACACACATACACACACACACATCAGGGGAGGGAGAATAGCGGATGGAAAAGACAAACGGGGATTACGCAGGGATACTGTATACTCTTCAAATAAGAGGATGAGAGAAGCCGAGAATCACAATTATAAATCCGCGCGTTCACGTGAAATTTCGAATTTCTATTTTTGTATACCTAAAGTGTACCTACTTATAGCGATGATGGGAAAAAAGACTATGTATGTACCGCTTCGGAATTTACAAATGCGAGAGTTCGCGGGCTTCTTAAAATATTTATAGTGTTTACACGCGAATGCGTGCGTGTAGGTATTTATAATTCGCAGTGTGCCGCGCTCGTAGCTGAGTTTCCGCACTAATGTCGCGTCTTGCAATTCCGAGCCTGCGTGAATTCGTCGAGTATAACGCTTCAATTCTCCTTTTATTCCATACGGAGAAAAAAAAAATTTTCGCTGCGATAAAGGAAAGAATTGCGCGAGTTGCATAAAGAGAAAAAATCGTGGCGGTCATGTAAATTGGCATGCGGGCCAAGTATACGTCCGTATGTATATGTGTGTGGATAGTTTTCGTCATCGCAATCGTTCTATCTCTTTCGGGTAAGGTCAGGAACGCCTTGGCTGCCAATTTCGAGAATTCAATTGCGGCCCGAATTCTATGGGCCGTGAGAAGTACAGATAAGCGCAGCAGCAGCAGCCCCTACGTCGATTGTTTTATCGAGAGGATCCTGGGATTTATTGAAGGCGATAAGATTGTTACCGTTGCAGCGCCGCGACTGAAATTAATTTCGAGCGAACAACGCGTTTGCCAATTTCAAGCGGGGATTAGTTATTCGGTTTTGCTCTCAGCTCTTGGAGAGGATGATTGGACGCTTTACTTTGTGTTGGTGGAATTCGGCATTGATCGTTCGACGTCGGCGTTATCTATTTTAGATCGAAATTATTATACTCGACCGTTAAAGCAACAAGTAATATATAGTCGATGCTCGTCGTCCCCTCTTTTTTATTATATGCACGTATACCGCATCATCGAAAGAGGAAAAAAAAAGTTTGAAAAAGCCACTACCGGTCCGTATGGTGTCATTCGCCTCGCTTCCCATTTCCCGTGTATATGGATACACGTATACGCACTGAGATATATAACTATATGGAGATCGAAGGGAAAGAGAAAGAAGGCGACTGCTCACGCACACAGGCAAGCGACCGAAAATTTGATACTCCTGCCGCCGCTTTATACCCGCGTATATATATAGAGGAAGGAGAGAGTTCGAGGGCTTATAACAGGCGGAAGGGTGGTTTTCGATGTCGCTCTTGTGTCGATGCCGATATCCCGTGATGATAAAAACAAAGGGATTTTTCAGTTTTAAATTCTGATACGATATTTATCGATCGCTCTGCAGAAGAGGTAATTTAGCGATAAAGCCGCGTGTTATAAAATATTCCAGTGATATACGCGCGGGAGATAAGATTTTTATGCAACGAGACAAAACAAAACGGGTAACTTTATACAGGTTAATTCTTCTGCATATTCCAAAAATAAAAAGCCGCAAAAGCGAGCATCGCATGTAATATTCAAAGCTAGAAAGAGCATATAGCACATACCAGCGGCGTCGCCGGCATCATCATCATATACCGCACAAAGTTCAAGCGACGCCAGTAGCAGCTCGCCGTCGTGCCGACCGAGGGTAGTCGATCTCTCCCGAGTTTTAACGACGTTGCGGCTACGGTGGCTCACAGACAGCAGCAGCAGCAGCAGCAGCAGCGACTATAACTACGAAACACAGAGCGGCTCCAGTTTCGCTTCAGTCTGAGCTGGGCCGTCGCGCGCGCGCACGTGTGTGCACTCTTGTCACTTCGTTTCTTTTATTTCCCTTTAGTGTTTAGTCCTCGCTGTTTCTTTCGACTCGCTCTCTCACACCACACATACACACTTACGACAGACACACAAGTAAACAGTCAGTCATAATAGAAACACCGTCGATCAATCGTAATCACACAAGCACACACACACACACACACACGTCAACGTTCAGTTCAAGTCTCTATCATACAACCCTCGCGAGACTCGCCTGTATGATAATATAGTGCTGAAGAGTCCGAGGAAAGTGCATTAATCTTCCTACGTTCTTCGGAGAGAGAGAGAGAGAGAGAGTTTTGTCTGCGCTTGATTTTACGCAAACGGAGCTGGCCGTGGTGTTACGCGCTCGACGTTTATTTTAAAAATCAGACGAAAGAGAAGTGCGCTGTGTGTGTCTGCGCTTCGCGATACACACACACACACACATACGAGAGAAAGAAGAAGAGGCGACGGGGTTGCTATCGATTTCGTCCGCTCCGAATTTTCCAAGAGGGAGGACTAACACACGCAAGACTAGAGGATTTTTTAAAATTGGCTGTGCTTTTTCATACGTTGACGGTAAGCATTTCGGAGCTAATACATCACTCGCACGGGTGCTCGTTGCGTAAGAAACGTCATAATTCCTCCTCCGTTAACCCCTCGATCCCCTCTGTATAAAAAAGTAGACACTTTGAAGGAGAGCTTTTTCTTCGCGCAAGCACATGTGTGTGTGTCGCTTTTTTCTTCCGCGAAAGAAAAAAAAACGAACGGACGTAAAACTCCTCGATTATTATTTCGTATATACGTATGTGTCGTGTGCGCTTCGCTTGGCTCCGTTGCACACAGACACACGCGCTCAGTTTTTTTTTCCTTCCGAGGGGGGCGCATGTACGAGGGGGAAGAGAGAGAGAGAGCCGGCGAAGCTTACATTCGGGGGAGGGAGAGTATAGCAGCACCGCCGCCACCGCCGCCGCGAGTATTGATCGAGCCAAGCCGAGTACACCAGCAGCGCGCTTGCGATTTTCACGATCCGTCGCCATGGCCACCTGGCTATACCAAGCCGAAGATCCTATCTCCCTCGAACGGCTTGCATATATGTATATACGCCGTTCTCGAGTGTAATTGCTTCGATGATGCCAACCCCCTGCGATACTATATGAAGCCGATGTGTCTAGTTGTTTGATTCACTCTTTTTTTTTTTACAAGTAGCTTATAAAAGCCTCTAGAATGCGGAGAAACAAAGCAGTTCTCCACTTATAATACACACCGGCCGGCCGGCGTTACACTCTCTCGTTCGCGGAAAAAAAAGGAGTCTATAGCTTCTCGGACAGTCGAGTAAAACAACAAAAGTCCCTTCGGCTCTCGTTCAAAGAAAAGAAACGAGTAGCTAGCCTCTATAGTTGTGTATTCTCTATTTTTACTTCTCGCCTCTGGCACACACACACACACACACACACACACACATACACCATTGAGTAATGCTCTACAAACAACGTCAGGAGTGTATTCCGCTATATTTCCGGTCCGCGGAATCGATGCCGCGCGTAATAATCACGGGACTACAACTTCGCGGGGGAGTCGGATCGATGCAGCAGACTATTTTGTGTATAGCGTATAGTATACAGCGTATAGCTGTCTCCGCGAGGCATATATACTACATCGTTTTTGAGCAGCTCTCGTGTCCTAGTAGTGTCTTTGTTGCTTTTACGCGCACTCTGTTTACCCGGCATTCCTGGGTTCTATATGGGCCGGTGGTTCTTGGAAAGCGTGCTGCGCGTGAGAAAAGCGCGAGATTTGGACTTGGCTTTTTCTGCACGGTGAGATAAGGTCGAGCTTTTTGATGGAGATCGTTGTTTGTTGCCGTTGAATTCTGTGCAAATATGCTAATTTATTTCCAATCGACATAATCTACGTTACACGGCGCGTATCATTTATTCAACGAGGCAAATTTAATCGAACGCGTCTCGATAACACGTATAACGGGGGCGGCAGACAAACAGAATCCTACGCAGAAAGAGTCAACTTGACGACACGTAGGGTCTCTCTCTCTCTCTCTTTCTCTCTCTGACGTTCGTTTCATTTATCGATTGTTCCCCAGCGCAAGCGGCTATAGCTGCGTTTTCTACCAATGCCGTTGCCGGCGTGGGTATTTTCGTGAACGCCTCTATTATTTTGGAGTTCGCGCGAGTTGCGCGTGCGATCGATAGCCGTCGGCGCTAAAAATAACGAGCGCATGCTTTCTAATAAAGATAATGGACGTTCCTCGTCAATTTTTTCCTTCTCCCATCGATTTTCTGCGGAAGAGTGTGTATTACTGTAAACTCACTTCCGCGTGTGTGGAGAAAACAAAAGAGAAGTAGTTCAGCGCGTTGAAAAGTAAAAAAAAAAGGACTCGTCGGACAGCCCCGTAACCTGGATTTTTCAAAAGCGAGCTGCAAGAAGGGTAGCTTTGACAAGCATCAACCGCTGATGCTCGTCGATCCCAGCTCTTGAGCGGCCGCGACTTTCAATTAAGCGCGAGTGCGCGTGCGTTCAATTACACGAGAGAGACGAGCCCCCCTGTACAGTTCCATAGTCCAAGGGAGAACTCTGCGCCGTCGCGTCGAAATGGACCGAGAGAGGGTATGCGTATACTACTGTAGACGAGACGCATAGACCCGAAAAAAAAAAAGAGCCGAGCGACCTTCCGCCTGTGATTGTAATAACGGGAGAAGGAGAGAGAGTCACGCGTCTACTGTACATATACTGTAAGGGGGGTTGCCCTAAAGCCCCCTATTTTGCTTTTTTGACTGTGCGCGGCGCTTGCTCTCTCTGCCTATCAGTTTTCTCGCTGACCGCGTCTACAGGGTAGGAGAGAGAGAGAGAGAGAGAGAAAGGCCGATGACTCCGGCTTGCGCCCTTCGTTGCTCTCTCAGTCGGTGCTGTGCCTTGTGGAGGACGTGTTCGGTGCTCTTTTTCTTTTCGTTCTTTTGGTTTTTCGGATTGTGTGCTCCTGTGGTTTTTTTTATTTTCTACGAGCAAGTGGTACGTTTTTGTATTTATTTTTTTTTTTAATTTTTCATACGTTCTTCATTTCGTCGACGATAATTTTTTGCGATTATTCCTGGTCATCTATTATATATGAGTACCTCGCTTTATTTTCCCGTAAACAATGCCTCGCGTCAAAGCGCATGAAAAGAAGATATACGCCGGGACATTAAAATAATTTTTTTTTTCTCCTCCACACTACCGCCCTCGAAAACCAGTTTAAAATTCAGCGCTACCAAAAGTGAACTGACCTCTCCCCCAACTCGACGCGCGGATTATCCGCCCCAGTCGCGAAACAATGATCGAGAAAAAAAAAAGCCGGACAACAAAATGTCTGTCTGGCGTTTCGGCCGCCAACAATGAGACGCTCGCGTATAGAGAGAGAGACCGCAGGGCGACATTGAAATCGTCTATACAGTAGCAGCAGCAGCAGCAGCAGCAGCAGCAGAGTAGACGGTGTGTGTCACGGGGTAGTGAGTTCTCTCGCGGAAAAGGTGGAAAGGCCCCGACGCGTAACATCAGCGATATAAAGCCGATATATATATATATATAACGGGTGGCTCGTGCCGGCTGTTGTGCAGCGTGTCCGAGGCAGCAGCTGCGTACACGCTCTCTACTAGCCTCCCCTTCTCTCTCTCTCTCTCTCTCTTTCTCTCTGCGTCTGCTTCGCTTCTCCCTTTTTTCCGGCGCGCGCGTTCGCTCTCTCACCCCATAAAAGAGCGCTCGGCGAATAATCCCCTATCGAATCGCCCCGTCTGTTGAGTCTCTCGCTCTAGTGTCCGTGTGTGTGTGTGTGCCAGCGAGCTACAGCTATGCGCTACAAGAACCCCACGCGTTTCTTTTCCCTGGCGTACGTTATATACGTCGACATTGCATTGAGTGAAAATTTACGCACACGGCCTTTTATACTTCTGAAGGCTAATGACACGAATTTTTAATTAAAATGTTCGGCGATGACCGTTGGTCCTTTTTTTTATTTCTCTCTGCTTTTTTTATTATCGGAAGAATGGGCGGGAACGGGAAGCTTGAATGGAGCGTCGATGCGATGGCATATGGGAAATGTGTAATACTCACGGTTATTTTTATTTTTATTGCGCCGATCACTTGACGAATGCGATGTATATATATAAGTAACGTTTCCGTAGCGCGTTTATTACACGTTATAGAGGAAACGCTCGTTAGTCAAAAACCTCGAAAATTCCCAACGAGAGCGTTATAACATTCGCAAACAGCCGGTCGCTCACAGCTGACGACGATATCCACGCGACCGCAGCGGTCTACTTATTGCAATTTTCGAAAAGAACCACTCGCGCGTCGCGTCCATAAGTTAATTGCAGTCGAGTCGTCATAGCGGCTGAACTTGCAGGGTACGTTGCACCTCCGACTGCAGGTAAACAAGCAGTTCAGAAAGGTGAAGGGTAGCGATGGCTCGTATACGTTTATAAGAAAAGAAAACGTTCCATCGCGGTCTCTTTAAACGCGAAAATAGTGTGAGAGAGAAAGGCGCCGAAGCTTCTTTAAATTCCCTTTGGTCTGCGCGGTGAGCAGTGTACATCAGCCGTCGGTTTCCTGCTGGCCCCCTTGCGCCAATGATTTACCGTGGGTGCCTTTGTTGGGGATCACGTTTCTTCCCCCCTCAGTATATATATATACATATATATGTGTGCGCCACTGCCACCGGTGTCCAGGTGTGCTGCAGCCGATCAGCTGATCGCGCTCTATCTCGCTCTCCGCACTGCAGTCGGCCACTGACGCTGGCTTACGTCACTTCGTGTGTGCATACCAGGCTTCTCCCTCGATAAAATTTTATATCTATACGTATACGTGTGGAGTGAGATCTCAATCGCGTAAGTGTATAACGGGTGATTCTTACCCGCTGTTGCGCTTGGCCGAGTTTCCGCTCTTTTACGATTATTATAGTGCAGTAGACGTACTTATGTAAATTCGAGGCTGGCACGCGTCTGTATTTTTTCCTTCGTTGACGCGCGTGCGCAGCTTCGTTACGGTATGTGGCTAATTAATTTATACGCAAACTTGGCGACACTTCTGGGGAAGATGCGCAGGGAAATTTGGAGCAATGGGAAAATCTGTACGCGTCGACGACGGCAGTTTATTTAATTTAACTCGAAACGAGATTTATCCCCCTGTACACGAGTGCTACTTTGTATCTCGCGATAGTTGTTGCGCCGACTCGCATTTTCGACGCGAGTTACGAAGAGAGGAATGTATAAACAGGTCTATTTCGACGGCATTACTCAATCCAGACCCTCCAGAGCCGTATAAAGATAAAAAATTATTATACTTTGTGTATACTAACCGCAGACCTGTATCTTTCTGTTGCAGATTTCGTACGTAGTTAGACGACGATTCAAGGAAGAAGAAGAAAGAAGGAAGTAATTAATTAGAGAAGAAAAAATAAAAATAGTCTTAATACAGAACTTTGCGGCGTAATTGTGCAATGATGGCGAACGGTATGGATACAGTAGTTCAGCAAAATGGTGGCTCAAACCTGGGCCAGAGCTCACAGGAGGAATCCAAGACGAACCTGATCGTCAACTACTTGCCGCAAACGATGACGCAGGAAGAGATCAGGTCTCTTTTCTCCAGTATCGGCGAGGTCGAAAGCTGCAAGCTCATACGCGACAAGCTCACTGGTAAGCCGCACCGCAACCGCACATGCCGCTATAATACTCCTTCCTCTAATACTCTCACCTATTTTTAACTCTCTCTCTCTATACCGCTCGCGCCCCCGACTCTATCTCTCTCTCTCTCTCTCTCTCTTCTTCACGGCACACATGCACGACTATATAAGCTATACAGCTGTGTAATATGCCTCGCGAAGAATCGGGAATTTCTGTGTGTAAGAGAGCGAGAGAGAGAGAGAAGGAGACACGCATATAATTTAATGGAAGCCCGGACGTTTTGATCCTCTCGAGAGAACGCGCCGGTTTTCGAATGCTGATAGGCTGACTGATGCTTAATTAGCGCGCGTATTACGTTTCTATGGCCAATCGGGTGATGCATGTCTTCTTGCGGCTTTTCAATTTATTGTACGGTTCAGCTCGTATAAATTGTCTGGCGTGTTGCCCCTTATTTTCCTCGACGCGCGCGGTACATCTGTTTCACGCTCTCTGCCTCTTTGATTTATCCCGCGTGGATCCGAAGATCGCGAACGAATTTTGTTAACGAATAGTTGGAAAATTACGAGAGAAAAAAACAAACAAACAGCTGTTGGGAACAAAGCTCTGCCGAAAAAAAGCGATCGATGGAAAACGAGGGAAAGCAGTTTACACACTCGCGAGAGTTGGCGACACGTCGCGCGCGTCGACTACGTAACTCGCGTGCAATATCTACTCGTGGCAGCGGCGCACAACGTCAGCACGTGCATCAGTCTGGTAGTGGTAGCTGTGTGGCGCATACGCTATTTTCGGGGATATAAGAGATGCAGAGCGCCGTGTGTTCGGTCGGCTCTCGCTGAGAGTGAACGGGAGCAGCAAAAGCTAGCGGGGGCGTCCTACACATTATATATACATATACACGCGCGCACCAGACGCATGTATCTATGACGCGAGCTCTAGAGCCATTAGAATCGAAAAGCAGCCCGCGCGCGAGCGACAGAGCTTGTTTTCTCTGTGTATACGCTTGTGGCCAACATCTCTCATGCTTTAACCTCTTCCGTGCAGCACAAGCTGTGAATTATGTACTCTACTGACGATGCGAGAGAAATGAAGTTTCTTCTTTTTTTCGGCTTTTGGAGATTTTTTCGATTTTTTTTTTTTCTAGTTATTTTGAGAGTGTAGTCGGAGGCGACTTTGGAAGAGGTTGAAATTTTGAGAGTTTCTTTGAGGCTACGCGAGCTCTTTCACGGACCGATCAAACGCGACATCGTATGCCGGTTATAGTTTGCAACTTGTGGACACTTTTAACGCTGTTGAAAATGTTTGGATTTTTTGCACGGATTTGTGTATTGCATGTTGAAATTTTTTTTCAAGTGAGGAATACTCATTTGTATATGAAGAATATTTTATCAGCTGCATCGCATATCGAAGATCTAGATGACAAGCCACATCCGTGCATGAATGATTTTCAACAGCGGAAAGATTGTCTCGCATCGGTTGTACCCACAAGATCCTGATTCTTTTATCGCGCGATCGTTTTCGCGGGGATATTTTCGTGCGTTTGCCGAGAAAAAAAGTGCACTTTATTATACTTATTTTTATGACAATATTTTATACTTATTTATATAATTTTAATTACATTTTAATTTATTATATACACACACAGTAAAAGTTTTTGTGTAGAATCTGCAAATGCACACTGTTGAGAAGCTACGCATAGAACACTAGATACTACACACACTATGTAACCAATTTAGACGAAATAAATATAACCGTTCTTAATTTTCTATTTATTTTTGACAGGTACATGTGGTAAATTTTCCTTTACTGATAGAACACAAAAACTTTTACAGCGTAATTTATGTAACTCTTTTTTACTATTTTTAAAACAAAAATAAGAATTTTTCAATGCAATTGTAGCCTTTTTTTTTGTTAAAGATTTCTAATGAAACTTTTTTGTTTGTGGTATTATTTCCATTTTTTTATGTTGTTTACCATTGAAACAGATTAAAAACAAATATTGTGTAGAAAAATCATTATTTTTGTCTTGATTTATATGAAAAAGCAGTTAACTTTTTAAAATGATTTATAAATATATTGCATTTTACAAAATTTTTACTAGTTTATTTTTTTCTTTTTTTAAACAGGTCTGAACAGTACGTATAAAGACATTTGTTTGCTGATGGTTCGTTAAAATATTTTGTTTATTACGCTACCTTCAAGAACCTTCTGTTAAGTATGATTGAAAATAATATACACAGCGACATGAGCCAAGTTAAAGTAGGAAGTCTTTATGTATCTATTTATATCTCTTCTAGCTTTTTTTCGTTTTCATTCATTTGTTCCGTTATGTATATTACCTTATAATTACTGTTATTGTTTCATTATGGTTTGATTTCGATCGACACATTTTTATAATTTCTGGTTCATTAATTTTTATCGTTTTCTTTTCATTTCAATCGCACACACGCGGTGTAAGGGCCGATAATGAAATTGTTTGGCGCGATGATTTTGCTGTTGAAAAATTCATAGAGATTATTATATCTTTCGTTCTATAACATGCATTAAACACATATACATACAAGCAATATAAAAGAAAGAGCGTCAACGGCATTTCGTTTGCTCGGCCCAAGTAGTTCGTTGACACGCACGCAAGAGAGTCGCATTCTTCACATCTCGTTCGCTCGTCATCTGTCGGCCACTCGACGATGGACGAGAACGTTTGGGCTTTCGCGCGTGACCGACAACAACATATTATTATTCTTATAAATATGCCTATTGCTGTATAACGTATGTTAGCATCATCTGTATTTTACTATCAAAAATAATTGTTCAAACGATTAATTTGTACCCGTATGTTTTTTTTTTTTTTTTGCATAATCATCCGCTTCTCACTCTCTTTTTGCTATGTTTAACGACTATAGACACACCGTCCATTATACCGCGCGATGCAAGACGCGTAACTAAGCTTAAGAGAACAATTTGTTGAATAAAATAATTGGATTCGCGATGTTTCCTTGCAGGTCAGAGCTTGGGCTATGGCTTCGTCAACTATCATCGGCCCGAAGATGCTGAGAAGGCCATCAATACCCTTAATGGTCTTCGCTTGCAAAATAAAACTATCAAGGTTCGTGTCCCAATTCTCGCACGCTCGTCTTTTTTTTTTATTGAACACACTTTTTTTTTATTTTGGTTCATTGTACTTTCAATTTATACATCAAATCCGACAAATATAGCTCGCGAAGGTACAATGTATCTATAATAAACGAGACGATCCACCCACATAACCACGAAGTGTAGGTGGGGAGCTCGTTTTGTCAATTAGACCCGGCGGGACAATACGTAATCGGCTAATTTCAACAGGTATCGTACGCGAGACCGAGCAGCGAAGCGATAAAGGGCGCTAACCTCTACGTCAGCGGTTTACCCAAGAACATGACGCAGCAGGATCTTGAGAACCTTTTCAGCCCTTACGGCAGGATTATTACCTCCCGCATACTCTGCGACAACATAACCGGTAAGTCATTGGCTGTATACGAATTTTATCGAGCTACAAACACGATTACTTAGACACTGTATTACGTATAGAATTCAATTTCGTGCTTCGATGCCCCGAAAGCTGATGAGAGAAAAAAATCTTTTTCCCGATTAACAATAACTTTTTTCGATTTATCGCTGACCTAACGAAACGCACCCGATGCATTTCGTCTCACTCTCTCTTTTTTTTCTCTCCATCTCAATGAACGTCTCGAGCAAGTTTAAAAAGTAAACAGCTCCGATACACGTGCCTTGTTGGTGCTTCTTCATCGTCGCACGATGCGCCTCTTCATTCTTATTTTTCTCTTACATACACTCCATACGGTCACAAGTGTGTTATTCGAAAATAAAAATATTTTGTATGCTTGGTGTTAATTTTTTTTTTAATTATACAATGATTTTCAAATGCTTCGTTTTCAAAACTTGCATCTACCTTTATGTGTGAATATGCTATGGATTTTCGTTGGGATACGTTTAAATCTTGCATTACTGCTGCTTCAACATTAAATGGGGTTATTGATTGAATTCGGAACATCGTGCGACGATAACTTAAGCCTCCAATGTGCATTATTTTTTTGAAAAACAACAAAGCTTTCATTCCAAGTCAATGACCACTGTATCCAAAGTATACAGTAGATAAGGTCAAGTTAGTAGGCCATGGGGTTTACCAGTGAGGTGGGTCGGTGCGCCTCTTATCTCTTTGTTTGAAAAAAATTTTTTTTGCCAAAATAGTATGTTTGAAAATAGAACAAAGAGGAAGTAAGTTCACACTTTATAAAAGTCAAAGAAAAAAAAAAAGAATACGAGAACCTTGAAAGCTGTCAGTGCCATGAGAAAAAGCAAAAGATCTCAGGAACATCTTTTCTTTACGTTTGTTTATATCGAAATATACATACGCATGGCTATAAATTATCGACTCAAGATTTTTATTTCAATTTTACCGTAATTTTGCTGATCAAACGAGTAAATTAATCCTCCTAATTTTAAGAATTTAAACCTTTTTAATTTTTTAACACACACAGCCTCATGGCCTCCATCTTTACCGTTGTTTCTACTATCCCCATTATACTTATGCTCTCATTCCGTCTTACTCTACTTCTATCTCTCTCTGTTTTTCTCAGTCTTTCTCTCTTTCTGTCTCTCTCTCTCTCTCTCTCTCTCTCTCTTCGTTTACATTTATTTCGTTCTATCCATCTGTCTCTCTCACTTTTAAGTTCCTCGCAGCTAAAATCGTATCGCTCACCGTGGCGTCGATGTAAGTTATTTTTAAGTTACGCAACGTCCGCCCGCCTCCTAGGAAAATTCGAAATCCTCGACTATGTCCCAGATCTAATTATCGCAAATAATATTTGTTCGCCCTCGTTGAATATTTTTGCTCACCAATTATTATTATTTTGTCATACGAATTGATTTTTAACTTGTACATAATTTACTCCCTCTAATCTTTATGCATTTTTTCTAGTGCTTTCATGCATTTTTTTATTAATTTTGAAAAAACCAAGGAGGCGGACTATAATAAGCGTATAAGCGTTAATTTTATAAAATATCGATTTCGATGAAGTTAATTATCGTTTCTCATTCGCTGGCTCACCATTCAATCATTTTTCTCTCTTGTATTTTTTGTAAATTTTTTTCATTCAAAGTCATTTTATAATTATAATCGAATTATGCATTCTCCAGCTTAACTTTGTCTGAACAAAATTACTTTTATCTATTTGATGGATAAATTTTTCTTTTCAACTCAATCAATTTTTTACATTCATTAAAAATTTTGCTAACGAATGAGGTGCGAGATATTTGAAAAAGAAAGATATCAGGCGTTTTGCTGTTTTTTACTGAGATATGATTTTTTCGTTTCTGTTTAGTACGACAATTTGTGACTGGCGGCGGAGACAATTTGCCGGGTACGTAACTCAAGAAACTTTTTCTTTTCCCACTTTTTCTGGCTCTCCTTTTAGCTAATCTTATGTTTATCAATGCACTTTATGCTTTTAAACAAACATGAAAAAAATTGTTTTATTTTCCGTCGTTATGAAACGCTATACACAAATTAAAAGTCGAAGACACAATAAGTAAGGGACGCTTATTTTTAGTTCATTATTAAATTAAGCGATATATACTTTTGTATTAATTGATAACTCGCAATGCTGAAACCACACATTATGTGTAATCACCTACTCTTGTAGACAACAGATAACATATTTTTATTTCAATGTATTTATTATTATTCATAGTATATTTTTCGTTGTCACACACGATTAACCGGCGCCAAATTTTTGTTTCTTTACGCTTTTGTAACATATTATTTTATACCACCTTAGTTTATTTAGAATATCTCGATTGCCTCTGACACCTTTCGAGCTGCTTAACTTGGAGGCATTAAAGTACATCACGATCAATTTATTTACAATTTATAAAAAAAAAAAGATCTCCAAGATAAACAAAAATTACACGAGGCAATGGTTGCTGCTTCTTTGTATATATATTTGTCCATAGTGTAAAGAAACGAAATTGTGCGCACCGAGCCACTCGGTTCGTTGATGAACTTTAAGTTTTCTATACCTTGCTTATAGCTGCACATTGTCACACACAAGTGCACATTGTGAATTCGACCAAGCGATCGACGAGTCTTTTCGCAGTTATAACTCCTGAAATACACCTGTTACTAATTAAAAAAAGACTCGTCGGTCGCGCCGTAAGGGTATAGGGGTGCATTGTCGCATAAAGCAAAAGAAAAGAGCAAAAAAAAAGCAACAAACAAACAAAAACTACCTGGATAACCACGGAGAGACAAGAGAAAACTCACGCGCGACCTTGGGCTGCGTCCGGCTTGCTTTGGGCATTGCAGGTCTGTCGAAGGGAGTCGGCTTCATCAGGTTCGACCAGCGCGTCGAGGCCGAGCGAGCGATCCAGGAGTTAAACGGCACGATTCCCAAAGGCTCGACTGAGCCCATCACCGTCAAGTTTGCCAACAACCCGAGCAACAACAACAAGGC
Source organism: Pteromalus puparum (assembly GCA_012977825.3). NCBI lineage: Eukaryota > Metazoa > Arthropoda > Insecta > Hymenoptera > Pteromalidae > Pteromalus > Pteromalus puparum. The sequence goes on from CM053168.1 coordinate 59,064,271, forward strand.
GATACCGCCCCTGGCAGCGTACCTCACGCCTCAAGCGACTCGGCGCTTCGGCGGCCCGATCCACCATCCGACCGGCCGCTTCAGGTACATTCCACTGTCGCCACTATCCAGGTACCTACTCGCCTCTACTCGCTCTACCCAACAAGACTGAAAGAACAGAGAAACCGACCAATCTTCGTATACATTATCTTACTCTTTTTTGTTTACGGGTGATATATACATCCCCCACCCCCATTGATTTTTCTTCGATTTTACTATGATTACACTATAACTTTTGTACGTAAATTATGTTATATACTTTGGTGACCAGCTCTCCTTTTCTCTGACTCAACTTCTTTCGTTTTTTAACTCTACGACCCTGATGCTGATTTGTACTTGTCGGTTTTATCGTTTATCTCGACTACGGCCGCTTCTACGGAGGTACTTTGCAACTGACTTTCGTGCTTATATTGTACTTTTGCCCTCCCCACGCGAATTACTATTCATGAATTCTGATGGCGGGGTAAGTAACGACCCTTCCAGCTGTGTATGTTTCATTTCACCCGCAAGAGAAAAGTGTATTTAAAAAAAAATATTTTCCGTTCAGCGAGTTTTAAATATTTTTTGTTTTGTTCATATTTGTACTTTTCCAGCTGTAAGTATGTCATCTATGAATACCGTTGTTGAAACATGTTCGCATATAAGTACCTATTGTACATAAAGGAGGAATGACATAGAGCTTGGACCCTTTCTGGCACACAACGAAAGTTTTGACAGTTTTTACTATCATAAATCACGACGCTGATGTTTTAATTGTGCTTACAAATATAAAGAATTATACAGATTCGTAACTATTTCACATATTAATAATAATTTTTGAAGTCACGGTTAAAGACAAAATTGGAACGAACAACTGCAGTTGTGCTCAAAGTACTGATGTAGAAGGGGCTTTACCTATTTTCTACTTATTTCTTTATCTTCTTTTGTTACAAACTGAGACTGACCCTGTATATTCAGTTTACGTACGTTATCATATAGTAATGAACTTTGTTGAGACTTTTAGTTACTGATCTGATAATATGTGCTGTACTTCAATGGGAGAGTAAACCATTTGACTTTCGTCGTACATTTTTGTCGCTACTGAATCCTATTTCCTTGAACCTTCTCTCAGTAACCTACCTTTGCATCGTCATACATGTACATGTATATTTTTCCCTTTTTCATTATATTATTCTTGTTTCGTGTTTTCTTCTTTCTTAGTAGCTTATAGAGGCGAAGCAAGGTGCTTCAAAAACTATTTTTTTATTTATGTTAATTCAATAATAATAATTTTAAAAACTTGGTAAGCATCGTCTTGTTAAAAAAAAATTCATTTTTTTCTTTAATCGATCAAAATTTTCGCAATGCCAAAGTCTGATTGGCTGATCATTTTGGACTTCGGAACTTTTTTTCTTACTTTCTTTTTATGTTTTGTTTTAGCACTGGCAAGGCAATGCTTGCCATTAACAAAGGCTTACAGAGGTTAGTATTTTTATGTTCTTTCATCTTTTTTCGATTCTGCACTTATTTTACTGGATTATCTTCTTTCCTTCGTTGGAGTTTTCTCTCGTTACATCATTTTGTATAACTATCTCATTATCATTATTTTTTATCTATCCTCTCCAATGCCAACATCCCAATCTGGACAGTGCGCAGTTATGTTTCTATGTTTCGATTTTAATGACAATATTTTAACAATTTGTTCATTCTGTATTCCATTAACTTCCCTAAAATTTTATACTGACACAAAAATCAGTTTCACGTTTAGGGACAGTTCTTAAAGATATATCAGTTCAAAATATATAATGACAAAAACCAGCTTAAGATAGATCTTGCTAAATAATACATTGGTAAATACATAATACAGACGTTGATTGTTGTACAATATCATTGAACTGCGATTTATAGTTTTTTAGATGATCAAATATATACTATTATTATCTCAAACTGGTTTTTGAAGATGTTGACGAAGTAGATCGTGTATAGTAAGGAATCATTGTTAAATATAACGTTAAATAATACAGAAGTTTATATAATGAAAACTTATAAGCCGTATTCAAGATTATCATGACATGTAAATAGGCATGTGCAATATTTGCAATTTGTTATATGTTGAACATAATAACTGTACTAAGCTACACGATCATACTTCGTAAATAAAATAATCATAAGATAACGTTAATGACATTTTTCGAAAAAAATATATAATACTGTTCATATAGTACCATAATCTCAGAAAAAAATGCCAATGAATATTCTTTAAAGATTATTCTGTAACTCAAATATTTTCACTGACTAATTAATAATTTAAAAAATTTGGCCTTTTTTTGTTGAAAAATGTCAGTCGATATTCTACTAAAAGATACGTAATTTTTATATGGAAATATTAGATCGAATTCAACCAATTTTAGTAGAGTATCGAAACATCAGATCGTAAGAGCTACAAACTGCGCTCAACAGTAAAGCTGTTGTTGTACTTGAAAAGTTAATTTTTTTACAAATAATTCTGTGATCTACTATTGAAATGTTTAAAATTTGTTGGATAGTATACTTGATATTATAAACAAACTCATCAAAAAAATTCGATTAAAAGATGCAAAAGTAGGAAAGGATCAGTTCGTAGCTCTGGAAAATGGGAAACAAACGCGTATACTTTAAGTCACTAATATCTCGGCTTTATAATTGTATACTAACCGAGATGTGCCTTATTTTAACGCGGCTTGTGACGTCAAGTAGGTACGTAGCTTTCATGTATTACATGTATATCTGTGTGTATATACAGTCTTTGTGTTTCTGTACACGTGTCATGTCTAAATCGACTTTCCACGCTTTGTACTTTGTACCTGAAACTATTATTGCCAAATAGACTTTTTTATCGTTTTCAAAATATTAAAGAATTGCTTTGTAAGCTTACAAAATTAATTCGAATTTTCCGGGATAGTCGAGTTTTTTATTGCGACGGAACTTTTTCTTAGGTGCATGTACATACTTTCTGGTAACTGTACTAATAGCCTTTCATCTCTAACACCGCTTTATAACTTTGATTTTTCATTCATTCCGCTCATTAATTTACTAACACGAATCATTAAAAATGTAATAAAGTGAAAATAATTTTTTTCCACTTTCTACCGTGCAAGCGCATCGCAGCGTTTGCTTGCGATAGTCCTATTATTTCTTTTTCACGTTCGATTCAATGAAGATCGTTGAAAAAATTTATTTCCGTTCAGAGCGTTTGAGGCGCTTTTCCTATATAGCTTTGCCATTATTTTCTCTCGTCTTTTCAGTGTCTCTATACGTCTCGTCTTTTTCACGATTGTTACCTTTAACGTATATAAAGCGAGCTTATGCGATTTTTCAAAACTGTGAAAAACGTAGGTCAAAGAGTAAAGGTGTATGGATTGGCAATGTGGCTTTTTATTAATTATTATTATTATTGATTATACTTATTTTGCAAATTATTATATTATATATTTGAATATGTGTAGTCGTTGCATCTCTGGTTCGTACCAAGAATGAATGAGAATATTCAAATTTGTATCTGAAGTGGACTTCTAGCGGTAGTTTATTCTTGGTACGAATTACGGTGTACATAATTTAATGAAATCGATTCAGAAGCAATATTCATAACTTGCTATCACAAACTGACTTCCAAGTGTCGAATTTTTCGTGGAATACTGCTTCGCGATCGATTTAAAAACGTAATTACTCTTATCAATAGTTGTAATAGAGTACCTTTCCTATAAGAGACAAGTACAAGAAATAGAGCCTTTGCACTTATTGATTCCAGTAATTACAGTCACACCTCGTACTCGAACGGTCTCGGAGGGCTGAAGCAAGCGAGGCCCTCCGCGAACGATCCAACGACGGCTGAGTTTCGATCGGCTCGATGAATTTTTTTGTTATATACGAGCAGAGCCGATGGTAAGCCAGCAGAGTCGACTCGTGTACAAGATAGAAAGCCGGAAGACAATTGGCCCTTGGGCCCTGTACGACGAACGAGTAACGAGTATCGTTTCAGGTACAGCCCTCTGGCGGGAGACCTGCTGGCAAATTCGATGCTGCCCGGGAACGCGATGAACGGCTCCGGCTGGTGCATCTTCGTGTACAACCTGGCCCCGGAAACCGAGGAGAACGTGCTCTGGCAGCTGTTCGGCCCATTCGGCGCCGTACAGTCGGTCAAGGTGATCCGCGACCTCCAGACCAACAAGTGCAAGGGCTTCGGCTTCGTCACGATGACCAACTACGAGGAGGCGGTCGTGGCCATCCAGAGCCTGAACGGCTACACCCTCGGCAACCGCGTACTCCAGGTCAGCTTCAAGACGAACAAGAGCAAGGCCGCGTAGGACGAGCGAGGGCCGCTCTTCCACCACCAGCATCAGCAACAGTCGCAGCAGCACCAGTCGCAGCAGCACCAGTCGCAGCAGCAGCAGCAATCGGAGCACGCCGGCTCCACGGCGGCCGGCTCCTCCTCGGCCTCGAGCGCCGCGACCGCGGCCGTGGTCCAGCAGCTGCTGGGCAAGCGCGCCACGGGCCAGGCCGCCCTTCTGCTCTCCGCCAAGCACCAGCTCCACCACATCCAGCAGCTCCAGCTGAACCGTCACCCCTGGCTTCAGCAGGCGGCCGCGGCAGCGGCTGCGGCAGCCCACCAGCCGGCCGGCAACCTGCCGCGCTGGCTGCTACCGGGCCAGCAGGGCCAGCGCCAGGGCCACGGCAAGCAGGCCCACCGCCAGACTCCGGGTCAGCCTCGGCTGCACCAGGCCCAGGCGGCTCTGGCCGCGGCGGCCGCCGCCGTCAAGGACAAGCAGCAGCAGCAGCAGCCCCAAGGCACAACGAAGAAGATCCTCGCCAGCCAGCAGCAGCAACAGCAGGCCGACAAGGCGTAGCGAGGCTGGAGCTGCAGTCGCCTGCCGTCGTCGTCGTCGTCGTCGTCGTCCTCGTCCTCGTCCTCGTCGTCCGCTGCTGTTACAACGCGTGCGTCGGTGCGCGTGAGCGAAAGACCGAGCGACTGCGAGTACAAGGTATGCGAGAGAGAGCGTGCGTGCGTCAGAGTCTGAGAGACCGAGAGAAAGGAAGCGCGCGAGTAATGAGCGTTAGGTATAGCTGCCAGTGCGACACGCGAAACGAAACAGTATTCTGAGAGGAGGAAGGATGTAGAGATGTAGAGAGAGAGAGAGAGAGAGAGAGAGCGAGGCGAACGAAGAGAGTAACCCGAACTGATTACTTCTGTACGTCTTGTGTGGCAAGCGGAGAACTAAACTGCCGACGTTGTATCGAGAGGCATATCGGGACAGAGACAGATATAACGGAGAGGAGCACGAGATGATGGCGCGAGGCAGGGCTCGCACAAAGTCGATACTAGCTTAGGAAATAATTTATTATTATTAGGAGGGATTGCGGATACCAAGAGCGGGCGCAGCGCCACCGACCTCATGAATGTGGCGCTGCGCCTGCACACGAGATTACACGCCTGCACCCCGCGTGTAACACAGTCTACATACACATATGCGCGCGCGAAACGAACGCTAACAAACAATTCAACAGAGTTTCATTGACGACACTCGAACGCGGAGGCGAGTTTTACGGGAAAACGAGGAAATTTACGATGATGATAACAAACGAACAAATTATTATTATTATTATTAGAGAGAAAGAAATAAACACATATATACACATTCATATATATATATATATATATATATTATATATGTGTGTGTGTGTACATGTATAGAAAGATGATGGGTATAGCGCGAAGATTTAACGAAACGACGACGATCAAGGACGGGGAAGGACGAAGCACGTATCCTGCAAAAAAGACCTCTTTCACGCTAGTCCACGTTTAGTCGCTAAATTTTTATTCAATCATGGGGGATGACACGTCTCTAGTCCACCGTGCAAAGAGGCTTGCGCTCGTACGACGGTTCGCTCCTTCTTGTCTTTCTGTTCTTTTTTCATTCTTCTATGCGTCGCAACGCGTGACGCCGTGCATATAAAAGTATAATCAATTCTTCGAGGCTTATTCGGGAGAATCGAGTGTACCGAGCGAGAGAGATCTTAGAGTACTATAGAGACAGGAGAGGATGATCAAAGTGATCGATCTTCGTTTCACGATAATCAATTATTCTCTGATAATGATGATGATGACGATGAATTGTGTAAATCAATCAATGAATTTGCGAGCTCTCGGGACGCGGCTCGCTTGATTTACAAACTCAAATTTTACGCTAAAAAACAAACGCGGCAATCCGCGGGCTTCCCCCGACGAAGTCCGGCCAATCTTAATTAAGATGAATTATTATTATTATAACTATTATTATAAAGCCATTCCGAAGATCGACTCGCCCTCTCGCGACGACTCTATTATATAATTATGATTACGCTTCGTGAAGCGATGACAATGTGTACATCGTATATATATATATTATTATTATTACTACGATTATTATTATCATCCTCTTATTTGTATGTACCTTTTTGTGTCTAGTCCAGGATAGCGAGCGAGAAGAGAGTGAGAGAGAAAACGAGAAAAAAAGCTCTCGCAATCGAACACCGATTTTAAAATCAAATGCAAAATTCACGATAAATCTTGAGCTCCGAATTCGACGCACCACATGAACTATCGCTCTCTTCTTCTCGCCCTTATTCCGTTTTATTCATTCAACGTATATAAACGTGTAGAGAGTTATGCAGAGTTACATGTACTATGGATAAACAAAAATAACGCGTGTCGGTGTCGTAGATAATCATGAAAGAATCCTCACCATGATCAATGTGCGTGGGCTTCTTCTTTCAAAGCGTAAGGAACTCCACTCCTTTGTCACATAATCTCATTATAATTCTATTATTATTGTTCTGTATATTGGTTATTCTTATTATTATTCTTACTATCATTTATCTTATCTTATCTTATTATTATTATTATTATTATTACCACCATTATTATTATTATTATTATTTTTAATATAATTTTGTGATCGTGTCTCCCGTGGTGTAGCCTTGTAGTGAGTACAAAGACTAACTAACAATCATTGAAGCGAAAGCAAAACCGAGACGAGTGAGGACGAGTAAAAGATACTGATATATAAAATCATTGGACACAAAAGAGAATCTCCGCGCGCATTACAATTAAAAGCTAACAACTCGATCACTGTAGTAGCCGTTGTTGACTAACCGCTTTCTGCTCCGACTCTTCTAGATCTACTGACGAGATGAGAAAAAAAAAATCCGTACGCAAAAACGTGTGTAGTAAAAGAAAAAATCTAGCTGGCTAGTTAAAAAAAAGCCGATAACTCTAGACGCAGTAAAAGTGAGAGAGAGAAGGACGAGAAAGATCGAGAGAGTACTTAACTAAAAGCTCTTGAATACTGATAACAACACTATGCTATTTACAACTAACTATGCTAACTACTACTACTATTTACTACTATTTACTACTACTACTGCAATTATTTATTTATTTATTTAATTATTATATAACATAACAAAAATTATGTTTTATTTAAGGATTAAACTGATTTGTGTTTGGTTCGAATGACGTTTGTTTTATTTCTTATTTATGTGAAAAATTTCAGTTGTTTGTTTCCTCATTATCACATCCATCATACTCCTCGTTTCCCCGCCCCGAAAGTTTGTTACACACGAGAACCCACACACCAGAACAGCGAGCGCGGTGTATGTATATATATAGCGTCGATATCCACGTATATATGTGTATATACATATTATATAGATATCCACATGCACGAGCGAGAAAAGGACGGGAGAAAGAAGGAGAGGCACGAGCGACCGCCCCCCTGCGAGGATATCGCGCAGATGCACGCAAGGGTAGCTAACGCGCGTTCGATCATACACACGCCCACGGCGCATGGGCGCATATGTATATGCTTGTCGGTGGCGGCTTTCAGCCACACGTATAGAGGGGGACAATCTCATTTTCTGCGTCCCGACGATCGCAGCCGGGAGATTAGGAGCACATAGAAAGGCAAGGCATCGATTGCTCTCCAAGGCGGCGCGCGAGTATACCTATAGACCTGCGGCTAACTATCTGTACTTATATATACTATATACACTGCGCGCTAGGGCGAGACAGAGAGAGAGAGAGAGAGAGAGAGAGAGCTTTGCGTTTCTCTCTTCGCGCGAGATCTCTCGAAGAACTCTTTATCGGGCTTCCCCGGCGCTGCAAATTCTTCGCTCATTGTCAAGCGGTACTCTTTGCTATGCACACGTGTAACATGTACATCCGAATACTTATACAGCTGATGAGAGGAACTGGAGCAAAGTCGATTTCAAAGCGAGTTTCTCTTATCAACGGCTTGATACGTTATTCGTATCGAATATCGATGCGACGAATTTGCAGCGGCGGGAATTCGATGCTCATTATACTTATATACACGCACGGGTGAAATGCGGGGAAAAGTTGCGAGAGAGAGAGAGAACACGTTTCACGTTCGATCAACTCCGTCCTTCCCACGTTTGCGGCACAATATGTGATGATAAGCTGTGTACAGCGGACAAGCGCGACAAAGAAAGAAGGAGAGCTAAGGGAGAAGGACGAAACGCACAGTGTATCGGGAGAAGTATTATATCGATAATACACGCACAAGCGGATACTATATAAATATGAGAGAGAAAATTTTTCCTCCGTCGAAAGTCGAAGTCTTGTGAGTCCTGAGTCTCGTCGCCGGTATATCGATGTGTATTAAGAAAAATCTGTGTCGATGTCGATACGATGTTGGCGTTGATGATGCGATGCGATGCAATGCGATGCTGATTTGCTGATGAATGAAGTATAGGCACGAACAAAATAAAATAAAATAATAAATGACGCGGGCGACAGCCTTAGACACTCCGGTAGAAACGTTAACCAACGGTTGGCAAATCTTAGGACAACGTGACGTTTTTTAGCGGGTTTGTTGGCCAACCGTTGGGCAACTAAGGTGAAATTTCTACCAGAGAGAAAAAAGAATTCACCAAAAAAAAAAAACAAAAAAAAAATCGAAAAATGTTTCGACTGATCTCGTCGCGCGCGTACAATATAGACGCGCGCGAGCATATAAACTTTTCGAGTAAGATGAATTTGAGAAATGAAAATCAATAAAAAAAATAAATAAATAAAAAAGGGCGAGGGAGCATAGGCGATTTGTTGCTAAAATAGGAGCGGTGTAGTAGGATACTTTCGTTAATGTCGAGGAAAGCGAGCGCCGACCGCAGACGAAACCTGTATCGGCGTCGATTATCTAGTGTAATAAATTATAAGGACCGCCGTCGGCGCTTAGCGCGACGCTAAAAAAGTGATTCTTATAAGCGAGTAATTAGAGAGTGAAAAACTGAGATGGAGGAGGCAGAGATACCAAAGAGATATTAGAAAGAGAATGAATGAAAGCAAAGAGCGACGACGCTGCAGGTTCTTCTGCTCGCGCGACGCTGCGTATAGTATTAAGTGAATGCTGGTTGACCGAAGGCGAGGCGAATTGAGCGAGTACCGATAAGCGAAAGAGAGTTCGAAGGAAACGACGAAAGGAAAAGCAAAAATGGAATGGAAAGCGATAGCGAGAGAGAGAGAGAGAGAGAGAGAGAGAGAGAGAGAGAGAGAGAGAGAGAGAGAAAGAGAGATGGTGGATTGCTTATACGATCGATAAACTTAATATATTACGTTTAGATGTATAATTTATGTGTAATACTCATTGCAGTAAGGACCGATTGGTCGTACGCTCTTGAATTACCTTTTAATCGCTATAATCAGTCATTTAGTATCTGTATCGTTTTTAACCATTTACTTCTCGTCGATCTATTTATTGCATTTTATCTGTCGATCATTCGTAACAATTATCGCGTTTATAAAGATTATTGTCTTAGCCACTTTAAACGTCTATTTATTCGTGCGTCTCATTATTAATTAGTTAACGATTATTATATTATATTACATTTATATTATATTATATTACATTATATTAATGATTATTATATTACGACAATTATAAATTATTACGACATATAATTATTAGTAGTCAGAGAGGCTCGGATGAATTCACGAGGAGTCGTCCATATTATACCAAAGAATAATACTCGTCGCCAGAGCTGCGATCTATATATATCTCTCAAAAAGGGACGCGAGCGCGCGCGAAAGAGAGTCTGAAGAGAGAGAGAGAGAGAGAGAGAGATGATTTAACGCTAACATAATCCGATATTTCCATATACACATGATATTTAATAAGCAATGTGATGATTGTTTAGAGGATTAAAACAAAAAAAAATAAAATAAAAGTAAAATAATCAAGCAGAGCGAACGTTCGAGCAGCAAAAATGAGAACAAAAATCTGCAGCACGCGATGTACGACGATGTCGTCGTCGATTTGTCCGGACTCTGTGGTCGTCTCTTCACCTATATTTATTATTATTGATTGTTGTTAGGATTATTTTACGTCGCATATATTTGATATAGCCGCTAAAAAGGTATAAAAGTAGCATGAAAAAAAAAATGAAAAAAAAAAGATGAGAGAAAGAGTGGTATGATGTCGGGGCCGAGAGTTTGACGTTCGTGAGGGAAAACACAAGCAGGTCAATCGGACGCGCGAGCGCGCGACGCCTCCGTTCGCGCGGAAAACGTCGTTCCACGACACGTTCCTTCGACTTCTTATTAAGTATCATAAAAGAGAGAGAGAGAAAAAAAGAAATATTACGGATGAGGCTCGATCTCGGCTGAGATCGAAGCCGATGCGATTTCCCGCGCGGGCGTGTGAAATACTCGCAGAAGAGGCGACGCGCGTCTCGCGCGCTACTAGTCGAATACGCGCAATGAAATACACAGTGGTGCTGTTGAAAAAAAAAAATGAATATATTAATGGAATAAGTGGCGGATAAACGAGGATTTTTCGACGAGACGAGAGATAGGCAAAATGGCGTACATTATAATACACACACGTTTAGGGGAATGAAAGTGCGAGGAGCCAAAAAAAAAAAACGCGTTAAATAAATGAAATGCGGAACGATTGAGAGTGGTGTAGGCGACAGCAGTGTAGCAGCTCTAGCTCATCGTAGGCCTAAATAAATGAAGTATTTATGTACTATCTATTTACTAATCGAATCGTCGCGAAGGACGAGAGTGGAAATTCGGCGAAGACGAGAATGTGTGAATTAGGAGCAAGTGCGTGTGTGACTGTGTGAAAGCGAGCGAGAGAATTGTGAGAGAAAGAAACAGCGTATGTTGAGCGAAAGAGAGAGATGTAACGAAGCAGGGAGATTGTAGAAGAAAAAAATTAAAGTATAATCGAGACGCGATATAAACTCGACGAGACGAGCCACAACGATCAACCAAAAAACCGAGAATATACTTAATAGATAATCTTCGACTAATGGAACGAAATATTAAAGAATAAAAAAAAAAGAAGAATAAATAAAAATAAAACGAAGTAGGGTTTGGGAAAAGGTGTCGGAGACTGAGAGATAGGCGCGACGGTGTAAATCCCTTGGGGCGCGAGGAGCGGAGTTTTGAATTAAAAAAAAAAAACGCGATCGGAGAACGGGGCAACAAACGAGAGAAAAGACGAAGAGATAATCTATAATCTTCTGTACATGTTTTAATTATATTCTAATGATTACTTATTATACTTATAATAACGCGCTATGGATTAATAATTGAATTTAACTTAATTAAATTGATATCTATGAAAAAAAAAGTATACCTAAACGAGCAAAAACATGGTAGCTAGTCTGTCAATGGGTGTATAAATATTTAATTACAATATTCGTAGACGATACAAAAGAAAGAAAGAGACTTTATACGACACGAGAAAGTGAGAAAGCAGAGTGAAGTAAACGCAGAAAAAAAAGTAAAATAAAACGTGTGAGAGGGAGCGAAGAATTGCGCGAGATTAATTCACGAGACGAGCAAAGGGTAGACGACGATTAAATTACAAAAAAAAAAAAAAATATACCAAAGACACATACACGCACACACGACACACGAGCGAAAGGGAGAGTATGAGAGAGTGAACGAGATGAGTGCGAGAGCGAGACTTTGGAGCGAGTATGTAGGGAAAAAAAAATTGTTGAACTAACGTGTATAAAGAGGATAACGTGCATACGCTTATGTCGCACGGCGAATAGGATTTGAATTACACGGAGAGAGAGAGAGAGAGAGACGCAGTGAGTCCTTCGCTCGCGTTTTGTTCTCGGAGGCCGATAGTGTTCGTTGCGTCGCTCTTCAAAGATTTTACGAAAAGTTTTGCAGGATAGTATTATTATAAGTGGAAAGAAAAAAAAATTATCGATTAACTAAAAACTGTTGACGAGATCGCAAAATGTCCCCGAGAGAAAAGGAGTATAAGAGAGAGTGTACTGTTGATGAAATAGCTTTATTAAAGCGAGAGGACACCATCGCTCCGAGAAACAGACGTTAGCGCAGGTGTAGAGATAAATCGAAACGTAGAAAAGCATTCCAAAGACTCGGCGAGAGCCGAGACGAGATAAGACTTCCTTGCCGGCGCGTTTTTTTCGCGACTTGACAAAAAATTAAAAAAAAAAAAAAAAAAACACGTCCGGCGCACCTACACGAGTTTAAGTAGGCGATATATCCGCAATCGTATTATTACCGGTACTTCGAAACATTCCGCGAGACGGTTTTAGCGCGAATTACGAATTATTCGACCAAAGAATATAAAAGGGGCTGTATACAATTTGAAGATTTCCGCGTGTTGTTCGACGCGATTGTGTTAAATGATATTGGCTTGTCGGCGTAGGACACATGCGTGTGATTCGCGCCGCCGAACTTTCGTCGTATTATTATATACGCGACTCGTATAAGAGCTTTGATTGAGGTTTCGAGAGAGGAATGTTCAAATAATATACGCATCAATTGTGATAAACATCGAACGTTACGTACACACACATTAAACGCGCTTGATATATAACTATATACTATTATATATAAACGCTTCATTGCCAATCGATGGAAATCTGTGAGACCATTGTAATTTTTCGAAAATATTACGATGACGACGCGGTGAGAACAAATTATTATGTATAAATTGTACGCAAAGCAAAAAACAACAAAAAAAATGAACAAAAACAAAAAATAATCCAACGTGAAAATCAAAAGTGAGCAACGTACGACCACGAGAAACACAACAAATTTGTAAATCCCGTATACATGTATATAATGAATATATACTATATATAAATTTAAGATTCGACATTTTCAAACTAAACTAAACGAAGACGAGAGAAGCAAGTACATTGTATTCACGCGAATTCGATATTTTATACGAAAAAAAAAAATAATAAAAGTAACGAGAAAGTGAGAGCGAGAGCTGATGATGAGCAGGGGAGAAAAGACTTGACACGGAATTCATTCACTACTCGCAGTCGAATCGTTCCTCGATCAAAAACTCGTTATACACGCGGTCCTATATTGCATGAGGTGTTCTTCGCGACGATGATTATATACAAAAAAGAAAACGCCCACGATCTAAGCGTCAAATCGTACATAAAAACTCCAAAAATAAAAAAAAACAGAAAGCCTAGCCGAGAAGCAAGAGGCAATCGGCTCTGTCGTGAATTTTCCAAAAATACGCGAAAACGGCTCTAAATCGCTCGGTTATATCCGATTTTTCAAAAGCACAGCCGGAGAAGATCCACGTGAGAGTCGTTGTAGTCTCTCGCTTTGCAGTAAAAAAAAAAAAAACCTCGCGATGCGCGTACTTTGCACCAGTGACTCGATGAAAAGCTGAGCTGACATTCCACGTGTATAGAGATATACAGTAAGGGGTTATATGCGAGGGAATAGCAGAAACGCAATCCGAGGGGGGAGAGAAGCTGCCGAGAGGGAAGTAAACTAAAGATAAAAAAAAAATGAAGCATAAATACACAATATACTAGGCGCGCGGAGAATAGACACAGAGAGAGTCATGTATTTTGCGACGGGTTTTAAACAAATAAAAAAGCGTAAATTAAGAGAAAAAAAAACTAAAATAAAACAAAAAAAAAAATAAATAAATAATACGACGGACACAGAAGCACACAAAACACGCCGTCAATACGCAGCGGGCGATAACGCGCGTATGAAGTATAAGAAAAAATCGCTAAATCGATCCGCGAGAGCGAGCCGTACACGATATGTGAAACCAAAGAGCTTCCAAAAACTACGCGATTATACTACTATTATTGGCCTTTTCCCTTGAGATTAATAGAAAAGGCATCGCGCGCGCACACGACTCGTCACAAAAGTGTTCGCAAACGCACATATAGGATCATCGCATAATACTCTATACAATTACACTCGCTGTACCAAGCGAGCGGCACAAATAATGTAATAATTATATACGATGTAAAGATTGTATTACGATTATATAACGACAAAGCTTTAATCGCGCTATCCGTTTCGTCCGATCGCCACGAGGTTCTATCAAATAGGACCGAGTGATGGGACGGCGGAGGCGCGGAAGTGCGCGTGGATGCTTACAAAATATGTATAAGCAGGGGAAGAGGTCAATTCGACTAAAAAAGGACGATGGCTTGAGAGGACTCGCGGATCGATTGCAAAAGCGAACTCGATCGGTATTATCGATATATTGGAAGTATACGATCGGTTATCGTTCGCCAGCAGAGACGGAGGCGAGACAGATGCGCGGATGATGTGTGTGACGCGATTGAGAGAAAATGTGCGTGAGCTTGTATGAATGCGAGCGAAAGAGAGCACGTCGACACCGCGACTCGTCCCTTATTGGGGTTGAAGTCGGGGGCTTCCTCTACACCGATATATTACATGTACTAAAATAACGTATATTATACATACGCTAGAACGAGTTAAGGGTGAAAGTGAGATGTGTGATGCGGAAAAAAAAACCGACACGCTGATATTGCTATACACATATGCACACAGATATACACACGTGAGTGAGAGAATGATGGGATGTGGCGTGGATGTGATGATGATAATTTACACTATATAGAGGCTGATTTGACGGATGGCTGTGCATACTGGGGAAAAAACTTGTCAAATCGAATTGAACATATTATTGGGTGACGATGATGAATTCGCGCGTCCATGATATACGAGGGAGTACAATTTGCAAATTCTATTGATATATACGCGATACGGCGAGTATAACAATTTTTCGATTACGGGAGTGTATAAGGGAAGGGCTATGACTTTTAGAGATAAAAATCAAACCGCAGTACAAGCCGCACACGTACACAAGAGGGATGAGAGAAAAGGAAATTGTCGACGCAGCCTATATATTTGAATTAGCAACCTTCATTTTGGGGTAATAATAATATGCGACCTTCACACGATTATACGTGAAATCTTATTCGGGTATATACTGTAGACACATTCGGTTCGATTTGAAAAATTTTTGTTTCAGTGTGTGAGAATCTATACGTTAGCGGGTGGGGCACTCTATGTGGCGATCGATTATTCACGAACAAAAAAGAGACACACACACACACATACAGACGAAAACCGTTCCGAAGAGCTTCGGAGAAAGAGAGAACAAATTTGCGCTGATGGCGAGTGAGCGAGAGAGAAAGAGCGTGTGTCTGTGTGAGAGTGAGAATTTGCGAGAGAGTTTATCGCTGAGGAGTTTAGGAGAGAGCGTACCTACGACACATTCTACATTACATGAATACATGAAAAAAAAAAACCCGCCATGTCACATTGTTGATATAAATTGCAATCCACGATTATTACTATTTACGATATAATTATTATCTTGCATTGTCTAGTCATATGTTATTATTGTATAACTAATGATATTAATTATTAATTAACCTGTACTACCTAGTCGCATTATGTGTTGCATAAAACTATGAAAAAAAAAATTCAAAAAAGCAAAAAACGTGAAGTACGAAGCAAAAGCTGTGCGTACGTGCATCAAAGTGAGAGAGAGAGAGAGCGAGAGTGTGTGCCAGGGGGTGCGAAAGAGGAAGAAACAAGCATATATAGCGAGACAGGCAGATCTAGGTCGCGAAAGGGGAAAGAAGAGCGTGTGAATGCGTGCGACGGAAATTGAGAAAAAAATCCAAGTATAGCGAAGCAAGGGAGAGAGAGACTAGTAAAACAAACAAGTCAAGGGGCTGAGGGAGCGGGGGAGAAGGACAGAGACATAATATTAACGAGTGAGGCGCGCAGTCGATTAATTGGGCGAGCATAACGCAATGTTTTTATCGGCGAATTTTTGTTGAAATTTATGTCGCGCCAACGGCTGAAAAATCGACTGCGCGCGTCCGGAACCTACGTAGAACACAAAAAGTTAATAGCAAAGTTTCCGTCACGAGATCGTTAGCGCGTGCTCGCGGATGTGAGAGACTGCACTGGCGAGAGAGAGAGAGAGAGAGAGAGAGAGAGAGAGAGAGAGAGAAAGCCGAGCACGAGAGAGGAAGAGTGTGAGAAAGAGAGCGAGAGAGAAATGGAAAAAAGGAGTATTAAATATTTACGGGGGCCGTGGAGAGGAGGGAATCTTCCTTATCGTACTTCTGAGGCGAGTTCGAATGGGATTCGAGCCGGGGAAAAACGCTAGCGTTTTCCTTTTCTGTGTAAAAAAAAATATTAATATCGGGATGATGATGCTGCGCTGCGGAGGAAGGCAGGCATGCGCACAAGTGAGAGCGAGCGAAAGTGAGAGAGATAGAGAGAGAGAGAGAGAGTAGAAAAAAAAAGTTGAAAATTGAAAGAGAGACGAGGGGATAACTTATATTCAAATTGATGGTCCATTTTCGAATTTCCCGCCTCTCTCCGAAACGAAAAAAAAAATCAGTCCCCTTTCTGCCCCACCGACTCTTCGAATCGGATGTCAATCATGCAAAGCCCTTTTCCTCCCTCCCTCCCTCCCACCCGAGGAGAGCTTGCGGGCCCTATATTGCAATATTTGTACTTTTCCATGTTGAAACCTCGATATACAATAAATTATATTAACAAACTTTAAGCCAGCAGTTTCAGTTTTCTGTCGACTTTTATTCTACCATCATACTTCTATATCCTGCTCTTATTTTCTTTTGTTCGTTATAAAAGATTTTTCTCTATTAAATTTATATTTTCCACGAAAATTTATGTAAATTTAGTTATGTTTTCGCTCTTTTTATTTTAAATGAATAATTAGTTTTAGTCTTTTTTTGACACCGACAAATTACTTTGGACTTCATATGTCAAACATATGATTTTTGAGGTAAGTATTATGTTGAATAATTTGAACAGATGAAACGTCTGATCACACATGCCTGCTTCTACTCTGCTTCTACTTAAACCGTTATGGTGAAAGTAATGAAAAAATAAAGCATACGTTGTTTTTCATTTTCAATTTGCAGTGCTATTTCATTTGATTTGTGAAGTATAAAGTAACAGATTTATATGAACTACATATTTCATACTTACACAAGTATAGATTTTTTAAAGTATACAATGTAAGAAAAATCCATATAATACTTCATTTCTTATCTGAATACTTAACAAATTGTATATTAAATCACAATCTTTGAGAAATTAGATTTCTGTCTTTTATGTACACTATTAACGTTTGTTTTCATAACTTACACTGCACAATTGCAAACTTTATTTCCGCTTCTTTGGAGCAAATTCCAAACCTTTTATGTGATTCTTGTGTATGCGGTATTTTTCTGTCAAATAAATTAACGTAAAATTAGCTTGTCTCATTTACTGTCAGAAATAAAGCAATCAACAGAAATACTATACCTGTCAGTAGTTTATACACATATATCACTTGGTTTCCTTGAACCAGCACACTTGGTGTTTTCTTTCCTGGTACATCAGTGATTGTGGCGCTTGCACCTATACCTTGACACTCTTTGCTGAATTCTTCAAGTTTTATACCAAAAGTTTCCAAATTGTTGATCAATGTAACCTGAAATTAAAAAGTGAGCTCAAGATTCTCAACTGAATTTTCGTGCAGACTATACATCTATCAATTAATATGATCAAACCTTTTTATTTCCTGATCTGGTTGCTACTGTAATATCAATAGGCTCAAGTTTTCCACTGTGAAGTATTTTATTCCCAGCAACTGTAATTTCGTGCGTGTGCGTCATTTTTCCAATGAATTTGTTAATACCGTCTTCCATTGTTATAACTTCTTGATTTTCTTTTGTGCGCAGTATATCAGCAAGTTGAGGATTGATTTTTAATAATCTACAATTGAAAGAAACGATTGAATAGAGACTTAAACAATACAATTCCGGATATGTAAATTTTGCTCTTTTATTTAACTTACTTTCCGTTTTGAAGATTTTCAGACTTCACATATTCAGTAAAGCACCTTCTGATTTCTGTTCTTTTCAGGACATCACCTTTCCTGCAATCAGTATATTGCTGTGAATACAGGCAACTGTTTCTGCATGCCTGTTGCTATGATATAATTAGTTGTATAAATTGATAAACAATCTCAATACTTACTCATATCCAAATTTTGATAGGACGGATACTACAGCAGCTGTTACTCTGAAACACTCAGCTATAACTGGAGCATTTGAAACCTCTTCTTCTGTAGCAACTGCTTCTTCATTGATTACAAGATTCTTAAGAAGTGGATGATCATACTAGAAAATAAATAATGAAGATTAGAAGTAAGGAGACTCATATAAACTAGAATTAACTGTTAACAAAAAAATGATGCATCCTATACCTTTATAGCAAGCAAGCTTTCAACACCTTTCAAAACTGAAGTATCCACAAGACCTTTTTCCTTCAAACTAGCTAAAAAGATTGATAGCTTTTTGTAAGAAGATTTCTTAACATCAACAGTTTTTCCTGGTGGGCATACACCAATAACATGATTCTTAAAAAACGTTGATGTTATCATAGGCAGATCTCCTTTTTTCAAACTGGTTTTACAAGCTTTTAAAAAACAGTACTCCAATAACTTGTCCATTTCTTGTACAGGATCCAATACTTCTTCCTTGATATTCTCACTGCTTCCCTCAACTGGTCCTGATTCTGTATCATCCTTTGAATCTTCGTTTTCATTTTCATTGTCTTTTTCTCCAGTTATATTTACGTTGTCGATGTTGTCAGATATTTCATGAATTTCATTGTCAGTAGTGTGTGGTTCATTATTTTGGTTCTCCTCAGGAGATAAAGTCTTAGGTTGATACTTTTCAAACACTGGTGGTCCTAATTTGGGTCTGACTGGTGGTTTATCCATATTATACAAGGTATCACCCATAACATGTAGAATTTCTACACATTTTCCAAAACCAGCTGCCATGTACATGTCTTGACTAGAAAGAGCTGTGATCCCAACAGCTACAGGAGCCTAAATCAACAAAAACTTATTTTAATGATTGATCTATTAACAAATAAACTTCTGGCTTTTTACCTTGTTGTCATCTGTAACAACAGCTACTGGTGTTCCTTTTTGCAATTTACCATAGGAATGATAATTGGGAGGACTGTCAGCTGTGATTACACCAGGTAACATCAGATGAGCACCGTTAGCTAATTTAGAAACCACAGGAGATGGAGTTACAAAAGTATAAAGTAAATCCGGATGATGCCACAGTGTAAATATTGTAGGAAATAATCGTGGAGATGAATACATTTGGAAAAAGAGGGGCACTTTGGCAGTGCAGTAAACTTTTCCAGTTTGGCCATCGTGAGTTATTATCTTTAATACACTAACAACTTCCTTTTTTGGAAGAAGATTTTGTATTTCTTCAGGTTTCAATGAGGGAAAAGCTTGGGCCACTTCATCGCATAATTTTTTCCTGCAAAAGAAAAAAAATTGACAATGATTGTTGTCAAAACAAAATTAGATCAATATACTGCAACTTTTTAGTGTTACCTCTCAGTTCCTTTCAGTTGATTGTTTGACTTGACTTTAAAAGCTTTTATAAACATCGTGTTTTAAAGTCAAGCAGACTAAACGTATGGTTCAACAATATAAACAACACTGGTGAATGAATAAAAAATAAGTCGTTAGATTATTGTAGATAACAAATTTAAGTTTCTTATCTTGATTGTAGCGTTCAATTTTCTATAAGTATTTACGATTGTCAAAAACAGTAAATTCATTATTTATTTAATAAAAACGTGTAAATTTTGCCATGAAAACTTGAAGGTTAGTATACGTGCAACATTGCTTGCGCGCCGACACGCTTTACTCCTATACTTGCACAAATAAAGCATGATGTCATAAGTACTTATGATATTTTTTCCATTTCCCAAACTTTTATTTACTTAAAAAAAATTCTAAACATTTCTAATGGCCCTTAAATGTAATAAAAATGCTGGGAGATAAATTTTAATTTGTCTCTTCTATCAAAAAAAAATTTCAAAATTTGAATTGACAATAATGTAAGATGTAATCTCATAGCATTACATTATACAAAAATTAAAAAATGAGGTATTTACAGATTAAATTTTTATCTAAAATTCAATTTTACACAAATAAAAACATTGCAAAATAGTAGTATCATCGGCGAGTCCTTTTGTTCAAAGTTTTCTTAGATTCAGTAAATAGCCGTTGAGTCCACCATCTACCGAATATCGTAAACAGGGCGCTGAGGATACTGCATCATCATTCCAGCGCTCTGACATCTCTACAGCGGCTTGGAATCGATTGCAATTAAAGTAAGTTTTATTTCTTATAATTGTTTACTCAGTTTAATAAAAACAATATTTGACTGGAACATACTCTTGAATAAGTCGGTATATTTTCATAAATACTACTATAAACGCTAAATTTCTAAGAGTCAATTTTGTAGGTTATGAAAATGCTATTGTGTTATGCTTTGGAGTACCGAAAATTTAGAAATCGAAACTTTTTGAATAATTTTTGAAGTTATAGACTAATTTAGTTTTGAATTGCAGATTTAAGAAGTCTTCCTCTATACAGCCACTACAATGGGTGTTCAAGGAAAAACTGTAGAGGCTATGGAGGTCGAGGTTTCAAATCCAGAAGCTCCCAATGGCGAAGAAGCTGAAAAGAAGGATGTTGATCTCATCACTATCCATGATCTGCGAGAGCACACAAGACAGATTGAAAAAGCCGTACTCAACAAAGAACCCAGATTTATTCTTAGAGCTTTGAGAGCTTTGCCAAACACAAGACGCAAGCTTAATCCCATTGTCCTACGTGGTATCATTGGTGGATTTTACACGAAATCAGCAGCAGAAAAAGAAGCTCTTTTAGCATGGGTTGAAGAGCCAATGGATATGGAAGGCACCCAGGCTGCCATTCAGAGGTTTAAGAGTTCAGCTACTCCATTATTGCCAGAAATTGATGCTTACATTCATTTACTTGTGCTTGTAAGATTAATCGATACTAAGAAATACACTGAGGCAGTTCAGTGCTCTGAAGCTCTGGTTCAGAAGATTATTGCTCAAAACCGGAGAACCATTGATTTGATTGCTGCCAAATGTTACTTTTATCATTCAAGAGCTTATGAACTAACAAATCAGTTGGACAAGATTCGAGGTTTTCTTCATTTGAGATTGCGTACAGCCACACTTCGCAATGACTTTGAAGGCCAAGCTGTTCTTATTAACTGTTTGCTTAGAAATTACTTGCACTACAATCTCTATGATCAAGCCGACAAATTAGTTTTGAAGTCAACTTTCCCAGAGACTGCTAGCAATAATGAATGGGCTCGCCATTTGTATTATTTAGGTAGAATCAAGTCCGCAAGACTAGAATATTCTGATGCGCATAAACACTTGGTACAGGCCATGCGTAAAGCACCACAAACAACAGCAGTTGGTTTTAGACAGACAGTCCAAAAGCTTGCTGTGACTGTTGAACTTTTATTGGGTGACATACCAGAAAGACAGATTTTCAGGCAAGCAGCTTTGAGGAGAGCTCTTGCTCCATATTTCCAACTCACACAGGCTGTAAGATTAGGAAATTTGCAGCGCTTTGGTGAAGTTTTGGAAAACTTTGGACCTCAATTCAGATCAGATCACACCTTCACCTTGATTTTGAGATTGAGACATAATGTCATCAAAACAGCTATTCGTTCTATTGGACTGTCGTACTCGCGTATCTCTCCAGCTGACATTGCTAAAAAATTAGGATTGGATTCTGGAGTAGATGCAGAATTCATTGTTGCTAAGGCTATTCGTGATGGTGTAATAGAAGCTACTCTTGATCCTGAAAATGGATACATGCGAAGCAAGGAGACAACAGACATCTATTGTACTCGTGAACCTTTGCTTGCTTTCCACCAGAGAATAACATTCTGTTTAGATTTGCACAACCAGAGTGTGAAAGCTATGAGATATCCACCAAAATCATACGGCAAAGATCTCGAATCAGCAGAAGAGCGAAGAGAAAGAGAGCAACAAGATTTGGAATTGGCAAAAGAAATGGCTGAAGAAGATGATGATGGTTTCCCTTAAACTAAGAAGTTTTACTTACTACCAAGAAGACTTCGTTTATCTAAAAACTTTATATTGTTAATTTGAAATACTGTATCTGTTGTATACTAATAGTAATCAAGTATTTTTTTGAAGCTCACGAAATAAAATCTTAATATTATACAATTTGTGAATAACAATATTTTCATTCAATCTCTAATTATTAAGCTCAGCAATGCAATTATAATCATGAAGTAAATTTTTAAAACTGTTTAAAATCAATTATTTTGAAACGAAAAATTATATTTAAATTTAAGAATTGTTCATTTACATTTTTTATAACAAGCATTGTATATAAAATAAAATAAATTAATCCAACTTCCGTATTTTTATACTTATGTAGAGTTTCCTTGAGTTAAAATTTTACAAAAGATTGTTTTTTGCAAGAATTCTAGAAACGGTTTACTTATTGTAAAAACGAGTATATAGTTTTTTGACCGGAAAACTGTACCTATATGCGGTTGCTTTTCTTCCAATACTTGTCACTCCGTGACCTATTCTTTAGTTTCGATTGGTCCTTTTCGACGTGACGTCACGCAATCAATGAACGAGGTTATGCCGACCTATCAAGCGAAACCTCGTATATCTGTGTCTGGCTTGTAGCAGTAGCCTATAGAACTACTTATAGGACAACGTCAGCTGACACTGTTGTATTTATTTGTTTGAGTTATTATTTATGTGTATATTGTAAGTAACAAATCATTAAGAATGGCAGCTCCTAAGTCAGGTTCAAAAAGAATGAAGTGGGCTTTGGATTTTTCCCACAAGTAAGTGTTTTGGCAGCATTATTTTCATTGATTTATTCAAATGGCAAATAACCTCAATAGAGTGACTAATGCATAATTTAGTTGTCATTGTCAGTCATTAAAAATAAGAAGACTAATCTATTTAAAATATCTGTATTCTAGAAATAACAAGGAAAGAAGCTCAGAGTTGGCATCGCCACCAGGATATACACATGGAGTTGCCTTGGTTCATAGCATAGATCACGCTAGGGATGCAAACTCAAATCATTTAATAATTAAGAAGTCATGGGATTTAGCACTTGGTCCCTTAAAGCAGGTGCCAATGAACCTGTTTATCATGTATATGGCTGGCAATTCAATATCCATTTTTCCAATTATGATGGTTGGCATGTTAATTATTAGGCCAGTCAAGGCTCTATTCACACTTCAACAAAGTAAGTTCAAAGCATAGTTACTAGATGATGAATTTTTTAGAGAATGTATTGAACATGGTTCAATGTTTTTACTTTGTTTCAGCATTCAAAGTCATTGAAGGCACACATGCATTTGGTCAAAAGTTTGTGTTCTTCTTAGGACAAATTGTTAACATTTTACTAGCACTTTATAAATGCCAATCGATGGGTCTGTTACCAACACATGCCTCAGACTGGCTTGCATTTGTGGAGCCTCAGACAAGAGTAGAATATTCAAGTGGTGGTTTTGTATACACGTAATACTTATTTGCATAAAACTTTTGTGATAAAAGGAAAATAAATTATTATTAAGTCTCACTTTTTCACTGTATATATATTTTGTGTGTATGTATACCTTTACATAAATGATAAATCAATTATCACTTTAGAAAAATCATCTCAAACTAAAATGTATATAAAAAAAATATAGATCACTCATGTATGTACAATTGAATTACATCTTGGAATTTAAAAATAACAATTAGTCATGGTAACAATCATTTCTTCTTGTGATCATCTGCGAATTCTTTTATGCGTTCAATAATTTTGCCAGGCTCATCAACTCGAGGAATCTGAAATGACAGTTCATAATAACGGAGTCAAGTCACAAATAAAGATATGAACAAAGCTAAATATCTCGCTCATTTACCTCATAATTCTGGCTCAAATATATACCAGTGTAAATGCCAAGTCCAAAAGTAAACTAAAAAAGCAGAAATTACTAAGAAAAACCCATTTGAATTGCTCAACAAAATGCATTTTTGCAAACAACAATACGTACCATGAATTTGAACATTTTGCAGCGAAAGCCTCGAGCACAAAGAAACAAATGACGACGATTTCAACCAGATAACGCAATGCAAAATCCGCGTATTCACAACAAAAATAAAGATATACTTATTTCTGGTCTTGTACGCGGAACCAAGTGATTAAGGTTAACGTCGACGACTTTTTGGACAAAAGCACAAACTCCACCTGTTTTTGATAGGTCAGATTGGTAGGCGTCCGTCGGTGCTCCGAAATCAGATGCAATGCGTGTAAATCGCCGAAATCGAGGCGCGGTACCGCCTTCTTCAGACATTCGCTTGATCCGTGCATGAGAGCAGGCGCAGTACTCCATATAGTCCATGGTGTATGTATACAATATACATAAGTATAGTTTCGTTCCGAGAACGCTGCGCGAGCGCCTATCCGAATTCCCCATCGCCAGAATAAAATGATAGCACAGTGTACGCAGTCGTAATCTCAGGTACACATCGCCGCGTATCTTGCCCCTTCGCCGCTGGCGTGCTTTCGACAACGATTAAACAACCCAGGAATAAGAGAATGCAGGAGTCGTGTTGAAGCGGAGCATAGCAGACGATGATATTTCGGTAAACACGACATCACATATCGAGAGAGCATCCCAGCTGAACTTTTGTGAACGGTAAAGCTCTCGTTTGGTAACTCTATTGTTGAGTGTTCATTTGCACCTTGGTACACGCGTACATAGACTCTCGCGCGTATGTAACTCATTAAATGAATTATCGTTAATTTGAACTAACATTCTAACCACTGCTCCGTCTTGGAGAAACTCTTCTGTCTCATTGTTTCATCTTGTGTCATTTGATGTTTGAACAAAATGTGAACTACTAAGCATACTCCGAAATTTACAAAAATAAAGCTAGAGTCCTCACTTTTGTATTTGGTACCAAGTACTTTAGACTGAATGATTTAGTATTTGTTTCATTTTCATGTGTCATTAGTCCTCCCTTGGTTGCATGATCAAACTCTGACAAAAAAAGAATAGGGCCTTGCATAGCTACTAAACGCCTGCATCTATTACAGATTGTTATAGTTCAATATCACAGATGCCATACATTCTGGTTCGTGGTAACCTTGCATCTTACGGTCACAGGTATCCTTGGAGAGTACTTGTGTCTGGCCTAAAAGGTATTGTCTTTCATCTACTGCTGCTTTAATTGCATTATATTAATTTCTTAAATGTTCTTTCCCTTTGAGTTTCTTTTATGTTTGTGCATTTTTGAGTTTGTTACATTATTACATTTTAGTTCATAAGTTTCATTTCTATTCTCATTTTGGGGGTATTGATTTTAGGATGACTCATTAATCAAACAAATGTTTTTGTAGCGGCAGACATAGAACAACTGAGCCGATTTGCCTCTGGAGGATACTGCGACGACTCAACAATCGTCTATCTTCAGCATCCTTGCGTAATTCTGACTGCACTAGAGGTATTGGGATACAAAGTTGTTGCATCTTCTAGTACAAGTGTCAAACAAGACTACAATGAGTACATGTGGACTATGAGAAAGGACTTTGCGGAGCCAGAACCCGAAGCTGTTATTAAAGCAGGCAAGTTTTTCTGATTTATATCATTGTATAAGGCTTAATGCGTGCTATGCATTAGAGTAATTAAGGTTTCTAAGAAGTTTTCATTAAATTATGAGGCGTCTATTGCGCGTTTCCACGAAACAATGCGCGGAGTCGTCGATAACGGCCGTTCCCTACTTTACCTAAAAAATGTTGACATTCACTTCTAAATGTCAGGTGTTACTGGTGTTATAGTGTCAGAGCTAGGCAGGTGGTGTAGTTTACAGGTAAAAAACGTTTCTTTTTCAGATACTTTTTTCAATAGAAACAAAACTTTAATCGACAAATTCTAATGTAACTTTGGTTTTAATTTAAAAAATGTTCAGCTTGATTTTATTGAGAATAAGAAATTGATTTTATATTTAATCCAAACGATTAAAATTCGTATTTTTATCATTATATCATTTTGAAAACAGTAAAATTTTTCACTCTATAAAATATTCGAAAGCCCGGCCTTAATTTGTTCAACTAACGAAAAATACTTATGTGATTCAGTTTTCAACGTTTCAGACTCCGAAAGTAAGAAACGCTATTTCGGCGTCATTTCATTTCGGAGTCGGGAAAACCGCGGAATGTGGGATAGTCCCGTTCGTCGAACGTTCGTGCGAGCGTACGACTGTACGCTAGCAACATGCAGTTAGGCACATTAGGTACAGTGTATACCTGCATATGAATGGTATACGTCGATTTATTGAGTTGGTGTGGGTCATTAGGAGTTTCATGGAACATGGAAACTACCTATCATCAAACTTTTAGTGCTCAGTGACACTGAAGAGAAAGTGTTTATTCTATTGATCCAAAAAATGCTTGTACACTTTTGTATATATTTCTTCTACCAGAAGTATATCTATGCCTCAAGTTAAAAACATTTAATGCAAATCAAATATACTGGAAAAGACAATTAGATGCAGTTATATTGAGACAGAGTATTAACAGATACTTTCAAAAGATCAAATCAAAATCATTATAATATCATTAAAATGGTTAAAAAACGTGGAGTTGTTTGGAATTACTTTACAAAAAAAATTCATGGATCACAAATAACAGCTTTTTGCAAATTTTGTGACCAATCGTATATCCAAAATGCAACTCGCATGGAAAAACACATTGAACGCTGTGTCAAGTGTCCAGAAAATATTAGAAGAGACTTTATGAAATTAGTGAGCAACAAAAGAGCAAAGTCTATGATTTCTTTGAAACTTGCAGAAAATTGGTCTAATCAGCCACATATGCTACAAAGTGATGTATCTAATGAAAACTTTGAAAGTTCAAGAGAGTGGCCTTTTAGAGAAGAATATAATAATACAATTCCAGACAATCCTACCAGTAATAGCGATAATGTTGATCTGAAAAACTGGCACAATAAGTTACAAATAAGTTCAGTTCAGTCTGTAGGAACTATGGTAAATAGAGAATGGGGTCCACTTAATAATAACAAGGATAATGAACAAATTACTACAGGTAATTATTGATAATATAATTGATATTGATAATAAATACTTCATCGAAGTTATGAGTTGTAAATTTATCACAGTTCTTATAAATAATTGTTGTTTAACAATATATAGATGAAAATGACGTAGAAGCTGAAGAATCCAATCTTTCTGATAGAAATCATCATAGCAGTAACAGTTTACCACCACCAGTATCATCGCCACATACATTGACAGATTGTGATTTAGAAAAACAAATTCTGCATGAACAATACTTGGAAAGACGTGCATTTAGACAGACTGCAGAATTGGAACTACAACGAAAAACCTTAGAGTTTGAAAGATTCCAGTGGCAGTATCACATAGAGAAAACACAAAGTGAAATGCGCTGGGCACATGAGTGTCGTATGATGCAACTTAAAGAAGAGCAACTGAATCAGCTTATCAAACTGAGTCATAATACAACTATGACATCATCATCTAATAAAATGTAAATAAGAACAATTTTAATAAAAAATGTTATTTTGAACTGTTGATTTTGTAAATAATATGAAAGAATCAAGCCTTTGAATTTTATTATAGTTCATTTAAAACTGGACTGAACATGATAGTACTTAAATTTGTAAAACAAAAAAAAAACAAAATATTATATAAATTTTTTGTATACAAAAAATGATATTATTGTGATAATGTAAAAGTAATTTAATTTTTTTACATAAAAGCTTGTAATTATATCAATAAAAAGGTAAATAAAAACGATGTTGATGTAGTCTTATTTAAAGACCCATGCAGCTTTATAATTCAAATGCAATAGTAGTAATAATATGATAAAGGCATACATTTTATCTTTTGTAAGTATTATATGAATATTTTTTTTATTTTAGAACTTAAAGACAACGAGGTCTGAATAACTGTGAGACTGAAAATGGCTGAAGCTGAGGCTAAACTGTCTCAGAAGTTAGCACAAATTATTGGTAACGAAAATTACTACTATGTGGCCGTAAAAGGTTCACCCTTTGCAATGGATTGTGTTGCCTTTGGTTTGACAAAGGATGAAGTTTTGGCGCTATCAAAGAGATTTCCCAATACTGGGACAGATGTTGTGAATGGTGTTGTGATAAAAGGTGACTATTTTTTCGATTTTCTTAATAACTTTATAAAATCGGAATAAGAAAAAAATCTAAAATGATAATTTTGTTCTTTTTGCTTCAGGATCGCCGCTTCAAGTTATAAACGCTCTTTCCGAATTAGGATACAGAGTCGTTTGCAGCACGGGCGAGGCGGAGATATTATGGACCCTTCAACGAGAAGTTTAACAGAGCCGACGCAGTACCTCAACGTCTCACGCAGTGAATTTATTGTACAATGTCGCCACACTCTAAATGTAACGCCTTAACAAAACGTTAATAATGGCATTTTAATTTTACCGTCGCGCAGAGTCCTAGACAAATACTATACGATCGTAGAGAGAATCATTTTATTCTGTGTCTCCAAAACATTTTTTGTCTCATTTTTAAATACAATTTATCGTTTTATACAAGCACTCTTGAAGATCATAAAATTTTTAAGATGGTAAATTTTTGAGGACCAATTTATTATGACGATTTTGTTTTACAAATACGGACTGGAGAGTTTTTATAATAATGAAAAGA
Source organism: Pteromalus puparum (assembly GCA_012977825.3). Taxonomy (NCBI): domain Eukaryota; kingdom Metazoa; phylum Arthropoda; class Insecta; order Hymenoptera; family Pteromalidae; genus Pteromalus; species Pteromalus puparum. The sequence continues at coordinate 59,093,305 of CM053168.1, forward strand.
AAACGTGCGATGTTCAAGTGGTACTAAGTACATTTCATATTTGCTTTCATACGAGAAGTATATTGAGTATTTTTGATAATTTTACTCCCCTTTTTTTAATCAAAGTTCTTTTAGCTTCACTACACCTATAGAAGTGTTGATGTGCACGACTTAGCGCGTGAGATACGCTTAGGCATGCAATAAGTTTTAGAGAACATAATTTTAAGAAATATTAAATAAAATCAAAGATTATTACATAGCAGTTATTGTTTCAATAATATATCAAAAACTAATATATGAAAATAAAGATTATAAATCTGATAAGAATCGAGATCAAGAAATGAAGGTTGTGCAATAATAGTTGCATTGCAAAATAATGAAAATATGTTTGTTTTTTTAATGCTGACCAATCTTGAGTTTCTTTGCAAAGTTGTATACTTTACACTTTGATGTATGCATTCATGTTGCGTTAACCAGAGGAAAATAATTTGTTTTTATGAAATTTATAAATATAATTGCGGCCTACAATAGTTACTTAATCAATTGAAAGAAAAGCGAGGTAGTGTGTTCGTCAGTAATTATTATAATTTATAAACTTTACTCCGATGCCTTAAATCAATTTTGATATTTTATTGTCTATAAACTGTATGTTGACTTTGTCGTTAATGAATTGTACGTCATATTTTATGAAAATTTCTACTGTTAGGTATTATATGATTGGATATGACACCATATATGAATACCTTACATTTGTGCTTGTGTAATGTATACATTTTATGTTAAAATCATTGTAACAATATAAAGATTGTCTAAATGTTCATAGTTTCTTTTATTTAAATTGTACCTTTTCTCTTGCAAAGAAAAAAAAATTCTCAATGATAAAAATTTTCTCTGCTAGTAGGTTTCAGAATCAAGTATGGAGTCTAGTAATCATTTGCATGATGATGGTTCATGCTGCAATTGCAAATCTGGAGACTCAGTCAGACAGACTTTATCTGAGTTGGACTTTGAGCGCGGTTTATGGTATGCAGGTAAGTTCAATAATCAAAGCTGCATGACCGCAGAAAATATTCAAGCACATGATCTGCTTATTAGTAAGGACAAGCAGGTGAGATTGGATAAATAAACTTGTTTCTCATTTATAGCTCAGACTAATGATTTGGATAGAGTAAAATCCCTTTTGAACAAAGGTACATCTCCAGATGTAGAAGATGCTGCAGGATACACTGCGCTGCACTATGCAGCTCGCAATGGTCACGATAAAGTTTGCAAAGAGCTTTTATATCGTGGAGCCGACATCAATGCAGTCACCCGATCAGGAAGGGCAACAGCTTTGCAGAGGGCTGCAACCCAGAAACACGTCCACATAGTGGAACTATTGTTGAAAGCCAATGCAGATGCTAATATCCAGGATGCAGATGGTTTTACTGCTCTTCACAGGGCAATAACATCAGGTTGTGACCCAGTTTCCAAGCTTTTAATTCCAAAAACCAAGCTGGATTTAATGGACAAATCTGGATGTACCCCAAAACAATTGGCTGAGAAAAAAGGGAAAGCATATCTATTTTTCTAAAGCTAAACAATAAACGTCGACTATTATATTCATTTGAATTATTTATCCCGCTTCATTCTGCAATATACCAATTATTCCATCCAATTCGAGTCTCACACTTGGAAAAGCTCTGATGTAGTGTAGTGCAACAAAGTCAGCAGGTAAGCAACCAACTAAAGATTTGAGAAAAGAAATAAAAACTGTCGGAAACTCGGGGTACAAATTTCTCAAAGAGAATGCAAATAGGTGTCGTTTCCTCTATACATTCCTGGCTGAAAGGAAAATTCATTTGCATGTCAGCTGAAAAGACGCAGTGATGTAACAGCACAATGCGCTCTCATCCCGGGTTTATACGACGACAAAGGCTCTCTTCCTTTTCCCCCTCGTACCTATAGCGAGAAAATTCAAATTATAACTACCCGCGTACAAGCCATGTGTCAAAGCAATCGAGCGACGATGTAGATCGCATCCGCGAACCGGTCTTCGAAAATCGGAGTAGCGGATGGTTTCGAGAAATTGATAAAAAGCCGCAAACCTAAAAAGTAAACAACCTATAAGCTCACATATAGACAGTGCAACAATGTGTCATGCTTTAGCATGTATACGTCAACATAATACAGGCAGCAGCGGCAGAGCAGAGCTCGGCGCAAGTGAAAAACGTCGATAACGGGGCAGAGAGTAGACGACGGGGCGCGCGCGTAACTGGGACATTTACCTTCTAGCGGCTGCGCGGCGGCGGCGGCAGCAGCAGCAGCAGTAGTGAAAGGAGTCCTCGTGTGCTGCAGTATATCCATATAGCGCAGATATAGCGCAGCTCGCGCACGGCGCTATAGAGTCCGTCTCTGTCTCTGTCTTGCTCCCGTTGGCGCGGCGGGTCGTGCTCTTGATATTGAATCGGTCGGGCGGCATCGGAGCCGCTCGGCGAACGGCGCAGTTTCCGCGAGTCTTTTTACGGCCGGCTAGTGCTGCCCCCTATGTTGCAGAGCTCGTAGCAGCTACGTCCCCTTTTCGCCGCCGTATAGTTGGCAGGCCGCGACTCGTTGTATCTACGATTCTACGGACTCGCAGTCGCAGTACCGTGTCCGAGCATCAGGAGTAGCAGCAGCAGCACGCCGCCCCGTGCGCGTGTTTGTGTGTGGGTGCGCGCGAGGTCGCAGCGAGAATAAGCTATACAGATTAGTTACAGAGTAGTGTACCTTGGCCGCGAAGGTACCGAAGGTACAACCTGGAGGAGAGGTCGAAGATAGCGGTGACTAGCTACATATACCCAGAGGCATCGGGAGGAGTAGAGCTCCCGGGGAGATCCGCGAAAGAGCGCGGCTGCGCGCGGCCGCGTAGGCGTGTGCCAGAGCGAGAGAGAAGAGAGCAGCCAGCCCCCGTGTGTCTTTCCGACGACGAGTTAGCCGTGCCTCGACAACTGAGTACAACAGAGTGTCTCGTCAACTGTTCCAGGGCTGTGTGTACGGTGTGCGTACGCTAGCAGCAGCACCAGCAGCAGCAGCGGGATCGAGGTGATTCCCGTGACATTTCGCGCGGCGTGCGTTGACTGCACGCCGCCCTGTGTGTTGTTGCCGTGCGTGTGAGTGTGTGCAGTCCGATTCCCAGAAGCGGACGCCCTGCGGAGCAGCTCTGCGTTAGAGGCAGAGGAGCGGAGGGTAGGTCATAGCCACTCTCTGTACTCTCCCGCGATCTGTGTGTGTGTGTGTGTGTGTGTATACTACGTGTGTATGTGTGTGTAGGTTAGAGAGCGACATGTAACCGTGGCCCGTGGAAGCTCTCTCGCGTGACGTCACGCGCTCGCGACGACGGCGGCGCGGTCTTAATCAAGTGCACGGATACGCAGCGACGAAGACGAGGCGATAGGCATCGCCGGGAGTACGAGCGCGAGGCACTCGCTGCGTTTGCGCCACGTAAGTCGAGAGTCCTGGCGACGACTCGGACCTGGTGAAGAGAACGTGAACGAGATCGTCACATGCGAGTGTTTACGTCGAAGGACGAGGGCTCTGTTATCGCAGTGTGTGTGTGTGTGTACGTGCGTGTGTTGTACACACTCGAAAACATCAGTTGTTGACTGAGGTGCGCTCTCGCTCACCGGGATAACGCACACACGTACCTACACACACACACACACACACATGCACGCGGACGCGACTCCGGCAGCCAGACTACGGAGATAGCGAGGTAGACGGTGCGCGAGCGAGGGAGAGGGGCAGAGCAGAGTGCGAGAGAGGGCATCGGCGAACCTAACCTCACACTCGCGAGAACCGACTAACCTAACCCCAGGGAAAAAAACGACGGGGCAGAGCGAGCTCTCGGCAGCGGTCCGCGTAGAAAAAGAGATCAGTCTTTTGCGCCGCCGCGGAAGCGAGCGTTGTTCCTCCCTCTCTCGTACGCGAGCGCGTATATACGTTCGCAACATACTCGCTCGTGATTCGCGCTACCCCTTCGGAGCAGCAGCAGTTATTACAATACGTTATAGTCGCGTGCGCGATAGCAGTTTGGAAGAGCAAGAGAGAGAAAGAGAGTCCCAAAGTCAAGTGTCCGTGTGTCTTGATTTCGAGGTTAGTGCAGCGCGCTGCGACGTCCGTATGATATAGTGAGATTGTGTCTGTGTGCTAATATTCTACGCGAGCCGGTGAAAACTGGAGCCCATCCTATCGCAGCACCAGCAGCAGCAGCACACAAAGAGGAGCGAGAGAGAATGAGGTTAGGAGACGACGACGACGACGACGGTGTATAATCCAACTGCAGCAACGGAGAGGGGAAAAAAGATAAACATCCCGGGCGTTTTCGCGTGTGTGTGTGCGCGCGCGCGGGGGCTTTTCACGAGTAGGCGCAGCACTGTCGCTCGCCGCCGCCACCGCCGCATTTTTCCTGCCTTTTTTGCGGACGTAGGCGCGAGAGCGCTCGTTGAACTCTCGACGCAGTGCAGAATTTCGACGCCGCGAGAGGATGTAGTGTCGTGCCTCCGCCGCTGCTCCTTTTGGTGCGTGTGTGAGTGTGTGTTTGCGAGCAAGAGCTCGAAGAAGGAGGGACCGTCAGGGCGGTTTGTTTTGTTCCTCGTGCGCGCGCGAGGGCCACCGTCGATGTGCAGCGAGTTCTCGTCGTTTTCCTTCTCGTTGCTGGCCCGGCGACGAAAGCCTTCGTCGGCGTGGCCGTGTTTTTGCATTGCAAAATCATCGTGTCGCGAGCTGTGTACTCGAATTTTATTGCGTCGAATCGCGCGAGTGATCCAAAGGTGAATAATGTGAGTTGACGTGTTATTGTCTTCGTATGGGTAAAATCGCAACGTCGCGTTATCTCCTCTGCAGTAGCCAAGATACTGCGTTTGACCAACGCGATCGTTGCAGAAAACGTAATTAATTCCGAAAGTGTTCAGCTATACGCACACGGGCACTCGCGGCAATCGATAACGGACATCAGGCGTAGATGAAACGCAATTACTTAATTCGCGGCTCGCTCCGTTGTGTTTGTTTTATTTTTATATTTTCGCTCTCGGCATCTCGTGCCAATAACGCATTAATCCACGCTTCGTCGACGAGATTTACCGGCGGCTCTTTGATTAGGGATCCAAGGCACGCATTGCCCACGTCGTTCTGCTGGAGGTGGAGAAGAAGGAGAGGCTTTCCTCACGCGCGCAGATTCGCGGCCGGCGCGCGAGCGTCAAGGTTGCGAATAACGAAAATATCGCCCGGCGTATCTCTCTTGCGCGTTTTATTTTTACCGCTCCCCCTCGAGCTTCTTTCTCTGCTCTCGTGCTTGTGCGCGCTGCTCTCTGTATCTTTGACGAAGCGCGAAGGAACGATAGCGGCGATAGGGTGCGAATAAACTATACTTATCGAATCTCTAACGTTGTGTTTATCTTACAGGTGTCGACGTGCTGGCAACGCAACGAGTCAATTTCCAGAAACGAGGACAACCCAGCCTCGGTCTGAGGAAGTCCGCCAGTGACCACGTGGACTTGCAAAAAGTATAGTCCATCGGAGGACAAGCTACGGCCGCCACCACGGAGGCCGCGGAGAAGCGGACGGAGCTTCGCCCGGACGTCGGCGAAGCCCTCAGCGGTCGTCTTGTGGACGGCAAGCAACATCGGCATCGCCGAGACAAAGGTCCACGCGCGCTAGAAAATAATAGGAGCGCGAGGCTGGAATAAAGAAAGAGAGAGAGAGAGAGAGGCGGACTGCTGTAATAGAAACTTTGTGCCCACTCGCAGCAGTTGCGCTTGGGCCTAGACACAAAGAGAGCCGTCGGGCCCAGGAGGTCGACGAATTTTCAAGTGCGAAACTCGAGAAGAAGGAGAGAACGGACGAAACGCAACCGCCGCTGCCGCGTTCGTTCAGGTGTGCTTTGCATCAGCGCGTATATTCGGGTCGGTGTGGTACGTGACGTTCGTCTAGTGTCAGTGCTGTGCTCTAGGCAAAGATAGATATACATATAAGAAGTGTGGTACAGGTCTTCCAAAGAGAGCAAGAGCCTGCAGCGACGAATACAGAGATACGTAGAGAGAGAAAGAGAATTCCCGTGGAGAGAAGAGAGAAGCAAGATCGTATACTTGGTCGAGCAGAGCAGCGCGTGATCATCACGTTGTTTGTGCGCGACAACCACGTTGATTACCACGGATCATCCTCGGCAGTTCCTCGCCACGCCTACCCTCGATGAGAGGAGGCACATGTCCATTGCTGCCGCTGAAAATGCAGGGTGAGTACTCTTTATTTTTACACCAGCTCTGAATCAGCTGATTTCCTGTGTGGGTATACGCGCGTTCTCGCTTCTCTCTCTCTCTCTCTCTCTCTCTCTCTCTCTCTCTCTCTCTCTCACTGTGTATACACACACCGGCTGCGTACATCGTACACACAGAGACTACACAGAGAGAGCATACAGCTCCTTTTAAATTCCCCTCCTGCGGGGCCTTTCTCTTTCTCTTCTCATTTCTCCTGCAGGCCGATCCTTTTCCTGTCTCCTGCTGACCGATTTCGCGAGGCCCGAATCCGTGTTGTGTTCCCTGCGGAGGAAACATGTGTATAGGTAGCGTACACATTGCCGAGCAAGACTCGAGAGAGCGGGAGAAAGGAAGAGAAGAAGAAGACGAAGAGAAGAGAAGAAACGAGTGAGTGTATAACACACGAGAAAGAGATTCGGTGGGGAAAAGGCGCACACAACGAGGAGCGAGAACGCACGAAGAGTCGGCAACGATAGCTAGAAAGAGAGAGAGAGAGAGAGAGAGAGAGAGAGAGAGAGAGAGAGAGAGAGAGAGAGAGAGAGATACAGAGACAGAGAGAGATACAGAGACAGAGAAATAGCAGCGGAAGGGGGGAAAGCCTTGGCCCGGATACTCGCAGCGGCGGCGCTGGCTTAACCCTGGATCGTTGTTCGCTACTTGCTCTCTACCATGGGGCCTCTCGTCGAGCGCTACTTTTCACTCGCGCTTTATTTTTCTCTCTCCGCGCTCATTGTAACTGTCACTTGATTTTCTCCGACCGATAGGCCGCCGTTATGTCACGCGCTTCTATGCTTCGTTCACCGTTCGTTTCTCTCTCTCTCTCTCTCTCTTTCTCTCTCCTTTCAATCCTCTTACGTACAGTCGGAGATTTTTCTCTTTATGTAAGCGTGAATCTCCCATTGTGTATCTGAAACGACGATCGGAAAACTCTTGCGCAATCGGCTTTTCAATCGCGAAAAGTCCCGCCGAAAAAGTATCATATCATAACCGTGCTCCGCGCGATGCCACCTCATCAGTGAAGCGCGCAAAGTGGGCCACGCCAACCTGGCAGTTTTTTTCCCTCTCTCGTTCTCCGGCCGTGTGTTATAGAGTTCATAAAACGTGTGGGCTAGAGTCTCAGGAGTTTCTCTAATACATCACGGCGAAACGCTCGAAAGTTCGCTCGCGCGCCCTTGGCAGCCGAGCGCCGGATTTTTTGAAAGCGAATGGGTTCGAGTATATGCGTGTGTGAGAGAGAGAGAGAGAGAGAGAGAGCTCGGTTACCGTACACACACGTTTCGCGAGAATCCCAAGCGTATAGCTAGTGCACCTGTTATTTCCACAAAAGAGCCAGCGCGGATTCTCCTCCTGCTTCCTCTGTCTTCTCCTCTTCTTCTCTCTTCTATAATGCTTGAGCGAACGATCGGCTTTTCAACAAGCGAGCGTCTATCGAACCTGCTGTTGTATCCCAGCGTTCGTTCGTCCGCGCTCGCGAACAATAACAGAAATTCCGAGGGCTCTTTATTACCAGTCCGGCCATTGGGTCATGCGAGATTTTGCCGGGATTTTACAGCCACCACACTGCTGTAGCAGCTTCGTCTGCAAATGAACTTTTGCGCGCCACGTGATATTTCTCTCGTCTCTTCTCTTAGGTTTACCTTATATACACGAGCTGCTATATATGCTTCTTCTTTTGTCGAGCGCGGAGCACTTACACGCCGCGCCGGCTGTATATTCTTTCATTAGCGAGCTCGCAAGCGCGCAGCACACATCCTCTCTTGATTTTTATCGCCAAGCGCGCGCGCGCGCACACACACACACGTCTAGTTACGGTTTCGCAATAATTAACGCGCTTCGTGCTCCTATATACGTGTCTGTGTTCCCGAGGGTATTTTCGAGCCGCTGAGTAAATAACGTGATTAACGGTCGTGCAAAAAAAGTTACGTCGCGAGCGCGAAAAGAAAGCATTTTCTTCTTCTTCTTCTTCCTTCGCGCCGTGTGAGAGAGCAGCGCAGAAACGTTGTAATGAAAGTGGATGGCTTCGATGCCCCGCGAGCGCACTCTAGCGCTGCTTTCTTTGCGCTCAGGTATTCTGTTACGTAACGTTGCATACTACGCACTTCGAGCTTTGTCACGTGAGGGAAGGAGAGAGAAACGCGTGGAAAACTTTGCACTGGTAGTTTGAGCACGGGAACAACGCGTGGGATTTTTGCATTTTCGAAACAGTCATCGAAATTCGAGAGTGGCTGATATTAGTTTTGAGTGTGTGCTTTTGTATATCGTGTATAGGCGGCGAGATGTAGTCTGCAGGGGTTAAAGAAGAAGAAGAAGAAGCCGTAAAGGTGCAGCGCCTATAGATATAGAGTCGACTCGTAGCTCTTTGCAACCTTCCGTTCGATTTTCCAACGACGAGAGAGTTGTGCTGCATGTATATTGTATATATACGCGGACGGGAATCGCAGCCGGCGTCGGAAGTTCGCGATAAACGAAGGTTACCGGCGTGAAATTGAAAGAACGTGCGCTGGCAACTTGCGTATGACGTCATGGCTTTTATTCTTCGTCGATTATTTAAAGAACGCAACTTTCTTTTTCTACAGTTTCGAGCATTACTGCGTATAGTTCTGAAAATTACTATACAGAGAGATCGAATTGCATCGAGAGTTTTTTCGTTTCTTCGGAAAGGTCCGAAAGTTCGAAATGAAATTTCGACGAAACCAATACGCGAACTCTTTCGGAAACTTGATCGTATCCGCAAAAATGTTATTGACTGCATCGAAATTCCGTTGGGCCAAGAGCAAAGGCAAAACTCGGTTTAGGATACAGCCGCATACGAGCGGACAGTTGTAGGATCCTTTGAGTCTCTTCGGTGTCTGTGTCCGTCTTTGTCGTGGCTCTCTCGCTTGTGCAAAAGCTCGAGAGCGAGAGCGTCATACGTTGCGGTTTGCGCTTTGTCGAGGGATAGCCATCTTTATGCACCGGCGAGTCAGTCAGTCAGTCGCAGCCGTGCGCGATATTCTCTCTCCGCGCTCTTGCGGTGTGAACGACTCCTTCGTCCTTGAACCTATTAGGCGCCGAGACTTGCTGCTGCTGCTGTTGCTCTCTCTCTCTCTCTCTCTCTCTCTCTCTCTCTCTCTCTCTCTCTCTCGCCCGAGCGCGATATTCCATCTTTCTTTCTTGCAGGCTCTCGCTTCCCTCTCGCGTCTATAATATGCTAAGCGTCCGTTAAACCCTTCTTGTGTGTGCGTATACACACCTAGACACATTGGCAGACTTTCCTATACCGATTCCTGCTCTCTCTTTCTTTCATCTTTTGCTCTACTCTCAGCTGGCGAAGTGTGTGTGTGTGTGTGTGTGTGTGTGTGTGCGCGATTGTGCGCTGCAGTTTCATTTTTATTGTAGCTGGTCTAAGAGGATTATTGTACCTGCGCGCGCGAGCGAGGGGACTGCTGTTTGGAGCCTTAAAGAGTTTTATTGTACATCTTTGGGTTTTTTTCTTCTTCGAAAGTTAATTGTGGTTATAAACACCTGGAGTCGGCCGTGGGGGTTGCATGTAGCGCGAAATTTTAGGGTTGGGTTTTTTTGCGGTTATTTACGACTGTTGTTGATTTTGTTTGATAAATTTGACCTACACTCGTGTAAACTTGATGAGACTCTATCTTTGTTCGAAGACAATGCTTCGCGTGAGTTAATAATAAATAACAATATCGTTTCGTAGATTTATCACGGATTGAAACATCATTTGTGTAACTCTTTTATAATAGTCTCGATGCACTGTTAATAATTGATTCATTTGTATATGAATAGTTTGCAAAGTATAATTTATGGATTGTGCTATAATAGCTGGCATCTAAATTAATTATTAAACTGTAGTGCATACAATGAATGCGCCACTTCAACTAACATAAAGCCGGGCAAAAAATGCAAGCAAGACAACGTTGCGTGTAAAAGCGAATTTCTAAAATACAATGTATGCGAAAGGGATTTAATTACGCTCGATAACCTTAGGCATCTTGTGTGAGTAATTAAGCGAGGGAAAGGTTGCATACTGCTCATTACAATAATAAATTTCCCAGTTATCTAAATAAAAATAAACTTTTTCTTTCATTGCTTCTCATTCATACGCAGTGGCACCTTCAGCAACGTTGTGTAAGGACTTCCCTCTTTTATAAAAATATCAAGTTCTTTTCTATTCTCCATATTACTTCCACTAGGTGACAAAAAATGTGCGCCTGCTTCTATTGTGCTCTGATATGCTAGAACTTTTTCTTTTGAACTTAAAAGCTTTAAGTTTTCTTTTCTCTCTTTTCTATGACACAAAAGAATTGAAAATAGCCATTGTTTTAGCTAGTGATTCATTTCACAAAAAAAAATCAATTCTTTTTTCAATGAAATTAATACGAAATATCGCAAAATAGCGTATGCAATATTGATAAGATTGATTAATTTATTGACAAAATAAAATTTCCTTGTAATAAATCCTGGCAAAAAAGCTAGTATTAATTATTCTCAGATGTGTGGGTATCATAGCACTGGCAAACGTATCGCTCAGCGTGATGAAAGCTTAATTTTTTCTTTTCACAAAATTATACGTTTGGTAAATCAAGGTGAAATGTTTTCGTGGCTCATGCCGTGACTCTCGAAACTTTCATAGATTATACACTGTATCTCTCTCTCTCTCTCACTCTCCTACAGATGGGAATTTTTTGCCGACCGGTGGAACTTTCATTTTCGTGAGGTTTTAAGAGATTGCCTGGAGATTACGTAACCTTCTCTTCCAATGTTAGCGTAATAAACGTTCCGTTAACTGCTTCTAAATACTCCACATTGTTTAGCAAGGCATTTGCGCCTACAGTGTTCGGTATATAGTAAACATGGATTATTAAGAAACACTTGGCTTGCCTATATAAACAATATCTATAACGCTGTCTCACTGCAGCTGTACGCGATATTTTCATTAAATTAATGCAGCGTAATAGTAATAATGTTGTTCGCTTATCTTATCTGGCTGGCTTTTTGTTGAGAACACCTGAATTTCACGAAATGCCGCAACGCCAGGAGCAATTTGCGCAGGGTTACGCGACAACTTTTTACGCTGCTTTACGCACTAAAAACCAAGCGCTATATACACGTATTGAAACGAAACTGAGAAAAAATCGGTTATTTCGAAACGAAAAAAAAACTGCGCGGGAATAAATATTATCAAAAGCTGTTAGAGGCATTCTCGTGCGTTGAGTCAATGCTCACCTTACAAAGCGTTCAATTTTCGCTCGTTATTTTTTTTCTCCGCCGCTTGTGTATAGAATCTCACGTGTCCGAGAGTGCATTGCCTCGAACGAGAGATGTCGTTATCGCATTTTGACTTCGTACATATTCTCTCGTCGCTCCTCTATGCGTGAATATACAAATTCCACACGTTCTGATAATATGCAAAAGTTCGCTGTTCGCTGGTCAGCAAAATTTCTCCAAGTTCAAGGGACGACGACGACATCGGGGGAAGGCCGTTAAAAGGTTAACAGCATCGAGTTTACTTGAGTTTCTTGCCCTTCGACATATACGCAATCGCGAGTCGTTGGGGGTTGTACGCCGTGAGGGAGGAGCCACCGCAAAATAGCGAAGGAACGACGGGAAAGAGGGCAAAAAACGCGAGGAAAGTACGTCGCTCTCTTCGATTAGCATCGCCGAGTCGACGCAGAACGAGCGAGAGAGCTGGGCGACGGTGCTAGAGGGAAAAATTATGCTCGGTTATGACAGAAGAGCGATTTGGTCATTCTATTTTCGTTCAATTATTTTAATAGCGTCTCACGAAATTGCGCATCTTTCATTGCTGGGGACGAGGAGTAAACAGCTTTTTTTTTCGGGGGCGTTATCGTCGCACGATACTTTGATTTTGTATCCTCGTGATAAAGCGCGCAATCTCGCAGATTAAATGCAACATTTTTATTAAAATTCGCGGAATACGCTCGCTCGAAACATTGCCTCATATGAAGCTGAAAATTTTGCTTATCATAATGAATAATCCAAACGCATTCAAATTCATCACGCTGGTGTGTACTTATTGCTTTTTTTTTTAATGGTACACATCAATTTTTGCATCACATGTTGTATTCGCTTATAATTGCGAGGAAATACAATATGTTTATCGTGCGAAATTCTTATCAAGATTTCTATGTAAACCTGCTTAAAATAACTCTGATTAGCTCGAAAAATTGTAGATAAAAGCAAATAACGCTTTATCGTCGTAGTGCGCGAACGAAATCCGTTTTATTGTTTACCCTTCATGTTCTCACCATAAAATTAGATCGCACTCGATCGATAGCGCAAATTATCCGATCATCTCGCATGTATAATAAAAATCGAGGAACAAAAGTCCCTCGTATGCAACGGCAAAAAATCTCTCGAGCTGCATAGCAAAAAATTCCACACAACGTCGATTTTTTTTCCCCTACAGCAGAAGAATCCAGAAGTCGGTAGTTAAAAATCAATGAACCGAATAAATTTCCTCTCGCGCTCGACCCATGCAACGGCAGAGCGGATTACCAATTCCACGTGGAATTCGGTCCGGCGCATGCGAGACGACGACGGATCTGCTTGTCGCCACGAAAATCTATACCTGACGAAAATCGATTCTTCTTTTTTTTTCTCCCTCTTGCAACCTCGCTTGCAACATTCACACACTCGGACGGGAACAAATAGACTTGTTTACCAGTTCCTCCGAGGGAGAGATATACTCTCGGGCGTTTCGGCTGTGGCGACGAAAACACACGTCGTCTTATCGATGCGCACACGAGCGATGCACACGTATATCCGTGAGTGTGTGTGTGTGTGGGTATGTAGGAGAGGAAACGATTATACCGGCTAACGAATGCGAAAGTACACATCCTTGAGATTTCTTATTTAACCGGCTCGCGCTGCGTATACGCAAATGAGTGCGCTAGCGATCGGGAAAATCGATTTCGAGAATCGCTGCTGCGCCACACTTTCCCCTCGCGCGCGCTCGCGCTAATCAGCGCCGTGGGAATTCGATTGACGCGATTACGATTAAGTGCGTTCTTGCGATTACGTAATGTTGCCGCTACGCTGTTCTTTTTTTTTTCTTCGAGTGTGGTGTGTACAGAGGGAGTTTTGATCATTTCGCATAGGATGGAATTTGCATGAAATTGGCCTGCGCGCGTTTCAGGTTTTGGTGTGTCTCCGCGCGTTATGGAGTGCTTATTCGATAGTACCATGGGATTATCTTTAATCTCTTTAGTGCAGGATTGCTGTGTTGACATAGGCGATGATGGAATTACTACTTATTGTGCGAGCGAGGGTATGCAAGAGTCCGATGTGTAATAAGTGCTATTTATGCGGCTGGTTTAATACGTAACGAACCTCGTGCAGTTCGATTTATCGTATGGGTATAATTCTCTGTATGAATTTATATTTTTCGCTGTTTATAAGTACATGGGAGATAGTTGTGTGTTTGTTTATTGTTCGACTCTCTCGGCACACCCGGCAAACGAGTACTCGTTGGCTATAAAACATTCACGAGAAAAATGTTGACAAATCCAGCGTATTTAGTTTGCAGAATGTAAACATTGACATAGACCGCTCGCGCAGATACCGGACTCGACAGAAAATCGATGAGTTTAGATCTCAACGAGATAAACGTCGAGGCACACACAACGTACAATGGCGATGATTTTTTCCACAGCAGCAGTAGCGGCATACTTATCGTCGGCTCGTGGCTTTGCTCTATTATTTGCGAGCGCGATTGAAGTGCTCAAATTTTACTTGTCACAGCCCACGAGAGAATACGGCGTTTGAATAATTGAATTGTATTTTCGTGCCACGATCGATTCGAGTGATGAGTCGGCGTATTTATTTTTAGTATCGCTAGCAACTCCGAATCGGCGAATCTTTAAAAACTCGTCACAATAAACAATTATAGATTCAACCGCCTCTGCACACAAAAGTCACGCGTGTCTCGGGGAGAGATAGAGAGAAAGCCGGCCGGCACTTGTTGCAAAAATGTGTGCAGCGAGCATGCAGACTAATCGCAGAGCGAGTTCTCTGCCTCTCTGGCCGAATCTATACTACCTAGATCTCTTCATGGTGTAGTACGTCGTATATCAAGCTTCTCCTCGCTCTCTCCACGGCTCGCAGCTGTTTTGGTCCTCTCCTACAGCTGTGATGTGCGCAAACGCACTCCTTCGACAACGTTTCCATTATCGAGCGCGTATATAGGGTATGGTAGCTCTTTCTCTGTCTTGCATATCTATGTGGCCCGTCGTGGAGCCGATGCGAGTTCCAGCAAGTCGGAGAAAGAAGAAAGAAAGAAAGAAAGAAAGAAAGAACGATATTTTCCGAACGCAGCGAGTGTGAGTCACGTGGACGAGTCTGTGCAGCCCTCGCGGCGCAGCACCGCGAGAGAAGGAGAAGCGCGCGGCATGTGTGTGTGCTGCTCGCGAGCGGCGTTGCCACGTTTCTATCCCTCTCTTTCTCGGCTTCTTCTCCCTCTCCGCGATGCGGCTGCTTTCTTTCCTCGGCGCTGCTGCTGCTGCTGCTGCTGCTGCTGCTGCTGCTGCTGCTTCGAGTATTAAGTATAGAGGGAGAGAGAGGATCGACGGCGCGGCGCCGACTGGCCCACCTATCCGTGCACATCAGAGAGAGTCCGTTTCGCGGCTAGGAGGCTCTCGGATATCTCTGTCGTCGCCAGCAGCAGCAGCAGCAGCAGCAGCGCTCGTGAAAAAATTCACAAAAGCGCGAACCTTGCGCTGCTGCTGCCTCTTCTTTGGCTAGTTCTTTCCTCTTTTTTTTTTCAAGCGCGCGTCTATTTCGCTCTCCGCTTCTTCTGCTTCTTCTTCTTCTCGCGAGCCACCTTTGCTTCCTCGAAAACGCTTCTTCGCTCATCTCTCTTTCTTCCTCTTCGGGCTAGAGCGAGAGAGAGAGAGAGAGAGAGAGAGAGAGAGAGAGAACCCTTTTTTTCGAAAGGTGCTTTTCGGGCAGTTTTTTCTCTGGAAATTCGCTCGTTTTAACGACCAGTCTCGCACACGTCCCCAGGGAGATCTTTTTTCCCCTTACTTTCGGAAATTGACCGAAATCTCGGGGCCTGCGTGAGTTTTCGTGAGACATCGGGCAGTTACGTCGTCGTTTTCGAAGAAGAAAAAAAAAGAACGAGCTCTGATTTCAATTTGAATAATGAATAACTCGGGCGCGCTGCGAGCAAATTGTAAAAACAAGATAATGCGCGCGCGCGCGAATTTCGAGCGCAATTTCGGCCTCAAGATTGTTTTTCCTGCCCGATGTGGCTGACTCATCCGTCATATATTTATAGTCTTCGTCCTGCGCCTTTATTTCGGACGCGTTGTCTTGTTATACTACTGTACTCGTCGTGCGAACCGAGAGATAATAATTAGCATCGACTAAATCAAAGTATATAGAAGCTACTGCTGCCTCATCGTTCTCCGGAGAGCGAATGCACTGCGTTCGATTCGCGATGGCCGTATAATAAAACACGATTAACTCGAATTGAGATTTCTCAGCTGTTAAGAAATCTCTCTTTCTCTCTCACTCTCGCTCTTTGGGCTCGTGAAAAATAAGATTAGATAAATATAGCCAAGACGAATATTCGAGCGGCGCGAGATATCCATTAATATAACCGAGCGAATATTCCTTTCGTCATACACATTCGAATCTCGATTTCTCAATCTTGCGCTCTCTAGAGCCTCGCTAAACAATACAATAAAGCCTTTTTCTCTCGTAGCCGAGGCGAGAGCAAAGCTCGAAATTCGTAGAGGCTCTTACTCTCGTGTACACGTTGAGGGTAAAGAAAAAAAAAGGAAAAAAAAGCAGTCGAAGCATATTCGGCCGGCAGCAGCAGCATTAATTTGAAAGGCAAAGCTGCTTCTTTCTCTCTCTCTCCGTGCACTTATAAAGGCGAAAGCACACACGAAATCGGCATTGTCGATTAGACTGGCGCGATAACCTGGGTCACGACATCGCGAACTCCTCTTCGTTGCTCGCGCGCGCAAACATACTCGCACAGCTCGAGAGAGAGAGAGAGAGAGAGACTCACTGACCAAAATTCGACTCTTTCTCCCCCACTACCAACGCCTGCAGGCATTGTACACATACAAGCTCACTGTTGCTGCGAAATATCTCAAGATGGGCCTACTCGCGAAGAGCGAGTGCACATATGGTCGCGTTTGTTGTTGCGTCAGCGCGTCGTATGGCGATGTTGTTGCTGCTGCTGCTGCAGGTCCCCTTCTAGCGTGCGAATACGCAAATTTTTCGATTCTCGCGTGTAAGTACACGTATAAACGATTCTCTGGGAAAGGAGTTTCCTTGATTAAAGTTTCGAATAAATTTCGCCAAGGCTGTAATTCACCTCGTGTGGCAGTAGCGCGATGTTGCTGTAGTAGTAGTTTTCGAGCTTTTGCTGTTGCGTAAGCCGGTAAATTATTTAATCGGATTAGCGAGGGGATCATCCTGTATATAAACTCACGTAATGGAATGATTTTCTTTCCAGAAGCGCCTTGTAAATTACCCGAGTGATTTTTCTGTGATGAAAAACTTATCTCAAATGACACGGCAATATAATATATCGACAGGAACGATAGTCGATTCGGAGTAGGAGCCAAAATATTCCAAGCTCGCATCAGCGCATCTGCGCTCGCGTAATAACCCCCCCTCCGAGTTACGCTCTTCTCTCTCGGCGGTACGATTCAAAGTAAGCTCGCGATAACAATGCCGGATCAGCCCATATATCATTTCACTTTCTCCGGGTGGCGCTGCACATCCTTTTGCGCAGTGCGCCTCTTCTCTCTCTCCCTATCCGTTCTGCACACTGGCCGTGTATATATATATATATATATATATATATATATACGCGCGCGCGCGCAAGTCCGTAATGAGGCGCCGCATTATGCCGAAGCACGCGGCGGCAGCGGCGGCTGCAGTTCTTGCTCTCTTCTCTCTCGCCGCAGTAGCGCGTGACGAGCCGCGCCGCCGGTGACTACTTTGCGCCTGATGCAGTGTGCGATGTTTGCTTTGCACTGTGCGATGTGTGTGCAACCTGCACCTCGAGGGGAGATGATGCTTCTCTGTCTCTCTCTCTTGGTTCGCGTCGATCGCGACCGATCTCGAGATGACGATAGTGTCGAGAGCGTGTGTGTAGAGAATGTGTCACGTGATCGCGACGATATGCAGCATAGTGATGATTGTCGTACGCGTAATTACTCGCGATTGCGCATCGCTGCTGCGTTGAGAGGAAATTAGCGAACGCTCGATCTCATTAAAATGCTTCGCTCTCGGATTATTAAAAACGAATGGTTTTTTTTTTACTTCGTTATACTTTTATAGGACGAGCGAGATTTTCTTTTAGAGATAAAAAAATCGGAGCTAACTTTTATTTCTTTCTGGGAACGTAAAGCTGTAAAACTGAATTTCGCGATGAATCGACGGCGAGCAGATGGCATCGAAAAACTGAAGCGTAACGGATATTAGAGCAGAGAGCACGTGCCGAGTGAAATCTCGTAGAGCGAGTTTAACACGTTCGAACAATTCGTTCGGGCAGGTCAATTGTGTTGGTTTAATTAACGGCGATTCAATTATACGCAAAATAATGAAGGTTTGATGATTTGAGTGCGGAGCGCGCGGATAGATATGATAATTTGTTATGCCGCGATGTAGGTCGAACGAGGAAGTCAAGTGATGAATCCGCTGCACAACTAAAATATAATTGAAATCGCATCGCGTATACCCTTGGAAACCCTAAATACGCGAATACTCTCTCATCGAGAAAGAATCACCGGATTCCGGATCGTATATGCACGCCATATCACACACGTCCCTCTTGCAGAGCATAATTAATACACGTATACGTATGCACACCGTCCTCTTGGCGTGCCAGCTCGTAATTGTCGGTAGTTCGAAAAAAAGTTTTTATACAATGCGCTATTAAAGCTCTGCGTACACGTATATACACACTATAGGAGACACATCACACAGGAAAGCCAGAGCGGGACACTGTGTGTTACTCGTCGTCGTCGTCGTCGTCGTCGTCGTCGTCGTCGCGGCTCTGTGACGTAATTATACGGGGGAGGACACATTGTTGCTGGCATCATCGTCGAGCTGCGCTGCGCGCAAAAGAGAGAGTGAGAGAGCGGCACGATTGCGACACTTTTTACACACGGGGCCTCGAATTTGCCCCCCCCCCCCCCCCCCCATATAACTCTTATACCGGCACTGCCGCTGCTGGAGCATAGCAGCAGCAAGCAGCGGCCGACTTTCATGGACGAAGGGCACACGATGAAAGTCAGAGAGCGCGCGCACTGTAGCGTGCGCGCACGAAAATTCCTTTCGCAATGTCCCTCGCTGCTCGCGCGCATCGTGTGCGCCACAGCTCTTTTATGTATACGACGTGTGAGCTGCTTTTTTCCGATGCCAAGCACGCCGGTCGGCTACTCTTGCACCATACGCTCGCTTGCTCGCGCGCCGCGTCGTGGCTACAGCTGTAATGAGAGAACGCTTTTTTTTATCCTCTACGGCGCGTGATTTTTCGCCAAACCCGGAGTGCGTCTCTTTTTTTTTCTTCTTCAAAATTGAGTCGCGTTTAACGTCAATTATATTCCCCGATATTCTATTAAGTATGTGATATAACTTATGGCTCGGTGTATACCCGTATACTTTTTGTTTAACTCGGCGCGTCGGCTTTTTAAATTTATTTTCGACTCGTCTATTATTGTTCGAGCCCGCATTTGTCGCCTGTGCGGCGTGTGTCGGCGGTGCTCTTTTCCAAGCGAGACTTATCGGCGCACACTGATTGACCTTTGTCAGCTAACAAGTCTGCCATTCATTAAGTTGAAAATATTTGTTCGCCTGATGGGATTTTCATTGTTTTGGCTGTGCTGTCCATATAAAAATTTCAAAGAAAAATAGGAGAACCGAATGAATTTTTAAATCGATCGCGTGCCGATCTGATTGTTACGACAAAAGCGGCCGCAGTAAAATCTCTCGTACTCGTTATGATAAAAAATCAGATGGTCTCACTCTCTCTCTCTCCCCCTCTCTTTCGAATGAAAAATTGCAAAGCAAACAATCGAGCAGTGTGTCTGATGCACTCGACGATTTAGTTTTGCCACTTGCCGCCGCGCGGCGAGAGAGAGAGAGAGAGAGAGAGAGAGAGAGAGAGAGAGAGAGAGAGAGAGAAATAGCAAAAGTCCCTCATAAATATCTATCCGTCTCGGGTAAAAACGATTAGTATCGCTCGCTCGCGCACGCGCGCGCGTTGTAGTGTTGCATCACGCATCAATCAGAGAATTGAGGTTACGCCAGGAAAACGCTGTCATTGGCAAGAATGCCATTTCTCTGCCGCGCGCGAGTGAGACTCGCTCTCGCTATATAACAAAGTTTCCTCCTCTATTGCTCTCCTGCTCTGTCTCCTATACATTCTACGAGCGCAATATCGCTCCGAGAAGCGAAGATTCACTGCGATCAAGGTAATCCGTGCGCACACGGGGCTATTATTTTAATGCGCTGCTGGGTTTCGTCAAAGCGAAGATTTCTTTTTCTCTTCAAAGAAGAATCGTCGCTGCGCGATGCAACTTTGTTTGAGAAATAAAGTCGTTTAGTTTAATCCAAGAGTATAAGAGGAGGGAACTCGGAACGACAATTTTCTCTCTTGAAAAGCCGGGACTCTTTTCACGGGGAAAATATAATGCATATCTTCGTAATAGAGCTACGTTGATAAGCCTAGACCCGTAATCAGCCTACAGTGTATAACATACAAAAGAGAACACAATTACGCGCGAAAAACTCGTGGGGCTAT
Source organism: Pteromalus puparum (assembly GCA_012977825.3). Classification (NCBI taxonomy): domain Eukaryota; kingdom Metazoa; phylum Arthropoda; class Insecta; order Hymenoptera; family Pteromalidae; genus Pteromalus; species Pteromalus puparum. Next base: position 59,113,345 of record CM053168.1, read on the forward strand.
ACTTAGCGCTAAATAAGTGCGTGGCTAGCTGCAGAGAGATGCGCGGCGTAGATATACTTACTACGACGCGACACTACATATACGAGGAAGACGTCGACGTGGAATACGTGTGAGCCGCGTATACCGTATCACGTGATCGAGTGCACTGCTATATTCACGTTAGCGAAAATCCCAAGACGCTACGCGTAGATGTGTGTAAAGAAAGAAAGGGGGGAAAGGAAAGGGAAGGAGAAGATAGGGAGAAGGAGAGAGAGAGAGAGAGAGAGAGAGAGAGAGAGAGAGAGAGAGAGAGAGAGAGAGAGAGAGAGNAGGAGAAGATAGGGAGAGAGAGAGAGAGAGAGAGAGAGAGAGAGAGAGAGAGAGAGAGAGAGAGAGAGAGAGAGAGAGAGAGAGAGAGAGAGACAATGACAGTGACACAGTAATTATAGAAGGAGGTGATCGGGTCGTGCGAATGCCGCGCCGGGGTATCTATCTGTGCCCTTATCAATTCGCAGAAAGAGCATCTCGAGCGTAACTACTTATACTTTGTGTAACGCGACGCAGCTCTATCTCGTAAAACTCGAAGAGCGAAGCGCATACAGTATCGAGGAGAGAGCACCAATGCTGTTTGACATTTCTTATTCCGAGGAAAGCTACTCCGCACATAGCTGTCTTTCGATTTATCATCTTAAGCGAGTCGAGTCAAGTATATTATTATGTGTGCATCGATATAGTGTAGCTCTGCTGACCGAACGCTTGACTGGACTGAATTTAATACTCTAGAGGATGAGGGGGATATTATTGAATTATGGCGCAGTAGAGGGCTTTATTTCCATGAAAGCTCGAGCTGCTCGCGCACGTTGTCTGCGCACAAACGGAAGTTCAAGTGTGACCTACTTTTCCACTCGCGTATATATACCTGACACGCTTACCTTATCGAATATTCGCCTATGTGCAGAGTGTGTATGTGTTTTGCCTGCATAATGCGGCGGTGTTTTTTTTTCTTACCTGATGTCGCTTGTGATTTTTTTTTAGGATGAAACTGTTGCCGCTGGGTGTAACGTATGCCGTTGAGCTATACCGCTCTGCAAAAGCTCGATGTGCGCGCGCTCGCGGAACGTTTGTGGGTGACCTAAATAATTGTAAATCGAAGTTACAAGACCTACTTATTTGATCAGTACGAGTAACCAGTTCAGATTAATAATAAGGTTATTTATAGCGTGGTAGCTGCTTTTTCAGTTAAAAACAAGCGCTCTATCTCTCCGCAGACCTGATTTGTTCAACAGCGATGATTGTTTATGCAAACGACTCGATAAAACATTCGATTGCGCGTGCACGTTTGATGAAGTTGGCTCGATCTCTCTTGGGAAAATATTTTATTTATGCACCTTCGCGTCCTGGATTATATTATGCAAAAGTGGTTTAGCGTTTGTTCTCTTTTGCTAATTTGAAGCGCGCGTGCCATTAAACCGATCGGAAGTCCGCGATAGCTCTCCCATCATCTGCATGCTTATATCATCTGATTTTTATCCGACGAAATTCTAGCAACAACGCCAGGTGAATAAAAAGGCCAAACTAGGCCGTAAGTTAACAGTTTTATGGAAGCGATTAGGCTCTCGAACCAGTTGCTCATTTGCGCTAGCGCAAAATAATGAGCCCTAATTAGAATACATTTTTTTAACGATCCTCTCGGCGCATTTTTCGAGCATCCTTTATGCGTTAGCCTGGAGCCATGAACGTCATCGTTGCGAGAAGGGAAAGTGTGATAAAATAATGCTTCCGCGATTTGTACGATGATAAATAGATGATTTTGAAAATTGAGCAGCTGCATCGGAAGCGTTTCATTTTGATTGATAGATAATTCGAATCCATTAGGCAGCAGGTAGATAGTAAACGCATCGAGCAAACAGGTGTTTAACCGTTATCACGTTTGTTTTACGTAACGAATTATGCCTTGCGCAATTCCTTGCGACTCGTACTACACGCTGTGTGTTTACGAGAATTAATTAGTTTCCGTTGCAATCGCGAGGGACAAATATGTTGTTCTGTCAACAGCAAAATTGACGAGCATAGTTTCTGAAATTATTTTGATTCATAAAAACTGCAGCAACGTACACGAACGTTCAGACTTACTTATCGTAAACATATTGATACGAACACGTGGATATCGTTAAATTAACACTCATCGTCCAAGTGATCCGTGTTTTATGCAGAGACTCGACGTCGGCTCGCTTGATTCGCTCACGATACGCGAATTTTATCACGGGCCAAAGTTCAAATCAGGTTACCGACAGTAAGTTTATGTCGCACTTTCGGGTGATCTCAGAGCTGGTCGAAACGCTTTTACGAGGCAGTTACGAATAACGAACTACGTTCGCTGAGAGAAACGGCAAAGAACGAGGAAAAATTCCCTCATCGCTAATGAAATGGCTAGTAAAAGTTATACGCCACGTTCGAAAAAAGCTCGTCGTTTCTTATTTAAGAGTCGATCCGATATTGCGTTGCAGATTATTGCAACATTGTTACTTCTTGGCGAATGAGTTAATCCTAGTCGTTAATTAAAAAGATTCATTGATGACATTGAAAAAATTGTCTTCGCCGTTTGAATAATTGAAATTTTAATCATCAACCATAATGATAATAGAGGATGCGTTTTCTTGTATGATACGCACAACGTCGGTTCACGAGCATCACACACGTTGGATGTGACTTTGATTGATGAAGGTAACTTTGATCAAGTTATAAATGGTTACCGAATAATCAATAAAGCTCGCGCGATAATGCACACTGCTGAAAGTATAGATTAATATAGAAACCCAACATAAATTATACCGCAGAGCAGAGTCGCGACTCATTGCGATTTCGAAACAAAAAAAAAAAGATCGTTAGAATAGACAGCGTGACGCGCAGCTGTTTTATAAAAATAGCTCACGAGCATATTCTTAGCGCGACTTTAAACAAGCAGTGGTTGGTACGTTGATTGAACAACGAAAACAATAGCAATTATTTTGAAGCTTATTTATCACCACGATGATGGCTTAGGCTAAAAATACGTTCGATATTTGAAAAATATGAATATGAGAATCGTTCGGTAAAATTAGAAACGAGTGCGAAAAATTTCGAAAGAATTTCCCTTTAAAATTCCTCCTTACCATTTTTTTGTACAAATACCACTTCAAAACTCTTTAGCTAAGTGAAACGACGTTATTTCCAGCGTTATGTTTTCATATTTTAAGAATCAAAGAGGAACCTGCACAGTATATTTTAGGAAAATTAACAATGCATCCTCTCGCATACATTTAAGGGCCCTCGGGAGTATACATATAGCTATACAATAAGCGAGAACAATAGTGGTACCTTCCATCCCAACTTTTGAATCAACCGGTGCTCCGATGACGCTGAAAATTATGTATGTAATTCTTTTTTATACTCTTTCTGCGGGGAAACGAGCTTATAAGCTTTTGTTGACGCTATAAATTACGAAGTGTGATTATTTAGTTTCTCCCCATTTCGGGGTTAGTAAGAAAAAACAAAAGAAACATGTCTTTACGCTACTCCTTGACAGCTTTAAAATCGATAAATTTAAATAACCATTTTTCATACACAGGGCTCGCGAAGGCTTACAAGCCCGCTTCCCCGCAGAAAGAGTATATCAAATCATAACATATATAATTTTCAGCACATCATTGGTGCACCGGTTGATTCAAAATTTGGGATGCAAGGAACCGCTATTTTTCTCGCTTATTGTATAGCTATATCTATACTCCCGAGGGCCCTTAACCGGTCATTTATTCCCCATCGCATGCAAAAATTTTCGTTGCCACGACCATGGTCGTTAGAAATTCCGTAGGTTCGTGCACGCGGGAGCATAATCACCTCCCGAAGAATGGAGGGATCTTGAAAATGCGCCAGGAGCGACGATTCGTGGACTAGACGAGAGTTGCACGAAGCCACTTTGCTGCTAGTGCTTTTCTAGCGTCTACATCCTTTATATATCTTCAAATACGCGCACAGGGGGTGGTGGTATAATTGGCGCGGACGCTCTTGCGGAGCTGAGTCCAGTAATGAAGGACCTGGAATGGGAATTGGGAGAGACTCCTGTGTCATTCTGGGAACGCTGGTCTCTCTCTGCAGGAGCTTACGTAAAAGTTGTTCGGCTGTGCCCTTCGAACGCCGGATCTTGAATTTAGCTGCTGCTGCTGCGTGTATGTCGGGGCAGTGGAAAATTGCAGCGGTGCGCGAGTCGTTTCTCTCCCTCTGAATTAGAGTGCAATTCGCTGCATGTGTTGCTAATGGATTTTCAAGACCTCTCGGTCGGAGGTGTGCTCGCGCGGAGATGAAAATTAGAACTCTTGGTCGGCGCTGTGGTCTCTGATTTTGGCATTTGGAATAAATGTTTATATTTTGGACAGCGTTTAGAAAGTTCTGATTTGAATGTAGGGAAGCGAAGATATAGATGATTTAGCAATTTAAATGGATTGAAATTAAGCGTTCGTATTACAGAAACATTTATTTTGTACTTCGTCGTGTACTTGTGATTCGTCGTGTACACCGCTTATAAATTAATGCTACTCCTCGCGATTAGTCTGTCGCATGATGATTATTATCGCGTAATCTGCATAGGCAAACGTAAAAGACACGACAATGTGCAAACAAGCTGCCAAACTAGCGAGCGAGCGCTAATAATCCAACAGTCCTACGCGGAAAACTGTTGTTAAAATGCGCGACGACGACGACGAAGAGACACAAAGTCCATGAAAGCAATGAAATTCGCGATCAATAGCAGTAGTCGTGGCGTTTGGCGGAGCTCTCTCTCTCTCTCTCTCTCTCTCTCGCGCGCGGGCGCTCGATACTCCGGGCATTGCGTCATCGCGCACGACGACGAGTCCGTCTACGTCACGAGTGTTCTCGCTTGGGTTGCACTGTGTCTTCGTGCTGTACTTGCGGCGATGATTGCTCTTCGTCGCGATTGGCGCTAGTGCGAGTCGATACTCTTATCTCGAAATTTCGATTGATTTTCTGATGGGCGGTTGTCTCATGGGATTCTGAATTTTAGATTCTGCGCATGCGTCGTTAGCGGTATAGGTCAGTATTCAAATTTAAATGTAAGAAAGTTTGAGATAAGCGGGAGAAATGTTTGTATAATAATAACTGCGAGAGTGATTCCAATTTTCTTCAGTCAGCTGTCGTTTTCATATAACCTCAATGTTCCACCTTTATCGATATTCCGATCGTATTTATTGTTTGCGCTAATGTGGGTTAACTAAATAAAGACGTATCATATCTCGAATTTTATTGTAGATACCCGATCGTAAATATACGGAAAGGTTTCAACCGGACTATCGCGGTAATTCATGCTAAATCTAGATCAAAGTCTATTGATTCATTACTGTATTGGCTTTATATTATACGTTGTTGTAATAACATGCTATTATAATGCATCTGCATTACGACTGACGTTAGGCATCTGTGTTTTTTTTCCGTGCGTGTAAATACAGCAATTACAAGTTTCGTATGCAATCAGCAATTATTGAATAAAATGTTACTTTTTACATAATTTTGCGGCATGAAATATAATAGCTTGTAATTGTAATGTGAGTCTGAGTCCTGCTTTCTTCGAAACTGTAATTTGTGTGACACGGAGCAGTGTGATTTCTGCATTTGCATCTTACTCTGAATTTATGTTGGATACCTAAATCAATCATGGTGTTTTGACAGTATAGTGCTGAGTCGTAAATAATATGATTGATTATCGGAGATGTATCTGAATTTGAACTTTGCATTCACTGTACTATAACCATAACCAAAGATACACATCTAAACATGCATCTAATCAATATACGTCATTTTTCTGTTTCAGGTGAGTTACCAAACCGATCACTTTCCCAAATCTTCTTGATAGCGTAAGTTGAAAAAAGAACTCGCTAATTGCGCATAAAAACTTGTAGCCAGATGTCGCGAATATTCAATCACCGACAGTTTTTTTTTTTTTCAAGTAGAAAAATTCGAGTTTGGCAAGACACATTTCACAGCATAAACTAACATTTAAAATTCACCTCTGCGAGAAGTGAAAAAATCCAGTTTCCTGCGAAATTGCCTGAAAATCACGGTTTTCACAGCGTGCACTCAGCGGTCTAATGATCAGAATACTCGCGCATTCGCTTCTCGCTTTATTACACTCACGTCGTTATATCGTAAGATTGGAGATAGCGAAATTTCATTACTAGTACATGGAGATTATAGTCGTGCGCGTTAAATTATTCGCACTTCCTGTCGGAAATTCTAGGGCCTCACTCGGTAGAATGCCGATAAAAAAGCACTGCTGCGCCTCTACCTCCGCCCCCTCTACTGGCTGTCCTCTCCGAGAAGACGATTATCCGGAATGTGTTTCTATACGAAGACAACAAAAAATACAAAGCCTGGACTTTTTAACGAGTTTGAGATTTCGAAAAAGTAATTTTCAATTTCAAATGCTAATGCGTCCGGACTTATTAAAAAGTAAGAGAAAGACTAGCATCAGCGGCAAAAAAAAAATTGATTAAAAGCAAGCAGTAAGAAAAAGTCAATAGCAGCTCGAAGTCTAATTACAAAAGTCGCGGCGTCGCAATAGAGTATAGAATCCCACGTGCGAACGGCGCTTTAATTACCCCGTAAGCGAGCTCTTTAAAAGCCCATCGTACACATAGCAAAGAAGAGGAGAAGCAACGTGTCTATGGGAGTCTCGGGCGCTTGAAAACTAGAGAAAATTTACATAACATAACTGTACAGCTGGTGAAACAAAAAATGTAGGCCAGCGGCAGGAGCAGCGTTGGAGATTAATGTTCCCGGTGCTCTCCGCGCGGCGGCAGCGTTGAAAAAGAATCTCTGCTGAGCTCCGCGAGGCTCGTTTTGCTCGCGCCCGCTCTTGAAAGCCCGAAGCGATCAGCGCGCGCGCGCGCGCGCAACGATGCCGCTGCAGAACACACCGGGTATATACACTCTACTCCTCGCACAACTTTCGCCGGTACGTTATATCATAGACGGCGGCTGCTACGGCTGTGAACCGAGCGAGAGGATTTCTCAGGGTCAACAGCAGGCCGTCGCCGCCTGGCAAACGTATATTTCGTATCCGCTCCTTCTCCTCCTCTTCTCTTCTCTCTTCCCTCTCTGTTCCTCCGACGATCTGCCTGCATCATCTTCTCTCTCTCTCTTTCTCCTCTACACGTACGTGTATATATAATATCCACACACGTATAGACACGGGGTCTCGACTAGGCCAAGTGTAAACCGGATCCTCACCGCCGACTGTGGGCTCTAGCACGAATTCTTCGTCAACCCGGCTATAATGTGCGAATTCGCCTAGACGGCCTCGGCGCAGCGAGAGCTTCCTTTCTTGTGCCTTGCCTCGTCTCGTCGTCCTTTAATAGGTTAGCGAACTCTCGAGCGCGAAAAAAGAGGCCACGCGCGGAACCTTGAATAAGGGCTTGAATTTGCCGGGGTTTTTGTAAGATATATATTTGTTTCTCAAGCAGCTTTTGTATTGATTTATATAGTTTTTTTTTTATCTAGCCAAGAGTTTTCTTCGCGATTTCTCTTTGAATTCGCGTGTCTCGAAAACAATTCACTTTAAAATAAACTAAATTCCACACGTGTCGCATTTTTTTTTCTCCGAATCCCGAGATTTATCTATGCGCGATAAATCTTTTTTCGTCAGTGCAAACAAAAAGCTAAAAGCAGCAGCAGCGTCGGCAGCGAAGTTTCGGAAAAATTCAAAATTATTATGCCAGCAGCGCACTGGCGTGAATTTTGAGCCGTGAAATATCAAAAAAGGCACGAACGTGGAATAATGCTCGGCAAACACAGCTTTGCTTTGCACAGTTTTGCACAGCAGAGACATTCGAGCCGCCGAAAGAGCAGAGCTTCTGTCGCGGGCACGTATATAATCCGTCTTGTTCACAGGTGTTTCGCCCGCGCGAAAATAAAGGTGACGTCGAAAGAGAGAGAGAGAAAGAGTACACGCATTTCGCTCCAGCTGTACACTTGCGGCTTGCGAAATGTCAAGTTCGAGGTAAAAGGAAAAACTTTCCTCTCTTTCTCTTACTCACTTGCAACTTTTTTCGTCATATATAGAAAGGGGCTATGGGAAAATCCGTCGTCGCGATATTACCCAAGTATCGAGAGTTACACGTGCGCTTTTTTCGCCAGCTATAAAAGTTCAAGCTTGGATTAACGACGAACTAGACGTAAAAAATATCAAAATTTATAGGAAAAAAAAATTCTCGCGCAACTTTTTATTTCGCGCACGCACCGAAGCGTTGCGTCTCGAAAATAGACGTCGTCGTTATACCACACACGAGAGAAAAAGAAGCAACAGCTCTCCCAAAGAGTCAAACTTTTTTCAAGCCTCTCGCGTTTCTGATTAGACGCAACGTCCGATGCATTATGGATGCATCTCCGATAAACGTGCGCTCGGCTCTCGACCATCATTGTGTGCATGTGTGTGTGTGTGTGTGTGTGTGTGTGTGTGTATGTGTGTGTATGGGCATTACGATCGCGCGCATTTCCGATCAGGCGGATTTTTCTCGTGAACAATTATTTAAGACTTTTCGCATACGTCGTCGGCAGTAGGAAATCGCAGATTAATGCATTAAGATGCGAATCGCTCACGCACGAAAATGCGTAAGGTATAGAAGTACACAAGGAAAGGAAGAAATTCACGATAGAGTATATAGCTGTATTATACACGGAGAGGAACGACGCGAAGGGAATAAAGGAGCCGAGGGTAAAAAAAATCATTAGACTTAGCGCGAGGAATGGGAGAAGGAAGACCGCCGCAGTTCGCTCGCCTACGTTTCAAGGTCACCGTCCCGCGCTCTCGCACACGCTTATACTCACGCGTCTTATATTCAGAAACAATTTTCGGCTAGATCAAGATTTTTTTTTTTAACCGACGCTACGCTACAGTTTCTGTACGTGAGCACCACTTCTTTTCTTCTTCTCGCGAGTATGTGTGCGCTTTTTTTTCAAGTACACAGTCGGTGATTTTACGCCGCTGCGAGTTTTACATTTCACGCAGCTCGACTCTCGGTTTCGATTCTGGGAAAATCTTGCGCCAGCCGCAGTAGAAATCGCGCGGCTTTACGCCCATTGTTTTTTTTCTCTCTCTCTTTCTCTCTGTGTATAATCCTCGCGACATTGTCGTCCGGCTTGAGATCACATCTATGTGTGTTTGTGTGTGTTTGAAGAAATGGCCTTTTTTTCTCGCAAAATTACGAAATCAGATCGGAATCGTGTGTGCTCGCGCGTTGGCGATGAATGATTTATGTGCAATTCGGCGTAATAAATGAATCTCTTCAGAATTACACCGCAAACTTTTTTTTTCTTCCTTTTATTATCATTCGCCGGTGAGTTTTAAATTTATGCCTACTGCGTATAGAAGTATAATATTCGAAAGTAATATGCATCAACGTCTTTTGTTACGTTTTAATGCTCGTATAACTCTGGTGTTATAACAATTTTACGATTATACCGCGCATAGTGTAGCGAGAGAGCCTCGAGATAAAAAAAGCTCAGATACCGTGTGTGCATGTACTTTTTTTTTTATCATCGAAGATTTATTAAATGGATCTCGAAAACACGTTAAAACTCTCTCAAATTCGACTCGGGATTACATCATTTTTCGCGAATGTGTGTGAGTATGTAGAATTTTTGAAAATAACGCGCTTATTCTTAACAAAAATTTCGCCCACATAACGCCGTTTTTTCGAGATCATTTTTCACGGGAAATGCGCGTGCGCGCAATTACCATACGAGAGCACACACGTGTCTCGATTCCACGAATGAAACTTATTATTTAACAAAGTGGTAGCAGCGCGAAATAAATGCGTGTGTTTGAGAGAGCGATTGTTAATAAACATTGTATACCTGAGGCATTGTTCATTGCTCGGCCTCAAACCGGCGATTTTATGTCTCTGCGAGTATAGGCAATTTTTTGCCGGTAAAAATGATCTTATAATTAAATACGGCCTCGAGCGAAAAAAAAAAGATCTGTAGGAACGTCCGTACGCGTGGCGGCGTCGGCGATAAAGCTTTTAGCTCTTTCAGTTATCTTTCGAGTGTTACTCTGAATTGCACTTTGTTCGATCATCGATTCTATTCCCCAAATATTTGTACTCTTCAACGCGTTCGAAATCGTTTGTCAGGAATAATTTTTCTCCGATGAATCAGTGCATAACGTATAAAAAGTAACTTTTCAAACAGTAGACACCACATTCAAATTTATCGCACACCGAAAGACACGAGCAAACGCGGGACAAAAGAAAAGCAAGGAGTGATGGGCCGAGAACGTGTTCTACTGTTACAATAACCAATATTTGCCGACCATTAATCACACAATGTGAAAGTGCCAGGGCGTATATGGATGCGCGCGTGGGTGGCGGTGAATTTTTGCGGAACCGCGCGCGCCCGCGCACCGAAGAGAAGAAAAACAAACGGAGACGACTACAGGCACGAGCTTAACGAAGCTGCGACAAATCCCCGGACGGCGCGATGTGGATCGTTATATACGCACAGAGAGCAAACACACAGAGCGCGGGCGTATTATACCGGCGAAAATTCGTAAGACCGATGCTGCCCCCTGTGCCATCACACGCGCTACTGTGTGTTGTTGGCGCAATTCCAATTTCCAGCAAATTTACCGTCGTGCGCGCGCTGCCTCCGATTGATTTCGTTTAGATGTGCGCGCGGTCTCTCTCTCTTTCGATTTTTTTTTATACCTTGTGCGTGCGCGCGGCTACTTTTCGAGAGAGAGAGAGGGAAAGAGGAAAATTTGGTGGATAGGTAAACGCGGCTCTGATGGAGGTTGACGTAACTGGATTCGATTTTCGTAATCGCACGCGGCTGCCGCTGCTGTTGCGTTTGGCTTGTCACTACTGTATACTGCTACGTGGAAATGCTTTTTCGGTGAGGACTGTAATTAGCGCGCTCGAGTTTTCTCCATTTTTGGAAGGGAGGTGTGTCGTGCGTGGATTTTAATCAGAGTCTGTGTCTCTTTGTGCTATATCGTGGATAGAAGAATACCGCGAGTATGTAATAATAACTGAAATTCGGAGGCACTTCGTGTAGGAGTATTATGTAACTCTCGACGATGACTAATCGCTGTTTTATACATTATTCAATATTTTATTAGGTGGGCTTAAACAGCTTTTCCGTCTTGGAACGCGAGCGTATCTTTTTTCGGCGATACACAAATGTATTTCTTGACGTTATTCTGTTATTATTAATTATTCAAAGGCGTGTTGTGGAAAAAAAAGTTTCCGAGTTGAAAAAAAAACTATCAATAATAAATACTTTGCGGATGTGTGTAAGTATTGTCACAGCGAATTTAACTCGACGAAAGTTTCAAGCGTATAGTCGTAGTTTATAATGAGTTGTGGGTCGTTTAAATTAGCATACGGTTTGCACTATATTAAGTCCACTCTTTTTATTTACGCCAGGTCTTTAAATAACTGCGAATTAAATTATTAGTTCCTGTCAACTTAACTATTATTCATTTTTAATAACTCCCCGTTTATTATTTCTCTTTTCTCCGTAATTGCTTATTAAAATCTCATGCACGTGCACCATACATACGAGAATCGTGAAAATAAAATTCTATGTAGGTCTCGTTTCGCGTATACTCTGCCGATCGTTTGTACGAATTTTAAAACAACTATTATATATGTATTCGCAAAGAATCGTAATTCGGCGTCATCGCTTTGATTTGCACCCGAGATTTTAGAGGGAAAAAAAGCGAGCATTTTGCGCGGGGTTATCGCGACCGAGCGACCAAATCAACAATTGGACGCTCGATAACCTAATTACGAGACGAGGCCTGAGATCGCAAGCGCTCCGCAGAGTTTCTCTCATCGTGTCTGAAAAATTGAGCGCGATTTACTAGTCGTTGTCGTCGTTCTCCGACTTCGAAAACTTGGAACTCGCATCTCTCAGGCTATTGTTGTCCTCGTGGACTTCGCCTCGTGACATTCCGGATTAATATTTCATGCGCTGTTTATTGAGGTGTTAATTTTCTGGGTCGCGGGAGAGAAAAACCGAGAGTTGCTAAATATTCCAACCAACTGCAAAGAAAAAAAAGCCATCAGCGATCGTTATCGAGTAAAGCGTCCTTATTACGAATAAAGAGAAGATCGCGGCCCATTTTTCGATAATTCAATCACCAAAAGCTATCAATTATTGACGTCGCACAAGTTGAATAAGGTAGAAGCCGATTGCAGTCGAGCTTTTTGTCGGAATTCCTCTCGCACAGTCATCCCGCCTCTCTCTCTCTCTCTCTCCCTTGGCAAAAAATAATTAATCTCAAACGGCGCTGCATGTGAAACGGCCCGAGGCGCGTATAAGAAAATTTAAATAAAAAAACGCGCGAGCACGAAAAGCGCTCTGTACGTATATACGCCACACGGCGCAAAAAGCGTCACAGTCATGTCCAATTATGTCACAACGGGGAGAGCATAGCGGCTGCGGCTGTATAATGTAACGAAAGAATGAGTTACTGAAACACACGGACACAAATCTCCGTTTTGTTCTGTAACAATGCGGACCTAATGCGATTGTCTTTAATGATTCAGTGTTTCAACATATTATACAACATCATCGCGCGCTCGTTCGCTTGGAGAGAGAGAGAGAGAGAGAGAGAGAGAGAGCCTCGCCGGGAGAGAGAGATAAATTACAAAGATAAATCGAACGCGAACCGTCCCGAGCATGAACCCGACGACGACTCGGCCTTTTTATCGTCGGTACACGCATTGCTGTGCGTTCGTGTTCAAGTATGTGTATATAGAAAATGCACCGAGCGAGGAAGAATTCGAACGTTTTCCAAGTGTCCGACGCAGTGCATTGATAAGACGAGTCGACGTTGCTCATTCAAGTCGTTATGAGCCCTCGCTTCTCTCTCAATATTGTCCTCTTCGGCCACTTCGTTTCGGCCCTGACTGTGTGTTATGTATACGCCTCCTCTCGTCGATGACACAATAAGCTATTTGTCCCTTCGTTATCCGGCCCCTCTACACTCTTGCACAGGCCGTATCAGAGAGAGGGACAGGGAGAGAGAGAGAGAGAGAGAGAGAGAGAGAGAGAGAGAGAGAGAGAGAGAGAGAGAGAGCTGCGACGTGCACACTTTAGACGTGAGTCTCGAAACAAATCGGCTCGCGTGCAGAAGCTCTTGCCTGTGCTGAACTATTCGTGCAGCTGCGGGTATAGTTTCGAGTCGACTAATTTTCTTGTCGTCCTCCTCAGCTGTTCGCGCGCACTTCGTATACAGTACAGACGCGTATTACAGCCACGGACGCGCGATATTCCACGTCTATATATACATATACAAGCGCTCGTACGCGCGCGCGCTGTCCGAATTCGATTAAGCGCCAATTACTTTCCTTGGCTAACTAGGATTAGCTGCTGTTCTGTTTTTGCTCCACAGCGCTTTGACTTGCTGGCGTGGCTGCTTTCTTCTTTTTCCTTTATTTGCTTTTTCTTCGACGCCGTGACGCCAATTGAATTTATATCGCCGGTTTGTTTTTCCAAGCGGTTTAGATTGGGATCTTATTAGCCGCACGTGGAAAAGTCTCTCGCGCGTGTACACGAAGGTGGAAAATCTCGCTGATGCTGTTGTTGCGGTTATATACGTGAATTATATATCGATGCGAATCGTAAAATAATACGCTCTGGTGGACGACTCAGGCAATCGAGATACAAAGTAAAACCGGGTTGTTATTATCCCGGGGCTTGTAAACACGGACTTTTTCAGTTGAGACAGTGTACAACTTAACCCGTGTTTATAAGTGTCTCGAGTTTTTCTGCTGCGTTGGAAAATTTTACGCTACGTGTCTTTCATCAAATAGTTATACTCGATGTTCTCTGCGAGTGAATGTTTTCTAATAGCGCAGTACACAATTAGTCTTATAAACACGCCGTGGCTTTTAAAACTGTTGTTTTTTTCCCTTGACCTTGACCCAAATATAGAAAGTAAAAAGTACCGGAACGGTTGCAGGTGTTTTTCGAAATCATGGGTATAGTGTCGGTATAGCGTTATTTGTAAACAACTCTCGAAAACTATTTTCCTATTCAAAGGTAAATATGCGCGCTCGATTATCTCTCCACCTGCATCTATAGCGCAATTCATCTATTATCCGAAACCCAGAAGCATCCGTGCATAAAAATTCCCAATAAATAGCTAATAACGAGCCGCGATAAAGCGAGCATGTGCCCGAGCTCGCTGAAATAATGCAATAAGTCGGTACACAGAGCCAACGTAAGTGCGGTATAATTTCGATAATGAGTCTAGGAAATCAGCTCCAAGAGAGAGAGAGGGAGAGAGAGAGAGAGAGACACACAAGAAAAAATTCTCCCAGAGGAGAGAGATACATGCACGCCGGGATCGTATTTCGTATATACATAATGCACGCTCTCGCTCTCGCCATATATATCTATACACACACATACACACTCGACATCGACAGCCTATTACATTCCGTTTGGGTGTGCGGTAAAGTAGGATGTAACGCGCGAGACATAATAATCGTTACATCGCGCGCAGCACCGGCCGCCTCTGTACTATATATATATACCAACAGCACTACTACAGAAACACACTCACGCGCACACAGTCGAGCGACAGTTATGTAGTTTTGTTTAGAAAGTCCCGCGGCTGGAAGGCCATGGAAATGATTACGCGTTACACAAGCTTACGCATCGGCCGCTTGCTCGCCTGCAGCGGTATTGAGCTGTATCCACACGCGCTTATAATACCTACCCACACAGATTCAGAGAGAGGAAAACCGAGAGCGATGTTCTCTCCTTCTTTTTGTATATACCTACACCTATATATATCCTGCCATCGCCGGGAGGATCAAAGTTACCTAGCAACGCGCGCGCGGATTTAATTCCTTCGTCAAACAGGACTATAATGCGTATATAGCCTCTTGCGGCGGATAGGCCGCCCGTCGACTTATACATCCTCTCTTTTGCGCGCAGAAGGGACTGCCGCGCTCTGCTGTCTCTCCCTACCTTTTTCTTATAAATGTCTGACGGCGATAACGGTGATCCACGCTCTGCGAAGGTGAGAATGTACTTACGCCCCGCGAGCCGAGCCGCGAGCGGCATTAGCGGGACATCGTAACTATATATACACACACCGTCGCGAAATTTATAATAACCTCGGTTACTGTTATACACCGCCCGAATCGCCTCGATTCGAAATTCCCGCTTTCTGCAGCAGGGTGAATATAATGTATATATATATATATGTATATACACGAGTCGTGTCACATTGACCGTTTAGCGGTTGCACCGCCGAGAAAGGGAACTGAGCAAGGTAGACATATATCGCCGCACATATAGTGGGGGTCAGTCGTTCGAGCAGCGGGTTTATCCCACTTGTCGCGCAGACGACGGAGCTTCCCCCCCTCAGGGCGATGTGTGCGAGTGCGTGTTTTTGTTGACGCGTTTTCTCTCTCTCTCTCTCTCTCTCTCTCGCACTCCAAGTATGTATACACACACAGCTGACTGCGGAGGAGAGGTTTGCTTCTTCAAGAGTCTGCACAGGCGTTTATCTCACTTTTTTTTTGCATCTGCCTAACTTGGACCATTTATTTCGACGTGTCAAATGTTGATATCTCGAGAGCCTCCTTTTTTCAAAGCTAAGCTCGCGCAAGACACTTTGCGCAACTGGCGCGTGTCCGAAATTTCGTGAAAAAGCGTGGGTCGGAAGAAAAAGATTTTGTTTGTAAATACCGAGAGCGATTCGTTGCGTTTATATACTATACGCTTCGTTCGCATCTCGATCGCAGCCCATAAACAAACGTTGCCTATTTTAATTGCTTTTCCACGAGTGAGCGCAATACCGTATAATAGACAGCCATCGAGTTTGCATTGTGTCTGCGAGAGGCAGCCGTTGTGAGATATTGCAAAATCTCCGGTGCGCACTGGCTTTGGGAGTGTTCGCTGTCGTCGCCGTTGTGTCGAAGTGTGAATGTCGACTCTGACCGCGAGAGCGGCTCTCTGTGCGATGGCGTTTTGTACGCGATCAGCTGACTGAAAATCCCGTTCCACAAACTCGCCTCTCTCTTTCTTTCTCTCCGCGCTGTCTCTCTATTGCGATCGCAGTTCTGTATACATACACAGGCTCGTATTTACGATTTCATTCGAGATTTCATTGGGTATCGAGTCGGCGTTTTTATGAATATTTTATTTTTCGCGAAAAATGCAACTGCAATTTACGTGAATGAAATTTCTGGCTAATGAATTCCGTTACCAAGCATAATTCGACGGTATAATAATGCGGGAACTAGGGAGGGAGAAAAACGATTAGTCGAGAGATATACACAAAGTTAATTATTAACGATGTTTTGTAAGAGATTGTCGGATATATTTTTTTCGTTGAGTTACTTACGTAAAACCTGCGGTCGTAATTGGGAGTTGCCGAACTGAGAGCAGCAACAGCAACAGCTGATAAATAAGAAATTTCTAATTTATTATCGCACGCATTAAAGCGATAGACATCGGCAGACAGTGTATAATCAGCTTTGCTAATCATTCGCATTAATTGCGTAAGAAAATCAGAGCTGCCATATACAAACTATTATACTCGCTGACGACAGCTCATTCGCCCGCCACAAACACACGCATACACACATGAAACAGCAGTTATCGCGAGAGACCGCTATTTTTGTCGCCTTCTCCGAGGCTCACTCGTATCAACCGACCGCGAGCATCCGTATCTCGGTCTACCTCAGCATCATCAACATCCTCTTGGAGCCACTATCCACGCGACACTCATCCATCCGCCTGAAAATAACAAGACGAATAAAAGTGTGTGCATACGCAATATTATAAAAGTTTATTATTTCGCGCACACGGTATACTGTTTTTATCGAAACGAAGACAACAGGATGCATACCTACGCTACGAGTACAACAGGCGCTAATAAACAAAAGGAAATAATAAGCTTCCGAGATATCTTCATCGATGCAACGATGAGCGGTATTATCGTCCATGTGACATTCATCATCCTCCGCAGCTCTCCTGCCAATATTAATGCGGCGCATTTCTCGGTCGACACAAGTGAACTAGTCGACTCGTCTCTTTTTTTTCCTGCCCTCCTCCACACACGGGCTTTCGTCGCAATTCATCACGTTCGCTCGGTGCCGAAAGTGGCTATAATAAAGCGATTACAAGCGAGAGAGCTAAAGGGAAGGGGCATCAGTGATGCTGCTTCCTAATTCAGCGGCTCTCTCTCGCAAAGTGGTGATTCGGAGAAACGTTTATCTGCGGAACCCGATAGCGAACCTTGACCCACAATATCAACGGGACACCCAAAAAAAAATTCGCACTCTACGAAGCTTCTTGACGATGATGTGTATCTCTGCGATGTTCTGGTTTAAAAATACGCCTTTGATTAATAAATATAAAGTCGCTTGTTTACAGAGTAATTTTTCACTTTTGAAACGACGCTGGAAAGTTGTACGGAGGGATGTATTGTTTTGTCGAATAAACAAACTTGTTTATATGAGTTATTGCCTATCCGTAGTCGAATTCAATTAAACGATGACAAATTGTCACCTCGACATTCCCGTTGAAATATTTCGTTTTAATAAAACTTCCAGTGCACGTCGCATATATTCTATAAAACATTGAAAAAAAAGTCGATTCCCGCGCGTAAACAAGAACACTGAAATTCATCGAATTTTTATATTCGCTTCGCATATCTCCCGGAATAATCAGCGCATATTTTATTAAATTCGAATTTCGCGCGCGAAAAATGAAAAAATTAAACTAAAAGAATTCAAGCGTATATAAGCACATAGGTATTTTCCAGAATACTTTTCTTGGCATGCAGCAGCGTGTCACGCATTAATTGAACCTCTCTCGCTTCTATTTTTTAGCTCTCGTGTATAGCCCACATCGACGCACGCACAGCGCGGCATATTTCGTTTTGTATCGATGACGCCGTTCGTCGTTGAGAAGAAAAAAGCAGCAGCAGCAGCAACGCTGTCGGGGCTATAATTAAAAATCGCCGCGGGTCCAATACATCGCATTAGTCATTCGCGAGGCGTTCGCGCTCGCCCGCATGCAAATAATCCTCACGGCTTTGTTGCATTAGAGCGCGCAGCGTTGTTGTTTTGTTTTGTTTTTTTTTCGTATCTCGCGACTACTGGGTATATACACCTATGGCGTTATCGTAGACGAAATTAACGAGGCTCTTTCTGTTTTTTCGTTCGGTGAAGCGTCGATCGGTCGGCTTATCGATAACGGTTACCATGACGCCGGCCCCACATTGTATGTTAATGTATGCGCGAGTACGTGCGCATTTTCCGTAAAAGGACGTTCCGTTCCACCGCGAGTCTTGTCTCTAATGCGCCGTCTCTGTTCATCTCCTTCTTCCCCCTGATGGCTGCTTCTACTTCTTTTTCGACTGACTTACGGGCTCAATTTTTCAATATAAGCGCGTGGGAGTAAGGATTTATCAGGGGAGCTTTTTGGACGTATTTCGTCGAGCTAATCCTGCACTGACGAGCTGTTATATTATACGCTCTTAGGGAATTGTTTATGCAGATTATTCCTCTCGTGGCAAACGGCCTTTTCATTGCTCTCTCTCTCTCTCTCTCTCTCTCGGAGAAATAAGCCGCCGCAAGAAGACACACCAGCCATGCGACGCAAGAGAATCCAGTGGGAATCTCGCATTACTAGTTTAACGGTTTCCGCGCTACTGCTTGGCGGCGAGTCTTCTGCAGTCGGTGGGTAATCCTTTACCACCGCTCGCTCTCTGAGATTGATAGTTTTCTGAAAAAGCCGATCCCGATGGACTACCGCTACTTTGACTGACGCTGAATCCAAAGACTCGACATTTTCTGTGCGAGATCATGTCGGACGGTCGTACATAAACTTTAGACCGGCTCTAAAGTAGCTTCCGTGTATAATGCTACGTACGCGGAAAGGGTCTTTTTGCCCGTGCGCGCGAATGGAATAACTCGCTCGTTATCCGACAAGCTGGCATGTTTATTGTATAGATATAAAGTTTATAATTGATGCACTGACTCCGCTGTGCGATGATCGAGTAGAGAGATAGATACACGACGAAGGGGGCGAGTGTAATTATGGGAGAGGATTTCGTTGGTAACCGTGACTCATCTCATTCCGTCCACAAGAATTCTGTTTACTCGCGCAGGTTGCGAGTGGCCGTGAAACGCCGATTCTATCGAGTAAATCACTCCTTCAACAATACTTTCCCCGACTTCGTCCAAGCTTCTTCGATTATTAGTCGTATCATGCGTACCTACTACTCCCAACGCTATTTCCTCGCAATATAACCCAGTTCACAAAGCCGGGATCAAGCCGTTTGAATCTCTCTCTCTCTCTCTCTCTCTCTCGCTCGCAATTCCAAACCCACGTCGCACATCCTAATCTCGTATAATGAAATTCCGCTGGCCGTTGCGGCCGCGATTATTTACGTATACAGCAGAGTCCAGCGCACGAGATGAAAGAGAGCTATGCTGCTTTGCTCTCGCTCCCCATACATATATAGTAGAAATCCCAAGAAAGAGAGAGACAGATGGATGCAGATGCGCGTTTACGAGTATAGTCGTCGTAGTCGTCGCCGACGTCGTCGTTGGGGGTAATAGCCGGCGCAGCCGTTTTTAACGAGCCTAGGCTATACCACTGCTGCTACTGGCGAATAATGCGATGAGCTTAAAAAGCCACTCGCGCACGTGCACCTCCTTCTCTCTCTCTCTCTCTCTCTCTCTCTCTCTCTCTCTCTCTCTCTCTCTCTCTCTCTTTCTACTACAGGCGTTAGGAAATAACGGAGCGCATGTGTGTGTGTGACTGTATGCGACGAAGACCAGTCTTGCCCGTAACGAGTTGCTTGCTGGGGAGCTGATCTCTCTCTCTCTCTCTCTCTCTCTCTCTTTGCGCCATGAATGTTTGTCATCCGCGAAAGGAAGAGTCTTATAGCAAGGGCTGTCTTGCTAGTTTTTTTTTCTCTTGTATCCTTCGCGCCTTTAGGAGTTTCGCGAGTGACAATGCCCGCGAAAATCTAAACCGTCTACGCCCTCGGGCTGTTTTCTCGCAACACTTTTTTCAGAGCGCGGTTATAGGCTCCCTCGTCTCCCTCCTTCTGTACGTCCAAAGTCGTAAATCTTTTCTTCGTCGGCTTTCTGCGCCGCTGCTGCTCTGAATACGTCCGGCAGTAAGCATATTTATTCAGTATTAAATCTACATAAAGATGCGAGAGAGTGTGGCTACTGCGAGACTCTTGCCATCGGACATTAATTTTTCTGCAAACTTTACAATGTATACGCTTGTGCAAACATACGCGCTACTGGTTGCTACTGTAGGCCGGTTCCAAGTGTGAATAGATCTTTCCGTTCGTTTGCTATTCCCCGACGTAACGAGCTTGTAATTTATCGCGTGCGATGATGCATACGTTCGTCTTTTTCAAACTCATCTACACAGCTCGTTTGCACTATTATAGGCTTCTGCGGATATAAAACACAAGTGTCTCGAGCGAACGAGAAATTAATAAAGCCTCTTGTAGCCGGAAAAACATCGGTCTCTCCCGAGAAAAATAAACAAAGACGGCAGTATGTAAACCGTAAAAGCGTCTTTCGAGAAGTCCTGAGGAATAAAAAACAACATCGCGAGCAGACGACAACTGCTAGGCGAGAGCAAGCGATGAGAGCAGGCGAGCGTTCATTGAAAGCATATGCACCTCTCTTGGCCAGTATACCGGTTCTTCTCTCCGCTTTTTGGTCCAGTCTCTCTTGCTCGCACATTTATATATTTACGGCCGCGCGCAGTCGGTGATGTCACATTATTGCCTCGCCGGCACACTTCCTCTCACTGATGCTATGGCCTACTGCTGCCTCTTCCCTTTGTGTGAGTATACTTACATCTCGATGGATTTTAACGCGATTCACGGAAATAAGTGCGGCGAACAAAGATATTTAAATCTGTATCTCTTCCCCCCGCATATATACAGTGCGTCTTTGTCTCGTACACGCACTTATACACGACCCTTCTTCTTTCTTTTTTTCTTTTTTTGCGTCGTCTCGGCTTTGTTGGGGGAAAACGCGAGCGGAGCGCGGCCGATTTGTCAGGGTATTTTTGAGAGGTGGACTTTATATTAATCGCACGCGCGCGCGCGCGCGCAAGTGACAAACATGGCTCTCTCTCTCGCTGCGGCTGTGTACAGAAATAGCGTTTTCCTTCCAGATGCGGGGATTAGCGCGGCTGCACGAGCGTTGTGAGTCTTCTCGGAAAAAGTGATTTAAGTTTTTAATCAAACTTTTAGCGTCGTGGGTGTTTTGTTTGGGCTTTTTTGACGGAGGTGTGGTCTCTGTTTTTATGTTCGCATTTCGCATTTGAAACTCGCTCTAATATACTGTCTCTTTTTTATGTTTCAGGTGAGTACTTCACTTTTGGATCGTTGCACTCGCTGGCGATGGTAACGTAAACAAACAATATCGAATCCATTTAGAACGTCAAATCTCTAGCGAGAAGTCTAGCGAATACAAATTTTTTCCTAAAAACTTAAAGAGCATCGCGATTCATCCGTATACAGCTGCTTCCTACGGCGCATCGGACAAAGCAGTCCTTTTTAGTTTGCGAGTTAGCGGTATCATTTCATAACCACAATAGCTTCCTTGTGCTTTAGTAGACTCGCGCGCGCGCGCGAACGTCGTTAGTCTCCCTCCCGAACAATACAGGATATAATAAAAATTACGCGTACCACTGTGTTCATAAACATAAACGCATGCATTATTGCCAGCGTAAACGTTCTACTACGCGCGCGGGGGCACTTCAGCTGTAAATTGTTGTAGCATAAGCATATAATTTAATCGGCTTGATTGCGTCGTGTGCGTCACTTGGGCCTAATCCGTTATACGCATGTTATGCAATATTATTATCGCTGCCGAGCGACCTTCATTCACCTTCGCTGGCTTTTTCGACGATAAGTGTTCGATCGAATTATAAACTGTAGGAACAATGATGGATCAAAGCGAGTTTTTAATTCTATTTTCGACGTCGTATGCAGTTCGACGACGGCGCTCGACGTTAACGTTTCCATTAACCACTAATGGAAGTTACAACATTGACTAATGGCTTTTAACGCAACGACAGCCGCTTAATTAACCGCGAAAACCTTCAAAAACCCACATCGTGCGCGTACCCGCAGAAAAAAATCTGATACACTCCAGAAGGGCGCGAGTCTCACCTGTTCACATACACAGACGACAGTTAGGCCAGACGAAGCTTTTTTTGTCCGGAAATTTAGTCAAAAATCGAAGCCCTTGCTATCTCTCCGCAGACAAAAGGTGCATCGCGCATATCATTAATCGCGACGAGGCAGAGCTCCAAGAATCTGCTCTCGATGCCACCGGCGTAGTCGTCTTCTCTGTCGGGGCTAATGTTGAAGGGAGTAGAGAAGACGAAGTCATCAATGCGCAGGACGCAGAAGCGTTTTTGACCTCGCGCGGAAACCGTCGCCTGTGCCTACTACTATACTCGGCTGACAAATTTCGGGGAATCCCCTGGTAAGGGGATACCCCCCTCGACAGTGTAAGGAGACGATAAAAAAAATTGCGTTGATGACGCAAGCTCTAGGGGCAGTTTGGGAAAGTGAGCGCACGGTGAGCTTGAATGGGAGAAAATGAGAGGATGATGATGAGGATAATGGCGGTATTGACCCTGCAAACTACCTTCTCTCCTCGAGTGCGCGTGTGGGCCTGCATGTATACATAGGTATATACCTACACCTTGGCGCTGATGTATCTCCTCTCTCTCTCTCTCTCTCTCTCTCTCTCGACTATTCCTCGGATTACCTTCTCAAGAGGCTCATCTGAAATTGCGCTCTTATACGTATTACGCGCGTCTGTTCTTCCTCTCTTCTATACTCGAACTTGAATGAACTAATGAGACACGAGCTCTCCACGAAGCTAATATGAGTTAATCGCATTACGACATGCTTATAATTTCCACTGCATTCGCGTAACTACGCTAATTTGTGACTCGCTCTCGCTCTTCGATGATTTTTGCATTGGATTTCCGAAAAAGCATATTATAATGCTCCAGACGAATATAAGTTATTTCGCCAAGGGAAGACGTATGGCACGGCTGGGGTCCGATATTTGTTTCTCTCCGCAGCGCGAAATAAGAGAGGATATATCGTGTCGGCAGTGGGCTTGACGCGATTAATTATATCTCCGGCATCGTAAACTTCATCTCCAGCGCGATATATTTATCCTCCTTTTTTGTTTATTCAAATTGCGCGTTATGGTAATCAGCTGGAATTCTCGAGTTTCTCGCGATGCAAAAAAAAAAAAAAAAAAGATAACCTATACACCCGAGGAAATTAACTTTTCTCCTATGCGATTCTTCTTGAAAACAAAGAAAAAAAAATCAGTGATGGAACTTTTTTCGAGACGACCGAAAATAGAAACGCCTCGAATATTCCAATCACAGATAAGCGTGAGCGTAACGTCGTTTGAAATCATCGCAAAGTTTAACAAGCGCATTGAGCAAGTGCGAGCGGTGCAAAAACTCATAGCTCTCTCTCTAGCGCATATAATCAGCTCGGAAACGCGCCGTCGGTAAATTAATTAAGCAGCGGCGATCGGTAGTGTATATCAGCCCGTAAAGCATACCAGCTCACGTGTTCTCTCGCGCTTGAGCGCAAACGAAAGTCAAGTGTGCAGTCTCGTAATCGCGGCGAAATGACTATGCTAATAGATAAAGCTGACTCGTCTTTTATGACCTAGTTTAATTTACGGCGCACTCGCTAACAGTTACTTAATTTACGGGTATCGCTATCGAATATTTCTCGCGGCCCGTCCGCGTGTGTTTCACTTATAAATCGATTTCTCCGCGAGTTATAACCCCTCTCTCTCTCGTCACGTCGAAGCGTAAAAAGCGCAGGCGCGTATCGAGCTCTCCGATAACGAGCCAATAATTTCCGGGCGCGAAAATCTAAGTCTCCCCTCTCACTTCGTATCGCCAAGTTCTCTGTAGAGAGTATACAGCAAGAGGTGCGAGCTAACGCATCTCGTTAGCGAGCGTTGTATATACGTACTGGCTTGGCGTAATGGGCTTTTCTCACCGGCACAGCGACTGCCACTTTGCTCGCGTAGATAGTGGAGGAAATTATGTTGAGGGCCGAGAGAGAGAGAGAGAGAGAGAAAGAGATGGGGAGGAGAAAATAAAAAAACTTTTAACGAGCGCACGTATAACACGTGAAAAAAAAAAATCGCCGGCGATTGTCGCTCTCGTGATGTCGCCTCACGCGCGGGTAGTCGTGTTTAATTGGGACGATTTTTAGAGCTGGAATAAAGTTTTTGGTTTTTCGAGCAGCTCTCACGTGGACTCGTTAGCCGGTAATTAGCTTGTATTCGCGCAATTTTTTTTCTGTCGCGATGAATTACGATGGGAAGCTATGAAGGTTGACTGTATGTCTGATCGTCTCGTCTGTTACCACTTGCTTGACAGATACGCGCGTGTGGGTTGGACTTACTCTGCTATTTCAATCTACTTCTTCTTTGTCGTTCTTCTTTTCCTCTCGTGATAATTAATTCTTTTGAAAGCTTTTCTCTTATTGTCGAGACAAGCGCATTTGCATTCGTCAGGCATATATGATTCATGTTGCTCTGTCGTACTTAAAGAAAAAAGTCCAATATCGTTTTTCTCCACTCGCAAAAAATCAATTATGCAGTCCGAAGATTAAGCGCGCGAATTCGACCTTTTTCAAAAGCTCTCGGTCGACTTGCGAGAGCCTGTATTTCAACACATCATCAATATGCGAAAGTGCGATTCGTTTTTTCCGATGCATGCAGGGTATCTCTCTCAGCCGTCGTCGATTGCATATCTCAAGAGTCATCGCGATGCGAGAAAGGGCCGCTGTGTAACACACAAAGCTCGAATGCCCGTATAAAATTGAATAAAGCCATAAAACGAAGATATTAGTGCGGGCGTTAAAAGCGCTGCCGTCCAGCTGGAAGCGGCAGCAGGAAGAAGATGCAAGCGAGCGAACAAGGCCGGCCATAGACTGGAAATAAGAAGAGCATGGAAGCAGCGAAGGCGAAGAGAAGGAGGAAAGAGGAACAGGAGCGATAGTCACTGGCAATATTGCAGCGCTAAACCTGTTATGTATCGGATCACGTCGCCGCCGCAGCACATGAGACTATTAACCGAGTTTACCGAGGCTCTCGAGATCTCACACCGGCTACCGCTACACATTCTCTCTCTCTCTCTCTCTCTCGCGCGCGCGTGTGTGTATACGTGTGGAGTGTCTCCGGAGGGAAACGGATGCAGTATAGTGGCTATCTCTGCGCACGGTTCGATAGAGCAGCAGAGATAGCGCGTGCGTTAATTCGTGCGCGGGCGCGTCGATATCGATGAGAGGAAAAGTCCATTTTTTTTCGGTGTGTGTGCGAACGAGGCGACGCGTGGGGGCGTTGCTGCCTGTATATAGGTATAAGCTTCTCTCGAGATAATGAGAAAAAGGAAAATGAGGGGGGTGGAGATTTATTTAGGCTCTAGGACAATACATCCTTTCAAGCGCCGCTTCGAGGAGGAGAGCTTCCTTTTGCTTGGCTTGTATCACTCTCTGATCGAGCCGCTCTCTCTCTCTCTCTCTCTCTCTCTCTCTCTATCTCTCTGTTTGCGAAAAACGAGCAATTTGATGGGATCTTTTGTCGTTGCTGCTGCTGCTTTGGCTTCTTTTTTTTTTTTTTTTGGACTGAAACAGCAGAGCCTCGTGGCTGCGTCGCTTCGTGGGTGATATTAATCAAAACGGTATTCACGCCGGAGACAATTACTCATCCATAAGTTATAATCAAATGCGAGAGAGCGAGAAATTCGACGCACGAAAGGTCCAACTGTTCATTCAATTATATATCACGCGTGCGTGGGTACGTTGTGCTAGGAGTGAGTTGTTCGAAAAATCTCTGCGCGTGCGTGTGGTAATGAGATTATAGCTTAACGAAGGCATAGTTCCGCGCGATATTCCATGAAAAAGCTGCGTCGAACTTTGCTCGAACGCATTCCGTGTGCAGGAACTTTTCGCTGCTAATTAAATAGAAACAAATGCCGTCCGGGAATCACAAAAGATATATCCATGTATTCAGGTCAACAAACATAATACTCGAAAGGAAAAAAAAAACGTGTTTGAAGAGAGAACGCGATCGGATATATATAACAAGGGAGAACGTATCGAGTGAACTCTCGCGGTAACAAAAAAAGGATAAAAAAAAAAAAAAGAGAAAAAGCAAGTCGTACTTGGGAAAAACAATCCTCATGGGAATCCACACAAGGGCCAGGAAGAAGAAGCAGTAAGACATAAAAACTTTGAGAAATCTCGAGTCGTTTATGATATCCCATTGCCTCGCGCAAAAGCGACATCTTTTTTTCGCCCGCGCTCTCATCCATCGTTATCGCCAATTGACCGATAAAAGCAGCGCGACTCGCGTACAGCTCATTAGCGCTCGAGGTGTACATATATGCGCACAGGCCGTAAAACAACGACTCTTCCTGTCAAACACGTCGCTCCCAGCCGCGAATCCCACAAAGGGAGTAATAATATAATCTCCGCCGCGCGCACAAGAGACCTAACGAATATATAACGCACACACACGAGCTGAGGAACACAAAGAGTATCAAACAGCGAGCAGGAAACCAAGAGCAGCCATAAACGCAGTAGCGGTGGCTTGACACAAAGGGATGACTAGGTGTCGAGCGAGAAAGAGAGAGGGAACAAGGGGATCGCGAGAGTGAGCTGAACGGCCGAGAAGATTCGGAAGCATGGTACATCGCGGGGAGCTGCGCGAGCGACCTTGACCTCTGTCTCCAGCTCTCGCGTTCGCTCACTCTCTGTGAAAGTGTATGTGTATGTGTGTGTGTGATGCCCATCCCGCACCAGAACAGCGCACCAGACTGGTCGATACGTGGCGCTGCTGCTGCTATTGCGATTCTCTCTCTCTCTCTCTCTCTCTCTCTCTCTCTCGCTCTTTCGCCCCCACCGAGCCTCCGTTGGTTGACTGTACCTTACTCCCTCGAAACCGTCTCGCGCGGAACTTGGGTGACCCTCTTTTGCGTGTGTGCCGTTACTCAAAACTTCGATTACGAAGTAATCGTAATAACTTTGCTTGGATACACCGTGAAGCCAAAAATTTCCAAGGAGCGGGCCGACGCAGAGAGATGGTGTCCGAACTGAGGTGAAGCGTATAGCGCACACACCGACTAATCAATGCGGGATAACCTCGTTCCGCGGGCGGAGCTTAATTTCCAATCAACGAAGCTTTCACACATGTGCAGTCTTGCACGACAGCTTCTCCGAAATCAATATTATATTCGAAAATTTCAAACCAACACGTGGGTTCGAGAATGAGGTAAAAAGAGGTCAAGGGACATCGCACACATCCCGGCCGTAATGGTATGACGGGTCAAAGTGCAAAAGCCCAGGCCCAGACTCATTCGAATTTGGCGCTTTGAAAGATTCACAAACGGTATGCTGCGCGTTATGTATAATAGAGAGAGGGGGGGGGGGGAAGAGACGGAGGACGTTTTCGCGCGCTTGCGCATATAACCCAGTTGCCCCCCGCGCACACGCGGTGAAAAGGCCAGGTCAGGCCAGGCCAGGCAGGCGTGCCGCTAACCGTGGACTCGATTCGACGTTTCCTCTGCTGCTGCGGCCGAGCGTCTATCGACCTCACTCGCACTCTCTTGAACAGCGCCACCGCCGCCAAGTTTTTCCCAGCCAGTCGTTTTTCTCTCAATTCCTCTCATACCCTTCGTTCGCCTGCGGGTCCTCCCTTTTTCTCCCCAACGCACGCGAATTGAAAATGGAAGGGATGTGTAGATATATCTCGATGTATACACACGCGCGGCGAGGCAGGTTGATGCTCTCCTCCGGGCTTCTCTTCTGCTGCTCTTGTTCAAGGTTGCGATGGGGTCTCTCGGCTTTGACAAGTTGGCCTTAAATGGCTTGTGCTCTAAATTCTCTTTGGTCTATCGATGATGCTTTTAAAGCTTTGCTGTTAGAGGTGATGGCAAGTTACTCTAGCGAAGGTGTACATAAGCCAAAGATGAATGGCGGTTTATTGATCCATATACGTAAGTTCGAGAGAGAGAGAGAGAGAGAGAGAGAGAGAGAGAGAGAGAGAGAGAGAGAGGCTGCGCGATGCTTCTCGATAAATCTAAATAAGAGCTGAGATGCTGTGTATTATTTACGCAAGGGATGTACAGAGGGTCTAATAAATCAAGCTTGCTTGACTTGAATCCTATTACCTCTCTATACATACGTTATTGATGGGTATTCGGGAGAAATTTCAAAATTTCATCCGCCGTGTAGCAAAAATATGTGGCCTAAAGTTTCGGGACTTCTTCGACGGCTTCTTTGATTGATCGGAGTCTTGGGCAATCGCGCGAACACGAAAGTATGAGATGTGTGTGACATGCGTATATCTCAAATTCTTCGTCTCGTCTTGTCTATTCAGATGGATTAATTAATGAAGATGCTTTTAATGGAAAAATACATCCTATAGCGGAGGCTGAAAACATTATTCAAGTTTCGTTTATCGCCTACATCATTAAAAAGACTATCGATTGCTTTGGCACGAATAAGTTGTATTTCCTTATAGTATTACACGTTTTCGCAGGTGCAAAATCGCACCTGCTATTTTCTAACGCCAAAAAGAAAAACACAAAACTCGAGCCTCTCGAAGCTCATCCAGATTATAGCCTCGGATGCTCGAGAAGCGGCGTGTAACACATCGCGCCAGCGCCACCACGGGCAATTGAAACTGAAAAGCAACCCCCGAGACTTCCTTATTGAATCGAATGGACACGGTTAATGGGCGCGTCGAGTCCGAAAATTTCAAGAGGGCCGTTAGTGGCTGGCACCCATGCAGAGAAAGAGAGAGAGAGAGGAGGGACGAAACGAAAGAGTGAGGGAAAGTGCGAGTTATCGATTTCCCTGCGAGCTTAAGCGTTGCGCGTACACACACACACACACACACACACACACACTCGCACGCGTTTCAACCCACGCGCCCTCTCTGCTCTACTGCGTATTATACATACCTATAGGTATATACGTATATACACATCTGCGAGAGAGAAAAGTGGCAAACGACGCGTGACAAATGCGAGTATGGCTACTGGCAATTTATCTTTCGCTCTCTCTTTTTGTCACCTCGAGCTGCTCCTTGTACGTCCACTTCTCGTCTTTTTTTTCCTCTGGCTTTCCTGCGCGCGCCGTGTCTTGCAACTTCTCAGCTATCGGCTTTTTATCTCGTTTTATACCCTTTCGACCCTCGGTTTTTCTCCCGCTCGCTCGCGCAATAGGGTTCGCTCTCTATCTCTACCTTCAAGCTCCATTTCCTTTGTTTCCGCGCACGGGTATGGTAGGATTCTGCAGCGTGCGTTCGTGAGCGATGCGTCGTCTTCTTCTTTGTGCCAGGGCGCGCACAGGCACACGGCGGATGGAAACTGTCCAGAAGTTTGCTCGTAATGCTCGACGCCCCGCGCGTAAGCACGAAACGATGCCTATTTAAAGTTTTTGTCCTCTCGGCACACTCTTCGCGCGATGCTCTCTCTCTCTGTTCTGGCGGATTCCCTTCCTCTTTGTCGAAAGATAAAGAGAGAAAGACTAGGTTGGTCGGTTCCTCGAGCTCGTCTTTAATTCAATTAGCATTTTGTCTCTCGTGGCTTCTGGCTTTGTTTACCTTGTGGTTTCTCTGGGAAGTGGAAAACTCCATATACACCGATCTCGTTTGAAGCAATTTTCAAATTGTGCGCGGTGTTCACGCAGAGTGATATTAATGTCAGGGTTGTTTTTTTTTTATTCCCGAGATAAAGCGTCTGGAAGATCACGTTTTCTTTGTTTCGACGCCTCCGAACCTTTTAGGCTTGATGGAAACGATCCAGAACTTTGCTCATAATGCTGACATGTAAAACAAGACCCGTTTAAACTTTTTTCAGTTCTTCTCTCGTCGTGCGATTTTCAAGTGGGGTCGATGAATTAAATTTGAAAGATGTTGAAAAAACTTACAAAAATTGATATAAATGTTCTTTTAAACTTGGCTCATTATAAAAATATAATATTCAGTAAATAGTCGTGCCATGTGTTATGAAGTTTTGTGCTTAGAAAAAAAAAAATTCAAGAATGCAGTAAAAAGTTTGTATAATTCAGTTGAGGAATCTCTATATAAGAGTTACGCATAGTTATCGTAAAACCAAAGCAAATATTTGCCAAGCTCGTTATCTTTATGGATCATATATAAATGTATCTCGATCAGTAGAGCAATATGGATATGTTTTAAAGTGTGTTTGTTCAACAATCAGTGTTTTTCCACGCTTGATTCCGTCAAAAAATAACCGCACCCCTCTTCCGACTCGAAGTGGTCTCCAAAAAAATCATCCCTGTATTACAGCGATTAAAGTAATCCCACAAATCCCCCTTAGCAATGAGAGCTTGCGCGATATCCGAAAACTCAAAAGCAGCAGCAACCGCACTCGAGAGGAAGCCACGTAGTTCGTCGATTTCCTGAATTCCGCTCATGCGCTGCCGCGCCTATATACACCCGAGCCTCTTTCCTATACTCCGAGCAAAGTGGTATAACAGCCGGCGAACGAGTCGGTAATAACGTTATCATTTCGACGTAACGCCGAGTCGCAGGAAAAAAAAACACACGGGACACGAAACTCTTCACGACGAGTATATATTTATATACACAAAGGAGAAAAATAAAACAATAAAGAGACACGAAAACGAAGAGAGAACGCGAGTATTCGGCAAAGCTGAGAGAACGAGAGGGAAGCAGTAGCAGCCAGCAGCAGCAGCAGCAGCAGCTCGGGCACATAAAATCGATTTCGTCGGCCGCGGCCCTGAACGTCGGCCTCCCTACTACTTCCTTCCTCCTCCGCTCGACACACGTATATGTGTTTGTGTATGTGCGTTCTCTGCGCGCTGGTTTCATACAGCGACTGCCATCTACGCGCCGCGCTGCTGCGCTGGTTCCTCTCTTTCTCTTGTGTGCCGCGCTACTCTTCTTCGCTCTCTCTTTCCACGGAGGATTTTGGGGCAGGTCATGCGAGCGCGCATCAGAGAGAAAGAGCCGACGAAACTATATAACTTGTTCTTCGCTGCGCGGCATGAAGAGAGCGGCTTTGTCGTGAGTCGAGGGTGTGTGCGACGACCGATTCAAGGGGCTAATGCTCGTCAAGAGGAGATGATCTTACTGCGCTTTTTATTAATCCAAGCTTGGCATGATTTCTCGCCTCTGCTTTGCTCCTCTGCAGTTTGCCGAGCAATTAGCGCAGTCCTAAGCTCTCTTTTCCAGCGAGACGCGGATGAAAATAATTCATGTGGCCCACTTTTTGCGCGCGCGAGTTTCGCTCTGCTGATGCTCCTTTTCGAGAATTGATTTTTTTCTTCTTTGGATCGAATTTTTTTATTCTCTTTTTGTCGAGAGATGTCGTTGTATTGCATTATAGGAGAGGATTTAAACATTTTTTCAAAGGCTTACAGCGTGACGTCTTGCAGGCAGAGCGATACACTTACACTGCGTGACGTCACGACGGAAACGTAATACTTAACGACCTTTTTTATAACGTACGCTTGAAAAAAAAAGCATGGCGTACAAGAGAACATGCAAGCTACAAGGCTATCGCGTTTCCAGGGTATTATTATTCGTAGTAGAAAATATCGTTTTATTAATGGAAAATTTGAGCACACTTTTTATATAGCCCAAACACAATCAAATTATAGCACATCAACTAAAGTCGTTCTCGGATCAGGTAAACGTTGGCAGTTTCCCCGTTAACAAATTGCCATTGATGATTTCGAATATGATCGATCACGCTAAATATTTCAATCATACAGCTCGTCGTCCTGTTTTTAAAATAGTTAGATAGCGAACGCGAGAGCAACTTTGTAATAGAAAATTAAAGCACTTTAATGGAAACTCATCATCATTAATCCGCTCTTTATGCATAAGAAGGAAGCATGCATTACGTCGAGTAGATAAGTGAATAATTAGAGCTCGCTAATTGGCATTATCTATTCCGAGAATTATTAAAGTGCGGCGATTCGCGCTAAACTTTTCACTAGCGATTGCAATTTCACTAATTTTTTCGCAGCGCTCGTTCATTATCGAAATTTAAAGTGTACCTCGTCCGTCATTTATCAAGCGTGTCCGAACTTCGTTCACGCCAATCTTTCCTTCAAATATAATTGACACATTGTACCCTTTTTTTTTACGAATCTTCTCAATTTACTTTTTGCAACCTGAGCGGACTATTACTGTGTCAACGCTTGACTAGAGTTTTAGGAATCAATTTCATCGAGGGTATGACTCGATTATAATACGTGATTGATGTGTTTCGTTGAATATGTAATGCAAGTCATGGTGAAATTTCTGAAGGACACGCGGAATGAAAGTGCTATATTCGTAGTGTTTATGCGTGTGTATACATGGGGTCTTACGCTCGCATTGACATTGAAATGTTTAATAGATGAAAACCTTCGAATTCGTAGAGAGTATACACTCTATACGAATTCGACTTTTCGTACCGACTTCATGCGTTATTGCTTTTTTTCGTTATTGGATCACGACAAGCCGCGTACAAATGGAGCACAATTAATATAAAATCAGCCGGTACTAATTGTCGCTTATATGCTAGTTAACGGCGTATTGCATAATTATAATATTCTATAGTAGCTCTGGATACTCGTCAACCAGCTGGTACAAAATTGCTTGGCTCTGTAACAACCTGTATCCTATGTGTACAACTTCGTCTCACAAACGAGCGCGCACGTAAAACCATTAAGCCTTCACTTTCGCGGCCAGTACCAACGCACACACACACACACACACACACACACTCCACAGCCTACGCATATATAGGCTTACAAAGTGGCGGATAACCGTTTTTAACGTTTGAACTTGAAAGTTTATCTAGCCAATGAATATGTGCGGGCAGTGTGCGGCCACTGCGGTGCGTAGAAAATCAAATCACCAACTCGTTTCGTACATTAGATAAGGCAATTACGTTCCTTCTCGCTTCGATTGAAACATTTATATTCCGAATCGTGCGCTTTGTCGCGACGTGTTCTATTTTCGGCTGCTAATTCAACGCATTACACCGCGAGCATACGCAACGCGTATTATTCTAATATCCATTTCTCGAAACGAGCAGATAGTTTGTGCGCACGAAGCTTCATTTCCCATTGTTCCCGTAGAGAATATCTGGTTCTTGACAGACTAGGCTCCCGTGTGCGGCCAAAAGCAGCGGCATAAAAATGTCGCAAATCGTGGATATACGTCCCGCTGTGCAAGACAAACGCGAGCTGCACCGGTTTGGCTTTTTAAACGCTATACGAGCTCGCGTGGCTTTTCCAAGAAAACGAGCAGAAATGAGAGGGGCCCCAAGCTCGAGCTGATGCAGAAAAAGGCAAGCTACTGTTGCTCTGCGCTCCACTGCAATTAATCGGGGACTCGGGCGAGATGCGAAAATCGTGACTCCGCTGCTATCCTAATGGGCCTCTTCGTCTCACTCTCTCTCTCTCTCTCTCTCTCTCCTGGCGCAGTAGTGTACAGCAGCTAAGCAATGAATGGCGCAGGTGTCCGTCTGTGTATACGTATCTGTGTGCGAGAGAGCGAGACTGTGTTACGGCTGCTGCATTCACTCTGTGCTCGGAATTCCGTTTAAGGGCAGACCGGAGAGCTCGTGCATGTGTGCAACAGCGGCAACCGATCGACTATTACGTTTCGCTGATATATATATACGCCAGCGCTCTCTCTCTCTCTCGCTCTCTGTTTCCAGCCAGCTGCGGTGGCTGGCAATCTCTGCGCCTCGAGCTCAATGTCGTGACCGCGACTAGTCGGGACTCGTAGATCTACTCGAGCGCGCGCGACCGATCGAAAATCAACGATTGCTGCCGCTGCAGCGGCTGTTGCGCTTTGTTGTCGCTCGGATTCGATACGCTTTATGCTTGTTCTTGTTGAGAGAGGGATTGACTGATCGGCTTTGTGTTTATAAAGTATATGAGAGCTGGAATGATAAATGCCTTGCGTGTTGCGCTCGAGTTGTTGGATGTGGCTCGCTTGACTTGAGAGGACGACGGACAAGTTGAATTTAAAGTAAAAACTCGATCTCACCGTCTTGTACTCCAGGGAAAACTCGAGATATTACAGTTAAACTTGCTGGAGGAGGGCTAATGTTCAGGTTCAAGACAAACTTTCAGTGTTTGTGACAAGACTGCCCTTTCGGCTAACGGATACAAACATTTCTTTTGAGTGGCCTCTCACTCTTTCTGTTCACTCAAACTTCTAGGACGGGTTGATTAGTCGAGAGGATTTTTCTTCGTGTGTCATCACTTATTGAAAATGCTATTCTTGTTGCCGGTGGAATGAAAGCTTCTGGTGGTCCGATGGATTTAAAAAATGAATTTCGAGCTTTCACGATGATTTGATTTACTTGTCAAGGCTTTCTATTCCGGGAAGGTGAATTATATTCTTAAAAATTTATAAAACAGTATTGCATGAGAAACGACTGTAAAATAATCGACACACATTTACGATTGAATTAGTTGATTGAAATAGTTATAATTTGATTGCATAATTTAGTTTGTGGGCAAATCTTTCAAAATTCAATCATTGCTTGCGCACAAAGAGTACAAATTAATTTTCCACGAGAAAGTACAATTAATCTCGTTATATCTTCGATCTAATATAATAAAATAACCTAGTAATTCTATCGCGGTGGATCGGTTAACCAATCACGATCGCGATAGATAATTAAAATTACAATTTAATTCAAATGTTGAGAATTTAGATTTACCAAATAGCGTACAAAAAGTAATTATATACACTCGCTTATCCCAGCTGAATCACCAACGATAATAATAATCCACATCCACAGTTACCCACCCAAACTCACCTCTAGCCGCTTCGAAAAGCCTCTATCTTTTCTGTTAGAACGCGATAAAGGAAATACGCGTACACCCGAGCCTTAAAGCACTTTATCTTTCGAGGAGGGTCGTTTGGGCGCCAAAACGCTCCTCAAACACAAATTCGTGCGCTAGGAAAAAAAAGACAAGTGTAATGCTACACTCGTCGTCAGTTTCTCGAAATCGTCGTCGTGGCGGCTCTCTCTAAAAGCGTTTTCCACTCAAGTCTTGCGATCTCGCTCTTGTCGAGCTCGGTAGTCGATTTGCATTGTCGAAGCAGCGAGATAAAAAAAAACATCTTCGTCAACGTCAGCAGCGGTTAAGAAGTTGGCAAAAATCTGGGTCATTGATTCCGTCTTTCCGCGAGCCCGTGCGAAATCGCGATCTTTTTTCAGCTCCGGAGGTGCGCCACAGTGTCTTTACGCTATTTTTCTTTTATTTATGGGGTCTCGAACAATGTGTCGCGTTGCCAGCTGTTATGTGATTGCGAAATCGTCTTATCTTCCGTATCTCCGCTAGTATCGCCGTAGATTGCAGAGTTACGAGATTGATCTTGGAAAATTCTTCGGCGAAGTTGAAGTCAATTCTGCGGATTGTGTGCTGTTACGCGGAGGAAACTGCTAGCGAAGAGGAATGCTAATTTTTACTCTGGCCAACCTTGTGCTAAATTTTTTTCGAGCTCGTCTCTCTCCTCTGCATGCCCAGCCGCAGTTAAAATAAGTTTTTCGATTGTTAATTATTCAGCTCTGTGCGTTATTACTTTTACTTATCGAGTGCATGTATTGGAGCATTAATCCAACGGGGTTAGGAAAAACTTGAACTTGCAACTTCTTTATTACTTTTTCTTGAAAACTAGACCGACGCCGTCGATCCTTAGTCCTTGGTATACTAACACAGAAAGCCACGAGAAAATATTTAGGTGTGCTTTTTCCCCACCGCGCGGGCTGCTGCACATTTTTATCTTCTTATCTGCAGAATACAGAGTGTAGTTGCGAACGAATTAAATATTCAAATTTTCAATCGTTCACACCGTCTTATCTACACCCGGATAATCTACCACTATCTGCTTGTTCGCGATGAAGATTTATCGAGTCACTATATACAGACCAGTTTGAAGCGTAACGGAGTAGTGCTATTTCGAGAATACACACACTGTTCGCGATAAGAGTAACAAATGTTTCGGCTGGATTACGATCTAAATTATTCGAAAGTCTAATAATTAAAAAAGCAGAAGTTGAAAAATTGAACGCAACGCCAACCGGTGCGATGTGTTGAATTAATACGCGCCGAGTCACAATCAAGCCATTATTCTGCGAAATTTTTCGCGAGCTCTTCCTCTTCAACATTTGCAATTAAATCGAAATATAAATCGCCGAGCGGCCCTTGCTGATTAATTCCAGAGCTCCAGTTTCGCGAGGCGCTGCGTTATAAACCCTTATATAAATTCTGCCCCCTTATCTCTCTATATATGGGCATCCGTTGCAAAAAGTGCAAATCGCAAGATTCTTTTTTCTACGTCCGCAGCACGACGTATAGCCGCTGTTGCTGCTGTGTATCTCAGTACGAGCGCGCGCGCAGATAACGTAACCCAAATGTGTGCAGCGTATACACACACAGCGGCGCAGTTACTCCATCCGTTAATTAGCATAATTTCGTAAAAAGAAACGCGCTGCTGTTTTTATGCACAATGCCAGAGCTGCTGCTGTGTGCCCGGAGATCTTTTTCAAACTGCCAGTAGTCAAAAGGAGAGTTATTCAAGAGAACTCGCGGGAAATATGGTTTTGTTTTATTTTACATAAATAAACGCCCGAGAGACTTTTCCATCGAAAGTGAATTTTCGCCGAGGAAAATTTATCGTCCGCCACGTACACGCTTTCGGGTCGAAGGCTCCTGAAACAATTTCTCTTCGGATTGACCTTCGGCGTGTCGAGAGTGAAAAGGGGTTCCTCTCCCAGAAGAACGAGACAACGCGCCTCCGCATAAAAAAAGTGTCTCAAGATAATAAAAAATACACGCTCCTCTTGACGTATAAATCCATCTCATCTGGAGATCTGCGCGACGAGAGAAGCGGCCGTATGGAGATCGATTAGGAATTCCAGCGCGCGAAATTCAAATGAAGTGTGACGAAAGTGCGTTCAGTCTACAGACGCTGTATAGTCGGAATCCGGAGATTCCTACATAATGTAAATAAATACAGAGTCGAGCGAGAGAGAAAGAGGAGGAACGGGTCGCAGACGTCCCGGGAGAGAATTTTCGGCGGCGGCGTATCTGCGCGAATCGACCGAGATCTCGTTTCCCGTATCTGGGTCATTGATTCGCGCTCGAGCGTCCAGGCTACGGCTGGAGCTCCGACGAAATCGCGCCCACCGTCTTTCTTTTTCTCTCTCGGTTTTTGCGCGCGCGCGCTCACGACGAGGGAAACCGAAATACGTATATTCGTCGCGCGAGCGAACGCTATTTAATTGTTGTTGCCTAATGCCGAAAAGTTTTCTCGAGGGGATTTCGAGTTCTTCGAGATTTTAGGGGGAATTCGAGACGTTCGTGCGTCACGAGACGCCAAGCTTTTCTTTAATTACGAATTTTTATTTTGGTTTTCATTGCTCAATCGCTTCTGAATTTCGTAAACGAAACGATTAATTGTATTTTGACAGATTTACGCATTGTATTGACAAACTCGCATAAATTCTTCTTTTTTTTTTCTAAAAGCAATTATTTGTCGCTCTATACGCAGACGACAGATTATGCGTTAGATATGCGTCCACTCCTCGGAATAACATGCACGTCCCTCTTGAAATAAATTTAAATTCATCCACTCTGCATGCAGATGAATATCGACTGAAAATTTTTTCATCCCAAATAAACCGCCTTCCTCCTTCCCCTCTCTTCTAACCAGCACACTCTCAATACCGAGTTCGTTCCACACTGAAATTCCATCGAAAAACTCATCTATGCTTCCCCCTCGAGTCTTCGCTCGAAATTGTCTTGAGCCGCAGCAATCAACTGGTAAATACATATCCATCCCCGTACCCTCATCTCTCTCTTTCTCCTCTTGTCATATTGTTGTCAATCTACTCGATACTCTCCACTTCCCTTCCGCAGTATCTCAATTATATCTCTCACCCACACCCCTGACGCTCATCGCAGCTGCCGACGTCCCCGCGGATACTTCTTCTTCGCGCGCGACTGACAACGAAAACAACAACAACAACAACGACGACGACGATCTCGTGTTTGCAACCCTATAGGCGTGTATATATGTGCATGTCCTGCGCGAGCGCACAATCGTGACGCAAAGACGCGCGAGCGAGTTACGTCATCGGCTAAGCCAAGCGCGGGGACATCGCGCGCGCGTCGTCGACATGGCAACGCCGTAATTTTCTTCTATCTGCGCTGTGCGCCTGCGTGCTGCGAGCGTTTCGAATTTGCGCGCTCCCGTCGTTTTTTTGCACGAGTCGCGAGACACTGGATTATAATGTAGCCTTCTTTTGTTCTGAATTTTCTGCTTGTATATGTGAGATTTGACGTTTGATTGTATTTGATGCGGGGTATACCGCTTGGGGAGAATATTAACAAACGTCGGAGAGTGGAGAGAAAATTAGCTGACGAACACAATGGATGTTTCAGGGGAAAACTTTTAATTGTTTTCGAAGCGTACTCTCGAACTATGCTATGAATTTATTTCGGATCCACAATGGCTAAATTATATCAGCGAACTTCATGAATCCAAGTTTTGCGAAACAAGGAAGCTAGTTGAATTAATTAAAGTTTCTCCAGTTTTAGCAATTAATACAGTCCGCTAAACACTTTGCCTCGATTGTTGCTGTGTGTATACTCGCACTAGTATCATGCATAACGGTCAACTATTGAAAACCGTTAAATAACTGTTAACAACACCGATAATCGATAGTAGATTATATGAGAGACTGCAACGTTAATTGTTCGCGACGGCGCGAAATCAGTTTCCCGTAAATATAGTCAAAGTCGCTCAAAGCGGTAACGAACGTTATGAAACCTCAAGATGACTTCCCCCACATCATCATGAGTATGTGTACACGTTCGCGGCGTCATTGTGTTCGAAGCTTCCTTTTCGGATTATCTCGAAAACGAGCGAAGACGTAAATCCGTTTACGTCTAGCAGTGTGACATCATAATACACACACATCGCGAGAGCTGCCGAGACACACACACAATGCGTGACGTCACGATCGAATTAAAATAACTAAAATTTTTTAGATTTCCCGAGCAGTTGATAAACTGCATCAAAGCAGCGTTACACAAACGGATTTTCTCTGGCAATCTGCTTTTATTTATAACCTTCCTCAACGACTGTTCTTCCACAGCCGCAGCTTCTTCGTTAGTCATTCGCGATATAAAAAAGAGAATCGTAAACGCTTTAAAGTCGAAAGCGAAGTAGGCCACGCGAATGTTATCTTCAAAGTGTCGTATCCAAATCGGACTTATATTCCACGCAACGGGCCACAATACATCCTTCTCTCTCTCAGGCACCCCAAGAACAAAAAGAAAAAAAAATAATGGATCCACCTCGCTGGCGTTCGAAAGATAAGTCGTCTCTTCTCTCGCGCAGCTGAAAAAGAGCGTCGTGTCGCGCGCGAATGCTCGCTGTGTGTGTTGTATTCGTTCTCTCTCTCTCTCTCTCTCTCTCTCTCTCTTTCCCCCGCGGAGGTTTTCGAATTTTGAGGTCAGTGGGGCATCGCTGGCGCTGCCGATGACGGAGCGCCAGCGCGCGCGCACAGCAATCGAACGCCGCCGCGCTACTCTCTCTCCCTCTACCTCACTACACACAACTCGCACCTATACCGCACTTTGGAGAGGGAGAGAGAGAGAGAGAGAGAGAGAGAGCAGTAGCTTTATCCCACTTTGCCGCCAAGGTTTCGTAATATTCAGGAGTCAAGCTTACGCCGACTCTAAACGGCGACACACACCGCAGAGCAGCGAGAGTATATATAAGAGAGGGAGAGAACGACAACCGTTTACGGCCAAACGGAAGTCGCGAAGAGCTTGCTTCCTCGCTGCTGCTGCCTTGGTTTCCAGGGCTTGCATCTGCCGTGCTCCGGACGCATTCTGTCGAAAGCGGATACAACTTTTCTCGCGGTTCCTGATGCCCGAGGACGAGGATATTACAATTTTATCTTCGATTTACTTTATTACGAGTTGTTTTACTGCTGTGGGACGATGATTCTGGAGCGAGTGGTTGCTATTTATGGTGGAAAATTTAGAGTTGAGTTTTCTCTCCTCCTTTTCTTGGGCTTCCGAATAGCGCGATCGAGTTATTTTTATTTCTAAAACACACTGGAGCTGAAACGCGTCGCGGGGTGTACGTTATGGAATATAATAACGACGTCGCGCGCGGATGAAAAGCGATTAAGTAAGCTCCTCTCTCGCTCTCTTCTCTTTTTTCCTCCATCACATTCGGTTGAGTATAACAAGCGTGTAATTATTGCGTAACGTTCGAGATGTCAATCACGCCTGTGTATAATGCAGATTTAATTAAGTGGTCATAAGCGTCCTTACGTCATCACAACAACGCGAGAGCTGTAACGTATACGTATATCTGTATCTATATACACGACGCGACGAGAAGCTATAGAGAATTTTCGTCGTTCACTCGAGCGACTGCTATACTCTGCTTTTTGGCTGATTTTCCGGCTCCGTTAGCCGCTAATAAATGACCGTCCGTTCCCGGCAGCAGCAGCAGCCACTCGTTCAGCGTAATGTATGTACTTTCATCCTGCTGTCGTCGCGCGAGAAAGCGAAAGCTTGCCGCGGCTTTTTTTTGCTCGTTGAATTATTCGCGCGCCGTATACGTACATTTGCATCGACGCGATCGATCGAATAGTCGCGATAGAAATTCAGCTCTGCGTCTCGAATTTTATGCTAAACAAAGGTGTCCGGCGACCCTATATACGTTATCTTACGATTTTTTTTTTTTCACGAAAACTCATCTCTCAATGATACAAGCACCGAGTTGAGCGAGTTTTATTTTTATTAGGCTAAGAACAAAAATAGCAGCGACGATCGCGCCGCCTTCAAAATCAGACCTCGTACGCGTGGATAATAATCTTATTACCATGCGCGATCTAAAATTAGAAAAAAATCCTCAAGAGAGCCATTTCCAGCGACGACGGCGACTACTATAATCGAGGAGGGCCGGTCCCGCGAAGAAGAACAAGAATATACAAGCGGAGAGAAGAAGAGGAGGCCCGTCTTTCTCTCTCTCTCTCTCTCTCGCCTGAATTTGGTCAGCGTGTCACGTTCACTGCCGCGGCAGCTTTCGCTCGGCTCTCCCTCCTGTGTGTGTGTCGGTTCGCAACGTCACTTTCGGAATTATATCCTCGTCGTCGTCGAGGATGTCGCATACACATAGCGCGAGAGTGTCTCATTACTCTCCCACGACGAGCTGCTGCCGAGCCTCGTTTTCGTTTTCTTTGCGGTCGAAATACGTATATGCAATTGCTAAACAATTCGCACGATTCCTTACCGCACTAATTCAGGATCGTTTTTACGGGAAGACGTTTAATTTTATAAAAATTTTGAAACTATTCTCTTTTTTTTTTTTTTAATAGAACAGCCGTTGCGTAATGCTCACGTGGAATTTTTATCTCTCGCATTCGCGCGCAGCTTTTATTCTTCTCGCTCGATCTACTATAAAGTGGATTTGCGCTCGTAAAACCCTCTTAAGGCCCTCTCAAAAGCGCTCGCGATTGGCTTTCCCTTTCTTTCGACCGTCCTTTTTTTTTCTTTCTCTCTCTCTCTCTCTCTCTCTCTCTCTCTCTCTCTCTCTCTCTCTGCGTCGTGTTCCAACGTGTAACTCGCGCGTGGAAATTGTGGCCGTATAAATAGCAAAAGTTTACCCCGTGAGCGTATCGATGTCGAACTTTTGTCATAAAACGCGAGTTTATGTACACATCCGAGAGAGAGAGAGAGAGAGAGAGAGAGAGAGAGAGAGAGAGAG
>CM053168.1:59155977-59175481 GCA_012977825.3 Pteromalus puparum
TTCATGTTCCAACGTGTAATCGCGCGGTGTGGAAAATTGTGGCCGTATAGAATACAAAAGTTACGCCCGTGAGCGTATCGATGTCGAACTTTTGGTGCATAAACCGAGTTTATCGTACACAATCCGAGAGAGAGAGAGTTGAAGAGAGAAGAGGAGAGAGAGAGGAGAGAGAGAGAGAGAGAGAAAGAGAGAGAGAGTAGAAGGGAGGAGAGAGGAGAGGAGAGGAGAGGTGAGAGAGAGAGAGAGAGAGAGAGAGAGAGAGAGAGAGAGAGAGAGAGAGAGAGAGAGAGAGAGAGGACGACACGATCGGTATATGGATTAGTACTCGTGAAGGACGAGCGAAATGCGACGGTAATAATCCGCATGAATCTCGCGTTTTCGCTGCAAAATAAGAGAGAATCGCACGTGGATTGTATTTAAACTGATGCTATTGAATAACGCAGAGAGAAAATTAAAGCTCGCGCACCGAGAGAGTCATCGGGATCCGCAATTTGGCTAATGGCCGATGACTTAATTCCCAGCGAGAGTCACGCTGATGCTCGCGCTACACAGCTGGCTTGACACCAAGCCCGGCTAATAGTTTTTCTAATGCCGCTGCAGGAGAGAAGCTCTGTAACGACGTCTTCGCGGAAAAGTCGTCCCGTTAGCTTCATAAAAACATCCCTATAAAAGGGCAACTTGCGTGCTATCCCGTTGCCTTCCGTCTCGCACTGTGTATAATACTTTTTCGCTAGCTCTGTAATAGTAGTCGACGTCGTATTCTGCTATCCTGTGAGTCTAGCCGTTAATATAGACAGCTCGAGAAAGTCTGGCTGATGGCGTCATTGCGACGTGTGTCGTATAGTCGTCGCACTGCTGCACGTCACGATATCTGCATATTTGTATCGCGCCCAGAAGTGCTGCCGCTGCTCTATGTATGACGTGCTGTCTTGTCTCTCTCGTAATAACGCTAGACGATCGCGAGAGTTTGTTGTTTTTGTTTTCGACGCTGCTAAATTTGCATTAATTTACGTTAGCTCTAGACTATTCATAGACGCGTCTCTTTTTTCTTAGAGCTAGATAGCACACTTG
Organism: Pteromalus puparum; assembly: GCA_012977825.3. Lineage (NCBI taxonomy): Eukaryota > Metazoa > Arthropoda > Insecta > Hymenoptera > Pteromalidae > Pteromalus > Pteromalus puparum. The sequence continues at coordinate 59,157,049 of CM053168.1, forward strand.
CCGCGGTCATTCAAACGCGCGCGTTCATCATTTCTGCATCAGGCGCGCGTGTGGGTAGAAAAAGTTACAATCACTCATCTCTCAGCTTCGAACTCGAGTATAATATTCGCAATAAAAATGACGTACTGCGAAATACTTATAGAGACCATTTGTATCATAGTTTGGCTTAATAAAGTAGATTGTCTTCGAGATATGTGGGTTATGTGCGTAAATACCGCTATGGAGAGAAACTCTCGGAGCGAAGTTGAAGGCGTTATCTGCGCATACAACCCCTTCGGGCTTTCGAGCTTTCACAGAGAAAAGTTTTGGTAAATATAAATAGGAAAAATGATGCACGATGCGCGTATAGTTTCATCGATTGATCGCGTGTTTGCTCGAGAATGGATTATACGTCGTCGCGCGGCGACGAGCGTATTTTTGTTTTCGAGCGATACTTGCCACTCTGTGCGTGTATCACCTTGCTATTATACTATACATATACACACTCGTGAAAGAAAATATACGCGAGCGAAACACGTCGCTTTCACTTTTTTCAGGAGTAATCGTTTACGTAAGGATATATATTTTTCTTCTCAGCCGGGAATCGGAACGGACTCTCCCGGCAATTTGTTATGCAGATTTTATTTAAATTTTCGAGCCTCGCAGAATCAAAGGAACGATTTTTCAAAATTAACTCCGAGCGCGTAAATCAACCCTTGTTGTTACAACGTAACTCGGCACTTTCGCGAAATTTGATTAAGTTTGTGATAAGTTTTTGTTCTCTCGTAATTACAGCAACAAATTGCTCGAGTATAATATCGATAAGAATCCATCTCAGCAAGACAGGGGAAAAAAGACTGTCTCTGAAATCGCTCGCAGGGTGCAGATCATGTAAATTACTCCGGCATCGACCAGATCATAATCGTGAAAAGTTTTCCAAGGGTTGTACAACGCTGGCATATCAGGAAGACGTCACTTTATTCGTCGAGCATTTTATTCCTGATAATTGCGCGGCTATCGAGCGGCCGAAATTCCAAATAGCATTAAACCCACGCTGCTGCTCTCGTCGTCGAGTGCCGCTATTTAACCGTCCTCCTCGTCGTCGCTAATCGATAGGGAAACGAGCGACTCTTCCTTCCTTTTATTTTTCACGAGCTTCCTTCTCAACGTGTGCTGCCCCACCCATAGCATAGCGGCTCTGCCTTTCGACGATGGAGATATCGGGAGGATGGGGAAAATAATAATGTAAAGTGAATTGAGTTGTATTTGCGATCTCTGATAATATAATATAATGACTGCATATACTCGGCTGGTTGATGGCCGAGAAGTAGAAAACGACCGGCTACGGTCGGACGATCTGTTGTGCCCATCGATTCTACGCTGTATATAATTGCGATGCGCAAATTTGTTTTGTACGCGTTTCAAATTCAATCATTATCGCATTCTAACGATTTTATTTCTTGGACACTTGGCTATAGCTATACGAGAGCGCGTTATTTTTTATCGTTTCGCGCAGAGGCGACATCCAATACTTTTGCGACTTGCGAAACGAAATGAGCTGTATCTGTTTATTTTTCTCTCTTGCTCCCGCTCAGCCATTGGTATACCTATGTGTCTGTGTGTGCGACTACAATCTTCTCCCGTTTGGTATGGCGCGTTGCGAGTATATCATTCGCTGCTACGGGGATGAAATTTGACGCGTCGGGAGCCGGCGCTGTTGTCGCGCAGGATAGTTCATGACTCATGCATTTTCGATTAGATAACGTGTGCTCGCAGGGTGTATCTTTGTCACTTCGAGACGTATTATTCTACGACGTTGAATTTACTCGTATAAATAAATAAATAAGACGTTGAGCGTCATTTGCACCAAGATTGACGTCTGATGCGTGCGTGTTTTCGCTACATTTGCATTTACATAGAAGTTTATGTTTGTTATGTGCGCAGCATAAACCGATACTAACCGATTTTTTTATTTTTCTGTTTTAGGTAAGTACGATTGTTCCTGACGTATACTCGACGAATAATTCGAGCGTTTATTCGATGGGTAAAGTATTACAGCGTGAAATATGTTTTTGAGAATATAAAATATAACATGCGTCGCTGGCTTTGCTTTAGTAACTGTGATTCTTAAACAATCGTGTAGGTGTCGCGTATGTTTTTCCAAACTATCTGTTTTGCCGCGGTCGTGTCGCGATAGCGATGCTCGTAAATTACGATTACCCTGGCAAGCATTATCTGAATCCATTATGCGCGCGTAGTGCTTCATGGTTTCTTCAGTTGGTTACTTCTTTTTCAAAGTTGCAAAATTATAACTTTAATTTTGATTTATAACAGAATTTATTCGTTCATGATTTGATTGGTATAAATTATCGAGATTGTGAGTAATAAGTGTACATTTTCTAAACGATTTATATGCTACACAAAGTAAAGCGAATTCTATACATATGTTTGCATACGAGCATTTTGAATATATAATATAATAACATACGATGCTGTGAGCAGAAGGATGAGTCGTATAATTGAATTCGTAATCATTTGTCAACTCATTAACTTCCGTCTAATTTGTTATTCGATTATGCTTGCATTACATGCATTAATTGGTTCAATTAGCAAATGCAGCATTGCGATATTCCCGCATATTTGAAATTATATAATACCGAGAACTAATTAGATAGAGAAAAGAGTTCCTTGCAATTTTAGCCAGAATTCATTTGCAAATAATTGAAAATTCCGCGAACAAATAAAAATTTAAAACGCACGAAAAAGAGAAAGAGCTAAAAATAGTTCACTTTCGGGTCGAAAAAAAACCGATGCAACATCTCCCGCTCATTATAATAATAATAATGGAAGAAAGAGTCTCTCTCGGTAATAGCGGGAGAGTAAATTATGTATTTAATTAAACGAAGAGCAAAAGTGAAAATGAGTCCCCCTTAAAAGGCGAATCGCGCTCAAAAAGTCAAGCTCTCTCGCGGTCTCAGAAAGTTACGCACAGCGAGCACACAGCACTAACGCGCGTAGGTATATATAAAAGTGAAAACTTGCTGCTCATGCTGTCGCGCACACCGAAAGCGAAATTCCGCTCTCGAGAAAAGCAGGTCCCGGCGCTCGCCGAAAAGAATCGTGCCTCAAACGAAATCGAAAGAGGAAAACCGATCGAGCGCGAAAGTCGTCGTCGGGGAGCTATATTTGAAAAGAAAGTCGCGTGCTACTGCTGACTCGTCGTGAGTCAGTGCTCGGGCGCGTTATTATAAATGCGCAATAATTAATCGACTCATCGCCGTGTTATATGCTTCTCAAGAGGCTTATACAGGTATACTATATGTATATGTATTATACACAGGGCAAGAGAGTCGGTCGGTGGGTCGCTCGGTCGAAAGGAAAGTCTCGGCGATTGCGGCGTTGCTCTTGTAACAATTTCGACGTCCAAGAGCGTAATCGATCGCCGTGCGCGCGCGGTTAAACTCGACTGCTAGCTGTGCGAGCGCGAGCGAGCGAGCGAGCGAGCAAGAGAGAAAGAGAGACACGGAAGGCCGGAAGGCAGGCGCAGCCAGTTAGGCAGGTGCCCTAGTCCGTGAAAGTGCGACGCGATGCACACACACATGCAGGCACACAGCCTGCCGAGACTGTGTGTGTGTGTGCTCGTACTTTATGTATTACGCGACTCGTTTGCTTACGCGTATTATATGCCCCTACGTACACGTCACGTGTGCTTTCTGAACTACTCTCTCGCTTGGCTCACTCTCCGACGTCTTATGGGAGCGAATGTTATCCTCGAGGCTGATAAATCTTTCTGCTGCACTGCGATTCTTTCTCCGCTCCGAGAGAACTCTCAACATCATAATGAGAGCGAGTCTTATGCTGGCTTACGTATACATAGTGGCCTGCTTTGGAATGATGATATCATACACACCGCGTGGATTTATTACTACTTTCATTCATTGATTTATCTATGCTTGTAAAGCACACTCGGGGAGTATTTAGTGTGAATTTCCTCGGCTCTCGTGTAGGATAGCGTGAAATTAGCTTGATTTATTATTAGAAATTCGTGGAAAACAATTTTTCTTTTTTTTCCTGAATAGTTTTAGCGAGCAATGGTTGCCGCTGCTACGTGAATTTTCCTTTGGATATACATAAACGCGTAAAATACAAGTTTCGTGTTTACATTCTTTATTACGTGATCTTGACACACATCTCAATGAAAAGCAATCTCGGCGTATCTATTTGTACAGCTACGTGTTTTGCACCTGCAAGCATTCCACCGCCGTTGAAAATTCTGGGAAAAAAATGTCGTTTTCACTCCGCCATCCCCATGCTATCTACGTACGGTTATCGATTCTTTACAATAATATCTCTTTGTACGTATGGTCCAATTTCGACTGACAAAACCAAAATCCTCTTTGCTTTGTAAATCTTGCGCCACGACCACAGAATGGTCAAAATTCAAAACCTATCTAGCTGCTCTTCCCTTCATTCGATCAGTCTTCCGGAAAAAGAAACTAAAAAAAAAACCAACTTCAGCAGGCGTCGAGCGCTCGTGCATCCATCCATCCAGCCCACGCCACACCTGAAAAATCTCTGCGTCGATCCAAAAAAAGATCGAGCGAGGCTCGGAGCGAAAAAATCAATGGCGACGGCCGCGTCATCAGCGCACGTACGTACGCAGGCTATACGGAGAGCTTGCGCAAGAAGTTTTCTTTCTCTCAGCCTACATACTCGAGCGAGAGGCGCATGGGAAGAGACGGAAAAAGGAAGAGGAGCGCGCGACACGAGGAGGGACGATTCACGCGTAAGGTGCACATAATATCACATGCAGTGCGCACGCGGGACCGGCGCAGCAGGCTGCCCCATCTTTCTCTCTCTCTCTCTCTCACTCTCTGTCTCTCCCGTTCGTATGAATCGAGCCATGAGACAGCAGCAGCAGCGCAGAGAAGGTGCACACGTGCAGCAGCAGCTCGGCCTCACACAAACAAAGTCTCGTGCTTATACGCACACATCGGAGCAGCAGCGCCTCTATGCGCGCGCTCTAGGCTCTCGGCAGAGAGCAGCTAGCGCGAGTCTGTTTGCAGGCAGCGGCGGCGCGCATGTCCGCGTTGCCGCGAGCGCGCGCGAGATCGCCCTGGCCCACTGACCTATATTCCAGTCAGAGGCGCGCGCTCGCTCTGTACGTTAGCGACGTCGAGCCAGCAGCATAGCAGTGGCAGCAGTACAGCTCCCGCATACGCGAGCGAGCGAGCGCAACGACGTCAGAGGCGGGGAGCGTGAAAGAAAGACTGGCTGCTCGCTCACGGCACTGCACAGTCGACCAGTCAGTCCGACTTCTGCTGTCTACCGCGCGCCACCGAGTGAGAGAGTGGACGGACTCTGCCAAGTGCGCGGATATATCCTAGTGCTGTGAGAAATGACGAGGTCGGGGCGGCACTGGCCGCCACCGACAACTGACATCACTGCCCGTAGAGGACCGTGTCTCGGGAAGAGCTACGACTGTGATAGCTAGTGCGCGCGCGATACTGTGCTTTTGTCGAGCAAAGCTGCATCGCTCGCGCTCCTCTGGCACACGTGGCTGCGTCGTCTGCTACTGGGTCGCGCAGCGCGCTCGATACTGTACTCTGCTGCCGCGGCAGCTACCTATATACTTACCGCGAGCGGGAGAGCGAGAGAGAGAGCCAGCAGTGAAGGTGAAAGTTTTTGCGCAAGGTGCAGTGCAGCCTGCATAATATCGCGCAGCGTGCGTGTGTATACAAGTGTGCCAGTGCCATCGTTTATGTTCGAGTGACGTGAAAAAGAGTGTGTCTCGGTGCATCAGGAACCGTCGTCTCGTGTGAATCAGTGTGCGGCCAAGTGAAAAGCAGCAGGAGTATAGAGCCTTTTTCGACTCCGATATATACAGAGGAAGAGAGAGAGAGAGAGAGAGAGAGTGGGTGTTGATCGGTTGCGCGCCGAGCGCGCCGTGGAAGGAAAGAGAGGAAGAGCGGCTGCGCCGCGACCGAGTGCTGCTGCGAGCGCTGCGCGGGGAAAGGGACACGACGCAGCAGCAGCGGCAGCAGCAGCGACGACGAGGAGAAGAAGAAGGGAGAGCCGTGGCAACGGCAGCTTCCCGTGACAACTGCTATACTGCTGAACTGGGTGACGGCCGCGTGCGTGCCGGCAACGGCGCGCGCTCTCTGTGATGCAAGGTGCGAGCGGCTTGTACTGTTGTTGCCTATAATACACGCTACTTAAATATACTCGTATATACTCTCGCTCGCATCGTTACCGAGATTTCACTGAGCGATTGATCATTCTGTATAGTTCTTTTTTTCTCTGCACCTTCTGCCGAGGCTCCCCCTGCACTGTTCTAGGCACATGTACCTGTAAGTAGATACGTGTCAATGTCTCGGTGTACTCGGCATGCATCTACTTCTACTACATGTCTGGATGTATACCATTCACTTTTACGAGATGTCGCTCTTTTCAAACAAACTAGATTCCGGGCAATTTCTAAAATAGCCAGCCTTGCTCCTGTGTTAATTGGAAAGTGAATAGACGCGAAGCGATTCATGAATGAGTGACTCCATCACGCGTGATAATTGAAAAATGTATAAAACTAGGTGTTAAGTTTCAGTATTATGCCAGAAAATTCTTCATCTCAGCGTTTTTCGTTGGCTGTTACTCTCCTATTTCGTAATATCAACACTGTACGTAAAGATAAGAGAAAAAATTCAATCCGAACTCGACATTTTTTTAAAAATGGAAACTTGGTATCACTTTCTTTTTAAAATAAATCACAATGATAACATTTTTCATAAATAGTGCCGCTCTTAATCCCATCGTACATCGGCCTGCGATAAGCGCCGCTTGTAAAAAATGAACAGCTGATACTTTGAACTTACCAGCTTGTGTTTACGAGGGCTTCAGCGTCGCAGTGGACGAGTTCAGTTAGTTCTTGACGCTCCTTGCGGGAGCAGCATGTCGCGTCTTGCGTTTGCGTCCCTTAGGACTCTTGGCTTCAAAGTAACAGAGATTCATAGGAGCCGTTGTATTGAACATTATAAGTACCGGGTTTATCTCGTCCAGAATCCTGATTAAGGAATTAAATATTTCTCAAACTGTTCTAACAATTTTAACGCGAGTGCGAGCTAATATTTACGAGATGTTAATGTAAGTAATATGAAATTTTTTTTCTGTACACACAAATTCCTTATACATTACGAGTGACGCTATGTCTGCGATTCAAAGAAACTTAATCGTCTCGGTAAAGTGTTTCATCGTACAAACTATTACGATTGACCTTTCTACACCGCGATTGTTTAATGAAACATTCTCGGAAATGCAATTTTGCGCAATGTCTCTCTTCGCATAGTTGAAATGGGAATAAAGTATAACTAAATTTGTTTGTAATAAGATTTGACAATACGAAGAATGAATTGACCTACTTTCGGTTAAAAATTATTTACACTTTATTTTGAAGTGTAATTCCGTGTAACGTCGTCGCGTTTGATTGACGTTGCAAAATTAACATTTCCCTGGAGTTGTTTATACTTCAATTGATAAAAGCTGCACGTGTAAAATAATGTAATGGCGTATAAATTTTAAAAGGTGTATTATTGAAAATAAAACTGTAATTATTTTTTAAATTGAAAGTTGATACAGAACAATAGTCAAAATAAATAAAAGTTATTTTTTGAACTCTAGAAGGACCAAAAAGTATTATCGCTTAGAAGATTACGAAAACCTTAACAGATAAGCATTTTTGTCGCTCTTACGAGATACTAGAACCTTCTGAATAGCTTCTATACGTGATCAATGTTGTTTATGATACAAGCCAAGTTTTTTGTATCCTGTCCCTTCCAAAATTTGAATCATGTTACGCTTCAAAATACACCCTTTCTTTGATAAGATTGTCAAGCTATGCGTTCTTGTGTAGAGTTCATAAAAAATCTTACATCTAAGTGTTTATCTATGGGCCATGTATGTTGATATGGAAAACAAATTTTTCTGTGATTTCGAACGATAGTTCCAGTAAAATGTTTCCGATGTTGAAAAATATCGGAAGAAATGTGTTTCAAACAGCAAAAATTGTCGATACGGTGATTGTTTTTATGCCAGACGGACGATCAATAAACGTTTTTCCACAGCGCACACAATGATATGATGGACAGGGAGAAAATCTCGGTGCGTAAAAAAGTAGCTGTCCTACTCAGAAAGTTCGAGAAAATACAATCTAAATACTAGAGTTGTCGTCCGAGAAAATAAAAAGATTTGACGAGTGACGTAAAAGTAAATGCAGGAGACCCAAGAATTTTTTTCCTCGATACCGCGAAAACATTTCAAAGTCTCAATGATCTCATGCATTTTTTTGCTGCTCGACGCGACGCATATTCGCGCTATTATCGTAAACATATCGTTATTTTATTCTTGATACTTCATAAACAGTGTCTTGCATATTTCATCGAAAGAGCTGATCAGCCGATGAGTGTAACAAATTCCTTTCAAATCAGCTACGTTTCGAATTAAGAAATTGTCTTTTATGGCCAATAATAATCTAAAGAAAAAGGAAGATAGAGCCGAGAGAACGCATATAATAATCTAAAACAACGTAGTAGCTCGAGTATATATGCTGCTCTCTCGCAAGCGCGCACTCCAACCGGTTTGAGTAGATCAGTTTTATAGAACAGGCTTTTTCGGCTGTAATTGCAATTCCAAGAATTTATCTTCATTTACATCGTAAAACGCGCAATAAAACAATCCTCCGAGCGCCGGTTAAGCAGCGCCGGTGAATCTGCTGCACTAGAAAAAACTTGGCGCATTTCGCTGAAGGCTCGAGAGACGAGCCGGCATAGTATATATATATATACACATATTCCTCGCGAGACAATGGCTCCTTAAACTTTTTACCGTCAAAGGATCGCCGAGAGTTTATATCTACATATACAGAGAAGAGACGAGCGCGAGCGCGTGTCTACACAGTTAGTATATGCAAGTTATAAAAGCGCGCGGCTCGGCCCGTAAATTTTTTTCTAATGATTTATAGAAATCCCATGCGCTCAAGACGCTTGCGTTACGGGGTCTCGTAAAAGCGTTCGCATATGCTAAGCAGACTGAACCGGGCCGTTAAGCGCGCACGAATTCCCTGCTGCGCCTCGCGCGCACAATCTCGATCCTCGAATCTTGAATTGACTTTTATTAGCGCCATTTCCGGGACGTAATATCGGCCTTCATTAACGGCAGATCTTCCGTCCCGCTCTTTCTCTCTCTCTCTCTCGTGTCTTATACGCGTGTACAGTGCGGTGTATATTGCGCAAGAGAGAAAGAGAAGGAAATCGACGATGCTCTTTTCCCTTTCGACGTGTGCGCTGCTGCTCCGCACTCGTGCGAATTTAATGAATGGAAGGGCCGTGCAATCTTCGCTAATGCACCGAGGGAAAAGGTCTATTAGAGATTATACGCGCGTTTGCGCACGCGTTGAATTGCAGGAGAGAGAGAGAGAGAGAGAGAGAGAGAGAGAGAGAGAGAGAGAGAGAGAGAGAGAGAGAGACAGCTGAGAGTGCAGATCGGGGCGCCGTCATATTTCATCTGGCCTCTGCAGAGTATACAGCGCGTGTTTATTATTTTGTTTGCCGCAATTGCTTCTTAAGGGGGAACTCCACTGATTTTTGGTCAAAAACTCGAAAAAATTTTTATTATATAATTTAGTTGCTTATAGTTTTATGAACATTTTAAAACCAACCCGATGTAAAAACTTAAAGTTATACCAATGTTATGGGCAGTTGAGTAAAATATTTTACATTAGATAGCATACAAAAATAAAACTTTAAACGCGTTTTTCTCGTAACTTGTTCGTTTGACTTTAAAAAGTTCCTTGCGCAAGGCATTTCTATTAATCTTTTTGAAAATTTTTACGCGTATTCTTTAGAACATTTGGAACAAAACTTAATATTTTAAGTTAAGGTATCTGTTTTAGAAAAATTTGTTTTATTATAAATATTAGTAAATTATAGGGGCTTTTTTCATAGATTTAGTTGTTTAATAAATTCTTGATTTATTACAGATGAACTATGAGAGTTCCCGTAATAAAAAATATTAACTTTTGTTAAGTACGGGTCAAAATGTATGTCCAAATTTTTTGAATTAATTTAGTCGAAGCCTTGTGCGCAAGCTACTTTTTCAAAAACCTTTAATTTTAATGATTATTTTTGGTTTTTATATCATAACTTGAGTATATGTGTATAAAAATGGCCCAAAATTGCTATGTAACCTTCTTTTATCACCACAATCAAACCCCTAAAATCTGACAATGGATGGGGCAAAAGGTAAGAAAAATTAAAAATCAGTGGAGTTCCACCTTAATCCTATGAAAATAAATTGGCGGATGTATCATTTCGCTGGTGCTTGTTTTACCGCTGCGCTGCAGCAGTTCTTGTTTAAGACTGTAAACACTGCGGTATAACAGCGCGATATTAATTATTTCGGGAGATTTGAGTGCAGCGCGTTATATAGTTCCTCGAGACATTAAAAATCCCAAGAGCGATAAAAAAGTACTCTCTCGTCAGTGTGCATCACGCATCAATTCGAATAATAACCGGGGGAAAGATCTAACGAGCCGGAAGAGGAAAGGCGAATTCCCTCGAAGGAAGTGCTTTATCAGATAACGACTCAAACGAGTGTGCTTGCAATCTTTCTCTCGTTCTCTCTCTTGTCCACGTGTTCGCGCATCCATTCGAATTTGAGTCATGGTCGCGTGCGTTCTGTGTATACACGCACGTGTCCCCATTTTCACCTTGATTCGTTTTCTCCTGTATCCCTCGTCGAATTTTCGCGGAAACGTCGCGACGCTTATCCGAGAGTTTCTCTCCGATGGAAAAAAAACACGTTCACAGCTTTTCATCAGAGACTTTCCGTCGCTATGGGCGCGCTATTGACATTTTGTAGTCGCGCGCGCGCGCGCGCGCGTGCTTTATTGAATGGACTTTTTCTCCAGGCCTTTGCACCGCTATGTGCTGGTGTGCATTGTGTGCCCGCGCCTGCGCTTTAATTTCGCTTCGGGTTTATAGGAAGGACTAATATTAGAAAGTGAGGCACGCAGTCGTGGGATTATTGATATTGCTATACTACTGCTCTCTCGCGATTCCGGCTTTTAGTTCGATGCTTTTCGTAAACGCGCGCGATATTTTATTTTTCTCGAAAAGCGATGAATTTCATTTATTGCGCTTTTAATATACGAGTACATGACGTGCACGATATTAAATTCTGCGAGAGCGAGAATCGATGTAAAATTATGAAAATGGATGTTCGTCGAGTGTCGTCGTTGAGACGCATTATTTTTTTGCGTAAAGGTGTTAAAATAGACTGCGAAAATTATGTTTTTCAAGCGAACTCTCGGTAGTTGACGGTTTATCGCTGTCAACACGTCCCTGTTGGCGCGAGGATATTATTTTTAAGCTAAAAGCACTTGAGAGCTCCGAAGACAAGCAATTATATTTAAAAAGAAATTTATTTATACGTATAATATGAGATTTCGAACAAAATAATTCAGCGAGAGTTTTCGTCTTGGGGCTGATGAAAAATAGCTCGGATCTCACAGCGCACAGTTTGTTAATCGTATAATTTTCCAATTCAGTACTGGCCGCGTTCGAGGGAATTAAATTCAAATTATCACAAAAGCTGTGATTCTTACGGCGACGTAAATGTGCATTTTCTTTCTTGGTATATATTGATGGTTTGAAATTTTATTCCTTTCACCTCTTCGATGAAATGATCATGATAGCGCGTAGTCGAATCTTGCGTAACGATTTTTTATTCGAATTTAAAGGAGTCTCCTGTAAATTATGCGCGAGTTTATATACCTCTCGAAAAAAATCGGCTAAATTCATTCGTTGGGAAATATACTCGCACAGCTTATAGAAGAACCCGCGGCGAGCAGTAGTGCATTAGTTCACGCATAAAACGTCATGTACCTGTACATTTAAAGAAAATACGGCGCTGGTCATATACACATTGATACGATTTTTATCGGTCGTATATTATCGGGCTTTTAACGAACTCTCTCGCAAGCGAGTGCTCCCTCTGGCAGTCGGACAAATATTTCTTGGTGCGCACAGTATATACTAAACTGTGCAGCGGTGAATATACTCGATATCTTGCAATCGACGCTCGCGCCCGATTACGATTATATTTCGCATGATTTATTACCGCGAATCAGAAGTTAATACCGTGCATTCGTTTTTCTTCGCCGGAGAACACTTTCGATGAATATACTTGCGATGCCGGAATCATTTGGCTCTGCTCGTGTTTTTCCCAATTCGACGTTCTGCCGCTACTTTCTTATCTCTCTAGAATGTTTTCTCGCCATTGACTGGACACACCAGAGAAGAAAAAATCTCGTTGATATTATTTCATTAATATTTCTGCGTCGAGTGATTTAGTGCGTTCGAGTGTAACACGTCCGTTTTAAATTGTAATAGACAAGCCGGTGATTTAGTGCAGCATAACACTAACTCATAAGAGCCGTTGCGAAGACTTTTTTGCAATAACCGTTAAGCCACACAAGGTGCTGTATATTATATATATGGTAGCTGAGAAAAATATATAGGACGATTTAGTTGAAATATCGGCCATTGTTACTGGCGCTAATTACGCCAAAGATTATCATATTAGCTAAGCTTTTTCTTCTTCCAGCGCCTCTTTTTTCCCCGTTCATTATAAATGTCACCACATTTTATCCTTATTAAAGGCTCTGCTGCCCGTTTGCAGCCGTTTGCATTTTAAATAACAGCCACATCGCGCCGAGTAGAATAACAGCGCAGTGAACTGCAAAGATAACAGTGCGTCAAAGTCAGCGGCACGTATTTAAATAATTTTGTGGAAGCCGGCTTCTCATCGGCGCCGCGGACAGTCGGGCGGAAAGAAAAAACAGAGTGAGAGAGACAAAAAAAGCACCAATAAGACAGAAGGAGAACACAGGGAGTACTCGAGAAAACGAAATCGAGTTGGCCGCGTATATAGGTATGCACACATGACAGAAAAGTAAAAAGAGAGAGAGAGAGAGAGAGAGAGAGAGAGAGAGAGAGACAGATAAAAGCTCGCTGCATTAATTTACAAAAATCTTGTATAACGCGATGGGCGATTGTTATCGCGCGTAGTAAATCGCCGGGACGGTATAAACTATGCGCGCTTTCGTTGGGGCCAAGCGCGCATAAACGCCAGGGAGAACTTGGTATGGAAAGGAGGCGAAAGATTGTACGGTATTCGTTCGTTTTACTCGCCGCTGTGTGTCTCCGTTTATTTCGGGCTATAAATAAGTTAAACCGGTTTTTCCGTCTTTTCTAATTTTGCCAATAACTTTCGTCATAATTCGATTCGACGCGATGATACGCCAACCCGCGATTCTCTTATTCTCCCATATCCTTTCACGACGAAAAGCTATACTGCGCCGATCACTTATGTCGAACGCATGGCTCCAGGCGCATCTGTCGTCGGCGTATTGTCGTATTATACTGTTATTGTTATTATTATCATTTATATTATATCCTATTACTCATCTTCGACGATGGCGATTCTCATGCGTGACTTTTTTTCTTTCCAGGCCTGGCCCGTGTGACCTGCGGGACCCTCTGTGGGTCAAAATGAACGCAATCACTGGCATCACCACCAAGAAGAGAAAGAAATCAGATGCCAAACCACAATCACAAATGTGAGTTTTATACACGTCGTATATAAGCTTGTGTGTATGTGCAGTGATAGATATTTATCTCCGGCATTCCTATCGTTTATTTCGTTGCGCGGAATCCGAGGCGATCGCGCACAATGGCGCGCATAAAGTGGATTTCGATAGAACGAATCGGCGTGTTGTTTAATTCTCTTATTTGAATAACGCGATTTCTCACCGGCCGGGTTGCATCGATAACCGAAATTTTATCGAGAGAGTCTTAGCGCTTGATTCAGGCATAAATTTACGTAATTGCGATGAAATTGGAAGACTGGCTCGGGTTTTATAAAAAATAATTTGAATAATATGAACGAGCAATTGGAATTACGTTTGGGATATCGGTATCTCAATCTTTCAACGCTACATTATAATTTTTGAAAGAGGATACGCCGATGTAGATGGTGAGATTCACGCGGCGCGTAATGGATTTTCATTAATTACGGAAATGTAATTGAATTGTAATTCTATGAATGTTGCACCACACTGCGCGATGTACAACTTTAATTGTTTCCACGGACTGTACGGGATTGCTGTATGCGTCACTACTTTCTAATTTATCGGATTTTTCCCATTAAAACTTCACTCGCGAGTAAAGGGATTTATTCAAATTTCCTTCGGGTCACCAAATTCCGGGAATGTCTTACGTGAGACGCTATTTCTTCCAATTTAATTTGCATTCGTTTATGTAAAACGCCATACATATGCATGAAACAAACAAAATCTATTTAAATCCTTTTTCAGTGCGTAGAGCAGAACGATGTCTAATTGATGCAATTCGTTTGTTCGCTGTATACATTTATTAATTCATTTAATGACTTTGAAAAATGCAAGTTTTAATAAAAACAAGGTAGTTTGAATTCTTCACAACGAAATCTGAACTCGCATTGAAAGCCAGTTTGGAGTTATCAGACTGGAAGAAAATTTTCTCGACATTCTGTTTATTTGCTGTTTTTATTTACGTAGTTCAAAACAAACCTCAAACGCTTGACACGCAGGTCTACTTTTATATGCAACGGTTTTGTAAGAGACATGCATGAAATACAAAAAAATAAAAATTCAAAAATTATTCGTACAAAATGTATAAAAAAAGTTATTACAAATTTTTTCTATTTATAAAGACTCGTCATGCGATTCAGGTCAAAGGAGAGCAATCTTAATTATTTTTCTTTTATTAAAGTTAAAGACGCTATCGCCACGTAATATAGGCATTGCAAATGTTTGTTAATGCTACAATTACTCTGTATGCACTTGAATTCTCGCAATCTGTATAATTATTCTTAGATAACTTCAGAGACATAAGTATTTCATATCACAGTTGTAGGTCTTTGCCAGATAAAATCCAATTTTTCCGTCCTCGTTACATATTATTTAAGCGATTAATATTTTCAAAGCTAAGTTACTTAACTTTCATAAACTTTAATACATCGACGTACATCACATGACTCACATTCATGAAGAGGTGGAAATTTTATAAAATTAACGAGCTTTTTTTTTTTTAAAAAAAAACGTGCACACGAAATCGTCTTATTGTGGATATGATGTTAAGTCAAAGGAATTTTCGAGACTTTTTTTGCCGCCATATGTTCACTTCCGTGCCAAGCAGAATTGCGTCATTTATCATTTTTTACCGCCGAACCAATTGGAAATGCGATATTGTACGGCTATACATTTCTCAAACAAAAATGAGAAAGTGATTCAAGGCCGCGTATCGGAATCATTATTTCTGCGGTGTAAATTATGTCGTCGACAACGGCTTGTAATAATACGACAATGCATTTAAGACATTATTAAATATCTTTGCAATTTTTGTTTGAGAAAGGCTTATCGCGCCGCGCAGAATCAACACATATAAAAAAATTGTTTACCGAGCGAAGCGTCAATCGGGAGAAGGAGAATACCAAAAGATCCAGATTATGCTGTCGGAGAAGGAGTTATATTTGCCATTCTTGCATGCATGCGTTAGCGCTAATCTGTTGCGAATCTTCACTCGGTGAATCTCTTCTTTCTCACCGAGTTTTGGCTGTGAAAATTATTTTTAATTTTCCCTAGAAACGCTTAGTTATCTCTCTAAAAACTCTCGTTTTAGAACTCGTGGAAATTCGCAGCGATCGCGATCTGCATTGTTTATTTTTTTTTTTCGTCGGGCAATATGACCGATCACAAAGCCAATATTTTTTCAAATCAAACTATTTTTAATTAAAAAAAAGAAGCGTAAATCAAAGCCAGAATTTCACACGCTGTGCGGCTTGAAATCAGCCCCAAAAATAGTCCTCGCTTAATTAATTCAGCACTCGGCGCGCTCGCGACCCAAGTATACACGAGTCCCTACCGCCATAAAGCTCCAGAAAATCCCTCGCTATAACCCTCGGAGAGCAAGCTACTACACTACCTACTCTCTCTCTACTGTGGAGTCTACAGAGTCGTCGTCGCGAGCCGCGGGCGCGTTTTATTTTCGGCACAGAGAGAGAGAGAGAGAGAGAGAGAGAGAGAGAGAGAGAGAGAGACGACGGCGGCGGTGGCGGTCGCGGACGGCGTGAATGAAAAGTGCATTCTCCGCGCTTCGAGAGTGCGAGTAGAGCGCGGAGATAAGATAAGAAGCCGCTCGGCCCGCGTTCTCCTTTCTCGCGCGCGCGCGCGAGCAACGCGAGATGTCGATATAGAAATTCCGCGAGAGTCGCTTTTCTTTTCGTTGCTCGAGCACTACTTACTTACTTGCCAGTGCGAGAGAGTCTCTCTGGTAGCGGAAAATCGAGGAAATAGTATATTACGATACAAGTGGCATAAATAGTCCATTACGGCACGGCGTGTATTAGCACCCGAGCGTAGCGAGACATAGATGCGGATTTATGTCACACAGTGCTATAAAAATATTTACGTAAGCGCGCGGCGTGCACTCGCGTGATAACAATGAAAATAATGATAATGATATTGAAGCTGCTCTCTCTCTCTCTCTCTCTCTCTCTCTTATCTTTTAGCTCGTTGTAAGAAGTATAACGCGCGAGGATAGAGAATTATTGTTAATCGTGAAAATGTGTCTTTGTTTTCTGTTGCAGTAACAAGTGCCTTAACGAGAAACGACGACGGACTCAGGAAAACCTCTTCATCGATGAGCTTGCCGAGCTGATCTCCGCCACGGACATGAGCTCTGGCAAGACTGACAAATGTCAGATTCTCCAGAGAACCGTCGAACAGGTGAGGGGAACCCCCCTATACTATATGTATATAATAAGCGCTCGCTCGCGCTGACACACACTAAGTAGGTACTGCAGCGCGCTTAGAAAGACGGATAGACGCAGGCGCGCTCGCGCAGGGTTCAACGAACCCTCGCCGAGTAGCAGCAGTAGCAGTAGCAGCAGCAGCGAGAGGAAAAGTGCATGTGCGCGAGCTAGTTCTCGTTTCATTCGCAGAGTAGACATCGCGCACCTATACATAGACGCGACGTATGCAAAGAGCCGCTATACTGGCCTGCCCCAATGGGAATCACGCGCGAATGTGGGTAAAAGAGCGAGGGCCGCCATGGCCGGGGAAAAAAGCGGTTGGTAGGACTGCTGCGCACAGCCGCAGCAAGAGAGAGGAAGACTGAAAGATAAAAGGGAGTCAAAAGACGCGAGTCTCGCGAGCAAGATGAGAAGTAAGCCGAGCTGAGTTTGAAACGAAGCACGGAGCAATGCACACGCGGGAGGCCGGAAGAATCCAAAGCGCGAAATATGCCTATATACACGTACACGGAGAGTTCGCGAAAAGTCGTGTATGTACGCAGTGTGTATACGCCGAATGTAAGAGAGAAAAGAGAGGCGCTGGCAACGTCGCATCACGGAGAGCGAGCGGAGTCACCGACTTTTCGAGGCCACATGTTAACTCATTGCGATTACGACGCGATCTGTCGGCCGCGGGAAATACGAGCTCAAGGTCGTTCCCGCTACTGGCGCGCGCGAGCGCGAGCGAGAGAGAGAGAGAAAGAGCGCAAGCGCGACTGACCGTGAACTCCAGTTGGTAACGCAGGAACTGCCGTTAACGACCCTGCGTCTCTTTTTCTCTTTCGCTGCTGCCGCCACTGCTGCTGCTACTGCTGCTGCTGCTCTTTCTTACTTCCGAGAGACGTACGCTTCTCCCTTTTTTTCTTCTTCTTCTTCTTCCTTTCGCTCTTTCTGCGGCGCACACCTCGAAAGAGACTACGAGGTCAGCGAGACACGATGCGTTTTTGAAAGAACATGTCGCGCTAGCTTCGGAAATAACAACGCGCGCCTTTTTCTCTCGATCTCGTTCGTTCGATGATTCCACCTACGCGGATACATCTCTCCGGGAATCGAGGGAAAATTGTATGCCATTGTCGTCGGTGTATGATATGTCATTACGCTGATGTGCGTCGAGGTCGGAAAGAAAATATTTGGATACGTGAGATTGCGCGCGTAACTTTTATTGCTCGAGATTGCTGCAACGGCCGACGGTTATTATGTCAGCAAGTCTCTCCGCGGGATTTCTCGATGTTAGCGTTCTTCGAGCGCGCGCAGAAGAGGTCGAATCATTTTTTGAAAACGATCATATCATCGAATATAATACTAATGATGTTTGTGTCTTTCAGATCAGGCACATCAATACACAAACGGGCTCCAATAGTCATGCTGTGCAGCAAGGAGAAGTATCCTCGTCGAATCCTAGCATACTCTCCAACGATCAAGTCGGCCCTATTTTGCTCGAGGTCTGTATTATCTTAACCTTATCCCGTATTAGCAATTAACCTGTCTGTTTTTTTTTTTTTTTTTTTTTTTT
>CM053168.1:59176318-59310300 GCA_012977825.3 Pteromalus puparum
CCTTTTTTTTTTTTTTTTTTTTTTTTTTTTTTTTCAAGGATTAGATCAATATTATATCTTTTTTGTCGAGGGCAAGAAGGTTGTTTTGTTATTTGTTTAACCCTCTTGATTATACGAAGGTATACTTGTGTTTTTTCAACGTTCTTCGACTTTTTGATTTTTTCGTAAAAAAAAAAAAAAAATGACGTATACCGTTTTGCGATAAAGAAAACGAGCAATCAAACTTGTTATATCCACGACACTTGCACCGATTTGCACCTTACTGATTCACTAAAGAAATCTCCAAGTATATCTCGCTTGTAAATACTATAAATATTATATACAGACACCAATACACCGCTATACCAATTTCAAAGCAAATCGCACACGGCTTCACTGCAATATCTTGGTTCTTTCTCAATTACTGATGATACACCGGTGCGAAGATGAGTATCGCGGCGAAGCTTAGAAATCGAAGCGCCGACCGCAGTGAGCGCGGTATCTCACGTGTATAGATAAGTAAATCAAGCGTTACATTCCGAGTATAGATGTATAATGTACAATACCCCAGGGCACAATGGAGTGAACTCACGGCGACTCGCTTCTGTGTGTTTGCAGGGCTGAATAACCCTCCGCTAGTGTGTCATATAAACGGGAGACACTACCTGTGAGACTGTGCAGTCAGAGAGAATATATCGCGCGAGTGCATCGATACTTCCATTAGATTGTTGCGCGCGCGCGCGTGCGCTCACAGTACTCGGCCGCTTTTTGCGAGAGCTTGCGCGCGAGAGCATCTCTAGAGCCAAGACCGTCGCCGCTTCTTGGTTTTCTTTTGCTTTGTGTGTCTCTCTATAGCGGCAGAATGAAGCACAGAGTAAGTGTTCCACCACAACGACGACCATCTCCATGGCATATTATCTCTCTGATGTACATCACGAGAGAGCTGTACATATTATATAGTGTATAATATGACCGACGAAGCGATTTGAGATAAGCGCACGTGTACTTGTGCGACGCTTTTTTACCTATACACCCAGATGTGGATACGTATATACTCTCTCCTTACATAGGAGTATAGATTGGGTCTCTCTCGTATAGGCGAACGGTAAATTGACCTTTTTGGCCTACCGCCGCGCGAAGTTGGATTAATTGCCTGCGTCGTCGAGAGAAATGAAGTACATAGCGCTCGAAGTAATGGAAGTAATGATGGAGCTGTTTTTCCCACGTGGGGTGTAGTCGTACACGATTCGAAGCTTCGACTCGGAAAAATTCGATCTTAAAATATCAATCTGTCTCTTCGAACTCGTTACAGTTCGATTATACGCATTACATAAACGAGAAACGTCACATAGATACACACACATCTAATCGGTACATCTATAATAAATGTGTACAGCGATAGGCTCGCATACAGCCAGTGAAAATTGAGCAATGTGCCTCTCAAAAATGCTTCAGTCCGACGTTTCATGCGTAGAGCTAATTAAACGTTTGGCACTGGTAATCTAATCTTCTGGTTGCAGCAACTATATAATGACCAAACTTTCGTTCAGCCGCTCGTTTTCCTGCACGTCGTTCATTAAACTCCGATCGCGCACTGCTATATACAAAAATATCCGAGTCGAAACAGAAACTCACTCCGAATAATCTCATAACACGCTGTTGCACCGATGAATTTCTCCCATACTCGCCGTGTCATCTGTCCACTCACTTCGCGAGTGAGTAACGAGTCCATATTCTTCGTTTGATTGTATCTTAAGAGAAAAAGCGAGAGGCCGAAAATTCGGAAGCAGTATACCGAAAACGCATCAAACACACACTCTTACACGTTTCTTTGTCTCGCGTGACATCTTATCAAGAGAAGCTCTCGCTCTATCTCTGTTTCGCTCCGGCGGCCGGCGTGCGCAGTTCGTATATCTCATTTGCTCGATAATCGCCGGTCGAGCATTACTCACGTCCACAGCAGAGTAGCTTTTTTTTCTCTCCTCACTCTCTTTCGTATTTACTCTCTCTCTCTCTCTCTCTCTCTCTCTCTCTCTCTCTCTCTCTCTCATTCCGCATGGAGCTTTCCCTTTCTCTCGGCGCATTTTTCGCTGTCCCGAGTTCGGAGACATAGGAAGAGGAAGGGACTTGGCGCATCAGTATACGTCCGTAAGCGCCGGACACTCGCGCAAGTGCATCGAAAAATTCGTAGCAGCAGTAGCAGTTGTGTGGCGTACAGCAGCGGCCGATTAGGGAACGAAGATAGCGCGGCTTTCCATCGAGCCGAAGAGAGCCGGCCAGTATACGTATAGTATATAGCAGCGGAGTCTATTAACGTAAGCGTGTTCTTCTCCGAGCGCGCGCGCGTGTGTGTGTGTGTGTGTCAGCGCTTACGCACGCACGTTGCGAGTAGCATATAGTTGTGTGCGTGCACGTTAATTAGCCCGTGCCACGAAATCAGTGCCGCGACTTATACCTCGCCGATGGCATGTGCGGACGAACGTCGTTCGGAAGCAGCGGTGAAGAGCGCTCGTTTTCTTTTATTTTTAATTCGGACGTTTTCATTCCCGCGCGCGCACAAGCCCGCGTGGATCGTCTTTTTATTTTTTCCCGTAGTCGCGAGAGCGCGCGCGACCAAGTGTTAGAGTGCGTCTCTCTCGCTTACTCGCTCTGCACAGGCCAGTCGTCGCTCGTGATTTGCTTTATCGTTATGTGTGTGCTCAACGTTGTTGTTCGTTTTCCTTCGGCACTATATACGCTCGCTTTTTCTTCGCGCGAGATTCTCTCCGATTATTGTCTTTCTGCGTAGGAGGGTGGACTTTGTCTTGTAATCAGCCGACATGCGCTTACAAGTAACGTCTCTTTCTCTTTCTTTGTTTCTTGATGCAGAGTTTAATTTAGGATGTTCTATTTTTTTTTTTTTTTGTTTGTTTTATTATAACTTTTTTGTTCATGACGATGAAGATAGCGAGTTGTTGTCGCTTGCAGTTGTAAACTAAAGGAAGGACTTTTTCGTCTTTTGCAGGCGTTAGATGGCTTTCTGTTCATTGTAAACACTGAGGGGCGCGTGGAATACGTAACGGATAACATAACCGAGTATATAAATTACACGAAGAATGATGTGCTCGGGAAGGATATTTATAATATTATTCATCACGGAGATCACAACAACTTCATGCCTAACATTTTGCCGATGTCAGTAGGTAAGCATCACACTGTCGCAGTAATTCTTTCTTTCTTTCTCTCTTTTTTTTTTTTATAAATGTTCAATTCAAAATTGTTTTCTCTCTGTCAACCACCACAAAACGTCTGTCAATTTTCACGATACATAAGGAAAACTCGTCGTTGGCCGGTGGCACCTCTTGGACATATACTTCCTTTCCTTCTCTCTTTGTCGCGCCTCGACAAAGATATGGGGGTCGATCGTTCTTCGTAGCGATTTTTCTGTGTGAATATTTAAATTGGTAATAAATTTAAATTCGAACGCCAAGAGCTGCCTCGCCGTGTGTACATAATACGAGAGTGACGAGTTTTCTTTACATTTGTCAAAATTTATCGGCTTTGTATAGAGAAGTAACCTCATCGAAGCAGAATATTAATAGAGATGAATTGCTCGAAATAGAACGTGGGAAACGTTACGACATAGTATAGTGTGAAAAAGGTAGCAAATAACGTTTGGCCGTCAAAGTGAACAGTTTGTCGCGTCGTTGGCGAGTATGTAAAGATGTAAAAATTCCTAAGATCGTGTAACGATGGAAAGTGAAAGTATATAGCGAGTAGAGGCACGTAATGAAAGAAAAGAAAAATTAGAGTTCGCGAGATGCGGAAAGCGGAGCAGCATCGCAGTCATCCAATCGCTCGTGTAGTTCACACGTGGTAGTAGTGTCAGTCCCCCTTCTATACAGTCTTTAAAGAACCCGACCACCCTTTGGTTTTGCCCCTCTCTATATCTTCTTCAAGCACCCCATAAAAGCCTCCTCCACCAAAAGTATATACGAAGCATGCAGCAGAGAGTTGTACTTAACAAAAAAACGAAACTTGTGTGTCCGTGTGTTACAATGAAACACGTAGCAGGCTGGTCGAGCGAGCCTCAGCCCCAGACTCGGAACCGTACCTTCGAATGTCGCTTTCTGGTGAAGCCTCCCGATGACAAAGAAGAGACTATGGAAGAGAAGCAGCAACGCGTATCAAAGTATGAGACGATGCAAATCTGCTCAGCTCTTCTTCCGAGCAACGGCGCCAGCAGCGGCAGCGAGAGACTCGAGCCAGGTGGCGGAAGCATCGCCGCGAGTAACGCCGGTGGCAACGACGTCTCATCCGAGTCCTCGGACATTGGGCCTTGCGTCATGTGCGTCGCGCGGCGAATTTCCTTCGACGAGAAGCGCATCGGCCAGTTTACTCTCAAATTGGACGTGTTCGGCAAGATCACGGCCGTCGACACCAACTGGCTGTCGCCCTCTTACTCACAGTACCTAAACCACAAGGTGAGACAGAGTGTGTGACAGACCGACCACCACCACTACCACCACCAACACCAACACCCGTCAGAATATGACCGACAACACTACTCTGTGTTGTTGTCGTTGTTGTCGTTGTTCTATATGTATGAGAGAGATAGAGCGGAGATAGAGATAGACGCTCGCTTCTTCTGCTATCTATATATATATACACACGCTCTTTCGCCAGCCTCGGGCTCTCTTCCACTGGCCACTTTTTGGCCGCGTACCCGCAATTCTGCCAAGCGCCTCTTAATTGATCGTGATTTATACACGCATCAGCTCATTCTTTCTCTCTCTCTCTCTCTCTCTCTCTATCTCGCTCGAGTACAGCATCAGCTCTATCTCTCTAGGCCGCCAGCTTCCTCCTCTTCATCGCATTGTATATATGATTGTATTTTATTGTGCACCTTCGTCCTATCTTATTCTTGTATCATTTTTAGATTCTCTCTGTCTCTCTCTCTCTCTCTCTTCTTTCTTCTTACCCGCACTATCATCTCCTGCACTCCTCTATATGTGTACATATCTTATTCCCGCATCAGCTTTTGTATCATGGACACCTGACACCTGCACCGCTCGTCGCTATTCTCTGATTTGTCGTTCATGTGTACGCATGCTTATATAGACCAAAGTCACTCACTGCTTGTACTGCTATACGCTGACCTATGACATCGCATGCGCACCACACACACGCACACCTGCATATTATTATTGTTACAGATTATACAGAACCTACCTCGCACTGTATATGCCATATATACATACACTCCGTAGATTATGCTTATTTTTTTGTTTGTATATATGTATATATGTATTTCTCTTAGAGTTGAGTAGATAACGCGCGCTTCTTTGAGTTGCTCCGACGGGCAATTTTTCTGAACGTTCGACTCGTGTTATCGGAAATCGGTTTGTGCGTGGAACAAAATTTTTAAATCTGTTCGAATGTCATCTTTGTTTGCCAATGTTCATACACTGTAAGAAGAAACGTGAAATTTGCTAAAGTTGGTGTACGCTGTATTTGTGTATAGGCGGATATACTATATAACGATCAGAATACGTCATTAAACGAACGTAATCTCGTTGCAAGACGCTCGGCAGTATAATATAGGTCAAAAACAAATCATTAAAACAATGCTCATGCTCATTATTAATTTATTTTCTCACATAAGGCTCCATCGATTTTTTGCGATTTCTCCGTATGTGTAATTGATATATATTTATATGTGTAATCTATATATTATTTATGTGTCGAAAGAACAAAACGTGCGATCGCAAAAGTCAATGGACTAATCCTTTCCTCGCTTGCTCAGATTTCTGCGAGCTTGAGAGAACAGCGCTCCTGACTAATAATTATTTTTGTGTGTTTGACTACAGAACCTGATCAACAAGAAGATACAGGACTTGTGCCACCCGAGTGATCTCAGTAAGCTATCAGCACATTTGAAGGATGTGCTCGAAGTCGGCGAAAGTATGAGCCCGATATATCGGCTGCTCCTCAATTCGGAAAAGTTCCTTAACGTTCAAACAAAGTCAAAGCTCTTCAAAGCAAGTGTGGTGAACAAGCATAATACGGACTTTATAATGGCCACAAACTCTATATTTAGGTGAGTACGACGTTTTCGCGTTTTTTAAAGCGTTATTTTTCATTAAGAGTAAGAGGCGCGCAGGTTTTCTCTTGTGCAAGCTCAAATATTTGCCGTTTGTTTTACGCGCCGCATGTTTGACTTGCCGAGAGAAAACCTCTCGTTATCATCACGATGAGATATCATTTACATTACTTATAACATCACGCTTTTCAATTTTTTTAACACATCGTGGTTGAACACTTTGATTTTATAACTAATTATATTAAGGGCTGGTGGCTATACCCTTTCCCGTAACACTCAAGTCACGAAAATACCTACACCGGTGTGAGAACCCTAATGAATCAAACCTTATCGCGACGGGTCCCTATAACAACTTCCCTCCGACACGCGACAGCATCCGTAGACTTATGTACAATCGCACGACCTCATTAAATAATCGCGTAGCACCTTCCTATAAACGAGACGAAAACGTGTGCATAATTTTTTTTTACATTTTAACAATTTATCATACTTAGTTGGCGATTATTTGTGCATGCAATCAATAGAGAAACCGTTTAAAGATAACGTAAGGGTTTGTCCTGGGATCTGGCCACTCTTGTATACAGGGATACTCTTTTTTTGATCTTCTCAACTTCCACAATAACAATCTGTAACGAAACGTACTTTTACGATGCTCAAGTGGGTTTTCTAACAATCAGAGTTAAATATTCTACTTTCTTACTAAAAACAACACAACACGGGATACTCCGTATTTATTTTTGATTTCACCATTATCATCATCATTGTGTCATCAAACTTTATCTTATACTTACTCTACATCGATCCAGTTGTCAGTTACTCAAAACTAATCACAATTAACAAATCATCATTCTAACCATTCATTGGGTGTATAGCGTAATTGTTTGACTTAATTTACAATTAAATTTTTTTTTGTAAAGACAAAGCACATGCGAAGCCATAGTCCGTCGAAACTCAAATTTCCAAATTGGAATCAGCCTGAATGTGAAAGTTTGAATGCCGTGTAACTTCAAAGGTTGTCAATCCTATGAACATGACTTTACTCTCAAAGGACTGCCAATCATTTCGGCATCAGTTACAGCCAAAAGCGGCTCGATGCCAAAAATTTCAAAAAATCAGAATTTTTCCGTTTATTTGTGCAAGTGGAATTAGAGACGTTACAATATCGAGTGTGCATGTGAGAAGAGTGCGCGCGGCACTTGATACGAAATCACAAATTCACGTGGATATTAGCTCGCACGTGTGCAATGGAGCACGATCGGATTTACAAAAGAGGTTTTTTTTTTCTCTGCCGGAACGTCGGTAAACAATCGCACCGGCACGTGTGCATACTTCTGCCCGGATTAAAGGACTATGGCTTACAAAAGCGCATGAGATTACCTAGTTCCTAGTTTAGCATTAAATCATTCATCTCATCGATGATTTGAAAAAAAAAGAATGAAACTGACTGGAGGTTTTTGTGTGTTTTCTCTCCTCGATTCAGGGATAGTGACTTAAATCTCGAGGGTGGTCAGCTTTCCAACAACTCGAAACTCTGCTCAGGACACTGTAGTACGCGCAGTGCGAATAACAGTAGTAACAGTAACGGTAACAATAACAATAACGTGGGCGGTCCACTGATGTCGGTGGCCGGCAGCCAGCTGAACGGTCAGCTGAGCAGCTCCTCGCCGTCGGCCGGAAGCCGGAGCTCGTTGACGAGCACAAACACCGGGACCGGTTACCCGGGCTCTAGCGGTTCGGACAGTACGTCCACGGTGAACGCCGTGTCCTCGGCCGCGAACGCCGCCTACAACCACTTCAACTCGTCCGGCATGGACCTCGGCTTTGACCTCGGCTTCCCGCACTCGAGCCTCGACCTGGATAGCTCGAACTACTGGAACGTCGACCCGGTGCGGCCCGAGTCGCGGACGAGCCAGGTCAGCGTCCAGTCGCAGCACCAGCAGCAGCAGCATGGTCCAGGCTCGCGGCCGCCCTCCCAGCCAAATGCCGCCGCGTCCTCGGCCTCGCCGGCCGCGGTGGTGCCCGCGCACTGCAGCAGCCCCCTGCGCGCCTTCAGCCCCAACGCTGCCAACGCCTATGGTAATTCCTTCTCCTTCAGTCCGCTCCAGGAGTCGCAGAGCGCCAGTCTAGGGGGTGCGAGCACGCCCTCTTCGGTCCAGCCGCCCCAGCTGCAGCACAGCCAACCCAGTCCCATGGATCACCGCTCCAACGGACCCTCGCACCTCGAACCCGCTGAGCAGCAGCAGCAGCAGCAGTCTCAGCCGCAGCAGCAGGTCTCGACCGAGTCGGGCAGACTGCGGAACCTGCTGACCAAGGGCAGCAGCGCCAGCGACGACAGCTGTCAGGAGAACGCCTCGACGCAGCCTGGAGGCGGACAGTCCGGAATGGAGTCGGACAAGCCCGTCCAGCCCAACAGGATACTGAAGATACTGTTGAACCAGCAGGACGAGGACGATTACCACTCGTCGGAGCACTCTGGACCCAAGGCCATGCGCAACAGTCCTGGACAGCAGGTGCAACCCAAGCACTCTCCGCACGAGCACAAGCCCAACGTCGGCGCCAGCAACAATATGCTTCTGCAAGTGAGTCGCCTACTATTGTTTTATCTTCTCTCCCGTTTTCTCTGTTTCTGCGAGGCACTCTTTTTTATTAACCTTGGATACTCGTTCATTTCAGTTGCTGAACGAGAAGAACGACGATGACGACGACGAAACGCGCGCGGGGGTGAAGAAGAGGAACGAGCTTCTCACGCAGCTTCTCAAAGAACCTGAAGACGAAAAGAAGGTTCTGGACCAGGTGAGTTTTCATTAATGACGATGCTCTCTCGTGGCCCCGCAAATCCGCCTCGGGAAATACCGAACTTTCTTTTTTATCGCTTCGCCGGCGGGGAAAGTTTTTTTTTTTACGTCGGCTCGTAAAAAAGAGTATGAATTTATTTGAAATTATGCCGCACGAGCTAGTACTCTGTAGCGCGATGGTTTTTCAATTTAAAATATTCAAATGTTACTTCGGGCAACTGAATAAACTAACTCGCTCACTTTGATGAATAAATTTTCTTAACGCGATAAAAACTAACTGCTCGTATTTAACTTAATCATCAGATTTACCGCCGAGTTTCCTTGCATTACACATTCGAGGAACGAGGAGTCGGTCCAATATTAACCTATGCTTCTTTGAAAGAATTTGAATAAGATCAGCGCAATTTTCTCGCGCTTGATAAATCTGTTAAATGTTTCAAGTACAGCTGTCTGCTTAATGGCACATTAATTTGTGAATACTGATTGCTTTGATGATCTCCATGATTCGGTTATAATACTTTGCAATCTTCAGTTCTTCATAGTGATAACCAGTAGAATAAACATTAGTGAAATAGCTAAAGTATTAAACTTGCTCGTTATTTCTACAGAAGAACCGCGATGACGATCCTCTACTGCGGAGTCTGGGATTCCGCAACAATTCGCCGTCGTCGTCACAGTCGGATCACAGTAGCGGTAGCGTAGGTTTGACCACGGGCCAGAAGAGGCCAGTCGAGGATGGCGAGATGAACGTGGCGGTAAAGCGGGCGATGGATGGCTCGCAGGTTACTTCCACGGCGAGCAGCAGTAGCAGTGGCTCGGGTAACAATCCCAGCAAGCTCTGGGAGAAGAATCGGATGCTGGCGTCTCTGCTAGCGAAGCAGCCTACCCAGCCTGCAACGATACCTCCCATACCCGCCTCTGTGATATCGGCTACTCCCCAAGACAAGCTGCCACGAGTTTTGGACCGGAGCAAGCAACAGCATCAGCAGCAGCAACAACAGCAGCAACAGCAGCAGCAACAACAACAACACCAGCAACAACAGCAGCAGCCCTGGACAAGTATGCAGTCTGTAGGCAGTAATTCGACAACGACAACCGCCACCTCCGCGCGGACGCCCATGCAAAACCAATCTAGACAACTACCTCGTCAGCCAACCAATACCTACCTCACTCACTTAGTAAGTATTATTTCAAACGATCTTAAGGAATCGATACTTTGATGTAAAGATGTATCACATTAACGTAACTATCATCTAGACCTGAAAGATAATGATTCAAAGCTGTGCATTTATGAGTTACATGAAACGATTATTATTTAGTATAAGCCTTCTTGCTGTCTATACGTGCTTGAAGCTTTAAATATTGAGTTTCTAAGATAACGATATCTATCGCGATGTGATTTTCGATAATTCCTGGTAATAATAAAAGTCGCATATATGCTCTGCATACATACGATAGTACGATGATAAAAATTGTTATCTAGATAATTAATGAAATATTTATTCGTGGCATTATTACGGCGTACACTTGTTTAAATAACAATAAAATAGACTATTAGAAGAATGTCGTAACGTAACGTTGATTAATTAATTATTCTCATTAATCGTATTAATTTCAGCAACAAGTTACAAAAATGGAACAGATGGATTCGGATTTTATGGGAAACAGAGATTACAGACAACAAAGTACAGATCCTTCCGCGTGGGACATACAGTCTGCTTTGGATCCAGATCTCTCAGATATCTTAGATCAAGTTATAGATATAGCTCCAGAAGGTATTGCAGGTATATATATACAGGAATTTTCTATAATCAGTACAGCTTACCGATTTCCGTTTTGAAAAAATTGACGTTAATTTTGACAATTCTGTTATAGATAGCCTATTAGATGCCGTACAAGCACAGCGAAACGAGAGGCTGGCGATAAATGCCATACAGGAGTCATTGATGCAGATCGAGACTGCCGTCAATCCTACGTCTTCCAACATTACGATGCCAGGAACTCCTCCAGCTTACTCGACAGCGGTAACTTGACAATAAATCATATGCTTTTTGTTATGCCACATGAAAATCTTTCTATAACTATTATTGTTCTCAACAGTTGGGGAATACGCCTGTAACGTCCAGTCATAATTACCAGCCTCCACCGATGTATCAGCAGCCGCCGCAACAACAACAGGCTCGAATGCGATTGAGTACTCAACAAGGTGGAAACAGACAAGCTGCAGTACAGTTCTCGCCACAGCAGCAGCAACAGCAACAGTTACAGCGTAAATTAATGCAACAACAACAGCAGCAGATGAAGCAAAGGTTGTTGCAGGCACAGCAACAGCAGCAAGTGATATCAGCAAGTCAGATGATATCAACAGCAAACACCACGGACCAAATGTCGGCTAACATTCATACTCTTGATAGTCTTCTAAATCTAAATACTGTAGCCCCAAATGTTACACTACAGGTAAATGAGATTTCCAAGTGTTCAGATCTAACCAATGTTTTGTAATATGCATTTATTTAATACAATCATTGTCTGTGCAGCGATCAAGTGTGCCAGATTCACAAGTGTCCCCGAGTTATGGAGGATCCGTCCAGATGCCTCAAGGGCAGCATCGCCTTACTCACTCTTATTCTCACCCCTCCACATTACCTCAACAGTACGTATCAAAGCTCAACAATATGCTTCTATAATAGGAAGCAATATTTATTTGTCTTTTTAATTTTTCTAGCCCTGCTGTTAACAACAGTTTTAACAGTGGTCAGCAAGTCTCTTCTGCAGCAAGACTTTCGCCACACTCCCCTGCTGGTATTATGTCCTTTTCGCACCCACAACCACTGTCTCCTCGGGTGACGCAACAGGTTAGTTAATTGAGTTAATCAATAATAAAAAAGAAGAAGAACAACATTCGAGCAACGCACAGCAATATCAAAATGTTGTGCAAAATGTCTGCTCGTTAAAGTATGACAGTAAATTAATTACCTTTTCTCACTTTTACAGGGAAACTATGCCAGTAGTCCGCGCATGTTCAACGTGAATCAGGTGCGGCAGCAGCAGCAACCCGGACAACAGCCAGGCTTGCAGCAGCAGCAGCAGAGATCGATGTCGTCGCCCGGTACACCCGTCTCGGCGCGACAATCTCCCTTCCCAGCAGAAGCCTTCCCGCCGCCGGCGTCTCCTACGGCCAGTCAGTTCCCACCAGTTCCAAACTCGAACGTAACGAATCCTTCGGCGCAGTACAGACTGCAACGCACCACCTCTACACCGTCAGCCACTACGCAATTACCAGGTAAAAATTCAATTTCGATACTTATAGTGATGACCAAAAATTAAAATCATTTTTGTTTTGAAGTATAATGAAAGTTTGAAGATCAAAATCAGCATTATCTTAAAGAAATAAAAATTGAGTTGAATAAGGATAAAAAAATCGACTTGAAACAGTTGCATATAGATAATGCTAATTTTAAAGGTAGCTAAGTAAAGTATACTTACTTTAACAATTTAAGTTAGTGTTTTTTGTAAAAAAACGTATTTTTGTAAACAGCAATGGCGAATAGCGGTGCAAACGTACACTCGAATTTCTTGAAGATTTTCAGCAGTTCTTTAGCCATGTCTGATTTTTTAGTGATCTTATACTTCAACTTAATTCTTATTCTTTATTTTCACGTACCTATATGTGCTAGTTAATATTTGTCTTCTAGCAGTGCGAGCAAATACACCGCCAGTCGTTCTGTCGAAGAGCAAAGCAGCTAATCGATTAGCTAAAAAACCGCGCACGAAGCGTAGGAGCAAGATGCTAGACACGATTAATGTTGCAGGTGGGGTTGGTTCGCCCTGTCATTATGGCGGTGTGGGCAAGGAGCAACCTCTATTGTCGCCTAGTCATCCCCTCTCGGGTTGCCCTGCAACACCGACTCATAATCAACATAACGCCAACAATACCCAACACTTTTCAAACCATCAACACTCATCTATGTTATACCACAACGCCGCCGGCGTACAGAGTAGTCAGTACTGTTACGATCGGACGCCCGTTAATCTCTATCAGTCGGGGCCCGGGGATGCGCAAGACATTAGGCCTCCGCCTTCCAGTAATCCTGCTAGTCACCAAATAGGTGGTAAGTCATGTGACCTCTTCATGTCATGTGACCATCACTGCGTCATCATCCTCACAACCACGACTGCCCTACCATCACCACCACTACGTACCACCCCTTCCGTTACATGACGAATGCCCAATACTTGTATAAAAATAACAGACCGACCAGCATCAAACAAATTCTCATGTGCCTATAACCTCTTTCTTTCTCTCTATACACCGGATGCAAATTTTTTAGATACTCATACCTTAGGCATGGAACCGCTAACAAATGGAGCACAACTTTACTTTCCTCATTCACCCATTGCAAAACGAACAAAATTCAAAAGCACGAGCTTATAATTTTATACTTTTAAGGGGATGTTTATTGACGATTGCAAATGTGTCCACCCATTCCTTGTGTCTTAACAATAATTGTCTTCTTCGTTCTTCTTTGCATTAAATCGCCTGATTACGATGTCTCTGTATACCATGCAAAGCAGTGCGACAATACTGTTAAGCCTTGTAAATAAGCTATAATTTGTGTTCGTTCGGCCATTTTTCATTCATCATATGCACGTACCTCTTATCAAATAGGTGATGTGTCTTTTGGCTTTCTGGAAAACCAGACAATGACAGATTTTCATAAATATATAAAATATCAGTAATATTGACTCCTGACGATAATCTACTGAACGACGATACTTTCTATCATCGCCGTCGACGTTCACATGTTGCATGGCTCATCATCTTTGCAGCTCACCAGAGGCACTTGTGTTTTAACCATTTTCATTGGAAATCATACCTTTCTCTTTATTCGCATTTCGCCTTAAACTCATTCGATCAGCATTAGCCTTCTTGAATCATCACTGTAAATAATATAAACATTTGTACAATAATTGAATATTTTATTCTTTGTACATAAAACTGTGTTAATAATAACATTTTCAGATAAAAAGAAAATCTTATGAATATGCTAGGTCACTAGAAACGTCAAATAAAGATATTTTAATTTGAGTGATATAAATATGCAGCGGGTTTATTAATAAGATTTTCTTTTACGGAACGAGCCATTTAAGATATTTTAGTGACTCTGATGAATATAGAAATAAATCGTAGTAAATGTAAATAATATCAAATACCTTGTGTAACTAATGCACATTTTATGTTACGAAATCAAGCGAAAAAAATTATTACTATACTCCGGTTATCACGAAGATACGCGGGATATGGTCATATTGCATCTTCTTTAGCTTAAATCTATATTTCAAATCTTTCGCTAGTGCTCACTCGAACAGACCAAAGTCTCGCTTGTGCTCGTGAACACGTGATGATCTTCCGTTATTACTCTAGCAAACAGGAAGGAAAAAGCAAGGAGAAGAAATAGAAGATCATTTTGTTGACAGAACGCGATTTACAGCTTAATCACTCATTCTTGGTCACTCTCATTTGATTTTTTATAAATGTTTGTTTGTGTGAATTAATGTACAGCCTCTAGGAAGAGAAATGTTGTCTTACAATACCCCCGTGGCTATTAATACACTGCTAAAGCATCTTTATTCGTATATGATGGGTGAAAATAATTAAGGGGTTTATAATACCAATGTGTATGCTGTGTGTATGTGAACCATATCCTGCAATCATTTGCCAATCTAAAAGTGACTACTTATAACATCGTCTTTTGTAAATTAATACCCTTTGCACTGTTCGAGAAGTGAACTTAATCAATAAGTCATCTGTCATCTGGATCGCACTCTGGATGATTAACGCGAGCTCTCTTTTCCGAATAGTGTCATGACTAAATTGTGAATTTCTGGTTTTTCAGGTAATACAAGTAGTACAGGTGGTATTAACTCCGAGTACGTGCGAAAAGAGTTAAGGGCGGCCGTCGATGCTAGAATGCAGCAGCAGCAGCAGCAGCAGCAGAGGGTACCCAATAACCTCCAGAACAACCTGACCGGTCAGGTGTCACAGGAAGACTTGGAATCTCTCGGCTTGACTTACGACATGGCGTCAACAGGTATGTCTTCATCGTATACTCGTTCTCTTCTATTACTAATAGCTGTATACATGTACTCTACAACTTGTTCTATTCTACTAACCATTGTCTTTTACGCGCGAGATAGCTATTTCAGCAAAGGCAGGCTAAAGTTCAGTCTAGAGATATATACACGTATTATGTACATAGTCACAGATATTTACATACCTTATTATGTATAAAAACATGGCAAATCATACATACTCTTCTGCTATACACATCCTTCTGAGAAAATTAAAAGAAAAAGATGAAAATTTTACAAACTTGTTATATGCGCACATATGTATATGAGAGCTAGGCTGTGAAAAAGTATTACAGGCTATTTAGCAATTAGTGAAGGAAAAACGGTTGATGACTTGCGTTCGCTCGTTACAGCTAAGGCAAAACAGAAAAAGAAGTAGCGCGCGTTGTGGTGCTTTGCGTTTAAAATGCGAATTAGTGAGGCAAAGCGTCTCATTTACAAAATACAGTAATTGATTTTGGTAACACGTATATCGTTGTCGATGTCCCAACTAGGTGATGCGTTGGTTAGCGATGGCTCTGCCAAGAGTTGGGCCATTGGTAGCACCGGAACCGCCCCCTCGTCCTCCAGGGTAAGAACCCACTTCCGACAATTACTTTACGTATTTTTTTGATTTGTATGCTCTCTGTCTTCCCTTTCTGCTTGGCTTCAAAAACTCTATTGTGCACGACATTCAGTTATATAATACATATATTGTTTATTTATACTTTAAATATTTTTATTTTTTTTACTTATATATTATTATGATTTTTCTTTTCTTACGACAGTCTATCGAGCGTTATAAACTATTAGAGGATGATGTGCTCACTGCTGTGCATGATTAAAAATTTAATTTCTCGTTTTACTTTCCCTGAAATATACATATCTATATATCAGTACGTATATACATTAAAGTAGCTATATCTGTCTTTTATTTTTTGAATCACAAAAACTTTCTCTCTTTCGAGATCCTCTTTGATTCCGTAAGTGCTGCGATTCGAAGAGCCTAACTTTTGTATGCATATGTTTGAACGAGTAATGAATTATACATCAAAGAGAAAACTAATGTAATTCTGTATGCTTGAAGTGCATTTTCAAGCAAGCTTCATACTAGTACCTTTCTCTATCATTGTATACTTCGTAAAATCGCTATTTGGATAGCAATGCGTGGGGACATGTGAAGCCGCCGCTGCAGCCTCTCGCCGAACGATTTTACGTTTACCAAATCTCTTTTTTTTTATTACTTTTCTCTCCTGTACTTGACAATGTCTTCGGAGAACTGTTTTTTTTTTCATTCTACTGTTGTACTTCTCAAAATGGTGATGGTGTATTAAACATATATATATATATTGTACGTAGAAATCGCTTTAGTCATTATTTTCGGTGTAAAAATACTGCCATACTCGAATAATTTGTATTACTTCTTTACGGTCGTAATGCTTTTTCACAGTTGAGCAAAGCAACATCTTTGTGCTTACTGTATTACTCTCTTTTTTTCGAAAGTAACTCTTGTTTAATGCATGAGCTCAGTATTTAGTTCTGTCGTATAAATTAATAAGATGGTTTTTATGACTTCATGAAGGATAAATCAATCAAACGATAATGTCCAGTTGCAGAAGATCGTTCTCAACGAACATAATATAATAACAAATTTAAAAAAAAGAGAAAGAAGATACTGCCACGAAAGTCGTCTTTGCTGACGAAAAATGTTTGAAATTTGTGTCACATGATTCTGTGCTGTTTTTATGCTTTGCAAATCAGTATGTAGCTGTTGAATTAACATTTGCGATAGATCTGTTTTTCTTGCGCAATTTATTTTACAA
Source organism: Pteromalus puparum (assembly GCA_012977825.3). NCBI lineage: Eukaryota > Metazoa > Arthropoda > Insecta > Hymenoptera > Pteromalidae > Pteromalus > Pteromalus puparum. The sequence goes on from CM053168.1 coordinate 59,193,109, forward strand.
TTCTAAACGATTTTCTTAGATTTACGAAGTTTTATTAATACTTTCATTGATGGTTACGTAATCTCTGAGAGCCACTTTACTACATACATTTTTTGAGATGAAAAATCCTGGTTGCCGCGTCAGATTAAATAATATTTGTGATGTAATTACAGACTACTATGGAAGAGGTGGCCCGAGGTGATCCAAAGTCGTCGTTGCTGCAGAAGCTGCTGTCAGAGTGACTGGTGGCTCTCCCCCTACAAAGTAAAGAAGTGTATGTAATATATATTTGAGTTAGAAGAAAACAGTGGAGGACATATAAGAAGAGGATATATGCGATAAATCTACATACATAAAAAATGCTCTATACGTAATGGATACTATTGTATTATATGTAATACCACGTTAAAACAGTATGCAGATAATGCATGACTAAATGCAATGGAAACTGCGCTACGTGACACTTTCACGGATTTTGACGGAGCCATCGTGTTGACTATGATTTCGAAGGACAGTGCGCGTGTGTGTGTTTTGACGTTTTCGATGTCAGAGAAATGTACAGAGCAAATTTGCTGCCCGTTCGAAAGAGAGACTTGATTATCTGGCATTTAACGTATAACAAAAGTGGCGATGCATGCGAATCCGTATGGTACAACGGTAAGGGAACAAAATGTCAGTACATTTTACAAAGCTTGGACAGGGTTTTAAAGAGGAAAATACTTATTGAAAGGATAAAGTGTGATTTTTCGGACGAGCTCTCGAGACGACAAATAGAAATATATATATACCTTTTCCGGTTAACCACTGTTATTATTTATTATGAAAGTTATGGTCGATTTCCGAGTTGTACATAGAAAAACTATTCATGTACATGTTGCAAGCAGCCAGATTGAAGAAAGTCTATATTGTGCACATAATCTGCGATGGCGTCACGGTATAACACGAGTTTCATTGTATTTAGTATTACTGATAAAAAAAACTACGTAGGTACCTCAAAGGTATACTTTATTATACTACTGGCTGTTGAACATAGAATAATTATAGGTTTAATTATTGTACACAGGAAAAGAATAGAGCACTATCACGTTTTTTCTTAATTTAACATCCTGAACTATATTATATTACGAATAATATATTTGTGATTGTAAGAATCTGCAACCAAATTATGACAAAGAATACTTGTTGTTGTTATTATGATTATAACTATTATATAATAACAATTATTTTATTATTTTATTATTATTGACATCATCATTTTCATTATTACCGATATGATTGTTACATTACAAATTGTAATAATAATATTAAGATTTATTATTTTATTATTATACTTATTATACTATTACTATTACTGTAATTATTATTATCGCTATTTCTATTATAATCATAATTAAATTAATATTGATACTGTCAAACGTGGCGTATGCATATTTCTACTCCAAATAAGGGTACCTTATGCGGATATATGCCGAGCGATTCGTCTCTCGTATTTGCAATCAAATGAAATGCGTTTTCCGCGCTAATGTTGAAGAATATAGAAAAAGGAACATACAGATTTTTTTTGTAAAATAATGTATACCAATAAAGCGCCTTAAGCGCTAATTCTTAACGTGTAGAACAAACAAGGTTGTAGGAACGCACGAAACGAATCGCCCTGTAAATATTTCACATACGTATGTATGTATAAGTTAAATACGAGCGCATGGTATATACACATATGCGTGTATATATCTAAAACATGTATATGTATATGTGTATATATATATATATATATAAATATATATATATAAATGGAACAAAAATGAAATGAACCTTCTATTTTGCATAGCTCCGTAAAGTAATTCTTCTTTCGGGTCTTAGATGCACACTAAATTACTTATAAAAGATGACATCTGTTGTTAAAAAGAATGCGAAAAATTTTTAATTATTACACACAAGTATGCAGGTCGACATAAGAGCCAGAACACGTGAGAAAATTGTACAATCATTATATTTTTTGTTTACATTTCTTTGTAATATCTCGAGTCGAGATTTTTTTGAGGTTATCACTCTTTGCGTATAGCGAATCTTACGTCAGTCTGTATAGAGAATCATATATGTGTATTTAAACGTATGCATATATGTAAAATCTGCGTGTTTTTTTTTCGAAAATGTATCGATCGATAATCACCAATGGACGAAAATGCATGTTAGGCCAAGCAAATAGCCAGAAACAATGTTGAAGCTCGAATTTTAATATTCATTGAATCGTTAATATCTTCTCTACATGAAATTGAACTTTCAGACAGGAAATGCTTTTTTGCACTCGTTTTCTCGCATCAGCGCGTGTGTGATTTTATTTCCCTTTAAAGGCCATCGTGTGCCACCTCCTCCTCTTTGTTACTTAATAAAATAAGCATTTTTTCGTTAAAGTTTGATAGCTCGCTGTTAGTGCCTCTGAAAAATGAAAATCTGTAGCGTGTTTACCTTGTGATTGAACAAGCTGGAAATGTTATATTAATCTTTTTTATAGCTAGTTTTTATATTCTATTCTTGTATAAGATGTGACTATGTTATTCGTACTTTTTTTTGATATTTGGACGGTAATTCACTGAATTTATAAACCATGACCTTAATATTTGTTATTTTTACACGTAAAGTTTTTGATCACGTACGCTATTACAAATACTAATTACTGACAACCTATTTCAAAGATTTGAACATGTAACGACGTAAAGTCAATCATTATATTTAAGAACTAACAATAAGTCACTTTGAACCTTTGAAATGGAAATATCAGTAAGTTATTTTTACTATAAGATGTCTAAAATGATTCAAGTTAAAATGTTGAGATTTGTGTTTATAAGCTTATTGAATTATCTTCCAACGGTTCTGTATTATATTTTTCCGAATATTCTACGCGACTGGAGCTCATACTACGCGAAATGAAATTACGCGGTTTGAGTGTTTGCGGGTACCCTGTTTTTCTTTACTGAGTCTAGATCCACATGTGGATATAAAATAAAATTTCTGACTTTACGTAAGTAAATAATTTGTGCAATAGTTGACGGTTTTCTTTAAAAAAGAAAATCGGTGAGTCGGTAATCGTACCGGCTCGTAAGTTATGTTGTAAAGTAAAATAGTCGGCGTTTCCTGTCTGAAATTTCAAAATTTTATTCTTCACCTACCGACTGCGTCAGCCGTTACAATTCCTTTCAACTGTAAATATTTTCTTATATAGTCGATATGAACGAAGAAGAGTTTTCAGTCCCCGTTCCTCCTTCGTTTCAATGCTCGGTTGCATTTTCTTCCAACGAAAATCGGTTACAAAAGATACACTATGCGAAAATCTGTCATGAGATGGTTGGAATTATGGTGTATACACGTGTACACGCGCGAGCAGGCGCAGCGCATGGATAAGAGTATTTTTAATTATCTTATGTGTTTTTAATTTAAAGGAAAAGAGGAATGTCTAAGTGATACATGAAATTAAGGACTGTTGTAGGCAAGCGCGTGCTCGCGCGCTTGTTTGTATGTACACCTTAGCGCGTTGTATACATGGATTATTTATGTCATATAGATGGATCATATGTGCTTTCTAATGACGAATAATTTTATAAATATAACTATACTGATGTCAAGTGTACGTTCATTTTTTTCTTTGTATTTGCGCGCGCGCGTGTGTGCGATGGGAGAGACGAATTATGAAAGAAAGAGATAGAGTTCATTTATAAGAGTGTAAGGGCGAGCGAGAGACCGAGGAAAAGAGCTTTGATGTAGAAAGGAAGGCGAGAGACTAAAACTAAAAAAAAGAGATAATGAAAGAAAGTTTATGTATCGACGAATTAATATACGTCCTTATTCGCTGTTAACGATACGTTATTAGGGGATGGTTGTATGAATGAGCGTGCAAAACATGCATTCGTTAAATGTTTATATGAAGAAAGAGGGTTCGATGCAGATTCTTTGTAGATGCCAAGACTCGTACAGTTTCACTTTAAGTTTAGTAGGTTTTGTATATTGCACAGAGGCGTGCGACGTTCTTTTGTGATCGATCCAAGTCATCGTGTGTAAAAAGATGCATTGTCTATTGCTTCGCACTTGATCAATCTATTTTAATTAAAAAATATGCTGATAAGAAAAAAATTTTTTTATTAATATACCTTTTTCCAACATTTTCATGAATATATTGATATCAACTGGTTAAAAGTTTTATGTGTTGATCGTCGTTTGTGTAATTGATAATAAAATTGGCATGGCTCACGCTCAATAATATCAATGAATAATACATTTTACTTTATATTATTTTATTCAGTGACTGATACACAACATTATAATTCAGCAATAACATTATTGCGTTGATAAAAAATAAAATTAATTATCTCTTGACTCAATAAATCTCTATATAAGGCACTCTATCGCTGAGTCATAAATCATATTTGGCAGTCGTTGAAAAGGGGATATTCAACGCGGTATGGCACAGCGCTCATATAGCTCTTTCGTTATTAAGCGAGTGCAGCGGCAGTGTCTATAAATATACATGTATACGCGCCACATTTTATCAAAAACATCACTTTCATTTATATACATAACTATTCATTTTATCAAAATATATGCGTTTCTTCGCGACGATTAAAGCGCAATTCAGAAGTTTGATTTTTTATTTTGTTAAGCGCGGCTAACCGTAGATTGGATTAATAATTTCATAATATTCAATATTACAAAAGTATTTTGGTATATTTTACAGATATGAAAAAGCTTTATATTATTAATGTTTAAAATTATATCTCTACAACTAGCACTGGTAAGTGTACTATAAAACTGCAATATTATCGTACAAAAGTTGTCACTGCAGTGGTTGACTTACAGAGTAGCACGTAAATTTATTGACTTTAAATTGGCTAGGACGATGTACGCATTTGGATTAATATAGAGTGAATTTTTTCATCGTTAATTTACTTCGAAATTGATCTTGTCTTGCTCTAAAGATATTTTTGAACATTCATAGCTATTATATCGCCAATATTTCATCATGCATATATTATAAAGTTTTCTTTTTTTCTTTTATAAAATATATGTGGTTCGTACAAAGTGAATCTCTATCTTAAAGCTAATTAAATATAACCATCTGTTCTTAAAAATTCTAAGTCTAAAAAAATCGAATTTTTGAATTTTTATGAATCGTAACGCTAGTACCGGCAAAAATGAACTCCAGGATTTTCATACTTCTAAAGAAGATTGTTGAACACAAGTATCGAACTAGGCTTTCCCAAGAGTTAATTTTTTCCGGCACCTTGCTCTCGACGAGCTTTTTGGTACTGACGCAAGGAGGCTAACGAACGCTCCTCAAAAGAAGAAAAAAATCAGCACAGCAGGACCAGCTCCTGCCCCTTTCGTCCGGTATTCAAGGCAGCTCTAAACACTCAATCGTCAACTTCACTCCTGGTCCTCCTCGATGTGCTTGCGGTGTCGGCCCCTCATTCTCAGATTGTTGGCTACTCGCCTGTTCTCGTTATTAGGTCTACGTCTTCTCTGCTGTGGATACTGCTGCTGCTGTGGCTGTTGGTACTGCGGCTGCTGGTACTGTGGCTGTTGGTACTGCGTCTGATCGTAGGGATTCCTGCGCCAGTCTTGGCCAGGGTTGCGCTGGTGCTGGTAGTAGCCGTTGCCCTCGATCTCGTTGTTGGCGTCATCTGGATGGTAACTAGCAGTCGGTTCACGAAGTCCACCATGGACGTTGCTCTGGTAAGGTGGTCTAGCACCTCCACGGTGGGCTGATACCTCGCTCACGCGCTTCCGGATACAGACCGAGCAACGCGAAACCCGGGACGTGTGGTCGGTCTTGAGGGTCTGCTGTTGAGGCTTGCGGAACTGTTCGTAGTCCTTGATGGTGGCCATCCAGTAGGAGACAGCGGTCGAGAAGAAGTTGCAGGTGCCTTGTCCGCGACACTCGATGAATGGCCGCGCGCGGAACTCCTCCAGGCAGGAGCCTGGCGAGGACAGAGGTTGACCACCGCCTGCTGCTCCGGCATCGCGATGCTGAAAGAGATTTTAACGTTGCAAAGATCGGCCCTGTAGCTCTATTTTTGAAGAAACAAGAGAGCTATATACGAACCATAAGGAAACTGTATCCAGCCCAGAGCTCTTCCCAGCCTCCGGGGCACTCGGGTATAGCCATCGACTGACTGTGCGTGACGATGAGGCGCGTCGGTGCTTCGCAGACCGAGCAACGCGATATATAAGCACCGACTTCGCGAGACGGGATCGGTGTCATCGACATCGGCATCTGTTCGTTCGAGCTCAGCCAGTAGCTGTAGTCGTTGCGGTTCGCGTAGTCGCACACGTTGTTCAAATTGCATACGTTAAACGGCATCACCGAGAACTTCTTCAAGCAACTTCCGGGAGTACCTGAATCCAAAGAATTTTAATTGAGTATTTTAATCATTGGCGAGCTTGACACACGAAAGAGCTTTGAATGTAATTAAATTTACCTAAATCTTGAGCGTGCGCGTAACTGTTGCCCATGACGTGGAGAAGCGAGAAACCATCCCACATTTTCACTGTGTTTCTCGGACATACTGGAATCATCGCGGATTGCGAATGTCTGGCGAAGTAGAATCCTCGATTTTTCGGTCCGGGGCCAGGAGGTGCTGGTAATCCTGGAGCTCCCGGGAATCCTGAGAAAGTTTGCAAACATAGTTGTAAGTACTTTTCTAAACTGTAGAATCACATTAGAACAACGAAAGATAATAGAGAGTAATTATGTCGCACCTTGGGCTCCAGCACGACCAGTTGCTCCAGCTTCACCTTCCGGACCATCTGGTCCATCAGGACCATCGATTCCTGGGTTACCAGGTGGTCCCGTCATACCTGTCTCTCCAATGCGACCTGGTATACCGTCCTCTCCTGGTTCTCCAACTATTCCAGGCAAACCACGTTCTCCTACGGTCGGCATGGAAATATTCATTAATACCCCGATTTATTAACCCAAAACTAACAGTCATTATTTTTTTTATTAAAATTATTTTACCTGGGAAGCCAGGGTAACCAGGTTCACCCATGAATCCCTTCAGTGCTTTTGGTCCGGGAATAAATTGTCCTCGTTCACCCTTTTGACCCTAAAAATCAAATACAATAGCGTAGTACTTGAAGAAAGCTTTCATCGAAGCTCAGCAACAATAAAATTGTCTAATGTTAAAAGGACTTACTTTGCGACCGTCCATACCCCGTAGACCAGGTCTTCCAGCATAACCGTCATCTCCTCGTTCTCCCTTCAGGCCAGGCAATCCCGTTATTCCAGCAAATCCTTCGTCACCTTGCTGTCCCTTAGCTCCTGGTCGTCCATCCAATCCAGGGAGACCAAGTTCACCAAACTCACCCTTGTTACTGATACCAGAATAACCGATATCTCCCAGCATACCCTTGGGTCCCTTTGGTCCTGGCAAACCAGGCATTCCCTCCATACCCGGAGCTCCTGGGAAGCCTACATAGCCTCGTGGACCTAATAAATTCAGTTGGTCGTTGATAATTCTGTCGTTTCGATTAATTGAAAAAGATAAATTAATTGTTAATGTCCCGTTTACCAATGTCTCCTCTTTCTCCCTTAGGTCCAGGATAACTAATTCCTGGTTCTCCAGTCATTCCATTTGGACCATCGTATCCGTAGTCTCCTGGACTGCCCTTGAAGCCAGGTCTGCCGTGGAGTCCTGGTCTGCCGTCAAGTCCAGGAAGACCAGGTTCTCCGTGTTCAGGGAATTCACCAGGAGGTCCAGCTGGGCCCTCTGGACCGACGTCACCGACCATACCCTTCTGACCTGGGAATCCAGGGAATCCTTCCATTCCTGGCATACCGTACTCTCCCCGTTCTCCCTGTTTTTTGAATGCAAATGGTAATTTCAGCATTAAATATTTTAAATAATAAATATTTTACATAATAATGTATGGATTTTGAATTAAGCTGAATTTACCTTTCTTCCCGGGGCTCCCATGTATCCAATAGGTCCTCTTTCTCCTTTTCTGCCAGGCAAACCGTCCAATCCATCATCTCCTTCATCGCCGTAAGTTGCATTACCAAATCCAGGGAAGCCAGGCTCACCAATGAAACCTTTCGGCCCAGCTGGACCTGTTCGTCCTCTTAAACCTGTCGGACCAATGTCTCCAGGCATACCTATTTTTTGAAACGGTATAGTTAATGATGACCATCATATAATTAACTGTAACTGATTGTATGAATATCTTAGAGTATATGCTGACCTGGACGTCCCATAAGCCCAGGATCTCCGTCGGGTCCACGTTTTCCTTTTGGACCATCGACTCCTGTTGGACCCATTGGCCCACGTTCACCCTTAAATCCTGGAAGTCCATGTGTTCCTGGATAGCCCTTCTGACCTTTTGGTCCCTCATCACCCATTTCTCCTTTGAATCCGTCCCGACCGTACAGACCAGGCTCTCCCTGATAGATTTATTATTTTGATTATATGCGAATTATTTCACATCATCATTTATAATATATACGCTCTCTAGAATCACATACAACTAACCTTTACTCCCTTGGTTCCGTTAAATCCATGATACCCATTGTCTCCTCTTATACCCTTCAGTCCCATGAAACCATCAATGGACAATCCCTTAGTTCCAGGAACACCAGGTCTGCCGTCAACTCCTGGTGGTCCCGGTGGTCCCATAGCCCCGGCAAATCCAGGCTCTCCAAGTTCACCCTGGGGTCCACTGAACGAGTTCTCACCCCGTTCTCCTTTCAGACCCATGAAACCTCTGTCACCCTTCAGACCTCGCCATCCCGGAGGACCAGGTGGACCCTCGACTCCCGGTAGACCGTAGTCTCCACGTTCACCCTTGGGACCATTTATGCCAGGCTCACCCGGCAATCCTTCCCATCCTTTTGGTCCCACGTCACCTACTTCACCGATATCGCCATCCTCGCCTGGAGCTCCAGGGAAACCTAGTTGTCCATCCATACCGGTGAAACCTTGATGACCAGTTTCACCATCTGGACCACGACGGCCAGGTAAACCGACGTTACCGCGTACACCCTTGTCGCCATCGAATCCTGGCGCTCCATCAAGACCTGCAATTTGTTTTTACAAATTTTATTGGTTGTGGCACTTTATAATATTGAATACTTATATCTTTTTTTTAATTTCAACTGTATTGTATCTTATCGATCCCACGATTGACTGTATACAATTCATGAGTAATAATAATTATTTCGCTATTATAAATGCAAAAAGTTACATACGAAACCAGTGAGATCTCGATTAAGCGATGTATTAAATCACACAAACAGCATACCTTTGAAGCCCATATCGCCGATCATTCCTGGCCGTCCCGGAATTCCAGGGAGGCCGGGCTCTCCCCTCCAGCCTTGAATGCTGTCTCCGCGTGGCCCCTTCGCTCCTGGTGTACCGGGGAATCCGGCATAGCCGATCGATCCTCTCTCGCCCTTGAAACCTTTGATGCCTGGCTCACCGGGTGGACCGCGAAAACCTGGCGGTCCAAAGTCACCGATATCACCCTCTTCGCCTTTGAATCCCATCTCACCAAGGTCTCCGTAGTAGAAGTTGTTGGCCATGTCACCACGGTCTCCCTTAGGACCGGCAAGTCCCTACAATTTTAAACAGAGAAATTTATTGTAAATAATTATATCATTGACTGGCTGATTAAACAAAATTCTCAAAATGGAAAGAAAATCATAATTGACTACTTACCGGCATACCATCGATACCGGGTCCGCCGGGGAAACCCGCAGGACCGCGAGGTCCTTCGTCTCCTGGCACACCAGGGAATCCCTTAATACCGTCCGGTCCCTGAGCCGAAAAACCCGGTGCTCCCGGTTCACCAGATAGACCCATTAGACCTCTGAATCCGGTATCGCCTCTTTCTCCCTTGCGACCGTTTTTGCCTGCAATAAGTAAATGAAGTTGTGTTTTTAAAACTCATATATGATTGCTAACGAACTTTCATCAGTCAGTTTGTTTATACCATCATCTCCTTTGAATCCTTTCGGTCCGACAACGCCTTTGAATGGCATAATATCGTGTTGCGAAGAATCTCCTTGGGCTCCCTTAACACCAGGAGTTCCCCTCTCTCCCTTCGGTCCAGGTGCTCCATCGAATCCTCGGTCACCTTTCAGGTATTCCTTCGGAATCGGTGCCGGTTCACCTTTCAGTCCATCGACGCCATTCCAGCCCGGTTGTCCGTCGCGACCGGGGTTACCGGGCATACCATAGTCACCCTTGATTCAAATAAAGCTATGTGTTAATCATCGTTCAGGTATATGAATGTTTTTTTTTTTTTTTGCAATTCTTGCAATAATTATACCTTCTCTCCCTTTGGTCCGTCGAAGCCGAAATCTCCATCCTCGCCAGGTGGTCCACGCATACCTCTCAAACCCACGATACCAGGGAAGCCCTTATCTCCCTTGTCACCAGGAGGTGATACGTGATGTGAACCCGGTAGGATAACGCGACCAGCCGGACCCTTGGGACCTTGTGCTCCTCCCATACCGTGCAGACCGTTTTCACCATCGAGACCTGGAGCTCCTTGTGCACCAGGCATACCCATCATACCTTTGAAACCTCGGGGACCCGGAAGACCAGGGAATCCCGGAGCTCCGTCGAAACCGTCATAACCTGGGGTGCCCAACTCTCCCTTCTCACCCGGTCCTCCTGAAAAGGGGATATTCATTTAGATCTTCTTATAATACAACATAAATTTTGAATAAAAATTGTAATTTTTTTACCTGGAGCGCATACACCGCAGTCGTCACCACGAATACCCTTGAATCCTTTAGGTCCGTCCCAACCTTTTAAACCGGGTATGCCGGGCATACCTGGCAAACCGGGTAGACCGGCTTCTCCCTTAGGACCCACGATCGGTGAACCTTTACCAGGGAATCCTTTGGGACCTGAAAGTCGTACAAAATTATTGTAGTTTACTATTTTGCATTAATTTTTAATTTTTAATATTATCAAAGTCATCATCGTAAACTTTATATTTTGAAATGTATTGTTCACCGAACTGAACACATATGTAACGAATCTGCACTCTATACTAGCAACCTTATTATTATTTAAGGACTCGTTGTTCTCCCCTATTGTCTCAAATGATACCTACCAATTGGGAATCTCGTAAAAATCGCTAATACACTTTCTAATATTACCAGGTCTCTAATATCCGCTACAACCTCGGCTACAACACCGCAATGGACCCGAGGCGTCAAAAAACCGGTCTTGCGGTCTTGGCGTGGATATCTAATCCCAGCCGGTAATTACCCAAAAATCCGCGTCAAGTAATCATCGTAAAATTTAAAAAGTTGGTGATTTACCTGGTGCGCCAGGTTCTCCTCGATCGCCCAAGGGGCCTTCACGGCCGTCCACACCGGGGAAACCATCTCGACCGGGTGGCCCAGTGATTGTTATTCCGGGGAAACCTTTCTCGCCAGGAGGACCAACTGGTCCGGGCAGACCGATCGGGCCTTGATATCCGATAGGTCCAGCTGGGCCTGAAGTTCAAAAGGCATATAGATTTTAGAACAATTTTTGTTTTCATAAAAAATAATAACGTTTTTTCTGAGAGCAAATTTGTCTAACCATCGTCTCCCTGCTCTCCTTTGACGGATGATCCCTTGGGTCCCGGTTTTCCTGCAGGACCTTGAGGACCGGGAGGTCCTGGTGGCCCGATGTATCCAATTTTTCCTGGTTCTCCAGGCGTTCCAGAAGGGCCTGGTTCTCCGGGGAAACCTGTGAATCGAATTTAATTTTTATTTATAAATTTTGCACATCGAAGACCACTTTTATAATACAATTATACAGTTATAAAACTTACCGACGTCACCCTGGATACCGATGCTACCTCTGATGATCTCATCGAGTTCAGGTATGTATTGACCTTTTTCACCAGCAGCTCCTTGCCTTCCGGGTGTACCTTGTCTACCTTGATCACCTTGCTCACCCTTTTAAATAATACCAACGTCGTTTTAATCAAGATTCATTCGTTCAGGCAGATGCGAAACTGAAAAATGGAATGATAATCACCTTAGCTCCTTCGGGTCCCTGTTGACCAAAGTAACCGGGAGCACCTTTTTGGCCTTTTTCTCCAGACGGACCCTGGGGCCCTGTAACACCTTGTTTTCCTCTCGGACCATCATCACCTTGTTCTCCTTTCGTGCCTTTCAATCCATCACGTCCGGCGTGTCCCTGTATATCAAATTTACTGTTATGCATCGCGAGCTCGTACATCATCAATTACGCATTACAGCATCTCGATTTCTTTTTTTTTTTTTTTAAATATTCATTCGACTTTCCGAGAAGCTGTAAAGTTGCTCTCCGTCAACTCCACGAAAGAATTCGAAACCGACCACAATTGAGAATCACGCGTCGTCGACATAGAGAAACAATTAAGGATATATCCACAGAATCGTATTAGCAGATTCCAGCGCGATCGTCCGGCGACTGCATAATGAGCCGGTCCAGCGTTTCATCAAACTGTCCGTCGGATGCAGAAACGAGACCCTTAATTTACCAGGCGTGCAGCAGGTAGTCGCAGGATATGGGAGAAAGAGACGAATTAAAGAGTCGACTCACCGGCAATCCTTTGTTTCCCTGTTCTCCTTTGCGTCCGTGATCACCGGGCTCACCCTTGTAGCCTCTGGGTCCCTGAGGCCCGGCACGTGTCGTAGTGTTCGGAGGTCTGTGCGATGCGTTCAAATTCGGTTGGCCCTTTTCACCCCGATCTCCTTGCTCACCAAGTTCTCCCTTGGGTCCAGTGACGTCGTCACCCTTGTCACCCCTCAGACCGGGAAGACCCTGAGCACCTGGGTAACCCTGGAATATTTTGCAGGAATTACTTATACCGAAAGCACAAATTTTTTTGCGAAAGTATAAAGTAACTTGAGTAGTAACACTCGGTAATGGCAATATCTCATTTTCCTTTCATCAAAAATGCTCTTCTCACCTTCTGCGCTAAAATAATCCTCCAATTTCATCCAGTTTTTCAAAACGCACGTCTATCTCGTCCAACAACGCTTAAAAAGAGTGTATATTAGAAGCGGCGGGAAAAAGTTGGCAAAGACGACGGTATAATGCAGCACAGCAGAGAATAGCACGAGTTATAGCGCGTTCGCGCGGACGTGCGACGCTCTCGAAATTCGAGCCTTTTCCGTCGAGGTTCCTGCTACTATACTGTCTCTCTATAAAGCTCGTGTCTACTGGAATTTTCTCAAGATGAGAGATGTGCGAGCCTCAGCGTCTGCTCAGCCAAGACGGAATCGCGTTACTCGGACTCATACATGTGCGGCACGAGGAGACACTAGCTTTTTATTATATATGTGTGTATGTGCGATGAGCAAAGCAAGCGAGGGTATCTTCCTCGTGTAACCTACACTATCGCTGCTGAACTTGAATCGCTTGTAGAAATGTTTGAAAAGCTGGCTTTCTGTTTACGTGGTCGTATAGGGAGAAGAGCATTTTTATAACCGATTACGGATTTTTCTTTCTACAATACTTTTACGATTAATTTTTTGTACTTACAATATCACCTGTCTCGCCGGGATATCCGTTGTCGCCGGTAGGTCCGCGAAGACCCTCGGGACCCTTTAAAATTCACATTCACATTATTACTGAACTAAATAAAAAGACAAAAATCACGTTGTTTAAAAATCAAAGACACTCACCTGTCTGCCGTCGAGACCAGCGGTACCTCGTTCTCCCTTGACACCTTTGGTATTGACACCACCTTCACCAGCATCACCAGGCGGTCCCTTCATACCAGGATGCCCAAAGGGACCCCTCTCACCGTGAGGTCCAGGATAACCGGGAACACCAGCTCTTCCATCCGTTCCATTACAACCGTCGAGACCATCAGGTCCTCTGGGTCCTGTGGGTCCGGCTCGACCCTGTAATCAACGCCGTCGTGTCATCTTCTTTTACTTTACGCGTTCTTCGATCTTTTCTTTTCTAGAGATGCGCAACGCTTTAGCCGAAGGTGAAACCCGCTCGCCGCGGTTTGTATTTACTCGTGCCAGTAAAAAGGCCTCGTAAACACTCGCCGACCAACGCGTTTTGTGTCGGGCTACAGCGTTAAATTATATTGCGCGGCTCATCTCTTCGAAGAGCCGTTCGTTCTCCGTGCTCCTTTTTGCGGGCTGAGTTTTTGCCGACTTGTACCCGACGGCGTCGTTTAAAGGGATTCGCTTCGACTTTATTATTTGGGAATTTTGTTTGAAGTGGTTTTTTTTTTTTTTTTTTTTAGAGGGTAATTAATACATATTACGATCTGTAATCAATGCACGCGTTACGGTGTGTAATTTTTATTACACGAGGGTACATTTTTTCTTGACAATCGTGTCTGCCGTTTGAATACGATACGATCGCTGACCTTTCAGGAAACAGCTGCGTATTTTCATTTATTGAATAAATCAAGTGCAATAAATGCACAAACAACTGTATAAATCCTGAAAATAGAGTAATTAACGCAATAGCATCAAACTTACCGACTCTCCAGGCCGACCAGGAAATCCTTGAATACCTGCTTCACCCTGTAATCAATAAAATGCGTGCGATCAAAACATCATCCACAACCGTATCATTATAACGCTGCTTAATAAAGTCCAAAAATTAATGACTCGCATACATCAAGCTACTGCCGTGAACATCTTCGGGACACCGCTTCGGTCGCCTCGGATAATTATGCACAGCTCTTGCTGCAGCTGTTGCAAACTTTCACGAGGACGAAGAAAAAAAGTTGGGGATCCCGCACAAGTGGGGTAAAAAAAAAGGTTCCCTTGACCAAGTTAACGACTTCCGTGGCGTATAGACACGCCTAAACAAATATCCCTGCCAACGATGCACACGTACTCCTTTCGCTTTGTTTTTTTTTGCGAGACTCTTCCCACGCAGAGTAGATCTCTATACACATACTCGTCCGGCAACTCGAAGCTGAATTTCACTCGTCGTGGTTAAAACGGTCTCTGGTGACGACGAGCGAATTCGTTTCTTTTAATTCCCTGTTGAGAACACTCGCGATTGGGATTATTTGGCTTTAGTGGCTCTTTAGGCTGGTATCTTTATCGGGAACGTGTAAGTTCCTTTTGGGTTTAAGTAGGTTTTTTACGGTGTACTTTGTTTTGCATCGCTCGACTGTACAACTCTTACGCGCCGGCTGTAAATATCACTTAAGAGCAGTGTACGCGAGGTGTGTATTTCAGTTTAATTTCGTTCGTATATACTGCTCTCGCAAGTCGTTTTATAGGAGGTCGGAATGATTCATTTGTGTTGGATGTGTTCTAGTTGTGGCTTATTCAATTTTCACAGTTTTTGGAGATACATAACGGCATCTTTTTTTCAGAAAATATGAGTTACTTGGCTATAAATTCCTGCGTCAAGTCAATTCCCTCCCTTTTTAATTAGCAATAAGTCTCGTTTATTTTAATTGACTCTCGGTGGGCGACGACACTTTTTGATAAATTCGGATGAACTGGTTACTTTAACTGTACACCGCGTTCTCGTACATGCAAAAAAAAAAGAAAAACAAGTTTAACTTATAGCATCGATTCAAGTTAATCGAGTGAATAATTTCTTGCGCAAAGCTTTTTAAATAAATCGGTGAAAGGTGTATCGACGCGCGATACATCAATTTTATACATGCGACCGAACGCCTTTTTCTCTTTTTCAATTTTCTTTCACACGTGTGTACGGACAAATTAAATTCTACAACGGCTAACCGTAAACTGGATTACCGATACCTCTTGCGCGGGGATAATGAAATTTCAAACGAACTCTTGACTCACTTCATCACCGCAACGTCGTTATAGACTACGTCGCATTACACGGATACACAAAGTGTCTCCTATCTATAATTCATCCTTTTTACATCGTCCTCATCTCCGGTGCGAATTTTTCGAACTAGGTCAGGAGGAATAATACAACAGGCGATAATCGATATTACATCACCTATACCGAAAGAAAACACGCTACATCTTTCCCTCCTTTTATACACAGACACAAGCTCTCGGCGTATGGGCGTATGTCTCCCGAAATAAAAAGCGAAGAAAATAAAAATCCAACACAGCCAGGTCGAAATCCCGCTATCGCAGTCCCGACATCGAGAACAATCTCTCAAGGGATTACATCGCGGCGCGACACACGTTAAAGGAAGAAAAGAGGAACAGAAAAAAAAATTGACGCAACGCCCGAATAACTGCAAGGGCCATTTAAGGAGAGAGAGCTCGATTCTTCTTCGGCTGATGTACATACGCTCTCTCACGTGTCACGGCCGCAGTTTTCGGCGTAATATGTATATACCTGCATCAGCGCCATTTCTCTTCTTCTTCTTCTTCTTCGCGCTGAATCATCGGGCGCTGGTCCCAAGAGAGATCGGATTAATTGCTCGCGATCGAGGTGCGGCGTGCAGGACTTGATTAAGGAATTATGTAAAGTGCGCGCGTTGGTCCGAGATCTCCATGGGTAATTGAATCGTGATACTCGGAGAGTGTTTTCTTCGTCCGGCCGCTGCTCTAATTATTCGCGATTTTGCATGCCGCTCTCCAGTGCGCTTTCGTGTGTTGTAGCTGCGTGAATAATGCGACGCGGCGTTGAATTATTTTTGCGGTTTGGTTTTTTTTTTCGGGAATTTTGGGTGTGTACTTGCGTGCGGGAAAATTGTATAGGTGTACGGGGGATAATAACGGGGAGAAAATTACTCGATTAGCTTCAATTATTGAATTACGCGCGCAAAGTAATCGATATCGGTTTTGTAATGGCTGGCTTTTATGATACCACCGCTGGCTATAGGCTTTCAGCGCTTGAAAGTAAACAATTTTACATTATTCATAATGCGATTAGTTCCTGTGTAGTACACAGTGTATAAAATATTTTTTTTTTAGAAAAAATATGCCTTTGAAAGAGGAATGTCGAAGAAAAAAAAAGACGCGCGAATGCAGCTATTTCAAGCACGTGCAGCCAAACGATACTTCGGATACATGCATACGAAATTCAATCCCAAAGAGATACCGCGCATTTTTCGCGTCATATTGTACTATTCCACGAATCAGTCGAAATTCTTGTCGTTATACCTCTGAGAATCACCTCCACGTTTTCTAGCAAAAGATTTGCAACGTGAAAAAAATTCGCTGCATTGTATAGGGATAATAAGAGATTCGCGCAACGAGAGCAATGTGCTGTGTAACCGCCACACGTGTGGAATTTCGCTATCTGACATCTCGAGCGAAGGACGACGACGGATGTGTTACGAGAAGCATTACTGTCGGGTGTATATTTACGTATGCTCTTACTCTCGTTTTGTTTTCGAGCTAGTTATACAATCTTGTTCGAAAGTTCACCGCGCTTTATTCAATACAAGCATCGGCATTTCAAGACGAACAAAGAAGTCTCTCTCGATCTATATTCGTATACGAGACTTTTAATTCGATATAAAGTTCGTCGAGTGTATTTTAAAACGCGTCGCCCTATATTTACGTAAATACACGCGAAGCGACGTTCGAACACGTGCTCGAACATGTGGCTTAAATTTGGCGAGATTCGAAAAAAAATCTTTTTCCTCAAAGTCTATCTCGGTTGACCCTAGCGAGTATACACAAAGCGAAAAGAGCGCTGAGAGGGAAGCTGTACGCGAGACGAATGGAGATGAAGAAAAGTCAGAGATGACGACGTGAGCTGGTTTAGTTGATGCTGAGCTCGTGCACGAGAGCAATGACGCGTGTTGCGAAGAAAAAGATGAAGGCTTTTAAAGGAAGTGGCATATGAAGAGCTTCAAAGGAACTGGAGAGCTGGAGTCGGAGAGACTGAGAAAAAAATCGTGTTTTCTAATCTTTGAGCTAATGCTAAATCACTGCTGTTTGATGAGATGAGCATTAGATGCTAGCTGTATGGTTGAGTGTTCAGTTTTCTTTTTCATGCTAATCTAAAAAATTCAGCCTCTCAGTCTTTTCAAATTGAAATTTTAAGCTTACGTCGCTAAAATTTTTATCAAAGACTATAGATATAATTCTAATTTCGATTTGCGCGTACGCGTGAGCCGCAATTAACCAAAACAAAGCAGTTTTGGACTGGTCCTACCCTCACCGTTTAAGATCTATACGTATCTCCGGCCAGCGAAGATAGGTGGCGCACAGGTACTTTCCTAATTCCCTTATCGTTATCTGCGAACTCCAGTGCATATATAGGAGTTTGTCACCAATGTCGAAACTGTCTTTTGTGTGGCTTGCTTGGGTCGTTCACGCTATAACTGCAAGAGACTCAAAATGCGAGTTATTTTAAAGTAACATATTTCTTGAGAACCAATTAACTCAAATAGCCAAAATGGCTTTGAGAAGCTTTCCTCAAAATTGCTTGGACCATGAAAATACCTGCCTTTGAGATAAGTCGTATATTATTATATTGAGCTTTAAGAAGCTCACCCCAAAATTATTTAACTCGAGTCCATCGTACCGAAAATCACACTTGCGTTCTCAAAAATCCTGCAAACTCAAAGTCACCACTAGAATTTCGAAACAAAAGCGCCGAGTAAAAGATTTTCGCACGCGCCGTCGGAAACTCGAAGCTCGCTCGTGCGCGATATTCCCTAGATGCAGAATCGCTACAACAGAACACATCATCATCAGCAGTAACAGCAGCAGCAGACGGAGAAAGAAAAGGCGATATCAGAATATGAGATCACGCGCGGTTGGCGCATCCGGTGCATCAGGAGAGCAGCCTCCTCGTACTCCCAACTACACACTACACTTGTCAATGGGAAGTGCGTTATCGGCTGCAGTTGGATGCGTGTGCGCTGGCTCTTCTCGACTTGTTTTTCCGCTTCCATTATTATTTCCTTTATACTACACTCATCGGCCGATTTACACAATGCCTATCTGCGATTACGCGCTCGTCTATTGTGTGTGCAGCGCTATAATACTCGAGGTCAGCTCATCGGAAGCTACGCCGCGTGTGCTTCGAGCTTTCCGATAAACGTTGAGAGAGAGAGAGAGAGCTTTTTTTTCTATTTCCCGCGCTTTTCCTCCTTTATTTATAGATCGTCGCCGGACGCGCATCTCGATGGCTCTATTAGATCGCTTGTAACGCTGTGCATTAGATATTACAGAGCTTTATCTTTTTTACAGCGGATCAAATAAGCTTAAATTTCGGCTGAGCCGTACTGTGCGATTAATTACAGCCTCGGCTTTGTCGGAGTACACACGGAATATAAATCACGACGACGCTCCGCTCCTGTATTCGGTAATATTCATGAAAAGCCAGGCACGTCGTATATATACACACACGTATATAGCCACTCGCAAGTTCTCCGCGCAGGTAAAGAGAGAGAGAGAGAGAGAGAGAGAAAGAGGGAGAAAAAGGCATAGCTGCAGCTGCGAGGAGAGGCTTGAGCAATTTGTAACTTTTAACCGGCCGGAGGGCACAAAGTCACGCGACAAACTTTACCTCGGGGGAAGATCCATCACGCGCTCGCGGGACAAAGCCACGGCAAACACGTGCTATACTGTACTACACTGCGATAGTTCGTGGAGTATAGTGTGTGTATAGAGCTATATACACACTACTGTACGATCGGGGCAATTTGTACATCTCCGGCTGGCGATTATCGCCTGAGAATTGAATTCGATTAGCCGTGGCTGTGAGTTTGACCGAGTGGGCTGCGCGTTTAGGTGTCTATATATACTGTTTGATTGGACGACGCTATTTTTCGCGCGGCAGTGTGTATACTTTTGGTTGTTTGTGAAGAATTCGTCTACCTGCGGTTGGTTTGGAGAATTTAAATTACTCATAATAGCTGTACTGCATTTAACGTGACATTTCCATTTATTATATTCGAATCGCGTTTATGAAAATCAACAAGAGCACTCGAGTTGAATACTTTCTCCTATATTTGAAACATCTCCCGCCGATTCGAGTATAATCCCAGCCGAAAAATCATACTCCTCCTCATCGTTCACAAAAAGAAGTGGATAAGGAGCTTCAGCAACGAGCATCACGTAAGCTCCGCACAATCAGTCCAAAACCTCGCTTTTACTGTATATCACGGACACAACACTTACGACTTATATAGTGTGCGGTGCCAGTAGTCGCGCGATAAAAGCGAAATGAAGTGTTGGCGTAGAGGTAAAATTGAATAATGGTTTACTCTAAGTAGATTGTACAGTCCGACAGCGGGCTGCTTGCGAAATAACTGGAAAAGCTATAGCCGCTCGCTCGGCTGCGTAATTTCAGCGCATAGTATCATTGCGCCGCGCGCGCGCGGCACTTTACAATGTACATTCGAGAATGTCACGATCATTATTTCCGGAGAGAGAGAGAGAGAGAGAGATAGAGAGATAGATCAGCGAGCCTCGGTAGTGATTGCATACATGCCTCTGCATTAGGGGCCAATTACACCTATATGTACAGCGATTGTGACACATCTTTCGGAGTATTTCGGCAGACAAGTGCAGTGTTTTAACTCTTTTTTTTTATCGTAAGCTTCAGATGACGACGGGAAATGCGTCGACGCTCGCCTACTCTTTCGCGGACTGATAAGCCGCGCGCTTCGGAAGTAACGCTTTGTTGCAGTATATGCACGCGTGGAAACGGAGGAATTTTTCTAATTGAGAAAATTTATAGCGCGAAGGCCGAGTGAATCAGTCTAGAGATAATTTTATACGTTTCGCGATTGGGATGACTTTGTATAAAGCGACCAACGATGTTTTTAATACATAAATATTTAAAAAAATTTTAACACATCGAAATCGATGACATTCGATTAATTTCATCGCTTGCTCCCGGTATACAGTAAGTACCTATACGCGAGAGAGAGATGCGTACGCAGATTTATCGAGCGGCGTGTCGGCGGTTGACCCACATTTTAAAATAAAATCCCGTTATGTGCAGGCAGCTCCCTGGCGCTCATTGATGAAATGTTCTCGAAACGCAGGCGTATATGCAGTTGTAGGTATACATGAATGACCGGCGCGACATCAGCGGAAATTCATCTCTAACCCCCGCATCTACATCTCTTCTTATCTTTGCGTGTAATGTATACTCAAGTGCGAAAAGAGTCCGCCACACGCGCTTGCCTCCGTCTCTCGATCTTTTTTTTTTTTTTTTTTTTTGTCAATCGTGCACACAGATCCGTGCTTTTTTTCCTGTCGAGATATTTTATCAGTTCTGCTCATTTGTGTTTTTGAATATCGACACGATGTATAGACAGTGTTCGTGTTATCAGCAATTATGCAGACTTTTGTTTTGTTCGCTGGACTATTAACTAATGGAACAGATTCGTCCCCTGGTAGAGGGGAAGTTCGCTCATCGCAGCGGCACCAATTTTTACAGCCGTGAGAGTTGAGTTCAATTGTCTATCCCGGGTTGTCACCAATGCTCCACTTACACCCGTTAACCTTAATTTTTAACAATTTCATATTATCTACAGCCGCATCTGATGAGACTTTTTATCTCTGCTTAATACGAGGGTTTTTATTGTTCTTAAACAATCGATCCGCAAGCGCAGTTAATACATTCGCGTTCAAAGGAAACTTACCAGAAATATACAACATAAAGTAGTCAACGATCGAATCACAAAAGGAATCTCTCGGCTATTCTGAAAACAACCGAAAATAGACTTCCATCTCAAAGGCAGAGAGTAATGTGTCTTGATCAGCCAGTTGCACACTGACAGGCATACGCGCGTTTGCTTAAAAAGCGCGCAACAAGAGCTCCGATGCAGGCGTATACACCATCCGTCAGGCGCACCGCGTACACCCACGCATAATACACAAAACGCCTTTCTGGAAGGCGCGAAATACACGTATCTCGATCGCTGCGGCTATCGGGGTCATTGGCATCTCTCCTCCTCTTTGCATATGATGTACACACGTCGACCAGCAAGTGCACAGAGCTACTGGAGGAGACAATGCAATGTTATACGCATCGTGTATATATATATATACATGCATAGCGACTTCTTTTATCGGATGAGGGGGCTGCACACGCGCGCAAGAGACTCGTCGGATGGCCTAGTTCTTCGTCGTGGCAGCCGCAGGGAAAACAAGCGGAAACACGCCGGAACGAGAGCGTCGCCGTTTCCTATCCTAAATTTAACGCGAACGCGGCCTACACTGCAGTCGTAGCAGCAGCAGCAGCAGCAGCAGCGGAGACGAGCGAACGAACCAAGATATCGAAGACTCGGATGCATCTCTCTCGTAGGCGCCTACGAGGATGCGACTTCCGGGAAGCGATTGCTGCGCTTGACAAAAATTCGGAGAGCTACTGCCCCTCGGCTGCTGCTACTGCTGCTGCTGACCGTAATGACTAATGGCTATGTGCATTCGATGGAAAAAAAAATTGCTCTCGCGAGTGGAAGAAGCTTTTTCTATGTAGGGCACGATGTGTTTTCTTTAATGGTCTGTCGTGTTTATTTAACTCGATTGTACGGGGATTTCCCTTTTTTTTTAACGCTGGACGAGATTAATCCTGTTTTTTTTTCAAAATTAACGCGCGAACTTTGCGAAATTCAGTTAAGCGGGACTATAGCGAAGCCACAATTTAAAGCTCGCAACGTTGAGCCGGAACGAGGATCGATTCGAAATAAGATTTGTCGGCCAATTTAACCCGCGGCTTTATTATTTTAAGTAGGTCACGCTGAAAAAAGCTCCGACGAGCTTTCAAAAACTTGCGGAGATCAAAAGTTTTGAAGAGGGAGCTCCTGTGTGCGTGCACTCGTGTGGCTTGCTTTCGAGAAAATGTACTTTTGAGTTTTTTTGATAAAGTTTAATTAAAATTTTATCGCTTACACACACGTTCTATTTTGCAAAGATAAAAAGCCGCACTTCGTTCTTGAAATTAACAAGAGAAACGATTGATGAGGCTGGAAACCATCATTCTCGCTTGGCGTAAAGTGCGTAGCTCGCAAACATTCTTCGTCAACGCAGTAATTCGTCGACTGCACTTTATATATACAGTAAAATGCCAAAGAATTGCTGTCAATTAAGAAATTCGGGGCAAATTCATCTCCCGGCGAAGCTACTACTCGTTATGGCAGCCAACCATTTAACCTTTTGCAATCGCGAAATCTTTGGCCAACTCGCGTGTAAACACACACGATGCCGTTTATAGTCCATTTGTGCTATTACTCATTACTTCGGCCGTAAAAATAGAACAAACAAGACCGTTTTTGTCGTTCGTGCAGCTATAAGATCATGAAATCAGAGATTACTCGTTAACCGCTCGAATAATCGCGATTTCACTTCAACGGGTGATTTTAATAAGCTGCAAGAATTCGGGGAAACGGTTTTAATTCTGATTTATAACGATCATCGCGGGGATTCTCGAGTCGGAGAGTCGACCCGAAATCAATAAAACACCCTTTAATCTGATTTCGCGCGCGAAGCCGCTGCAAATCTCAGAGTCGGGAGAGAGAGAGAGAGAGAGAGAGAGACTTTCTAAAAGTGTCCCCGGCGGCGCATTGGATAAAGGTATGCAATACAGCGCACGTACGATGCATAAAGCACGATTTATATACACAGATGAACCGTTTGTCGATGGGATTCATTTTTTCCTCGAGCCTGACTTGATGATGAGGTATATGGCGCGAAATTCGAAAGATATTCCTTGAATTTATGGCTTTCTGTTTTTTCAATGTTGATTTTAAAATAATAAAATTTTCATCTTACAGCAGCGATTAGGCACACGTAGTCAGATGTTACACCGCAATTTCCCAAGCGCATAATGCACGCGCACACCTACAAAAATGATAAACGTTCCGAGACAGCACGAGAAAGAGATATGCCCATCATCCGCCCGCAGTCTTATTTCACTTATCTCAAACCCATCAAAACGGACCCGTGACCATTTGTCGCAATAATCGCTTATACACACAGCATATAGACAATAGAGCAGAGCGTATAGATCAGCCGAACGGAAGACGAGGTGCACTTGACTGCAAAGAGTCTCTTCCCTCGTCTGGCGGCGACTGCACACACACATATCTGGGTAATTGTTACGTAGATAGGGATCAATGCCAACCGCGTTGGATAGCGCAATTTATCATTAAACGCCCACGATAAATTGTTAAGTCGCGCGCGACCGGCACACGCACACTTGCTCTCTCTCTCTCTTTATCTATCTATCTATCTCTCTCTGTAGGGCAATTTCGCACATTCGGAGAGCTTGCACAATGTTCCTCCCTCGAAAGAGGACCATGACGTCAGTTTTCCGCAGTGTACAACGCATCAGACGACGACGACGGTCGTAAACTTGTTTGCCTTCCGCGCAAACTGATGAGGATTAATTAAGAGAAAGAGAGAGAGAGAGAAGAGGACTCGAGCGCGCGAACGGTCATTTGCATCAGCTCTTATTCGCTCGATATAAAGCCGATTGTGCTTTCTTTCGTATACGTTATATATACTATCGCGGCTTCTGCGATAATTAATTCGAATCCGCGCACAGAGCTCTCTCGCTCTTGAGGAAGTGATTAATCGTCCATCGGCTGATTAATGGATCGTTTAATCCGGATCGACGCGACGATATTCTCATAGGCTCTTATAATTAGCTGTTGGAAGATTCTCTCAGCCTTGTGTACTCTTCTATATCCCGCGAAACGACTCCGTTACGCAAGATACATTTTTATTAGTGGATCAATCGGTCTGATACGAACTGGCAAGAGAGCGAGAGATAAGTATCGGAGCATTTGATGAGGAGAACGAGCGTGTTATAGGAGTATTTAGTTCGTAAAAAGGTTCGTAAAAAGTTGCAGCGAGCGTTCTGCGGCTCCACGCACGAAGATTTTTATAGTGTAATGATTCACGACAATTGTCCGACGCGACGGCTTGCACTTGATTACGTTCACGAGACTTTTATGGATTTTGTCTCGGCGCAATTGGAATTAAAAGTGTTCTGGCTTATTTTTATACGCTCTTTTGTCATAATTAACGCTGAATCATTGTTATAATCTTTGGGAAAATCAAAAGTAATTGGTAACAACGATTCTATTTATTTTTTTTTAAGATAGAAACATACATTTTTATGTATAAAACGTCGGAGCCTGCTAGTTCCTGGTGTTTAGAAATCTCTTTTTCCCGAACTTATTTCGAAATGAAAAGGGAAGGCCATTAATTTCACGTCTATTTTTCTCGCCGAAGAGTCTCGAATGCGTTGAAATATAGCCGGTGGACCTATTAAAAATGACAATGCTCTCGGAAGCAAAGTTTTGTTTTTCGCGTTGGAATTGAGTAAAAAATTTAATTTTAATTCTCATTTAAATCTCATAAAACGAGATCTACATCCGAGGGCGTTGCCTTTCCAGTATCGCACTTCGTGAAGTCATAACGCGTAGGACTCATCGACGCGCATAATTTAATCGATTGTTCCGATAAATCAAAGATAACAAGCGTCAATTAAAAAAGCTCTAAAAGCAAAAATTCACAAAACGCAGCGTTATATAATTAAATTTACTCGAATTATGCATAAAGGACCGTCATGCATTTTCAATCAATATCGCATCCGATTGTCTCTCTCTCTCTCTTTCAAAGTTCGGTGCGCGCCACCCACGTCGCACCTACGCTCCGACAATGACGGCAATTCTATATACCCTCAACCCAATTCGTTAAACGGCCTTTCCATTATTTCTCTCGTGTCTCGCGTGACGTCTCGAGATTATTTTCAGAAGCTTTCCTCGATCCGGAAAAATATGCCGCTGTGATTCACGCCTGCGGCAGATTTCTTCTCTCGGCTCACTTTTTCTCCACAGAGCAGAGTGTAAATGCAATTAAAGCACAAGAGAGAGTGGAAGGGAGAACAGATGTATGCAATGTGTCGCACGGAGCGAGTCGACGGTGTGGTCCTCGCGTGCAACCAGGTCTTTCTTTTTTGGCTCCAGCCGAATTCCAGCCAGGCTGTGTCACCGCAAGTGCAAAAAGCTTAACTGCTTGGCTTTCTGTGCGTCGTGGCTATACTGAGCTTTTTTTACGCTCTCGTGAACGAGCTTCCAGTATTCATCTCAGCGCTCGTTATAGCATTCGGGGATTTTACGTAAGGATGACTCGT
Organism: Pteromalus puparum; assembly: GCA_012977825.3. NCBI lineage: Eukaryota > Metazoa > Arthropoda > Insecta > Hymenoptera > Pteromalidae > Pteromalus > Pteromalus puparum. Next base: position 59,219,112 of record CM053168.1, read on the forward strand.
AATAATTCAATATACAAGTTGGGAGAAAAAAAGCTTATATTTTATTTTCGCGGATCGGTTAATTCCGATAAAAACGCGAAAATTACTCGAATTTCAATTGGAAATGCGAAGCGCCCGCGGAAAAATCGATCTCCGTTCGTTTTACGACAAGCTGGTAACTCGATCTAGCTAGACGTTGGACGGTAAATTATTTTCACAGCAGTCGCTCCGTGGAACGAGGTCAAAGGGCCCTCGAGCATAAACGTACACATAATATATCAATATTCGCAGTCATGGCTTGATGTATACCGTCGATGATGTATAGGCGTGTGTATGACGTGAACATCACTTACCCGAAGACCTTTCTCGCCGGTAAGACCTATCTCTCCAGACTGGCCCTTTTCACCTTTGGGACCTTCGGGACCATCGGGTCCTGTGTCACCGGGTTCACCTTCTGGTCCTTGAACTCCTGTGATACCAAATATTCCAACGTCGCCCTTGATCCCCTTGCAGTTGCATTTGTAGTCGCTGCACGACTGAAACAGAAAATAATGAATATTATGTTATTAATCGTAATAGATGATTTTTGGTCTATGGATTCTGGGGTATTAAATTTTGATGAGACGTCAAGCACGATAACGTATACGCGTGACGTGCTTTCGATGAATAAATGACGAGCGGATTGCTCCTGGTATTACAACTAATAGGATATGTATTCGATGGTATCCGCGAGAGAGAGAGAGAGAGAGAGAGAGAGAGAGAGAGAGAGAGAGAGAGAGAGAGAGAGAGAGAGAGAACAAACACACGCTGTGGGCTGTCCTATTTAAATCGAGCTGACAATGACGATAATCCGCAGCGAGATGAAAATGTTTCCAAGAACTCGTGCGTGCATTAATTAATGTTAAGTGAGGTTTGCATAACGCTTTGTTAATATGCTCCTGAAAACGAAGAAGAACAGAAGCGTGGATGTAAATAATAATAACGTTTTATTCATGAATTCCTATATTCGTTCGCATATTATACGGATGACCCACTGGAATAAATTATTGATTTTTCCAGGAAGCGACCCGAGAGAGCTTTGTGTTATTATTGTGAAATTGTATATAAAAATTATGACGTTCCGAAGAAACCAGAGAGAATTCTATTATACGAATATGTCGTGTGCGAGAACGGAAGCTTATATTCGTAGTGTTAATGGGTACAACAACCTCCGATATTTGGCCATTTGCCAGATGATATAAAAACCGTCGCTTCTTGCTCGCGAGCAACAAACTTTGCGCAGCGTAAGACAAATAATTCGATCGCTTTAAAATAGGCGTGTATAGTCTTAACACACTTTTCGCGATTTCGCAGTCGGTTATTTCATTGTTAAATAATCTTTGGTAATATCAAGATCGTCAGAGATTTTCTTCGTATTTTTAGTCCCTCATGGGATTATACACGGTGTCTAACACAAGCAAGAATTACGTCGGATTAATAAATCATAGATCACATTTCTATTATTACAAAACTATAGTTAATATGCGAAAATCAGCGCAAGATTTTCCATAAAATAGCTATTTTCATATCCGCTCAAGGATTCGTGTATATACATCAAAGTGCAGGCGGGTATATATTGAAGTCACGGCTGAGATTCCACAGAAATCCCAAAGTCTAAATCTTCGAAGCAGAAGCCAAATATTTGCGTAATACATATACCCCCGAGCGCATTTAATTTACGTCCCGAGAGCGATAGCAAGCAAAAATCTATTTTAAATTTCTTAAGTAGCAATATGCACTTGTATCGCAACATCAAAGGACCGCTATACAAGGCGAAAAGTAATTCGACGCATAAAAATACAGCTCGTGCAAGTGAAAATAATCCTCTTGCACAGGAGAAAAAAAAGGAGAAAAAAGCACTCGAAGAAGATGAACGACTAAAAACACAAATGTATGTATATCGCGCCTTAACTCCCTCTTCTTTTATCTCTCCGATCGTCCTCCCCTATACATATACATGCATTACGAGGCATTTCGAGAGGCGGTGCATTTGTTTAGAGACGAGTCAGGAGTCGAACCGGAATAACAAAAAAAAATGTGCACGAGACACACAGACACACATATCCTTGCCATCTGCGGCTCGGACTCCTCTCTCTATCTCTCTCTTACTCGTTTGTAGCCTGTATTCGCTTCCGAGAAGCCCGAGAGTCGTTCCCAAGTCAGTGAAGGCGGCGGAAAAAAGGCCGAAAGCGGCTCGATGAAGAGGAGAAACGCAGAGAGACAGAGGAAGATAAAGAGGCGAAAAAGGGTATACACAAGAGAGAGAGAGAAAGATGCCGATCCCTTCGGCTCGTCCTTTATACCCTAGAAACGTCTCGGCTACCGCTTGGCTATGCCGTTCTCTCGAGATGTTCGCGCACACACATATACACGCAGCAAGAAAACGTGCCCGTAAACGGGACATTTATGATTTTACGCATATTTCGCTCGCTGACGTAATTTCCTCGCGACCTCGAACGATGACTGCTTCGCTCTGTGTGCAGCTCGTGACATAATCCGCGCTCTGTGGCTCTTTGCGCGAGCGGAATTCAGAGATATGTTTTTGCCCGTGTGTGAGCGCGCTATAAGAGTAAATTTAAACTTTTATTTTCTCCCGCGCGCACTGCACACGAAGCTTTTACGGGATAATCGAGGGATATTGCGAAATTTTATAGGGGCTTTTTGAAGTCTCGCGTCGACAAACCGGTCGAAATAGATCACGCTATACCGGAGAGGGATTGATATTTTCGAAGGGGAAGTATGTACACACAAGCTTGGTTTACGGCCTGTTTTTGTTCGACGCCTTTGAGAGCCTTCGAATTCCAGCGTGCAAAGTAGATAGTCGAATTTGCTTTGCTTCTGTTTATAGATTTCCACTAACTCAAAAAGAAAATTATTCCATTCACTCGAGCTATATATTCCCAACGTGAAAATTCGCGCACTATAAGCTGCAGCAGAGATGACTGTATATATAGCTAACAATCGTGAACGATCATTTCCTGCGCTGCAGCAAGAGCGTTATGTTTCCACTCGTCCTTTCGCGCTTCTCCTCTCGTTTATCCACATTTCTTCTCATCAGGCCGAATGAAAAAGCAGTTCGCCGTCGTTTATATATATATATATATATATATATATATATATATATATGTCTCATGCCGCTTGTCCATAGAAACTCTGCGCGCTATCTAACTTTGTATCCGCAAATAGACCATGACACAGTGTATACGGCGACGAATTTTCTTATATCGCGGACCGCGACAGAACTCGATATAAATTGATGACGATTTTCAGTATGCGTGTCGCAATTGTTTTTCATCACGCGCTTTCGTCGTGAGTGCGCTATTCGCGCTGTCGAGGCCGAGATGAGCTTTTACACGTACATACACATACGATCGAAATGTCCGGGTTTTTGCTGGGATGAAAGAGAGAAAAAAAAACGAAATATATATATCGTATAGGAAAACACAAGCGTGCTGCTTTTTATCGCTTATTGGAATCGCGTACACGTCGCGCTGATATGAAAACTTTTTGAATTGAAAAGCCGTTTGCGCATTCGGGAAAAATTGAATGCAGAATATATCGGTATAAAACTCGTTGATGGTCGAAAATAGATTTAATTACAGCGTGGATCTTGTGCAGCTGTGCTTCTGGCCGATGACATAGATTTCGCCGAGTGGAAATTCATTTTCTATTAGTGAGGAGGGCATAAACAATTGCTTCGCCGCTCAACGAGCTGGCATCTGGTCATCGGTTAGTTCTCCATTAGAACGGCTAAAATTGTCACGTAATTCTGAAGCTTTACGGGAGTTTTGACCCCTCGTTTTGGACTCTTGGTTGTAATGTCCCAATTGTGAACTTTTACGACGCACCTATAGACGTTCTATTCGCGGATCCTTCGCTGGGCTCTCGGCTATTAAGTATATAAAGAAATGTTTATAACAATGTGTATATGCGAGTTATAGTTGTTTGAACCGATTAGATATCAGATTACGTAAGGTATTTACATTGTTTCACACAGAGTCTCGCTGGAATAGACACTCGTTGATTATTATTTTCGTAAACATTGTCCAATGGCCTCTACCCGTTATCAAGATTTATTTTCAGCTGCGCAGTAGGTACGTCATATTTTAATCTATCCAAAAGCACATTATTTTCCACAGATGCGGAAAACAGAGAAACACCCCAATTCAAAATATCACAAAGAAAAAGCTCCGAAAATAGCTTCTCGCATAACGTATAGCAAGAGAGACCATTATTCAACGATTTCTTCCTCTCGTGCTCGATATCCTTATCGATGCTTCTCTCTCGACGGGCACGATTAGCATGAGCTGCCGGCGTAAAGATCATTGATCTACCTCCTACAGGCCTTCTTTCAAGAAGCTTTTATCCCTTTATACCGACGATTCGTTGACCTTTTCCATTTTCGAAATTACCAACTGGATCTCAAAGAGATTATTTTTACAACATTTTTTTTTCCCTCGTTTATTCGGGCCATCAGTGTGTATATCGTCATATAATTACTTTATCAGGCCGCGATTTCGTATATAATGAGCGAAATTGTGCAATCGAGAGAGAATGTTCTTGACTCTTTTTCAATGAAGATCGAAGCGAGTTACGCAACCAGAGGAGACGCTCGCGTTTTCGTGTGTAATAATTCCCAAAAAGGAGACATTCTTTTTTTTTTTTTTAAATCATTGATCCCTTATAAGCGCGAAGGTGCGTAAACACACAGCTGAGCAAATAAAGTGCGATGGAAATAAAGTGGCTACTCGAGTACACGAGCTAATACGCAAGCGTGAGTTCGAGTGGATACTCGAAAAGCTCTGATAGTACACTCGAACGATATACTACAGGAGATGAAGCGCGCGGCCGTTCGGCATTGGCATACTGTGTGTTGTCAGAAATTGATATGTAGAAATTATCGTCGGAAACGGCAAGATACGATGAACTCGCGATTTTTTTGCACTTCGAATTTATGTATGTCATTCGTGATACGAGACTAACTGTTACGTCCAATTGGCATCAAAGTTACATCATTGCCAGATGCCTGAAATTACGTATTTTTCGAAAAACAAGGAACGACGATATTACAACAATTTTTCTCGGGAAGAATAAAGAACGATTACAACAAACAAAGAAGCGTACGTCCGGTTTATCATCGCTCATACTAGTTTTACATTCTCATATCATTCCGAAAGACCTACTTTCCATACGCCGTGCGATTAAAAAAGCCGTCTCTAACGAGTCCGAGAAAAACCGAGAAAGATCGGAAAATAATTGGTCTCCGAAAGCAACGAGCGCATCTTCCTAACACAAAACGCATAGTCTTGTCCATCAATCGAGCTGTTACGGCATCGGGCTTAGCGACATTGATTAATCGGCGCGTCACTACAGACACACTCGCACATATGACCTCGGTATAGACTCTCTCGTGCAAGTGCAAAACCGTGGGCGCTCGTGGGCGGCGGCTAGAGTTCTATAGCTATACACGAGCTCTCGAGCGCATACAATACCTCTCTGGAACCTCTTCTGCTTCTTTGGCGTACTTGCGAGAGAGAGCGAGAGAGACGAGTCATACCGCAGCATCTGCTTCGACCTCCATAAAGCTCGTCCTACGTGCTCGTCCCCGTTTCTTCAACGGCGGCGGCTGAGTTCTTTTTTTTCCGTAGCTCTCTCGCACCGAACGAGATTTGTTTTCGTCTGCAGTATAGCGAGCGGCTTTTACTTTCCTTTTCGCGAGCGGCTCTAAATCACCCGCGTAAATTGGGTGATTTTTTTTTCCCGTGGATTTTTCTCGAAACGGGGTGTATATTCCATTGACGTTTAGAGGCTGTAAAGAATTCTCTACTGTGGTGGACATTTTTCGAAAAATTGTTCAAACGACCGATAGTGTGTTTTCTCGCATTAAAGTCCACTCTCTGTCCAGCCCGGATTTTCCCAGAATCGAATGTATGGCGAAAGCTTGCGAGGATTTGAAATATCCCGCCTTTCAACAACTTATCTGCTTTACCCGGTTTACAACAGCTTTATGGAATATACGAGCGACGCCGTGTTTATGTGTGTAGTTTACTGTCTGCGTAGCTGCAAAGAAAAACATACGAGAGAGCAGAGTCGATTTTGAAAAGGCTTTTTGCTAACGAAACAATACGTATATAAAATCAGCGCAATAATTCTTCGTCAAATCGCAGCTTATAAGGTAGTGCACGTGACAAGAAGCTCTCCTCGGCGACACTCGGAGAAAACGAACGAGCGTAGCTCGGGTCATAAAACCCGGTTCAATCCAATTCTAATCGCTCTCGGCACACAATATAGCGCAAGAGGGAGTCGGATGTCGGAGCTTGCAAGCTCCGCTATTTCTAGCGACGATACACAAGGTGCGCGTCTGGAAGCGAACGAGGAGTTTGCCTCCCGTAATCTCATCCCGATTTATCTGAGAATTAGTTGCACCGCTTGCGAGCGCAGATAGCTTCAAGTTATGGCTTCTCACCGCTATAGGGACAGTAGACGGAGAGTAATAAACTTTTTTTAACGCGACTCATCGTATACAAGCGATGCTTTATACGCTGTTCCCTGTGGTTTGTGCAGCGGCAGTGTAATTATAGAAATTTTACCGCTGCCTTTTATTCTTCCGAGAAATTAGTTGCGATCACAAGAGTATTTTGGAAAGTTTCGGCTTCCAAAAATCTCAAAAACGATTATCAATTCAGCTAAATATACACGGCTCTCGCGCCGGGGATAATATTCGATAATTTTTTTTTCACACAAGCTCGGATAATCTCGTTCGTAATCAGCTTGTGTGTATTATATTTATCGCGCGAGAGCGTGTATAACGCACATTTAAAAGCGCAATTTCGGTAAAGTAGGCCAACGAGCTTTCGATTGCGATACCCCGAATTCGGAGTGCGAATGCATCATATATCGCTCGAGCTCTACTGCAGACACCCACGCGTGAAAAATAAAAACGTCAACGCTGCGGAAAAGCGTCTTGAAATACACCGCGTCGTCGAGAAAAAGTTCGCGGGTACGCTGCAGAGAGCTCGTCGCGTGAAATGTCAAGTGTCAGAGCGGTTGAACTTTGTCGGCGCGCTCCCGCTGTAGAGCAGCGACGATAATGCGGTATCGAGGTTACGCAGACTCTTTCGTAAGCGATTGCGTCTCTCTCTCTCTCTCTCTCTCTCTTTCTGTCCCTTAAATATCTGCCTGGAGACGTGTTCTACATTATGCACGAGGAGAAAATTTTTAATAAAATTCAGAGGTTAACGTTTAATAATTTTACAAGCTCGCTTTTTGTTCCCAAGGAAAACATTCAGTTCTTTCAGTGTTTCTCAATGGAGAGTCTCTTGCGTCTTGCCGCCGGGGGGTAATGAAAATTAGCTTCCTACATTAGATGAAGATCTCGGCGAGTTGAGTCTGTTAACTTGAAGTGCCGGTACTTGGGAAGCAAATTATAGCGTCTCTCTTTCATTTAACCAGACGTTCCGTGTACTCTTATCTATCGCTAATTTCGAAATTATTTTCTCTCCGCGTCTCTCGTCTCTATGTAACATTAATACGAAACGCGAGATAATAATCGTGCGGAACGATTACGACGTGTGTAATGCACCGAGTTATAAATTCTGCTTACATCGTCCCATTGATATAAACGAGTATATACACGCTTTTAATCTATGCTCGAAGCAAAAAAAAAAAAAAAAAATCTTCGCACAGGATCACGCACAGCGTCTCTTCCGAAAAAATATAAAAATGTGCGTTTATTGAGAGACGCGAGCGTACGGTTCCAGTAAATCGAGGGAAAAAATCGCTCCGACCGTTTTTACAGATAGATTTTACGAGCGCAGCTTTTATAGATGCAAACGCCTGAGTCATTGATGAGAATAAATCAGTGAGTTTGTCAAACAAAGGCTTTTTTATGCTCAGCCGAGAGAGTGTGCGTATAGCTCTCGATACGGATTGGATAAAAACGGCAATTTGCGACGACAGTTATTTTAGCGCACTGGTACGATTTCGCAATAACGTTCGATGTATATATATATATAATCGATGTCGTTCTGCGATCTATAATATACTATAGCAAAAAGAGAGCGAAAGAAAATTAGTTTAACAAGAGACCAAAGCATTTTTTATCGTCCACAAAGTAGTCTCCCTCTCTCGGGATGAAAGTAGCGCGGTTGATAAGCGATAGGCAGCCGTTCGTTTTCCGAGAAACCGGACAATCGAGTCTAGAAAAAATATCGCTGTTGTGCAGCAGATAATTAAATTCAGCTCCCGAGCGTCGCGTATAAGACTTGTATAAGCTTCTCCGTTTTTCTCAATAATACCAAACTCGAATTCAACTCGACGCAATTCCTATATCGACCACACGACATTCTTAGGGCTCGTATTGAGCAAGAGCTTTACAGAAAAAGAAAGCTTCCGCCCTCTATTATTATCGTCATCTTGGAAGAATATTTTCTAAAACAGCGCACCGGCCTTGATATGTTTACTCTGTCGTTAATAGGGCGCGTACGGCGCCGGAAAAACAGCGACAGATACCTAATTACCATATCTCCGTCTGCTTCTGTGTTGTCAAACTTCTTCGGAACATAATATAGTAGTACACTCTTGGCCAGATTACAAGTATTCCCATGGAGCTTAATTAAGTTCCGCCCCTATAATTCACAAGCTTGCAATAAACAGAGCCGCGATCGATAAACAATCACAAGCAACAGGTCAGTTCGTAGAAGTTGATCGCGAGATAAGTTCAGGACATTAATCACCAAATCTCCAGGGCCTAGCTCTACTTTTCCGCTCGTGTATGTATGTGCACAGCTAATCATCACCGCGTTAATTGAGCCGAGCGCATCTCACAAGGGATATCGTCATCGCCTCTCGAGCAGTGCAATAAAAAGCGCGTATAAATAATACGCGGGAAATAAGGATCGGGCGTAAAAAGTCATTCGTTACGCATATATAAAAGCTCGTGCTACTCTCTTTCTCTCGAAAATAGTAGTTTACGGAGGTGGACTAAGAATAAACGAGTCGACGCCAAGGCGGGTTCCTGCAGTCGAACATCGAAGAAAGGGGGAAAAGAGAGCGCGTTCCAACACGCGTTTCTCTCTCTCTCTTTCTGTGTATAATACCTACGCGAGAGACGCTGTGTCTATTAATAGGAGGGAATACATATAAGAGGAATCACATTGATTGATTCCGAGATTTTCGGCTCCTTCCGACTTCCATTGTTTTCGTAAGTCCACTTATTATACGGAATTCGAATTCATAATACGACGAATTAATATGAGCGTCTTTTGAAAACAAATTCTGTTTTCTTATCCGAGCTGTAGCGCAATGCGATGATTATAGCGCTTCTTTTATCGCTCTGGCTCTCGAGGACAAAATTAATACCAGTAGTTGAATTTCAGTGGCGAATGGCTTTCCAAACACCGGCGCTATGCCTAAATACTCTACGATGGAACGGGTTTACGCGAGAACAATAAAAGCCTATATTTAGCGAACTGCAAAGCTTTCTCTGTGCGTTTTGAAAATTAGGTCGCGGAAAAGCCGAATTACTCGCGGGTCTCCTTTTCGAACGCGGAAGAGTCTGTGCTCGCAAAGGGTGACTTTAGTGCGTTTGAAAATAGGATATTATACAGTGCAATATCAAACGGGGCTTGTATAGTCAAAGAGTCGTACAGTGTGTAACTGTCCGTGACGACGCGATATTGTTTCCGCGTGTGCTTTTGATAGAAGCTAAATTATGCTCTTAGAGACCGATGACCAAAGTGTACTCCTATATGCGTACATTAAAAACCGGCGACAAACTTATTATCGGGCTAAAATTTAATCTCCAGCGAAAGGTCAATTCATATCGGCGTCGTCGTTCTCGACTTGGTACACAAATTCCTCTCACTCGACCATGTAAAAGAGGTCTCGAAAATTTAAGAATGACGAAAAATAGATTTCTGGCCAACTCAAACCAACGACGTCTTTGTCGCGCAATCGGCGTCTTCTGCGAAACAAGCCCTTATCTCGTTGATAAACTCTCCGAGGCGCTGGTTTGGTTATAATTTTAAAGCTTTTTTTTTCGTATACGAGACCGAGGAAAATCTCTGGGTTATCAGGCCGGCCCGGATATGTTATATGCTCGTAAACAAAAACTCGTTGCAGTGGTATACGTGTATACACCGAAGGGCACCAGAGAGTGAGCTTATCGGCGCTTAACCGCTTCATTCATGCGAGCGCCGAGCTTCCGGTTGGGAATTATTTTTGTCTGCACTTGAACTCGCCGCTCTCTCTCTCTCTCTCTTCGTACGTGTCTTTCTCCGGCGATCGTCACGAGAATTCTAGGAACGAGGAATTCTTTCGCGAAGCACGCCGGAGATGTGCCGTAATTTAGATAAAAGGATTTAATTGGCTGCTCTCTCTCTCGAGGCTATGTGTACGCGTTATGGATATATGGAGGGAATTTATCGGCAAGCTTTAACGACCTATATACATACGCGCGCGTGCGTTGGAATCAGAAAAAAAGCGTGTGACTGATAGTGAGATCTGTGCGTGTGTACGTGTGTGGGGTAACTTCTCAGAGCGGATTTAATGTTACGAGATTATTTCCCGGGAGGAGAGCGTATATATCAGTAGCGGCGGTGAAGTGACTGAAGTTTAGAAGGCTTTCTGTGATTCATGTCGAACGAGTGTAATTATTTCATGTGAGATGAACGACTCGATGTTATGTACGCCAGAGATTTAATAATAACCCTGTCGAAGTACATTAAAACGAGAGAATCGTTGGGAACGTTTTTATGAAATCAGCGCTCGTAAAATAATTTAATCATCGCGCGCGCGCACGGTCTGACCAAAGTCTTACGTCTCAATTTGATTTGACGCAGTGTGTTAATATACTTCAGATACCGCTTGGAGAATTTACGAGTTTTCACGAGCGTCGAGCTCGATAAGTGTGGTTCTTTGAAAAATAACGATTCCATCGCTGCTATTGTTCGAAAAGCAATAATATTCCTGGATCTTTTCAAATCGTTCGTCACACACAACAGCTGCGAAATGAATGGAGCTAAAAATACTCGAGCTTCTATTAATACCTCTCGTCACGCAGCCGTCCAGTGGAGAGACCGTGAAAATAAACATTTACTATATTGCAAAAATCCTATATAACTCCGGACTCGATGACCCCTAGAATAAAACACTTACTCATCGCGAGCTCCTATAGGTGTGGCTCGTAGAGCGAAAGAGTATACCTGTGCACACACGATGAGATCCTAATTGAGATGGCAGACTCGATAAATCACAAGCCATTAAATAATTGCGATATCTCTTTACCATCAGGATAGAAGTAAAAAATCTCGGTAATGCATCCCGCGAGGCATTTCAAAAAGAGTAACCGCACACGAGAGAGAGAGAGAGAGAGAGAGAGTAAGGTTGAAAAAAGAGAGCAACAGATATTCCGACTTCATAAAGCCGTCTTTATCGATGCCTTAATCTCCTGCTCTCACCGCTTATATACATATAATGCACAAGAGCGGCTCGATCGCCCGGTTGAATTTCGGTCCGAGAAATGCATCTCCCCTCGATTCAGGTTATATACACACACATATACAGACGCAAAGGCGAAGAGAAAGAAGATGAACAAGGCAGATAGTCGGCTGGTTGCGGTCCGCGAAAAAAAGAAGCAAAGTCGCGGTATTGTTAGCCGTGCGCGAGCGAGAGAGCAGACCAGAGCATCCCTAATGAGGGTATCATTTTTCAGGGTCAAGCTTAGGAGCGAGAGTCGCGTGTCACGACACGTGCTCTGAACTCTCCCGAGAGCTTACCTGTCGGCATGAGAGCTCGACCTGGTCCCTCCTTGTGGTCGAGTCAGGCGTCGAAGTCGCCCACTCGAGAATTCAGTGCCGTGTCTCGTGGACAGACGCGGAAGTGTGCGGTTAACCCGTTTTACACGCGAGAGAGCTGGCGGATTTATTTATCCACGAGAGGAGAGTGTGGAAGGAAGTCCTTTTCGCTCAGCGTTTGATCGAGCGTTGCAGCTGCGTTTGCTCTCTTATATAGGATGAGATGCCAGCTGTTGCGTATGTGCGCTTCGAGGCGTTGGTTTATAGAGCGAGTGGGTATAAAGTGCTGATTATTCATTGCTTGTTAAACGCTCTCGTGCAGTGTGGCTTTCGACACTTTGCTTGGCTGGTTCTAAATAGAGACGCGAGAGATGCGAACTGTTTGACTCGTTTCTATGTACACTAAATCAATTGAACTACGCGTTGTACGATCGGCAAGTTCATCGATCGTACAGCCCTGTGATTACAGATGTAACGCATCGTCCATTGTTCAGCTGGACCGGGTGTAATAAATAAACATTTTTCCTCAGTGTACAGTAGCTGCCGGGGGTAAATAACATCTTGGCCAGGTGATCTCGCCGATAGAGCGCAAACACGTGTATAACATAACGCACATACACGCATACCGTCGATCCGGTCGTGCAGAGTGCGCATCGACGCGCACGATAACGCTCGGCGGTTCGTTGACCATTTACAATCGATTTCATTGCGTCATATGCAGACGCTCTCTCTCTCTCTCTCTCTCTCTCTCTCGACCCTTATGCCTTTTATTTTCCAATTTCCGCGTCGGCCTTGCGCGAGTTTATTATCGACATGTATACGTTCATAATGATCGGTTCGCGCGCACGTGTAATTTTAAAAGCAATCGTCCTGCTTGTATGTGCATTGTTTATCGAAAATTGGTATTTTCGATGCTGCATGGGTGGGTCATAATTTATGCGTTTGATTGAACGCGGCGCTGGAGATAATCGCGTGTGTCGATAGACGCTCGTTATAGCTTGATTAATGAAGATAGCGACGTTAAAATCAATCTTATAGAAAACGAAGTCGATGCAACGGAGGCGCGCTCTGATTTCTGACAAAATGAATTACGCGTCGCATGTATACTCGAGAGTGCGATGATGCTTCTCAGCACGCGTCGTGAGTCATTCAATGAAACGCATCTCTTTCTCTCGAACACAATCAATCATCGAGCCGAGAGAGTATACTCGTATGCAGCTTCTCCTTTTGCTTAATCAAGCCACGACTCTTTGTAATGCGGAAGCCGTTTATATAAACACTTGGCGCGTCTGTATTGTTTTGTGAGTATTGAAGACATGGTCCACGCGGTGCTTCGATTGTTTTCAACGAGAATTAATGTCACGGCGATGGAATCTAATTCGAGCCGTTACCGCAGCGCGATAAACTGTGATGAACTCTCGCGTCACCTCCAACATGGATTTCGTCGAATTCTCAGTTTTTCCGTGTACGCTCCATTGAGGTCGCAATATAATCGACGAACTCTCATAAAACCTAGTGTGGATTTTCCTCGATCGTTATAAGATTTCTTTTGCCACGTGGTTGGTAACAATCACGAATTATGCAATCGATTCTCCAAAGCGATCGCAGAGTTTACCGTTGGTTCCTCGTGAAAAATAGCCGCGCAATTTCAAATTACCCGCGTGCGCATCCCTAATTAAGTCGAAAAGCCGAAACGGGTTGCATCCGCAGCCCGAAATTACCCTAAACGCAAGATAATATAGCCCCACGTCGCAATCTCGTAACGATATGCCTCCCCTTCCCCCTACTTAACGTCTCTACCCCCACCCCACCGGCGTCTCCTCCTTCTCCCCCCCCTCCGTGCAATCGTAAATCATCGAAAGAGAGAGAGAAAGGAGAGCGAGAGCGAGAGAGAGAGAGAGAGAGAGAGAGAGAGAGAGAGCAGCCGGTTTTTATCGCTCACGCACACGCGCGATTCACTGCCCGAGCGGAGATGCGCCGATACCGATTTTGCTCGACGGGCCCTTAATGAGCGCGCGAATCGGCGCACTTTGATCGGCACTCATGCTTAACCGGAAAAGGAGAGAATCTCGCGAGTCTCGGGAAAACTAATCGATGCGTGAACGAGCGGGAAAGATCGGTAACGAGAGGTTGAGTATAGGAGAAAAAAATGAAATTTGGTACTCACCACGGCCTGGGCAGGCGGCAGGTGGCAAACGAGGGCGACGACGAGTAGATAGAGGCAGGCGAGGACCGGCAGGGGCCGGAGCGCGCCGTCACCCCGGCGTCGCTTCTCGGCTAGGCCCATCTCGCCCTCGACGGCGAGAGCAACGACAAACTCCTCACTTGTATGATCCTCTTGATTCGTCCACGAGCTTCCTCGCGTTCAGCAGCAGCAGCAGCAGCAGCAGCAGCGTCGGTAGCGGCGGCAGCGGTTGCGGGCGACAGCTACGAAAGCTTTCTCTCTCTCTCTCTCGTCGATTCTCGTCGGTCGGTCGGCGGCGCGGTGCCGAGCGCACGGAGGAGCGTTCTCGATCTGCGGCGCGCGTGCGAGCGCTCGAGTCAGAGAGGCGCGCGCGCGCCCGTGTAAACGCGATCCTCGGCCGCTCGTTCTCTCTTTCTCTCCCTCGCCTTGTCCGTCTCTGTCATGGAGCTGCCTTACGTTCGCCAGGGCGAGGGCCGGCCGATTCGACGTCCCTCCTCCTCCGGGCTAACTCGGTACCCCGGCGCGCTGCGCTTTCTTATCTGCGGCCGTCTCGGCGGCTACGCGTATGTATTCCTGCGCGCTATGCTCTCCTTCTCTGCGCTCGACGCTGCGGCAGCCCACACGTGAAACGGGAGGAAGAAAGAGCGAAGAACCGATAGCGGCAGCCGCGCAACAGTCGGGAGGAGATGCGCGCTCGGACTGTGTGCGCGCTCTTCGACAGCCCAGGGAGGCTCTTCTCTCTCCCGCCGCTCCCCTACTGCCGGGCCCTTGCTGCTACTGCTGCAGACACGGCTCGACGCGGAGGAATCGAGGCTCCGCCTGAGAGGGAGCCGCGCAGACAGCAGTGAGAGAGAGACCGCCGTCTGATCGTTCCACCACCGAACGCGAGAACGCGAGAGCGCGTAGTTTTCATTGAGGGAGCTCCCCGGACGGGACGCGCGCCCGGCTGTACGAGCAGAGCAGCCCGATACTCTCGGCGGGAGCACGGAGCGCGAGCGCGCCCGCCGACCGACAGACTTCTCGATTTTCCGCCGTCGCATCTGCGAGACCAACGAGAGGGACCTGACGAACGGATTGTGCGAGTGCCAGGACGAGAGAGAGAGAGAGAGAGAGAGAGTTGCAGTCGAGATTGAGATCGGTCCAGCCAACGGGAGAACTCGCGCGTGAGCGCGAACTCGCTGCTGGCCGATCGACATGACCCGGTTGGGATTGCGGTGAGTACACGACCTCTACATTCGCTCTTATTCCTCGTACTTCGAGATCGATCGTCCTACGCGAGATTATGGTAATTAGCCTGCATCTCTGGCATGCGCCGAATCTCGACGGACGGACTGGTTCCCGCGTGCTCTCTTTTTTTGCCCGAGGCGGCTCGCGCCCCCTTCGAAGAAACCCGATTTCTGCGCCCGTGGCCGCGCGATAATTTTTATCGCGAAAAGTCCACGCGTGAGCGTTTTACCGATTTGCCTTAACGGTCCCTCTTGGCTCATATTAAAAATCGGCCTGCCATGCAAATTCGAAGCTATAATACGGTTATTAAAAACGAGTCTCTTCTCTTCTTTGCCCACAGGTGCCTCGCATCCCTGCTGTTCCTGGTCGCTGTCGCTCAAGGGGTAAGTCGCACTTGTCGTGCATTCATCATTATATGCGTGCATGAAATCGCACACGTGTGTGCGGAAAAGCTCGCTGCGCTCGGTTCGCCATCCGCGCGCCAAGTGACGATCGCTGCGCTGCAGAGCCGCCGATTCCCCCGCCAGGCTGCCTGCGAGAATACGCGGGGGAGAGATGGATCGGATTTCGGAGAGCGAATAGTGGGCAACCGGTTGCGCTTGGGAGTAGAACGCTGGAGAACGGTTGCGGTGCCGTAGGCGCGGGAGGGGATTCCCCGCGAACGCTCTTGGGATGGGGGAGGGATGTCAGGCGCCGGTTTTTTTTTATCGATGATTTTATCGCGTACGGAATTTATGCCGGAGGAGGCGACTGAGACTAGCTGATTAGGCTGCGGTTTTATTATTTTTTTTTTTTGTGACTGCGTTGAATACACTTGGTTTTTGCTCGATTTTAAAATTTTTAATTTTCAAAGCGAGTCGGGTAAGATGAAGATAGACGCGTTTTTGAAATTGCGCGAGAAGTTCTAGGTTATTAGAGCGGCAATTTTCAAACTATGCGCGAGATGGTTTATGACACTGCATAATACACCGATGACTCAGATTTCATTTAAGCGAACCTTGGTATAGTCGAGGCATTAACATTCTGAATTGACATTAAACGTGCTTCTAGCGCTGTGGCATAACTTTTGATTTACAATTCCAATCGTTTTGGAAATTCACTCGGCTGGCAGTTATTATACA
The DNA here is from genome assembly GCA_012977825.3 of Pteromalus puparum. NCBI lineage: Eukaryota > Metazoa > Arthropoda > Insecta > Hymenoptera > Pteromalidae > Pteromalus > Pteromalus puparum. Next base: position 59,235,458 of record CM053168.1, read on the forward strand.
ACTAAACGTTTATCAGAATTCTCCAGTATTAGTACAATCCGAAATAGCATTAATCTATAAATATGAATCTCGTATGGGCACCCCTTTTTTTTACAAAAATCGCTACAGCAAGCTCCGTACATATTTCCAATTATTTTCAAAGGGCCTAAGAGCTGCAAAGCAAATAAATAAAAATAATTAAACTATTTATTCTCTCCACTCCTGCACTGGCTTCGTCTCCCTTTCCGGAAAATTTACGAGCCTACACGAAGGCATTTATAAGAACACGAAGAAAAAAAAAGAATTAAGACTCGGTCGCATCACGTCGCGTCTCTCGAAAGTGTTGAAAAAGGGCGATCCAAAAATACGATCCACGCGCGCGACTCTCATCACATATTACTATTCTACACCGGCAGTGGAGTGTCGCTCAGTTCGGAGAGAGAAAAAAGGGGATTATTATTATATATAGGCGAGGCATTTTCACCGCGCGCAACGACCGGTTCGCCTACGTCTGGGATTTTTCGTTAATTCCTGCGTCTCATTTGCATTGCTCGTGCGCTGCAGGTTCCCGATTGTGTATCTACCTCTTCTTCGCTCGTTCGCTCTGATTTTCTTATCGAGCTTTACTGGAGCGAATTTTTTCTCTGTTTTTGGCTCGTACGCGCGCGGGGTGAGCACCTGTACGCGAATGAGATGCAATCGCTTGCTCGATAACGGTGGTTTCGTAACTGTTCGTCGTTACTCTTAATAAGTATCTTTTCGAAGATTTTGTACTTTTTTACGGATTTTCGTATAGCCCGCGGCCAGGATGCGTTATTCATCATCGCGATTGCAAAAAACGTTATATTTGCATATCAATGAAAATCGCTTCGCGTTCAGAAAGTGTCTCGAATATTATTTAATCAACGGCCGACAAGAACTTCATCAAAGTATAACGGTCGAGACTGTTTTCGTCTGGAAACGCAAGCTGCACTCATTTTGATAGCCGCATAAGTTTTATCAAACTGTTTGTTCAGCGCGTTTGTCAACTCGACCAAGTGTATTATCTCGTATTCCCGAAAGTGAGCATATCAAATTACGAAGAAAAGTTCCCACCAATAAACAGCTGAAAACAGCGAAAAAAAAGTTCACACGTAACAGGAAAGTCTGTGAGGACTCGCGTAATCCACCGTAAAAAAGTTCCGCGACCATATAGAAGAAAAAAGCTGTGTACAACGATAGATAATGCAAATGGGTAATGATGATATTGACCCGATATTTGAGAGTCTCCGCGACGCGTATAATCATTCAGCTCCGCCGTGCACGCGTGTCCCAGATAGAGATTTTAAACGCCGTCGTCAGCTTCTCTCTCTCTCTCTCTCTCTCTCTCTTTCAGTGGGACGTCGTCAGGGGGGAAGTGAATCGAGATGCGGAGGAAGATGAGAAGGAGAGACGAGGAAGAGATATGCGCGACGTCGTGCATCCGCGTAAAGACGGCGCATAGAGACATAGAAGAAAAGCCGCGCAATTGCGTAATCGCCGAGCAAAACGCGAGATAAAAAGGGTCGCTTTGCGTAGCTATCTAGCTAACGAGAAATTCGGGTTGCCGATTCCTCGGGCTAAATGGAAATAGACCGAGCTTTGTGCGCCGCACGTGTTTACGTATGAAATTTCCCGCGTGCATACATAGCGACGGTGAAAGTGCTCGGAATAGCGCTGGGCTCTTTTTTCGTCCTCTACTGCACGTAGAGCTGATAGCGCAGCGGCAAAAGTTGCACGTCGTTCGAAACCAGAGATCTGCTGCGCGCGATGTTCGCGAAAGCGATCTTTTGCGAAATTAGTCGAGTCCGTGCTCTACTCGGATGTCGCAGTGAAAATTTGTTCATTTTTTCTTGCAACTCGTTGGAGAAACTCTTCTTTCGAAAAATGAAAAAAAAAAATGTTTTCGACGAATTTATAACTGCAGAGCTTTGTTCAAATAATTTATAAATTCGATCTAACCACTGTTAGATTCAATAAGCAACACTTACATCAGCTCTCCCGACGGTAGCGAATAACTTGTCGAAGCTTGTAAAACTATTATTCGAGCGCTCGAATATCGCGTCTATGCAAAAAGTGCGTAGGCTGCAGGCTAGCCTGCGATTTCAGTATGCTCTTGATGACTCGATGTAATGCTAGAGCGGTGTAAAATCACTTCCGATACTTTGAGCTCGTTATCACGAAATTGTTGCCGTCTTGGGCATCGCTGAAACTCTTGACCTAAAAATTCACTGCGTCACGTACGGCCATCTTCACAAAGTGCGCGACGGCTCAACTGTGTATTAAATTATTTATCGTCATAAGTTCGGTTTTTGTAATGAAAAAGCTAGCGCCCGGCAGTTTTGTTGGTGAGATGAAAAAAAAAAAAAAAAAAAAAAAAAAAAAAAAAAAAAAAAAAAAAAAAAAAAAAAAAAAAAAAAAAAAAAAAAAAAAAAAAAAAAAAAAAAAAAAAAAAAAAAAAAAAAAAAAAAAAAAAAAAAAAAAAAAAAAAAAAAAAAAAAAAAAAAAAAAAAAAAAAAAAAAAAAAAAAAAAAAAAAAAAAAAAAAAAAAAAAAAAAAAAAAAAAAAAAAAAAAAAAAAAAAAAAAAAAAAAAAAAAAAAAAAAAAAAAAAAAAAAAAAAAAAAAAAAAAAAAAAAAAAAAAAAAAAAAAAAAAAAAAAAAAAAAAAAAAAAAAAAAAAAAAAAAAAAAAAAAAAAAAAAAAAAAAAAAAAAAAAAAAAAAAAAAAAAAAAAAAAAAAAAAAAAAAAAAAAAAAAAAAAAAAAAAAAAAAAAAAAAAAAAAAAAAAAAAAAAAAAAACAACGAGCCGAATGAAGTAACGGTATATAATTGGATCGGCTCACTCTGGCGTAAGAAAGATAAGGAGCGAATTTCGTAAAGATTCGAAATATCTGTGGTATAGGTGAAGGCCAGCAAGCTAGGGGTCATCGTTCATGAACACCATAATTTGGCTTGAGGCAATTCGAGGATAATCAGTTTCGGGTATAGACGAGCTTTTGTTCTTTTTCTGATGCGATTTTCTTATTAAATAATTTTGCGGAACAAGGGTTCTTCCGTTCAGGCTATATCGAGTTACTAAATTTGCGCAACGTACATCGTTATCTTCGCAGAAAAATAAATTAACGATCTCTTTTTCAGCGAAACACATACAACTACACACAATGGGAGACGAGAGAAGACGAATCGCCACGACGAGGCGACGTGCCAGGTACCTCCGACGACTACGACTACCCAGAGAATAACTATCCGAGACAACCGCAGCCACCACCAGTACACAACCAGAGCGGCAACCAGGGCTATGATCCTAACCACCAGAGCTGGAACAGCTACGAGGAACGTCAGCGCTACGAGGAGCGAATAAAATGGGAAGAGCGCCAGAGACTCGAGGAGCGTCGTCGACAGGAGGCTGGATCGCAGTATGGCTATGGTTCCGGCTCTGAGTCAGGGCGAGAGTCAGGGGCTCGGCAGGAGTCCCAAGACAGATACGGAGAGAATGGCTATCCCAGCAGCTACAAGGTCTACCCGGCTCCCGGATATAATGCCCAGAAGAACTGCACTGGCTCTGGCTGCTGCTATCCCAAGTGCTTTGCCGAGAAAGGTTCTAGAGTAAGTTTGATTTGAGCTCGTTGACTAAAATTTAACAGTTGTTCATAGATTTATCGCTGTATTCATTGACTTCAGGGACCACCAGGACTCATGGGACCTGTCGGTCCTAAGGGAGAACGTGGTTTTCCTGGTGCCGAAGGTTTTCTAGGACCGAAGGGTGACAAGGGAGATCCTGGTCCACAAGGTCAAAGAGGAGTTCGCGGTGAACGAGTAAGAATTTTCTTTTACATGTTTCCTCTTTGCGGTTTTCATTTCTCGATTGAGACTACAAAGGTTAAATGTTGAACAGGGAAAACTAGGTCTTCCTGGTCATGCTGGACAAAACGGTGTTCCTGGTATTCCGGGAGCAGCAGGACCTCCTGGTATGCCTGGACGAGATGGTTGCAACGGAACTGACGTAAGCTTCTATTTACTCGAGTTATTTACTAGCTAAGAGCAAGATTTCTTACAAACTATATTTCATAGGGATCTCCTGGACTTCACGGATTACCCGGAGAGCCAGGACCTCGAGGTTTACCCGGTACTCTGGGTGACAAGGGTGACAAGGGAGAGGCAGGACACTGTGGTCTTCTTTTGACCGGACAAAAGGGTGAACCAGGAAGCGATGGTGTGCAAGGAGCACGAGGTATTCCAGGACCTCAAGGATATCCTGGCCAGCCTGGTCAGAAAGGTGAAAGGGGACCAGTTGTACGTACAAACATCAGTAACTCTGGAATTCTTCATTGATGAATGAGAGTTAAAGAATTTTTTAAACTATTCCTAGGGATTTACCGGGCCCCAAGGTATCAAAGGAGAGAAGGGTAACATGGGAGTTGGATTCGAGGGCAAGAAGGGAGACAAAGGTGACAAAGGTGAAGTGGGACCACCGGGTGAAAGTGTTACACAACCCTTTGAAAGTGGTGGCCAAGAAGTGATAGGACCCACAGGACCAGCTGGAGCTAAGGGTGACAAGGTATATAAATGCTTTATCAATTTAGCAATCGGGATAAGTTCTGGATTAAAAATGTGTAATTTTGACTTTTCATGTAATCAAACATTCAATATTTTTCAATAGGGTGACACCGGTTTCTATGGACAAAAAGGAGAGCCTGGGTACGTGGGAGATAACGGTGTGCCAGGTCTGAATGGTCCGAAAGGAGAGAAAGGTCTTCCCGGAGCACCTGGAATTCGAGTAAATATAGCATTCTATTAGAATCGAAATTTGATTGAAAATGTATAAGAAGTTTTATAAAATAATATCTTATTATAGGGTCGCGATGGATACTCTGGGCCTCCAGGACCTCCAGGAAGGAAAGGTGATCGTGGTTACGATGGTGCAGACGGATTACCTGGAGTACCTGGTGTAAAGGGAGATGCTGGATTAGATGGACCACCTGGAATACCTGGTTTGCGCGGTCCCCCAGGTCCACCAGGCGTAAGATAATTGCTACATACAAATAGAAGAAGCGTTAAGAATTTGAGATATAATCGAATGTGTAATTTAATTTTAGGGTGGTAAAGGACAACCAGGACCTCCCGGTGAGAAAGGTCCTCGGGGATATCCCGGTCCTATTGGTCTAAGAGGATCTGACGGATATCCTGGTGCACCTGGTCCTAGAGGTCCCATGGGTCCTATGGGAGGCCCTGGATTGGCTGGAGTACCGGGAACAGAAGGTGCGCCAGGTGACAAAGGTGCTAAAGGAGAGCCAGGTCTTGCTGGATTTCCTGGAGAAGCTGGACCCAGAGGCTTCACTGGGCCCATGGGTCCGCCAGGACCAAGAGGTCCTCAGGGTGAAAAAGGATTGTCGATTGTTGTAAGTTACTATATCTATAATTGAAACTCTTATGATTTTTTAGTAAATTTATGACTACTACTGTATTATATTGTAGGGTCCAGCAGGAATGGACGGAGTAAATGGACGAGATGGTGCGAAGGGCCAGAAAGGAGAGAAAGGTTATGGAGGATCCCGAGGTCGTCCCGGTGATTCCTTAGAAGGTATTCCCGGAGCTCCAGGTGCTCCTGGTCTACCCGGAGAAGCAGGTGTTCCCGGACGAGATGGCTCACCTGGTTTCCCAGGACTTCCTGGAGAAAAGGGAGATATCGGTGGAAGATGTACTCAATGTCTTCCTGGAATCAAGGGAATCAAAGGCGATCGGGGTCTCGATGGTAGAGATGGATTGCCTGGTGCTCGAGGTCCACCTGGTGAACGCGGATTCCCCGGTGAACCTGGTCTGGATGGTTTACCTGGTCCTATCGGTCTTCCTGGTGCACGCGTATGTATTTTAAGTTTTATTTTGAGAAACATTTATTTACATGTGTTTTAACCCTTTTATGTTTGCAGGGAAAAGACGGAATACCTGGTTCTCCAGGACCTCAGGGAGAACAAGGTCGAGATTGTATCATAACCAAAGATCAATTCAAACTGGAAAAAGGACAAAAGGGTGAAAGAGGTGATGAAGGTAGGCCTGGACCAATAGGACCAGAAGGACCATTCGGAGAAAAAGGAAGATCTGGTAGTCCAGGATTCCCTGGTACCAAAGGAGACACGGTATGAATACATTATTTAATGAAAATATAAAATATTTATGATTTTTTTGTGAATTTTACTAAGTATACTTCTTTTGTATTTATAGGGTGAACGCGGTCTCCCAGGTTTAGATGGTATTCCAGGAAGGCCTGGATTTCCTGGTCAAAAGGGTGAAGCAGGATTAAGCATTAAAGGTGAACAGGGTGACAGCGGTCGGAACGGACATCCTGGCCAGAAGGGTGAACCTGGTTTTGCTGGACTAAAAGGGGATGCAGGTGCGTTGATATGGTTTTATAGCTATGTAAATTTTATAACTTTGTTCTTTTATTCCGTTATACATACCACATTCATCTTCTAAAGTTAAATTATAATAAATATCATATCATACTATTTATAATTGATATCCATGTAGGTCAGTGTCCACCTTTGAGCCTCAAAGAACTAGCAGTTGGACCACCTGGAGATAGAGGTCCAAAAGGTGAGCCAGGTTTACCTGGTTATGATGGACCGAAAGGTGATCGTGGTTTCACAGGAGAAACTGTAAGTGTTTTAAGAATAGTTTAAAAAGCGTACGCAGTTGACAGTTTAAGCATATATATATATATAATTTTAGGGTCCTCCGGGACCTATTGGTCCTGTTGGAGCTCCAGGACAAACCGGACCCAGAGGATTACCAGGACCTCGTGGAGAAAAGGGTAATACAGGACCTATGGGATTCCCTGGTGAACCTGGTATGATAGGTCCAAGAGGATTACCTGGATTTAATGGACCGAAAGGTGCTAAAGGAGAAGCAGGAATATCGATGAAAGGAAGTCCAGGTTTACCCGGACCCCAAGGACCTAAGGGAGACAAGGGTTTATCTGGACCTGTTGGAAAGGATGGTCCAGTAGGATATTCTGGTTTACCAGGAACTCCGGGAGAGAAAGGTGATGTAGGAGAACCCGGATTAAATGGAATTCCTGGATCTCCTGGAGCCAAAGGAGATACTGGACCCATTGGTCCTCCTGGACCACAAGGTATCATGGGTACACCTGGTACAGATGGGCTTAAAGGTAAGTTAAAATTAATGTATCTATCTTTTCATTTGATCTCTAAAAAAATTATTTTAATGTTCACGAAAATGTTTAAGGTGAACCTGGATTACCTGGTGAACCTGGAAGAACTGGTTTGCCTGGATTACCTGGTGTAAAAGGCGATATGGGAGTGCCGGGTATTGATGGCGCCAAGGGATTCCCTGGACGTAGAGGACCACCTGGACTGCAAGGTAACTTAAAAAAAGAGATTGACGGACTTTTTTGTGTCTTAGAGAGATTACTATATTTTTTGCATGTCTTTCATAAAACGTTATTTTATTTTTATAATTTGTATTAAGGTCGACCTGGTCGAGATGGTGCACCTGGAATGAAGGGAGATCGTGGTGAAAAAGGATTGCAAGGTTTCCCAGGTATGCCCGGCATGGACGGAAAGCCAGGTCGCCCTGGAGACATCGGACCTAAGGGTGACATTGGTTTCCCGGGAGAACCAGGACCCATGGGTCCGATAGGTTTAGAAGGCGAAAAGGGAGATCGTGGAGATCAAGGTTATGATGTAAGTGTTTAACTATTTATTGACAGTAGAATAAGATATATTTTGTTTGAATATGTGACAGATTATTTATTTTTTGGTGCTCGTTTATTAGGGTCAAAAAGGTGAACCTGGTCAAGTGTCGGAGAAAGGACAAAAGGGTGAACCTGGAATGCCGGGTATTCGTGGACCTCAAGGACCACCTGGATTAGACGGTCGAGATGGTGAAAAAGGAGATGCTGGTGAACCTGGTTATGGTAGAGATGGTCCCACAGGAGACAAGGGAGAGCCTGGTTTACCTGGCAGAGATGGAATACCCGGAGAAAAGGGAGACAGAGGTGATATTGGACTGAGTGGCTTGCCCGGACTAAAGGGTGACATTGTAAGTATCATTTTTGTTGTCCATATTCTAGTCTCTTTGTTATATTTTACTTGTTGTTTATCACGTTCGTCTGAAGAAAAATTAAAATTAATTTAGCCATTAAATCTCATTGAAAAATGTCTTGTTAGGGATTCCCTGGACCTGTAGGAGAACCCGGAATACCTGGATTAGATGGTATAGATGGAATGAAAGGAGACGTTGGCCCTCCTGGAATGGCTGGTTTCCCTGGATTAGATGGAGAAGTAGGCCAGCCTGGAAGACCTGGATTTGATGGACCAAAGGGAGAAAGAGGACCTGAAGGTAATTTTGGGATTCAACGCTCATAATATGTGCTTTATTATGTTATAATCATACATAAATATATCGTGTATTTCTTAGGACTTGAGGGACCACCTGGATATTCTGGACCTATGGGTGAGAAGGGAGATCGGGGTCCTCCTGGCTTAACAGTCAATGTTAAAGGAGAAAAAGGAGAACCCGGAAGACCAGGGTTCCCTGGTTTAGATGGAGAGAAAGGAGATGTGGGATTGCCGGGACCCGTTGGTTTTGTCGGTGAAAAGGGTGACAAGGGAGAGTACGGTGTTCCAGGATTGGCAGGACTCCCAGGACCTCAGGGAGAGAAAGGTAAGTTTCTTTCAAATATTTAAATTCTTCTACGTTCTACTTTTCTATAACTAAGACATGACAAGACATTTTTAATGTGCAGAAGTATAATTTTTAATGAAATGTTAGTATCGCAGAAATATGAAGATATTAACTGGTTAAAAAAATTAATTTGCAATCTTGCAGCATCGACGTAATGAATCGAATATTCAAAATTGTTGCGCAATACTGGATTTTGAATTATTTTTTCTCATGTTTCTTCACATTATTTGTAGGTGATCGTGGACCATTTGGCCCTATTGGTCCACCTGGATTAACAGTCAAGGGAGAAAAGGGTCTTCCTGGTCTGCACGGAAAACAAGGTAGAGACGGCTATCCTGGATTACCGGGAGCTAAGGGAGAAAGAGGTTTGCCTGGATTACCAGGATTGAAGGGTGATGCTGGACTTCCTGGTCCTTTCGGCCCTCCTGGTCTGAAAGGTGATATGGGTCTACCTGGTCCTACTGGATTGCCAGGAAGAGATGGACCAAGTGGCTTAGATGGAATACCAGGTGCGATAGGTGACAAAGGTGACAAGGGAAACCAAGGTCCACCAGGACTTTTCGGCGCTCCGGGACAAAAGGGAGAACCTGGTTTGCCTGGTAAGTTATTAAATTTGACTGACTATACGCGAAATTCATCATTCCTCTTACTAAATTTTATCATCTACTTTAGGTCGCGATGGTTTGCCTGGAATACCAGGAGAGAAGGGTGACAGAGGATGGGAAGGTAGAGAGGGATTGCAAGGTCTTCAAGGAGAAAAGGGAGATAGAGGATATCCCGGTGTAGATGGACAAATGGGATTGTCTGGTCTTGACGGAGAGAAAGGAGACAAGGGAGATGCTTGCTTAGCTTTACCTTCGGAACGCGGAGAGAAGGGTGACCGAGGCTTCCCCGGTAAAGAACTCGGCTTTTTTCATTATGTACTTGCCATGATTATATCAATGCATTTTTAACGTGAACATTACTTTCAGGACCTGTTGGACCTCCTGGACCTCCTGGTCCTAAGGGTGATGCAGGTCAGCCTGGATTCCCAGGAATGGATGGTCCCAAGGGTATGACCGGATTTGCCGGACCTCCTGGACCACCTGGTCTTAGAGGTTTGCCAGGTTTGCAAGGACCTCCAGGACCAACTGGTCTTACGGGACCTATTGGTCCACCTGGTGTTCCTGGTGAAAATGGTCTCCCATGCGAAGCCGCTCCCGACTATCTCACTGGTATTCTGCTCGTGAAGCACAGTCAAAGTCAATCAGTTCCCGAGTGCGAGCGAGGCCATGTCAAGCTGTGGGAGGGATACAGTCTTCTGTACACCGATGGTGACGAAAGGGCCCATTCTCAAGATTTAGGCAAGTATTTAAATTTTGGCTACACTCGCGTACCGTTACTTTCCGCAGGCCTTCAAAAGATTTCGCACGGGAATCGATGAATCCGATATGTAGTCGGCTCGTGTAGCGAGAGCAATTTCTGAAAGTATGCGCGTGTGCATGCGAGAGTAGCATGTATATGTGTGTATCGGCGACACGCGCCTCCGTAAGCTGAGTGTGAACTCGTCCTATAAATCTCATTGGTAAACAGGTTATGCTGGCTCCTGCGTAAGAAAGTTCTCGACGATGCCCTTCCTATTCTGTGACGTAAACAGCGTGTGCCACTACGCCAGCCGAAACGACCGATCTTATTGGCTGTCCACCAACAGTCCGATTCCTATGATGCCAGTCGAGGAGACAGCTATTGAGGAATATATCTCCAGGTATGCAAAATGATCACTCGCTTGTTCACGCGCCAGTCTGACTGGTCGAGACCAAATGTTTTTATTTATACGAATCGCCTTTAGGAAAAATTCACGATAGTCGCTTGTCATTTCGATTTTTGTCCATCCGAGGGCGCTTCTATCATTAATTATTATAAATTCTTTTTTTGCAATAATCACAGTATCAACTTTTTTCACTTGTTTTTCTAATAAAAATAAAGTATAATTTTTATTTTAAATTATTTTTTATCGCAATTTCATCAACATATATCTATACATTATCATTATCGCGCTCAATGCAAAAAAAGTATGCGAGTATGCAAATAATATTATAGAGTAAAGTTCTTTGCCACTCTCATGAAACGTGCTATTCATTAGTAATTATAATTTTGGAATTCAAGGAAGTAAAGAAGGTGGAAAAAACCCGCAATCAAAACATTCTGCTTTTTAGCAATTTTTTTTAATCGTTGAAGAGTAATGATCAACACTATAAAATGTTAATTGAAAATAGTGCAACAGTGAATGTTCTTGCAAGATTGAATATGGAAAGTCGTCAAAATTGTTTATAACAAATTTTCAATATTATTGATCTAATTAAGTGTAGTGTGTTTGCTTCAATTTCATCATTGAAATAATAAGAAATGTGTGATGTTTAAATTTTCACACGATAATCAACTCACGAACGACTTTTCAGATGCGTCGTATGCGAAGTCCCGGCCAACGTCATAGCTGTGCACAGTCAGTCGCTCAGCATTCCCGACTGCCCCGACAACTGGTCTGGTCTCTGGATCGGATACAGTTTCGTGATGGTAAGCTTGAATATCATATATCAGCGATGTTTTCTCTCGGCTCATCAAATACTAAAACGTCGCATTTTCCGTACAGCACACCGGAGCTGGTTCCCAGGGCGGTGGACAATCGCTCTCAAGTCCAGGCTCGTGCCTGGAAGACTTCCGGGCGACTCCGTTCATCGAGTGCAACGGCGCCAAGGGTCACTGCCACTACTATTCGAACGAGTTCAGCTTCTGGTTAGCGACGATCGAGGACCGCGATCAGTTCCAGAAGCCCGAGAAGCAGACCCTCAAGGCGGGAGCGCTTCGCCAGAGAATATCTCGTTGCCAGGTCTGCCTGAAGAACACGTAATGAGTCGCGAGCATTATTATACACACTGCTGATGCCCCCCCCCCCTCCATCGACCAAGGACACAACACGCACACCGACCGCTCTTGATGCACTTGTGCGCGCGTATTGTTCTCGTCGAACGAGACGAGACGGCTAGATAAACGAAAACCAGCCAACGAAAAGACCCTTCATTTTTTTTCAGAGCCCGGTGTTGAGAATAAAAGCTTGACAAAAGAATTAGCAATCGCGAGAAGGAACGTAAAGAAGGAAGACGAACGAGAACGAAAGCAAATTACAAATAGGGGCTTCCCAAAGGAGGCTCCGCACCTCGTTACCGCTTCTCATCTCTGCCTCTTCTCCCCCCCCCCCCTATTTTTTCATTCTATCTGCAACCCCTTTGACATTTCCTTCTCACTTCGCGCCGTTCTTTTCTTATTCATCCACCCTTGCCCTTGTACACCTTTTACCCTAGACCTTTGACTTCACCTCTCATCTCTTCCTTTCTCTCTCTCTCGTTATCCTTTTTTTCCTTTTGCTATTTTTATAATTACAGACTAAGTGCCTTAGAATATTATTTAGCATGTAAATTAAAAATATATATATATATATTTGTATATTTATATATTGCGTACGAGTCTAGCCAATGAGAAAAAAAAATATAAGAGGGACTAAGTCCTCGTTATCATTCTAACATGGACACTGCCTTATCAACATCCATCTATATACTGTATATTTTTAATATAAAAGAAAAACGAAAAACAAATGTTAGCACGGTAATCTCGTATGACACCAAATATTTAAATACATAGGTATTTTTGCTACGTAGTCAATGCCGCTGTATATCTTTAATTCTATATTATATACCTGTGATCGAAACGCGCAATGAGATAACACAAAAGGAAGAAAAAACAGAAAGCAGAGCTGTTACTAGATTTGATTCTTGTCATTGCTTTTGTGCGCTTCGGACACTCGTTCTAAGAGACATGCACGCGTCGGGAGAACGAATTTATTTGAAACGAGGAAAAATTGAGGAAATCTAATGTTAAACACGTTTTTACGAATAAAAAAAGATCTATTATGTACATTATATCCGCTAATCTATGCAGCCAGTGCCATAATAATTAACTTATCGTTCGCCATTACTCTCAGTTTTTGAAATTCAAATAAATTTCGCTCTTGCATACCGTTGAAGCTTCATATGTAAACATGTTGTATCTCGCATTTCGTGCATTTATGCAAATTGAAGTTTCACGTCTTCGAAAAGAATATTTGATTTAATGTTATGAAAAGATTTTTTATACGCTGATATATTACAAAGTTGTATGATCAACAAAGTCAAATTTCACATAAACCTGTGTGTCGTTCAACGTCAATTTCAGATTCTCCATCACTAGTCACTAGTGATTTACAATCTAAACGAGATGTTCATTATCTCTAACGTAGAAATACAAATTTTTAACTCTAAAAAAAAGAAAAGCAATACGCGGTCACTCTCTCTCTACGAATCACTGCCGGGACTGAATTTGATTTTGTCGACTGTACCGGATATTTGTTTGTGCGTAGTCGTAATCGTTTAGTTCGTATATAATGAAGCCAGGAGATTTAACGTCAAAACTACTTGAAATAACCTTCTTTCAGGAGATCTACTACGATTGTAAAAGAAAAGCTATATTATATATAATATATAAAGAAAAATTTGTAAATTAAATATTATAAAGTAATAAAGTCGCGTTAATTTATTTACTCGCCCAACCATATATGTACAAACAGCTGTCAAAAATCACAGGAAGTCGACTCTTAATCAGCCTCGTCGCGTTAATTTGCCATATTATAATGAGAGATTAATAATGAGAGATATAATCGATCGTTACACAAGCTGCACGGGTGCAAATGTTAATCTTATGCGAACGTTAATAATATCGTTCATCGAGCGCAAACAGCAAAGTGCAGCAAACGCTGTTTACGCGCAGATCGGACAAGTATATAGCGCACGTGCGCAACTACACTGCACACTGCTCTAGAAATTAGCATTTTATTTTTCTGAAAACTCGCGTGGTTTGCAAGCGCTGCTACAAAGTCGCCGAATCGTAAACACGGTTGGCAAATATTTTGCTGTGGCTATACCGTACACGCCTCTAGAGAATGTCATTATGATGATGATGATGATGATGATGATGATGGAAAAAAAGAGCCGCGGGCGAGACGATCAACGACGAGCCTCCGGAACTAACGTGCGCGCGTGTGCAGACGAGTGTGGCTCCTCTTACTTCTTCTGCGCATTTATTTCAATCGAAATCCGGATAGTCAGCATTCCACGAAGAAAATCCCTGTCTCTTGGCGAGAAAGTTATATTATGGCTCCGATAATCTCAAGCCCTTGTCTCTACGCGATCGCGACCAGTCGATTATTATGCTCGCACTTTGCATTGGTAATGAGCCGAGATAATTCATACGCGTCTTATCTATTTTCTGTGGTATTCCTCGAAAACAGACCTACGTTCCACGAAGTTTCGTGCGAGTCTAGCCCGAGGCGGTTCGCGGGTTATTCGCTCCACAGCATCTAGCTCCGCCAACTACAGACTCATTAAGATCTCTGCTATGCCTATATAGACGTTGGCAGAGAGAACACGAGAAAATCGCCTGATGTGTTTCCCGGAGCGTATGGCGCTGAAATTTCATTAAAAACCGGACTAGACGCAGTACCCATCTATATATATATATACCCATCTCTAGTCGAGATGAATTTAAAATCTTTCAGTACAACACACACATATTGTATACGCTACAAAACGTTGGCGCAACGTCAGAGCCTCGCGCAGGACGCGCATAAGCTTGTTTGTTTCGCAAAAAGCGCGCGACTTTGAAAAGGGGAGAAAAACAAAAATGAAAAAGAAATAAACCAAGTAGTATGTATATAGCGCGCGCGTGGCGATATCACGTCTGTTTAGCATGCGGCTAATTATAAAAGAAGGCGTGGAGCCGATCTGACCAATCGGACCGGTTCATTCGTCGATCCTCCGGCCTTCGCGCCTCTCGGTGAGATCGGCAGCGGGAAGCTCTCCACGATCCTGCCACTAGCGCCGACGATCAGTTGATATTCAAAACCGAGCGAGTGCGATCGTTATCCTGTCCGTGGGTCCGGCATCGAAGCTGCATCGTTGAAATAAGAGAAAAAAAGGGAATTGACACGTCACAGCTGTTCGAGAAAGTACCGATCGATCGAGAGAGAAGTTTCTCGAGTTGGTTGGTGCCGATTTTTCGATTCGGAGTAACGATCTCTGCAAGTTTGTTTGTCGCGAGGAGGCGGACGAGAGCTGGGTTTTCCCGCTGACTGGATTTGTTTTGATCGGTTGTTTTGTTTCAACTTATCTCGTTGAAAATGTCGTTTAACGCGCGTGAGGGATGGAACGTCCAGGCATCCCTGATCGCCAAGAGGACTCACAACCCCATCAGGTCCATCGTGGAGAATATTGTTGTCGAGCCGAATCCTGAGAAGCAGATGATAGCTCTGTCCATTGGTAAGTGATTTATGTTGAAAGTAATCGTAGCACTGACTCAAAAGTTTATGTAAACTCTGTAAACTAGTTTTCGAAGTATTGTAAAAATATTTGAAACTCGAGTTGACTTGTTGAAGCAGGTGATATCAGAATTATTAGTAGACCGAGAGTGTCATGGGCAGAAATAAAAAATTTAATTGAGGTAGAAGTTGGTAATATGGAAAGCAAGTGATTTAGAAATCTGGAAACTGGAAAGTTCGGCGCACATATGCCGACGGCGCTTGAATTCGATTAAGTATTGGCCGCCCAAATGGAATATTTTCGTTGATTTAATAGGCTTAAATTATAGTCACGTTTTAATTTTCGCGTTAAAGATTTTTATTTTATTTTACACGAACACATCGGTTAGATATTTTAAAACCTTTTTATTGATACTGACATGCGAAACGCAGCACGCGTCGCATTTTGTAAAAATATTGCCCGCAATTTAAAGTGTATTTTCATTAACTACTAACAACACTTGAACACTTGTATAGAGTATTATAACTGAGTTCAAAGAAAATAAAATACTAACGACAGATAACAATCGACGTTAAAATATTTAATCTCCACAACATTATTACCGTCAAAAAAACCATGACGTGCAAATTCAAAGTTACATAAAGAAAGGTGGGCTATACAGACACAAAGTAGATTAAAAGAACAGCTCGACTTGGCACACTGTTTAACAAGTCAATTTCAATCAAACGTTAAGCGCGCACTCATTAATAGGGCCGTCACAGTGTGACTCTCCTCGACTGGAATTTCGGTCTGTTGCCTCCATCGCGTAAATGGATGTTTGCGCGGCGCATTAAGCGACGCTCGAAATGTTTTAACGCACGCGCGCGCATAGGTATTAGAGACCGAACGATCGTCCTTATCGATCAATCGTGAATAGGGCTATACACTGCTGGTGCTGTGTACGCACGGCCCTCGAAAATGCCGTTCTGTGTGCTTCTTTGCAAATTTGCATAGAGCGCCGAGAGCTGACGCTCTCAGCTGCTGCTCGTCGGCTTTCGACGTTTCGGCTTGTCTTTGACTGCGTTATGTATAGCTTTGACGGTATGTATTAGTGGATGGATTGAAATGCCTGATGGGAATTCGGCCTGGGGATATTCCGAATGGTTCTGCTTGTTATACTTGAAAGCTTCCGTCTGTGATAGGAATTTTTTGGTCATAGGTCTGTGTTTGAATTACGAACGATACGTACTATTGTGGAGTTTTCGTTTTGGATGAAGAATTTTCGCACCTATAAAAATGGAAATAAATTAGCGGGCCGTGCATATTTTTCAGCGAAAGATGTATTTTATAACTCAGTAGCACTCGGAGTTCAAATCTTGGGAACTGGAATAATATTTATTCCCTCAAAGCTTTTTCTTGCAAAGAAAGCGCAGTATTGACTTTCTGTCAAACCTCTGTCTATAACCCGCTTTATTGACTCTTGCGTAGACATGCAAGAGTTTTGAAATCAAAGTACGCGATAAAATATTTTTTCACCCTCGACTATACTACGTTGTCACGTTTCAAGAATATTTATATTTCGTAGAAATTTATGATTCGAAGAACATCGTATAAAATTGGATTTAAAATATAACCGGTGGTAGCTAACTTTATTTTCGATGTGAAGATTTCATTATTTTATACAAACCTAATAATATCATGTAAGAGCAAACTTCAATCATTAATTCGGGTCAGACGAATATAAGCGACATTTATCACATTCATATAACTGCATCAACTCTATTGAATTGCGAATAATAAATGCGAATAATATTTTAAGGTGACCCGACAACATTTGGAAATTTGAAGCCAGCGAGAGAGGTGATCGAAGCTGTACAAGAGAGCGTCGAATCTCAATTGTACAACGGCTACGCTCCGAGTACTGGTAAGTAATATAACGCAGAGGGTGAAGTGTGCTTTCAGTTCCCTCAATAGGAAACCTTACGCGATATTCCTCACCGCTTTTGCGTTAAAAATCGCGTAAATTATAAAACTCGCCAAATCGTTTTAAAACCAACAAGTTTTCATCTACTATAAAATCACTTACTCGCATCCTGCTACAGGTTACGAAGAAGCGAGGCGAGCGGTAGCCGAATACAGTTCGACCGACGACCTCAAAGTGGAAGCCAAAGTGAGTAACTCTCCTGATACAATAATACATTCATTTCAACGCGAAAAAAGGACTTTTGAAACAAGCCTCGTTGTTTACGCGTCTACACGACTAGACGGGTAATCAGCGTCACGTTACAAGGATAAAGGTATTACGAAATATTTCGTCTCTTTAGCCACGACCCCTAACAAGGCACACGAAGCTCTCCGGGCACTCGAGAGCGCGACCCCTTATGAGCGAGCTTCGCTCTTAATAGTCCTCGAAACTGCAAGGGTTAAGACAAAGCGAGGAATTTTTCACAAACTTCTTCCGCAGACTGAAAACCTCTTTAGCTCTCGGCGACGCGTACGTCGAGAAAAAAATGCGTGCGTAATAAATGTTCACGTGTGAATAAATCCAAACTGCCTCGCGTCCTTCTCTCTCTTTCTTTTTTAAATTCGACTTTTTTTTTCAACTTTGTTCGAGGTATATAAACTCAGCCAACTGAATTGTACCTGAAATTAATAGCATCAGACGCGTGCGCGGGAAGCCTTCAGCTGCGAACAATCGTTAAAATATTTAAGAAATTCGTGACCCAGAATGTTCCGGAACTGCGCCTCCACTTATAAAGGGGTGTGTGTATACGAGTATATGCATCCTCTCTCCAGTAGATGAAATAATGATAACGTGAGATGTTTACAACTCGAGAGATGCTATGCTTTGCAACCGCGATGTAAATATTGAACAGCGGGAAAAGCGAATAACTCGGTCGGTGTGTTCTTGAGCGATGCAAATTGCCACGTAAATAAGTGACGCACGTTATAAGGATGATCGATACAGTTTTCGATCTACACAAAAAGGCGCTAAACGAAGGTAAACGATTTTCAGGATGTAATCCTGTGCAGCGGCTGTTCATGCGCTCTGGACCTCTGCATCACGGCACTGGCTCGCGAAGGCCAGAACATCCTCATACCACGCCCGGGCTTTTCGATCTACCGAACTCTCGCCGAGGGACTCGGCATCACCGTCAGGTCCTACAACCTTCGCGTGAGTAAGCCAATCAACGCTCCTGCAGCTAGTCCATTGTCTCGGCGCACAAACGAGATTTTCCTTTATTCTCTCCGTCTCGCTCTCTCTCTCTCTCTCTCTCTCTTCATCCTATATATGTATACGGCAACAGAGCTCACCCAGCACGTGCTCAGTCTTTGCAGCGAAGGATATAGATCTCGCGGATATTAATATGAATTATCTGTTCAGCCGGAGCTCGGCTGGGAAATCGATTTGGACGACTTGGAGGCGCAGATTGACGAATCTACCGCAGCCATACTCATTAACAATCCCTCGAATCCCTGCGGCTCCGTCTTTAGCCGTGAGCATCTGTTGGATATTCTCGACGTCGCCGCCAAGTATTACGTTCCTATCATTGCCGACGAGATCTACGAACACATGGTGAGTACTTTTTGTTGAACGATATCGATCGTAACAATTTTTCGCGACGCCTTTAAATCACAAAACAGCCTCTATATGGAACGAATGGTTTTAACGCGATTATTATCTCTGGCGCATCGGCTGTAAAAAAATTACCGCCGAGTTTTAAAGCGATTTGACCGCGCAATTTTCCAGAAAGTGCAATTATACTCCTATATATTCGCGAATTCATAACGCGCCGTGTATTTTCGTCCGCAATAACGTGCAGTAGCACTCTCTCTCTCTTTCTCTCTCGGTACGTTAACCTTTTCTCTTATTGATTCAAGCCAGCTGTTATCGTGTAAAACGTCAGAGAGACCTCTCCCGGCGTAGGAAAGATCGCGAGGAAACGCTTTAAGCGTAATCAGTCACGGACTGACGATTCGTATTTTCGCAGTTCCGTGCCGGCGGTCTTCGCGACGGAAATCAATTACGACGCGCTGCGGATCGATCACTGAGTTTTTTTCTACCTTTTCGACACACGGCTCTGTTATTGCACGCGAAAAATAAAACTTTCGTAACGCTGTTATATACCTTATATTATATTATATTCTATGATTATCACATTTGACTTGGTTTCTCTGTCTCACAGGTATTTCCCGGGAGGAGGTTTTATTCGTTAGCGTCCTTATCGAGCGAAGTTCCCATTCTGTCTTGCAGCGGACTGACGAAGAGGTAACGTCATTTATTCAGAGCTTTGGCCCGGAAAATGGAATCTTTGTTATTCCGACTTTCAAAATGCTGAATAAACTCTCCCTCGTTCTCTCAGGCTGACGGCATTATAGAAATGAGGATTTGCCTCTACTTTTCCAGATATAAACAAGCTCTCGTTTCATTTTCATGCAGATTGTCTGATAAAAGGAGAATTATTTCATAACTTCCTATTCGATATTTCTGCGTAAAAATAGACTTGTATAAAGCTATACGCAATTTTTAATCCAATTATACTCGTCGTTTACATTGCAAACAGCACGAGTTACGTAGTTAAACAAAGCGCTTTTGCAATATTCGAAAAACAAATGCGCATAACATACCAGCCAATGAAAATTTAACTCTACTGTTTTCAGGTTTCTGGTACCAGGCTGGCGAATGGGCTGGATCATAGTTCACGACCGGCAAAATATATTAGACAAGGAAGTAAGTAGATACGGTAGCAAATCAAGTTCATATCGGTACGCGATGATCTCCCTCTCTTACTTGAAAATAAGCCAGAGTTACGCGCGATGGAACAGCGGGTGCCTTCGCGAGTATAACTCCGAGCTGCGTTAAACGAGGCGATTAGAGTAAATTTTCTCTCGGCGAAACTTTAATTCGTCATTAAACTTGCTCGCCATAACTCCTTCTTTTCTCCTCTTCTCCGTTGCTGAGGACGACGATGTTTCTATCGCGCACAGTTTCGCGCAGCTCCAGTTCTCGCGAGAATTAAAAGAAGAGCACCTCTCGAGCTCGACCTCTCTCGGCTTCAACTTTCCGTAATTAATTTAGGGGGAGCTGCGATCGTTAATAGCATCTCGGGCAGCCGAGAGATACCGAGAGAATCGCGAAATTGACATTGTTATTAACAACGCCTGGATACTTCTCTTTACAGATAAAAAAGGCGCTGCAGTGTCTCAGTCAACGAATAATCGGAAGCAATACCATAGTCCAAGGAGCACTTCCGAAGATACTTAAAAACACACCCCAGAGGTTCTTCGACAACGTCGTGCAGACGCTAGACGTAAGTGCAGCTATGGTTTTACGTATATAATTATGCGATACTCTGTAATACTCTACTAATCAAAGTAATTATGCGCGAAGACACGAATTAGAGCAAAATTGCACGGTAGTACACAGCTAGCGGCGGCAATGCACCTTGTGTGCTGGACGAAACTAACATAATGCAGGCTCCTCGGGTAGATGGCACTAGAATGCACATAATTAACATGTTAATATGATACATTACAGCTGGGCTGTAACGTAGTGCTACAGCTCGCGGTATTAACATAGTTAACGCGTAGTTTGAGTCTCAATTATAGTTTGTCGGCAGTATATTCGGAAATTTGAAAATTTCGCGGAAGCAATAGACGCTGATTGGACGAATTAGCTCAGTTCAACGACAAATCATGCTCATATATACTTCGCGTAAAAATCAATGTCGAAACATAAACGCGCCTCATATCGTCAACTTATTACAATACCCATTATAAGCGTTAAATTTCGCTGGATTCAATGGTAGTCGTATAGCGAGTATAATTAGCTTGACGACTGCGTTTGTCCCAGCGATATTACACGTCTCGAAATTCATTGTGGCGTTTGCATGCATTAAAATGAATTCGCTGCAGTATATACAGCATCGCGCGCCGCGCGGAGCCGGAATTACGCCGGCGCATACATTAATTCAGCCTTGTTCAACGCAAACAACCTTACCAGTTAGCCAAACTTGCATGGGGATGTGTTGCGTGCGTATATAGATATACGTATACGTGGCAGTATATATACGCGTGGCGTGACCCGGCTTTCTTTGTACGAACCTCTATACACTGTAGACTTGCGAATTATGCCCCGCTTAATTAGCATATTTTCAGTCGTGATATATTGTAATACGTCTGCGTGAGCTGTTGTCAATTTATGTAATATTAAAACGCGCTTGGTATACGTTGTAATGATCATTAAATATTTTAACGAGATGATTACGTGTAATTATATACTTACGTATTATTTTGCATTTGATGAATTTGCAAATAAATTCAATAACATATACAAATTCATGGAAATAACGTAAACCAGAACGAATAATACATGAAAAAATAAAACACGCAACGATCGGAAAGCGAGTCTAATTATCCGCAAACCCTCTCTGTAAAGCTTTTCTATTAAACCGTGCGCGCAGCGTCACGCCGTCCGACAGTCCCATATACACATACACACGTTGAAATTTCGTGCGCGCACGTTTCAAGCGTAAAAATTGCAGGTTTCAGCGCGGGTCATTCGCCGATCGGGCTCTTCGTACATATAACATACATATATATATATATATATATATATATATATATATACACTTCCGCGCGCTCGCGTTCGACCGTCGGCGGAACCCCTTCGCTAAAGCACGTTCGCTCGATGTAACACAATAATTGGCGCGATCGTACTGAAATATCAGCTCATCAAGCAACTGTCCACCTCGTTGAATGGTAGACGGGAGCGAGAGAGAGAGAGAGAGAGAGAGAAATTCTGATGGGACCTGTACGTGATGCTTAAAGCGTTCGTTTGTCGGACAGCTCGCTCTACTCCTCTCTCTCTCTCTGCAGCCGCCGATGGAAGTTTTATTGCCACGGCGGAGACGAGAATACAAAAAGAAAGGGGTTGGAAGGGTATTAAACGATGAGATAATGAGCTGCCGTGGAGCGTGAAAATATCGACGATATAACGAGCTTATTTTTCGTTGGCAAAGTTTGCGGGGATAACGTTGAATTTGGAGGATTTATCACGAGTTGCCTTGTTACCTAAATAGTGTACGCGTGTATAATCAGCGGATGCAAAAAAGCGGTTCACGCAATCGATCCGGTACGAGAGACTCGTTGAAACGTTACGTTAACAAATATCCGCACGCGTATATAAAATACGCGTCCAAAGACGCAGACGTCATAGCTTTATTCGAAAAGCACAATACATTATATCCCAGAAGAATAAGCGTCTCTCTCGACTATTGGACATCCATACGTCCAGGAAGCATCGAACATATTTATTTTACTCTCGAGAGCGACGTGTATATACGCGGTACCACCATACGCGCACACAACAAAAGAAAAGAGCCGCAGTAGAGAAACATAACAAAACGAGAGAGCAAAAGAAGCGCGATAACCCAGTTTCGGAGAAATGCAGGTTTATAGCTACTGTTCCCTCTCGCTCGCGTTTCGACGTCCTGCTACAGGCCAGTTATCCGATCAGACGACCGCGAGTACACGACGTATATATACATACACAACATACACCCCCCGCGAAGTTGCCGCTGCTGCTGCTGCTTTTTCACGAGTATATACAGAAACGCGCGTACTAACGACTCTGATGTGTTATCGACAGGCTCACGCAACGCTCACCTACAACTACATCTCGAAAATTCCAGGACTCAAGCCCATTATGCCAGACGGAGCGATGTACATGATGGTAAGCTCGCGTGAATTTTTCTCCATTCTTTTTTCGCGGGCTTCGGTCCCACTCGTTCGCTTATACATCTATATATTTCGGCTTTATTGATCGCGACGGCGAGACTGAGTCTCGCCGTGTGCTACGGTCCGTGTTCATAATCGAATCTATGATTTACACGCAGGTACACATCGACCTGCCGAGCTTTCCCGAGTTCAATACCGAGCTTGAATTCGTGCAGCGGCTGCTCGCTGAGGAATCCGTGTTCTGTTTGCCTGGACAGGTGAGCTTTCGATTTTGAAACGTTTGTTTTTTTCCAGCCAAGCTTCGGTCGATTGCAATAACGTATTTCTCGCTTTACAGTGCTTCGACTATCCTTCGTACATGAGGCTGGTGATAACGGTGCCGCAGGACATGCTGGAGGAAGCCTGTCTGCGAATCCAAGATTTTTGCTCAAGGCATAACGTAAAGAATTACCTGAGGAACTCCATCGGTAGCGTCGAAATCCGGTATTAATTGCGGATTTTCCCGCTGATGTATAATAAGCCAGGATTAATAGTCTCGCGTTTCGAGAGTGGTGGCTCTCTCGTTCCGTCGTCAAAGGCCGATGATATATATGCAAATTCAATCTGGAACTCTAAACATTGCAAGATGAACGATGCTTGTAGTATCGTCGAATTTCATTTTTGAAATCTGCAGCATTTGGAACTGAAGGCTTCTCGTCGCGTAGCGTATGTACTCGCGATATTACTTTTATCCTCATGTAAATACATCGAGAGAGTAAAGTTGACATTAATGTAAAATATATACCGAACATGTTATATGTATAGTTGGAAAAGCATCAGATTCGATACCGCGTTGAAGAATATTGTGTACATAACGATACGTGCATAACTGGATGAGACTGAAATGCTGACTGTTGTATTATTGCATACTATATAATACGGACGATCTATTTCAAATATTTGAGCTGTACACTCTAGCCGATTATGTTTTTACTTGAAAGTAGTTTATACTGATATTGCATCATCTTCTTTAATACGCTATCGATGATTACGGCTCATTATTGTACGATAAGTATAAATATCATGGTGCATGTGGCTTTGTTCTGAATCATATACTTTGCCATCAGAGATTGTTGAGAATTTTAAGCAATTATATAGACAATTTGTACATATTACATATATTGTTAATTTAATTAACACTGTAGCGAAGAAAAATACAAAAAAAAAATTTTAACCTCTGTCTTGAACACTTAGTCCAGTAGCCCATGATTATTCGTTATTTGCTGTACGTAAAATATCAAGCGCGGACCACATGACATTTACTGAGTCAAACTAAGAGATGCTGGAAGATAATGTTTCGGAAATGAAAGCTAACTCTACACCCACACTCTCGAGAAATTCGCGATTTTCGAGCCCAAGGAGTCGGTGTGCCAAAATAAAAAGTACATGGTTTTCTTCGTTTTTTCGTGCTCTTTGAGCCTATGTAGGTTAGATTAGGCCTAGACCCCGCCGGGACATCGAAAAAGCTCCAGAAATACGCGATTTAAGTTGCGGCGATATTTCAGGATTCGAAAGTACCCGAAGCGTCAGCAAGCAATCCGAAAAACTAACACAACGAATAGTTTTGTTTCTACGAACTGGAAGCCTTTAACGGCAAGAGTTGCATTTGAAGTACGGCCAAAGATTAGTCAACAAAGCGTTATGCAATGTCACCGGCGCCGGTGCTGCACGACAGACTCTATCGAAAATCGAAATCAGAGAGCTTGCATAGGCCGTATAGTGTACCGGAGCGCCAGCACAAAGAGCAACAATGTAACCTCAAGAGAAACACAGTCGTTACACGCTGCGCACAAGTATATATATGTATAAGACAAGCAAGTCTTGGGCGTCAGGCTGTCTACGTGCAAATGAATGCAGCCGATAACTCGGGGGAAAGGGCTTTGCGCCATTGTGCACGACTTGCACTTACTCAAGGGGGAGAGAAGAGGAGGCTCATTATCGCAGGGTGCATTGTGTCATCTCGACGAGACTGCAGTGTAGGGCAATAACTCGCGCATCGCAAGATATTGTACCTTTCCTGTGGGGGAGAGAGACTAGCTTTTTTTACATGCTAGCTCTGTCTTTTTTTACTCGTCGGCGAGGACGCTCTCGCGTTGTATCGCGCGTCGTTTCTACAGTATACTGGCTCTTGCTTATGGTTTTTCTGTGTATTACGCGTGAGCGCTACGTGGCTTTAGACGTTTTAGAGATGATCATTTAGTTTTGACTAGTTTTAATTATTAATATTTTAAAATGTCATTTGACGCATCCGCAATCTCCTTTATAAAAAAAGCTCGAGAGCGATTTTAGTACTTACGCACAGCTAAGATAACGGTATGCGAGTTTGCGGAATTTTCCGGCTCTACGGTTTCAGACTGGCAAAGATAGATGGCGTACAGGCACTTTCCTACTTCCCTTATCACTATCTAGGCACATAGTGGATTAATAGCGGCGGACAAAATAGAAATAGCCTTGCTGAGCCTGCTGCTTGGGCTGCTTATTCTATAACTGCAGCTGATATGAGTTTTCGTTCAACGTTGTGGTATTTCATTTAATGCTATATTATAAAGCTACTTCAGCCCCTTATTCTTCATCGCTGAGAGTAATTTTCGCTTTATCCTCTAAAGCGCGTTGAAACTTCAATAAAGAACGTGTAATGCAATTTTTGCCTCAGTAGGTCGAGAGGTCGTAGAAAACTTAAAAAGACGTCGCATTTCTCTTTTGTCGAAGCTTTTCTAGCGCGTGTCAAGACTAATGAATTCTCTTAAAACTGTGTGTGGTTGCAGCGCGAGAGGAAAGTGGAAACGCCGAAGTATATATCTGTATATGCACTTACTTTAACGGAGCGGAGTAGAGTATAATCTCTAATGGATATCCATTAGATATCGACAGGATGTTAACGCTTCGTGATAATAATTCAGCGTTCGCGCGTTTTAGGCGATATGGGTGTGTATGTATACTATATATATTATATAAGCGAAGGTCGATACTGTTGTAAAATAGTATACAAGAGCGTGTAGGTGTTGAAACATAATACGCACATCGCATTACGCTCATTAAAACTTGATAAAATTTAGGTTTAATCAAGGGTCTGTAGAGTTTTCGATGATTTTATACTCGAAGTATTTGATTCAATCAGCTGACAAAAAAGAAACTTGAACGTTTTTCGTTCATCTTCCCTTTCCAAACAGTTTCTTCGTTTTTTTTTCTCTCGACTCGACTGTGCTCGGAATATGCCATTTCGAATCCCGCATAATTTTCCACGTAAACGTAATTAAGATCGCATCCCCCGCAATCATAATCCAATTTCGAATTTCCGATTAAACCGCATACACAAGAACTTCATCCCCGCGCATATCGCGTCCCATCAATAATTCATAAACACAGGGCCGTAAAAAAGAAGGACGACCTTCGCCGACCAAGTACGAGCGATAAAGTACAAAATCTCCGCGTGTGTGCATTAGGGCTAGCGAAAATCGTAGGCTCTTTGTCATTCTTGGCGCTGCAAGCTCCCACCCCTCTCTCTCTCTCTCTCTCTTGGAATGAAAAGCGAGCTTCGTGCCTGGACTACCTCGAAAGGCCTCGTACTCGATTATTCGGCGGTGCAGGCTACGGAAAAATAAATAATACGGAAAAATGAGATCATCACCTGCTATTACAGCCCGTCCACTCGCGCGTCCTGAATAAAACTCAGCGAGATATAAAACGATCGATCGGAGCTTTCGATTCGGACTCGCTTAAAATGCATATACGTGCCCACCCGCGCCGCTCTTGGGATTCGAATTTGAGCTGGTCGATTTACGGCCGCACACCGCAATTCTCTCTGTCTCTCGACTCTCTCTCTCTCTCTCTCTCTCTCCCTATACTGTGCTCGTACGCGTATATAGAGGACCGTACGTTTTTGCATAATTTCGTGGCGGCGGTAGTTTACTCAGGACTACTGCATACATACCTATGTACGTACGTGGGCGATAGCACGGCTCGTCACAGGAAGAGCCAAGAGAGCTGTCGGCGTAAAATTTTTCGGCACTCCGACGCGACGGACGATTAATTCCAAGAGAGAGAGAAAGAGCTTTTGCTAGCTGATGTGGGGTTGAACGTGGAATTTCGGTTCGGTGTTTGAGAGCGATTGCGTTGGAGGTGTTGCTTTTTTTTGTAGCGTAATCTAATCAAGTGTGCGGTGATGCTGTAGTTTG
This sequence comes from Pteromalus puparum, assembly GCA_012977825.3. Taxonomy (NCBI): domain Eukaryota; kingdom Metazoa; phylum Arthropoda; class Insecta; order Hymenoptera; family Pteromalidae; genus Pteromalus; species Pteromalus puparum. The sequence goes on from CM053168.1 coordinate 59,262,473, forward strand.
GGATTGGGCTGTATGAAGCTATGGAATAAAGTGGAATTTTGGGCTGATTATGCACGTATTTCTGAATTAGAATTTTTAGCATATGATTAGCTGGACATTATTAGAATTATTATAACTTTAAACATGATACATTTCATTTCACATTTTTCAAGTTTTTTATAATACCGTTTTGGCTTAAAATGTGCTTCAGTCAAGTCTTGAAGCATAAGATGGTTCCTGCAGCTTTTTTCCAGGATGAAAGGTAAATCCATGTCAGCAGAAAAAACCTTTTAGATGGAATGTATGTACATTTAAAAATAGGCTTGATGTACTTGGTTACTTTTCAAGAAAATATATTCATCAATGGTGCATTAGCTCTGATCCAAGTGAATAAGTAAATATCTCTTATATCAAATCGATATTCCAGAATAATCTCGAGAACTAACGACGTTCGTTTAATTTTTTCAACCAAAATCTATGACGTCTTTCATCAATTTCTTATCTGCAGTCAGTTATAGTTTTTGTCCGTGATATCTCTCACTGTATGAGAGGTTCACAAAAACTCGCACATCAGTTTTTATACAGCCAGGGGACGAAGCTTACGTCACACGCCTCCCTTCACGAAAAAAAGACCTGGATAGTATGCGAGCATGTGGAATCAGTCGTGTATTAGTAGTTCCTGTGTGGGAAAGATAGATGGCGCATAGGCAGTTTTACTATAACCGTGATCAAAATATGCGCGCGCAGTGCATGTATAGAGATGTGCTACTCATTCCAAAACAGACTTTTTGGGCCTGCTTATTATAGGCCGCTCCATGTTATAACTGCAACGGTGTCTATCTTATGCGATATTGACGTATTAATTGCACTGGAAACTTTTACCACATCATCAGAATAATAGCTCGCGTCATTTAAATTTTAGCGTAAACTTAACCGCAATCTGTTCGCTAATATTCTCGCTAATAAAGCCAAGCTTATAACCATAGAAACTCCAGATCCCGAGCGTATAAAACATAGATGATCCATATATATATAACAGGAGCAATGAATAGCGTAACATCCCTCTCTGCTCGAGCACGATAAATGCAATTACGATTTTATCAGCCGCCGTCTCGCGCGCGCGTTCACAGCTGCGTTTTGTTGTTACACTGCATACGAGCTAACAAAGCCGCCGTCGCTGCAGGTAGACGCACATGCATATACACACACGTTTACTGAGCTCGTTCTACTCTCCGTCTCCGTCGACATTCTCCCGGGAAACCTTTGAGATGGGCGATTAATTTATTTAGACAAGTTAGATGCTAAAACGCGACGACGGCTCGGTGTGTATATAGTTAGAAGCTGCTATACGTATGTGTGAAGCGATGCCAACCGCCCATGTGCGCACGTTATAAACACACCGGCAGATGTCGTGTGGGAAACTGTTCAAGATCAGGCTGTAACGATGCTTCTATCTCTTTCTCTCTCGCTCTCTTCCTGTGGCGTTTTTTGCTAGAGCAGCGTGTGTTTACGGGGCATTAGGGCAGGGAGTGACGAAGGGTTTGTTAGGCGCCTGTGACTCTTTGTGCAGGATGCTAATGGCCATGGATTTAAAAATAGTCGTCGGCTTGACGTTAACGGGTTGGTTTTTTCGGCATCTGTTGATAGCTGCATGGGCTCGTCTTAATAGTCTTAGGGAAGTCATCTGCAAGCAGTGTCTTGTTTTGGATCGAATTCTGGATTTTTGCGTGAAATGTTCTGAATATTTACTTTTTCATGAAATTACAACGATTCAAAAGAGTCTAAGTCTGATAGGATTTATATAATGAGCCAAATTTCATTAATCGACTTTGAAGCAAGTATCGTCAGTAATTTTAAATGCCGAGTTAATATTAATCGGATCACTCTTTGGATTCGTAATCGGCGCTAAGACTTTAAAAGCTGACGTATTATTACCGATTTATATTTTTATGAAAGTAAATTTTAAGGAAAATTAAAGTGACCGAAACGTAATTTTGTCGCGTAGTTTGCCAAAGTTTTAACAAAAGAAACATTCGTTAAAGTGCTTGTAAAATTTAGTAAAGCATTTTCCGCTTGAAGCAAGAAGCAGACGTACGCTATAACAATATTTAAATTGGAGTTAGCAACGTTTCGTCTTTGCGAGTATAAAGTTTCGCGCAAAGTGTTATATCTCTGTAGCTTTAAAGTGGATTAACTTAATATAAATTATCCTTTGTATTACTGAAGCATTGTTTACTTAAGAGAGAGAAAGAGAGAGAGGGAGACTCTACTTTTTGGTTCATTCGGCGAAGGTCTTCATTACTGCAACTGACGGCTTTCGCGAAACTTCATTGACTTTTCAAATGTTCTTATGATTCAAGTTTAAACTCTGGCCAGGCTGTCCATTCCAAAACTGCTCTGAATCGCATTGTTGTATCCTCGTCGAAATGTAGATCTGCTTCATCCTAACTAACTCATTTGAAATCGTTTGTTTCTTATTTCGACTTATTTCTAGGACGCTTGATGCTTTTCTACTATTACATTTACAATCGTATTTCAGTTTAAACAGCGCAACGCTGTGCATGCAAATGATCTTTCAAAAGTTATGTATTCTTGGAAAAAATTGCTTTTCCTTATTAAGTTTCCATTTGCAATAATGGAGCTTGACATCGCGAGCATAAATAAAAGTGCACGTCAAATATCATTGAAAAGGAAGCTCGCGCACTATGTCGTGCTCGAATGTAAACAGCAGATATCCAGGTTAAAAAGCTTTTTCATTCAAAAAGGCATTTCGAATAAAAAAAAAAAAGTGCAGTCTTTTCGTGAATACCAGGACCGCTCACGGCGCCCTATATATAAATCGTCGATTAACACTATAAAAGTTCTCTTTGCCCGCTAGAGAGTTGAGCTAAGCCGTTCTTATACGCGAAAAAAAACTGTCTTTCAATGCGGGAGGGCGAATCCTTCACCTACTTGACTTGAGTCCGTGTTCTGCGCCGAAAAAAAACTTCACCTTCGCTTTTGTAAGTGCACGAGCTTCTATATGCAGTTCTAGGAATAAAATGTATAAAGTACCACACGCTGAAAGCCATTTATAAATCAATTTTCCGCCGCTTTTTTTTATTTTCCCCGCTGACTTTAAAAATAAACAATAACCCTTCTAATTAATGTTTCTAGTGCGAGAGCCATTGAATTCGAATTCTAAAGCAAACCTCCCCGCTAATTTCCAACTTCTCAAGGGAAAAAGTTTCAATTTCCCAAGCCGCGCGCGCGCGCGCGAAAATCCATATACATTCTCTTCCCGCCTCGTCGCTTCGGCAAAATGAAGTTATTTACAGTCGCCTTTTTGGAAAAAAGGCGCCGAGCTTCAAAGGTTGCCTCTCTCTTCCTCACCCCCCGCGAAAAAGAGCCCTGTCGTACGCGACTCTTTGACCGATACTTCCTGATGACCCAATAAAATTGTACACACCCGCTACGCGTATATGGTATATCGAGTCGAAAGTATATAGAATAGCCGTTTCCAGCTATAAATTTATTTATAGACCGTAAAAAATCTGCGTGACGAAACCAACCAGCGAGCATTATATATATGTGTGTGTATATCAGAAGGGGGAGAGAGAAAAATTGGAAAAAGGACGCCGACGACGAACACAGTATATATCTATATACGTATATATAACGTGCAGAGAACGAGGTACAATACACATACACACATATATGGGGCGGGAAGCGAAGAGACAGAGAAAGGGAGAGAGAGAGAGAGAGAGGCGGAGACGGAAAAACAGGACATCTGGGGCTGCGCGTCGGCGCTCGATTTTCTGCGCGCGGAGTTATCGCGCTGCGGTGTGTAGCGCGAGTGCGACGCGCCCATATACCGAAATGCGGCAGGGAGAGACGATAGAAAGCGCTGGAATGAAAGAATAAAGGAAGCCGAGCAATGGAACAGAAGTAGAAATTCCTATATCTGTTCGTTTTTTTTCGCCCGACGAATAAATAAAATGAAATTCGTGTGCGTATGTAAAGTATATAATTGGCAGACGGGTACACGTGCTCGTAATGCAATCTACTTCTCATTACAGCTGCTCGTGAGTTTTTTACTTTTGAATTAGATCGAGTTCAAATTTCAACGGGATTGTAAAACGATCGATTGGTATTCGTTTTATTGCCTCTGGTCAAATTCGATGCTGATATTTTATTCAATTTTACAAAACGATTTCACGCAATCAATTCATATCGACAGCTCTGCTGAGATGCATATACACACACGTGAAAGTAGAGAAAGAAAACAGGTCTGAAAGAGTTATTCCTATCGATCCTTTACAACTTCAAAGTCCACAAAGAAAAGCAGTACTCGACGCGCTGCACTATACCGTAAAAGCCGTCGAGTTATCTTACGAAACTAATAACAGCCATAATACCGCGACAAAGAAGCAAGCGACGAACCGCCCAGGAAATCAGTGGAAAAACTATCCTCACAATCGAACGGCATAAATCAAGCTTAAATAGAGCCGCTCGCGTATATATACCTGCGCACACTTCAAAATCGAGGAGTATAAAATAAAGGAAAATTCACCTATCTACAGTATGAGAGGAATAGAGAAAGAAAATATACGCTGCAACAACGGCACAACGCGAACTAATGCACGAATCCACGGGGGAATCGACAGCAACAGTTTACATCAGAGAAAAGGAAAAATGCGCCGATCCAGCACAGAATCATCGAACGCTTGCACTATTTTGTTCTCCCCTCGTGATCTCGAGTCAGTGACCCCATATCGACGGATTTTCGGGGGACTAGATCTCTCTCTCTCTGGGTCCCTGTGTGCAGCAGAAGGCACCCCCCGATCATCCTAAGCACACGCGACTCTGACACACGCCCCGTTTTTCTCTCTAGGCCTCAGGCCGAATGCGCATATGGCGGAAACAGCGGCGGCTGGTCTCCCTCCTTGGCGCTTCCCCATCATTGAGCGGTTACTTTTTTCCTCCTTTATGCGCGATAATTTCATTTTACCTCAGGTGGGGTCAAGACGCTCTTCTCTTTCAGGGCGAAGAAAAACGTTGGCTGGCGCGTGTTTCTGATACATATACAAAGAGGGAGAGAGAGAGGCGACAAGTGGGGAAATCTCTCTCTCTCTCTTTTCTGGCCGAAAAAATTGGCCGCTCGTGTGCGTATTATCTATATAGATTGAGACCTTGTTCGTGCGGATATCATCGTGCGCGGCGAATTTTACGGAAGGTTAATTGAACGCTTCATCTTTTTTTTTTATGCCCACTGCTGCAATGATCATGACTCGTATCATCGCGTATATACAAGCAGCTCTTTGTAAGTGTACACTTTGTAGGAATGGTTTAGTGGGAAAGTTTTTCACGTCGAAGGAATGCATTTGCCAAGTGGATATATCGATTCAAAGTTTATTCGCTCCGGGGAAAGCGCCGCGAGTATATACCTTTGTGTGCGAAGGGCTTTTGTGCTAACGCGACGACGACAAAGACAATTTCACCGTCACAATAAATAAAGACCGGAGGAATCGCGTCATCAATTTCATTTTTTTTTCCTGCTGTTTTGACTTTTCGTGAAACTACGGCGGTGACAATGCCGGCAGATTTTGACGAGAAGAAAAGACCGCTTTGTAGGTATCCATTGTATGGTGCCTGGAAGAGCGACGTGTAATTTATGATACATCGACGTGATCGGCGGTGGCTATGTGACGAGGGACCAGATTTTCCCATCGGAAGTTGCTTAGTTTCGAAAGTTGCATTATGACGCGGATGAGGAAGAGCTGTAAATGACACTTGTGTGAATTTAGGAAGTAGTGGAAAATTTGTGTGGCGAATTGATCGTTCTTATAATACTGTGCTCGCTTTAATGTACGAGATTTTAATTTCTTACTCAGGCGCACGAAAGGCCGCGCGGTAATTAAATGTCTCCGATGGCTGTTTTGCATTTTGAAATTGCCCTTTACAAGCACCCTTTGACCCTTTACACAACACTTTTCTTTGCTGCGTATGTCACTTTTCGTAATAACCAGCAATTACAGTTTTTAGATAAGAAAGTCCGGCGAACTTCGTTTCTTTGTGAAATTCTCGAACACGTTATGCGCTTGCTAGAGCCCCAGAAGTTACATGTATTTTTTCAGAAAAATAAAAATCAAAGAGCTCAGCTCGTCTCCCGAGCTCGTTAAACGTTCCGAGTATACGTTCAGGAGAAAAAAAACTTCACTTCGAGCTTAAAAGTCTTAAAGTAAACCCAAGTCAATTAAAGCATTGGAAAAAAATGTTTCTGGCTATTGTCCTCGTAAAACGCTTAATCGCGACTTTCTTTCATCCGAGCACCGACTTAAGCGCGTATTTTCACGAGAGAAAACAATAATTTCAGCTCGGCCACGCAAAACGCACAGCAGAGAGGCGATACGCGTAACTCACGAGTCGGTAACGTCCGGAGCGAGTATACAGTCGATTACTTGGGTCTTACATGTATAGGATAAGCGCTTTACGTGTACCGCAATCTCCATTACGAGCAATCATCCTATCATAATAATATCCTACCTTCAACCCTATTACTGTGGCCGCAATGCGAATTAACGTCCGAGTGTAGTTTGATAAAACCAAGAATGATCAACAACCCTTCTAGTGTGTATATACATCAGCGCGTGTGTTTTGGCTATATGCAATATGGGCAACGTTCCATATCGTGTGTGTTGGGTTATTCAAATTGTTTCTGCACGTTCCGCGCGGGAGTTTGAATTTGCGATGTCTAGTCGTGACGGCAGGCAAAAAGTTGGAGCTCGTGCGCATATGAGAAATTCCGGGATTAATTTGCGGTTTTGATCCTGAATACTCAGAATTGTTGCTTGTAATTTTTGATAAACTCAATTACGTTTCGCTGCTACAGACGACAAAGTAAATCATACGGACACACGGACATAACGAGAGATACATCAGCAGCAGGGTCCACAACTCTGCTCCATAACAGTCAGCAATTCGTAGCTTTCGCGTTCAATTCCCATCTGATGGACGTGTTGTGAAACAGGGCGGAAGTCCGAGAGCTTCGTTCAATGGCTACGCGCGAATCCAAAGTCGCCCCGAAACTTTTCAACTCAATTAACAAGCAAAACTTCTCTCTCTCTCTCTCTCTCTCTCTCTCTCTCGATTCTCGTATAATACATCGAAATTCAGCGGCTCTGCGTATATGTATAACGTTTATGAATCGACGTGTGCTCGCGGAAGCGGAAACAAGCCTGTTATATACCCTGGCGTATGTTCTCGGAAAAAAATAAGAATATGCAAAAGAGTCGTCGCGAACTATCCGCGGCAGCTTTGCCAAATTGCCGAACTAGCTGCGCTGTGCGATTCCGGGTAGAGAACGGCATGCATATGCAGAGCCAGAAGTGTGTGCGCATACACTCGAGTATAGAGCTTGGCGTAGTGGGTACATAGAGCATTAATATAGTCGGCGAGTTCGAAGATCCGTGTGTAACTTTGTAGGGGCGCGCGGATTTCTTATTACACGTCGAAGTCAATGATTAGAGCTTATATAATATAGCAAGAAGCATCATGGCTCGGGAGTCCGAGTGGAAAACGGTGAAAATTCCAACCGTGCGCGGCTGGGCGCGTGTACACACGACAGAGAGAGAGAGAGCGAACGAGAGTATACGTAGGAAGGAAGGAAGGAAGGGGTGCGCAGGGGGTGGTTCTCCGGCGGTGTAGCGTCGCCGGCAAAAGTCGAGGGTTGTTGACGCAAAAGAGGGACGAGGGTGGGGGGGGGAGAACGTTTCCGCGAGAGGAGAAAGCACATATATATAAGCTATAAGCCAGCAGTAGAGAGCGAAGGAAGCGCGGGCGAGAGGGGGTGGCACAGGGGATGGTGGGGGGTCAGCCGGCTGTATAAGTGGGGGAGCGAGCACGGCGGACAGAACAGCCGGGTATAAGAGTGGGGAGCGAGCAGCGGGCGCCAGTTCCATCCAACGATCCGGGAGGCTCGTTAAGGTAGTGGTCCGCGCCCCGACTCTCCGCGGCAGTAGCAGCAGCAGCAGCAGCTGAGAGAGGGGAGAATAAGCGAGAAAGAGAGAGGGAGGGAGCGTGTGCCACCTATCGACCGAACGCGTGCCAGAGCAGAGGTGGAGGACCTGCCGCCCTGCTCGCCAGCTTTGCCATAGCCGCTCCTCGCCGCCGTCGTCTTTTCTATAATAGCTCAGCGCGCCTTCGATGCGTGCGCGGCTGCAGGCTTTGACGGAATCTTTAGCGCTGTGAGCTGCGCTGCTGTCCAACGAGTTGTGGACTTTTAACGCCTGTGTGTTGTCCATACTGTTTTTTCGATTGAAAACAAAAAAGAAAAAGTGTCCGCGCGTGTGTGTATACTCTACGTCGATGTGCCGATGCGCGCCGACGGTCTTTGGCCCGTATCAGCGTCGTCGCGCCGTTCAGTGACATCGAGACTCGTCGAGATCTCTCGCAAGCTCCTAGTGTCCTAGTGTCTCGAGCTTCGCGCAGTTTTTTTCCTCAGTTTTTTCCTTTTCGTCAGACAACGTCCCAGGAGAGGAGCTTTCGCCGAGGAACCGAGGTATGTACACACACGACATGACAGATCTAACTGCACACGCAAGGGGTCATCGCCGTTGCGTCTAGGGCTTTGTTCGCGGAACAGACAGGGGCGGCTTTCATTCAGAGCGCGAATTAGACGCGCTCGGCGATCAAAGCGCAACTGGGATGCGAAGATTAGATCTCGTGCGATTGTCGGAAAAACGAAGCGCCGCTTGAAAAATAAGCCGATTCATCAGCGCAAGCTTTTGATCGTGTGATAGTCATCGCAGTGATAGTGCAGTGAAAACGCGTGAGGAGGGTAGGGTCATCATCATCACGCGCGTTAGACAGTAGATAGTGCCCGTGAAGGTACGGCACTGGTTCGCAGGAGGGCTGCGCGCGCGCGCGCGCGTGGAAGCTCGTTATAGGTGTACCAGGGCTGCTGTCTGTGGAATACGCAGCCGCAGCGACGACAGGTGCGCTCGGCCCGTAGTATAGTATTTGCACGTACGAGCCAGCACAGCCGTGAGTGGATATATTGTTTGGATAATATATACGTGAATAACCAGAGCCGCTGGTTTTTTTATCCTATATACGAATTCGATTTTTATATACATGCAGGTTTGGGTATACAATAATTCATGTACTCGCACGAAAGGCGAACAGGTCGATTGACACACTTTTCCCGCGTGCACACTCGATGAGAGACAAAAGCGTATCACCGGAATTTTCGGGGTCAGNGTTAAAAAAAAAAAAAAAAAAAAAAAAAAAAAAAACGAAAGACCCCCTTGGTCGATCGTTAAAAAGGCAAAAGCCTCGTGCATCGAAGGGTAACGGTCAGCCGGCGTATATTCGCATAACGTTACACATACGCTTGTGCATCGTCTCGCGGAAGTAAGTGCACGCGTGTAACGAGAGGGGGGACAAGTCGCCCTCGCTTATAACGCGGTCACGAAGCGGAAAAACGTCCACANCCGCGTTTATAACCCGGTCACGAAGCGGAAAAACGTCCACCCCCGCTTTCCCCCCCCCCCCCCCCCGTCACCTGGACTCCCACTTTCTTCGAGCAAAGTATAGAGCAGACAGGTTATTGATTTTGCTGAACTACCTAAGGAAACGAGTCCTCGCCCTTTGCCAGCCGATTCTCGCCCTTTTCCCTCCTTCTCGCGCGTCTTCCGCCTCTTACACACGTACATTACACACGCGCACGCAGGACTAGAGAGCCTGCGCGTTGCTGCTGTGCGCCCCTTCGATTGATCTCGAGCTTTTTTCCCTATCTCCTACGCCATATAGGGATTCCGACTGCCGCCCTTGAAAACTCATTTCTACGGTTATGAGCTGACGATTACTCGGCGCGGCGCTTGCTCTCTCACTCTCTGTATATATACGAGCGGATAATGGCCCGTGTAGGAGTCAGACGCTGCGGTAATAGGTTATCGCGTGTGCGGCTGGGGACGGATTTTCGTTGTGGTGATTTCGCGTGGGTAGCTCACTTTTTTCTGTAATGGCCGCTCGTATAGCCGCAATTAGAGGAGAGCTTTGCAGACATTTTACCGACTGTCTTTCCAGGTACTTTATTCGAATCTTCATCGATCGGCATTAGCTCCGATGACGTTTATAAACTACGGATGATAACGATTTTCTCACAGAGACGTACGAATTGGGGGTATTTATAAAATCGTCGGGATAGTCGAAGCGGATAAATATAGCGGAATCAATAGCGCACGCAAATGCAGCCTGGCATTGTCGGATGAAATTTTTTTACGAGGCACGTGCATATATTTCATACGCTTCTTATATACGTGTATAACGAAAAATGATCTTCTCTTGCGAGCGCTCTTATAGTTAATTGAATTTTTAAAAAGCTATAAATCTTCTTCGAAACCTGCCGTCGTAAATTTTTCCTATCCCATCTTTCCGATCGAATATAGATCTATCTATAATACAATATCAGAGTTTATATGGACGCCGACACGTTTCAATTGAAAAATTCAGCCTCGCACTCTCAGCCTCGCGCAGCGGTCAACTCTCGCGGGATTATAATCCCTGCGTACAAGAAAAATGTTTCTTTTCCTCTTCGATCTCCTCTCTATCTCTCGAGCTTTTCTTCTTCGCTGCGCTCGACGTATAGCGCAAGTCACCGGAGGGATCGGACGAATGACAAAGCTATTTGATTAGGCTATACGAATAATTCCAACGTCGGAATCGATATACGTTATATATACGCTCGAGAAGAAAATGTTTGGACAGTGTGGAAAAATCAGAGATATAAGGTTTTTCTTTCGAATGGAATATAATTAGTTTGCGCAGAAATTCGAATTAAATTTTCGCACTGCTCGCGAAGGATAAAACGAATCCCAAGGAAAAACAACGTTTCGACCTGTCAAGTCCAGCGTATATACCAAAGCGAGAAAGAGAAAGCTCTGAATAGCGCTTGCAATTTGCAATGGAAATCCCAGTCGCCTTTGTTCGTTCTCATCGAATTATATCCCAAAAAATATTCCCGCAAAATTCTTGGCGTATCGGTCTCGCTGCAGGCTCGGATATATATGGAAAAAAACTTTCGATCTATACTCCAAAGCGGGCGTATATAAGCCCTCGAATGCGAAACAATAGATTTTTTCGCGACAAAAGAATCGTTAACGCTGGCGCGTGCATCGACAAAGACGGAAAATACTTCGTGTATACGTCCCGGAAAAAGGCGCATTATTACGTTGTTGTTGTGTGCACCTGTACACATACACACACACACACACATGGAGGGAAAAAAGCTGCATCAATGGATCAGCGATTTCGCCTTGCTCTTCACATGCAGCAGCGCAGTAGTGGCGGCGGCAGCCTCTCTGCGCTCCGTAGTGTATATATATAGTACGGCTTTCGCTCGGGTCAGGTCGGTCGCGATCGATCCCGCGCGCAGCGGCGGCGTATCTCTCGGCTCCACGCCCGAGAAGCAGCAGCAGCAGCAGCAGCATCAGAGAGAGAGACGAAGCGCTGCTGCCGCTCTGCGTGACAAAGTCGTTATAACTGCCTCTGCGCACAGCGCACCGGATGGGATATATTTGGCTTATTTCTCTCTCTCTCTCTCTCTCTCTCTCTCTCTCTCTCTCTCTCTCTCTCTCTCTCTACGCACGCAGAGATGTTAGAGCGAGAGGAAAAAATTGAATAAAAAAAAGGACGATGATGTCGCGTGATGAGTATACGGAGGAAGCCCTTTACCGTCGTCCCTCTCTGTATATCTATGTACATACGCGAAGCCGCATTAGGTCGCTCTCGTGCTTCCCGTTTCTCTCTCATTGCTCTATGCGTTTACGTTCGTTGAACCTGATGTGTATACACGATGTGCGTGCAGCTTTTCGATCTGCGGATCGCTTTTGAAGTTGCGGTGCGACGAGCTTTTTAGTAGCGAGGGGTATTACGATGCTACCGAATGTCAGGGACGCTGCTGCGCTGCTGGGATGGACGAAGGTTGAGGTCGATCTTCTTAGGGGGAGTTGTCGCGTATATATATGCTGATTTTCTCCGGGAAAACTAAGTTGTCTCTCCTGCGCAGAGTGTGTACACAGTTTCTCCAAGTGTTTTTCTTCGCGACGTTGTCGCTGCTTCTCTCGAGTTTGAAAAGCTTTGCAGTTTGCGGTAGGTATACGGAAGCTTCTCGTTATTTTTACGAATGTAACTCGCGAGAGAGTGAACGATCGACTGTTGGTACAACCTGCTCCCATCCATCATACGCGCCGAATTTACTATGCAATTTCTCGTTTGTCCTTTTTCTTGGGGAGTGGAAACGATCTATTTTTAATTCCCACAATCGAAACTCTATTCGTTACCGGTATTTTTCCGTGCGAGAATGATTGATCGTGGCGCGCAAGTTCCAATTAAGCTCTCTCCCGCGAGCAGTTACGCTACTAAGCTTTGGCATCGTTCGCGCGATCAACTGCATCGATTTTCGACTACAACGGTATCCATAATTAGCCCATCAGATAGAGCCATAAATATGACTTTTACCTCTGTTCCAGAGAGAGATCGAGAAGTGTTTATCAAACAATATCGCGAAGCAATTACAGCTCCGATAATTATCGATGCAGCAGCAAACGTCCTCGCGCTAATTAAAAATTCAAAGAGTTAATTAACGGCTGCACATCACTGCGCGCAGCGAAGAACTCGAAAAAGTGCAAGTCGCCTTGTTTACCATCGCGGTGGCACGTACACAAAAGCTCGCTCGCGAAGAAAAGCTCTTGGAGAGATTCCGCGAATACCACGCGATGACTCGAGGAAGCTGCAGCCAAAGAGATCTACCCGTATAGTAACCTTGCGGTCGATGTTCGCTCCAAGCGCCGATGTTTTCAGAACGGTTCTAACGGCACTCGGTCTGCGCGACGACCCCGCAGTGCCGCTACTTGTGTTATATATAGCGCTGCGCACAGACCGACGCCCCGCGCTTGCGAGAGCCCTTTTTTACGATCTCCGTGAGAGATATCCTGCCGGTTGTGCACTGCAAATTCGACTTTTATGACGATTCGACGTTTAGACGACGAGCTTGCGTGACCTAGTGAACTCTCTGGCTTCTTGTGTTTTATCATCAAGGGAGGCGGGTATCGAGACGATTTAAGCTCGGAGGGGTGTGTATATATACACCGCCGACGTTGTACAAGGACGTAAGCGATTTTTAATTTTACGCCGGGCTTTGTATACGGGAATATGAGATTAGCCCGGATAATTGAAAAGGAGCACACTGAGCACAAGAGCTCAGGTTTTTTGAGATCGTGCATTTTTAAATTGAAATTTAATACGTAATCTTCTCCGAGAGCGAGTATGTGAAGCAGCGCCGCGATGGATGGATTTTCATTCCCTCGATAATTCACGAGCAATCCGAGCTCCCGAGGAATCTCATATTTATCCAACGCGAGAGAGAGAGATTGAACTTTCGCCCGTCTGCGGCGAGCTTTGCAAGCTTCTGTGTATTTTTGAGAAGAATGGATTTTCGTCATTATCGGCGTATAATCCAAGACTTACCAGAGAGTCGAGACGAATTTTCGATGGTATATAGTGCTTTTTCCTCGCGATCGACGCTTCCCTCCAGTGCGGATATGAGCTACTAGTCGTGAAAGGGAAAATTGACTTTTCCGCGGGGGCGACTCCTCTCCGGAGCTTGTTTTCCCACTGTCTGATGAAACGACGATGTATAAGCGAAAAGTCGATCCGCTCGTTTACCGGAAAAAATATACGTACCGGCGTGTGTCCAGGATATTTATTTGAATATCGACCCGCCGCTCGAAAGCTCGTTCGTTATATAGGACGCCCCGTGGAGAGAGAAAGCCGTATATAGCTACCACTGCTGTTTGTTTCAATTTCGCATCCAAAAGTCGTCGAAAGTGCACTCTCTAGCGTGTGTCTTATACTCGGGAGAATTTATACCCTCTACGTATATGCAAAAATGCGTTATACTTCATATACACGGAAAATCGAATATTTACGCGACGGCTCGGAAAACATTTCAGAGAAAAAAAAAAGCGGATCGCGAGTCTATATAGTCAAGCCTATTGTCTGTCTAAAGCGCATACATGAGAGTCGGGTCAACGCGCGGCTCGATGCAACGAACTTCAAAGGGCCATCGGCCTTGTCACAGCTCACGCTCCTCTTTCTATTCCGACGTTCATCCGTGACGCGCGTTACGCTTGTGCACTGCTCGCCGCAGAAAAATTGGGTCAGAGGTGAGAACGGGAGCGTCTCTGTATGTCTAGTTGGATCCATTATGGATGATAAAGCACACACACACTGCGCACTCGAGCTTGCGAGTGTGCTTTTCGGCCACTTGTGTCGCTATCGCTATTGGTGTAGCTCTCGAAGCTGAGGAACTTTTCGCGCCTTGATATCGACGGTTTAATTACCGCGTAGGTGTGGGGGGGGGGGGAACTCCGCGGGGGGTCGTGTGTGGATAACTCGGCCGGTGGAGAGATTACCGCGCTTGGCTTTTGGTAAATATGTTAGGCTGTTGTGTGTTTGCCGTGAGAAATTGCGTTGGATTTACGCGCTGGGAGGTAATGAAAAAGGGTTGTGCGTGGAAAATATATATGATTTTCGCTACTCCGTGGATTGATACTTTCCCGAGGGCTTTTGCGCTGCTTTTTGGCTTATTGACTCGGGATAGTATGAAGGTTTTCGATCGATGTTGCTTCTTGCAGATTCTCTTGTTTCGAAAATTTCAAGAAAAAGCGCAGGAGAATAACGTAAGAAATATACGAGACATTCGCCGATAAATATCTCACGTATATAATTGGAAACACTAGATGACAAGAGCGACGCGCCAACTAGCGAGCGTCTACGAAACGAATAATAGCTCGTCAAATATTATACGATGGACAATTTTTCAGACAGTACATGCTCGAGTCGGTAAATCATAAAGGAGCTATTGTAACGCTAAACCAAAGCCTAACAAACTCATTTCACAGACAATTCACAGACACAGAGCCAGAGTACACGTTTATCGACGTTTTAAAAGCTTCGCTTTTACAAAGTGTTAATATTGGAATAGAGCTATTGAGTCCTTTAACCTGAATTCGAATTATTTTTAAATCGGGTCGAGCGCACTCGAATGAACTTTAAAGTGGAGTAAATCAATTTTTGTTTCGCAAAGTGCCATTTCAACTTTTCATTCGTATACGTCACGCATCTCTACTTATGCATTCAATAATAACTAAAAGCAATCTTTATACTAAACTCCCGGCGCGCATCGTCGCATAGTCCCTTCCGAAAATAAAAGCACGGTAGTATTATCATCGTTACGAGCGCGAGGGAATTTTTGGCACTTGTTCCGCTCTCCGCTTATAAACTCTCCTCTATACACTGCAAGAGAGAGAGAGAGAGAGAGAGAGAGAGAGGGAGAGAAAGAGTCGAGCTCTCCAATTAACGAGCATCGCTATTTGCGGGCAACTGGAGCGCTTCAATTTCGCCAGCATCGGACCCCTGCACCTTTCGAGTGCACTGTTTCAATTATTTGCCGGCGCGATTTCGATCCTCTTGTCCGACGCGCTGTGAGTATACTATCCTCTTTTGGAACTTAACCCATTTCGCTCGCGCGAGAGTGAGTATCCAGACATTTTTTAATGGAATATTAATAAGCTTCTGTAATTTGCTGGGACGACTGCCAACTTTCCACGCGGATAATGACCTCGCACGAGGTATCTTGGGAGAGAGCGTTTTTCTGTTTATGTATACGGCAGAGTGTATTATGATACGTGTGCTGTGTTGTAAGGGACAATTAGTGCTGTATTGTAATTCGGGCCACTTCAATTGACTTGATGCGACGAGTCGTCTTAATTTGGCTTGAAAATATTATAAATAGTTTCGCTTGCAAAATGTGTCTCAATAAAACTTATTAAAAACGTAGACAGTTATAGCATGAGCGGCCAAAGCAGCAGGCCCAACGAGGCTGTTTTGGGATAGGTATATAGCTCACCTCTATATCTACACTCAGCTCGTAGATTTTGATGAAGGAGATAGAAAAATGTACATGCGCCATCTATCTTCACCAGCCAGAAACTAAAGTCTCGAAAAGTTATCGGGGAAGAGCAAGCCAGTCCAAAACTGTTTTTCTTTCGCAGCCACTCGGGTTTAGCGCTATACAGCTGACTCCACAACCTTTACATCGTGTTGGATCTTTTTTTTTCTCTCCTCGTAGCATTATGCAGATACGAAAATCACTGATTATACTCAAACGAAGCCCGACAAGTATACCATTAGCCTCACCACGGCGTATATGGTGAGACCACAGTAAAGCCATAAATGTTAATACCTATGGCGTGTGTAAGTCGACGTCGAAATTCGACGACGATAATCCGCTTAATTCGCATCGACTCTCTCTCTCTCTCTCTCTCTCTCCCTATACAGCATAACGATATAAATCCCGCGTAGCACACACGCACATCATCGCAATCTCGCCGACTCGTCCCTTTCACACACAATAAGCACACACCAACACACATTACGGACAGGCGAGTCTATCCGCAAACACACGTCGGATCGAAAAACGAATCCCGATGTATAACGCAAACTGACGTCCAATATAAAACCGCACACACGTCCCAGCTAATTAGGCCTGCGCCAGAGCTGTGCACACACAACGGAGAGAGAGCGAGAAATGCAGCTGTGGAGCGGAATGAATGAGTCGTCGTCGTCGTCGTCGTCGCGTGTGCCAGGGGGGGCGAGGATCCGACGCCCCTCGGGTCTCTGTGTATATGTGCAGTGTGTGGATGTGGACAACAATGGCAGTCGACTGGCCGAAAAATATCGAGCGCATAGTTGTCGACGGGAATATAATAAATCTCGAAATAACTCTCTGTGTGTATGTGTGCGTGTGTGCGACCGCTGCACAGTGTATAGGTGTTGTTGCGCGTCCATTACTCTCTCTCTCTCTCTCTCTCTCTCTCTCTCTCTCTCTCTCTCTCTCTCTCTCTCTCTGTGCACTATATTGCGAAGCCAGAGTCGACGATTCAATTTCCAAAGCTATTATATTTTGCGGTGCCGGATTTCGGGGGTCGGGAAAAAAAAAGCGGAATTGAGTCTGACCGGGACCGACGTTTGCGCTTTGATTCGGGAAATCTGTGTAATGCAGGCTTTATTGTTTAGAAAAATGTTCGTTTTTTTTTTTTTTTTTTGAACGAGAGATATGCGGTTTTGATTTCTGTGAAAGCGTCCGCTGGTGCAACACGTCTTGGATTGGAATCGAGAAACCGATGAGTATCGTGTTTTGGTCGACAGATCGTGGTTAAGATGATCTGGATTCGTGGAACTAAGATGATCGAATTCTAGCTCGTCGCAGGTCGACCGAATGATTTGCCACGACGTAAACAGTGATGAATTCGAGAGTTATATTTTCGTTTTTTTTTTTGCTGATCGATAGCTACACGTATTTTATTAGACTTTAACGACAGGCACAGAAAAGTCGGTTATACCCGGCCGTATCGTATTACAATCGCCAGCGAAATCGAATGATAAACCAAACTCTTTCCAGCCGCTTGTATATTTTCACACTTTTTTTTTCGCGCTGAAAAAATATCCGGAGAAAAAACAAAAGAAACAAAAGGGAGAGAGAGAGAGAGAGAAGGGAGTAAAGCGTCGATATAAATCTTCCTCTATGAAAATTCAGCAGAGGCGCGAAGCAAATCGATCGGTTCATTTTTCAAACGGCTCGTTTTTCAGGGCTCCAGCGCGGATCAAAACCTCTTCGCTCACCTATTAATCACGTCGTCAGGTAGCTCGCTTAGAAGAGATCAATTGCCGGCGTTTTCACGCTCATTCGAAATGCATAAATATCAGTGAGGCCACTGCGCTGCCAAAACGAGTGCAACAACATTTGAGTGTTCATTGCGCATATAGAACAAGAGTTCAGTGGTCTATATAAGGCGATGTGCCATATGGCGAATAAGCGTGTGTATAATTAAGGTACTCAAAGGGTCGCGGGAGTTTCTCGCCTCTGGAGATCCGGAACTCTCATATACTCTTGCGCCTTCATTGTCCAGCGTCATCTGTCTCTATTCCTCTGGCCGTTGCGTAATTGTCCCGGAGAAAAACATTGCACGTAGGCGTCTGGTTCTTTCTCACAGGCTGTATAGATACTACAGGGTTGAGCGAAGGGGCGGTCGTGTCCCTTGGCGAGGGATGTGTGTATCGATTTGCTGGCGGCGCTGGACGATGAGAATGAAATATCCTTTTAGCAATAGAGAGATGCTACGCTCTCTCTCTCGTAGTTTTCGTATGTCCACATGGCCTATCCTCTATATACTATATATGTATACAGTTCGTTATATTCCCGAGGCGGTTGGTTGACCGGGTAAACGATGTTTGCGCGTGCAGAGCCTGGAATTCGATACTTTGCTCGGGCGCGCGTGAAATGTTTTTCAATTTTCGGCGAGCGCTCTTGCCTGACGGACACGATGAATTTATGAACAAGTCGACGAGTATAGACTGTTGCTTTAATCGCTCGGTGAAACATCGATACCGAGGGTCTGGGTATGTAGGTGAATTTCTTACTGCTGTTATCGATGGACACACGGGACGTTGTCGTGAATAAGCGATTGACGACGGGTTCTTTTTTCTTTACACACATATACGGGGGTGGAAGTCGTTCCAGGAAGTGTACGTTTGTTGCTCGGCTTGGCTGTTTGTTTACGAGCTGTAAGGGTGATAAAAAGGGCGTTGGAGCTGCTGGAAGTGTGGTTGAAATAGTCGCGCGACGTTGCGAATGTTTTATAACGGGTTTTGCTTCTTTTTATACACTTCGCAACTATCGCGCTTGCAGGAAATTTAATATCTACTTTTTTTATCGGGACTTCGAATTTTATTTTTAGAGGCTTGTGATTATTGCTAGCAGTAAATAAAAGTTGTTTGTGCGCTTGTAAAATTTAATATCGCGCAATTTCGCGGCGTATATGCGGGCAATCAATATTTTTCGTAACGTCTGCAATTAAAAAAGAGAAAATTATAGTTGTTTACAATAGAAACTCAATAATTATAGGTGATTTTCTTTCTTTTCATAGAAGCTAGAGAAAAAAAAATGTTCGGTAATCACACGACCAATAACCAATCAAAAACGACATCTCATTAGTAATGGAAATGTGCGTCCATACAGTCATCCAATTTAATTATACCCTCCGTCCGACTCTTCGAAAGTGCGAGTCCACACGCACAAATTACGCCTTGACCATTCATACCGTAATTACGTAATTTCAAGGTGCGCATTCTCTCCCCGGGTGTGAATTCACCCAAAAAAGACGTCTTTTCGAAAAAAAAATCTACCACACATCTACAGCAAAGCACAAAAAGGTCGAAACGGATCAATCATGACCCAAGCGCCTTTACCGCACTATTACACGTGTGCGCCATATAATACGCTTTGATGTCCCATCAATCGAGCGACGCACTCTCGCTCTTTTCTCTCGCGCCCTAACGACCAGCGTCTCTCTATCCGCAACCAGCTATATATATAAGTATACCTATACGCGAAGTACTCGTAATTCCATTAGCGATAATGGTACCGGTATATATCTACACATCTACCTGTATCACCTCGCGCGCGCCTTTTTTTTTCGCGCTCTCGCGAGAGCTGAATGCCTCCACTAGTAGCTGCCGCTTCCCGCAGTACTAATGGACCTACTTTCGGGGTTATACGTGCGGGAGAGGGAAAGAGAGAGAGAGAGAGATGCCGACATGCCAATTACCGCGCTACATGCGAACTCGTGTGTTGTTTGTTGAAATTACGTCGGCAGCTGCCGATTCCTGGATGTATGTACGTGTGTATAAGTATAGACCCTATATACTGGATTCCGCGGATCAGGGAAGCATTTATTTCGCTCGGAGTAGGTGTTTGGATCGACTGCGCGTTGATGCTTTTTTTTCTCGTTATCGCGGTACAATCTGGTGGAGGTCACGCGTTTTGAAATTCGATGGAAAGTTCGACGTTATTAACTCTCGAGCTGGGTTTTCAGTAGCTTGCTGTAGAATTCGGAAAATTCAGGCTGTTTAAAGCTCGTTTAAATTCAAATGCGCTTTAACGTACGCAGATGGAACGCATCCGAGGCTAATAAAACGCTGCGCCTGGGGGTAGTGCAGTGTATGCACTGCAGCGCACTGGTGGCTTAACTTTTTGCCGTCGTCTATATGCAGATTGGATTTGAAAATTGTTACATATAGTTTGGTTTGCCGGTGGAGAGACGTTAATGACTTGCGATTATTATATTCGTATGCGGAAGCTCAAAATTTTGTATCAACAATGTTAAATTAGTGAAGCTAAGAGGAAAAAAAAAAACAAACAAAAGTTCAGTGCATCAGAGCTGTATATAGTAGCAGCAGTCGAGGGGGCAATAGTCGTGGTCGCACTGGCAACAACGCTTTTTCGGGGCGCATGCAACCCTCTTATCGATTGGCGCCGCCACCGACGCTCGCTCTGCTCTGCAGGGTCGCGCTGCTGGCGGCGCCCTTCTTTTTTTCTCTCCCCCGATAAATCTAACTGCTTCGCTCCTTCCTCCTTCTCCTTCTTCTGCACTTTCGTCCAATAAAGTCGTCGACGTCTTCGAGACTGCTGCTGCTGCTGCTGCTTTTCTTATTTTTTTTTTTTTACCCGCCGTCGCGAGCTTTTATTGCAGCGTGACGATTGCATTTGTTTTTAATACGAGCTCGTGATTTGTCACTTGGCACAGGATTTTCAATTTTCGCCCGGCTCTACTGTGTTTTGTTATTTATCCTATCTTCTTCCTTTCACGACTATACGAAAATTCCAATAATACGAAAGCTCATAGTCCAACGAAGTTTCCGAAGCCTCGTAATAAGCCTGCAGCCGGCACACGCATATACCAAGGAATCTCCTTCCTCCTTCCTCCTCAGACATCAGACGCATATCCAGAGATCGTTTTGTCACTTTCTTCCGATGACTCCGTCTGGCTCTCTCTCCGCCGCAGTGTAGCAGTCTGCGCCACTGCATCACCCTCCTATCCCCCGAGGCAGAGAAGTTCTCCCCTCGTTTCTCTCTCTCTTTCTCTACGGGGGTGCCGCAGAGCCAGGAGCATCCTACTACTACTCCTCGCGGCCGCGTATCAAAAGACGACGGGAGTAGGGGCAGCGACTGCCGCTCGGCGGAGCCACTCGACTATACCTATACGAGAGAGAGAGAGAGCCGGGGCTCGTCTTTCGAATATTTCACGAGCGCGCTGAGTATCGAGCGTGCCGCGCTCGCTGACGGACGTATGCGCTGCTGCCGCTATATATACGGATAGACAGACGGAAAGTATAGAGAGAGAGAGAGAGAGAGAGAGAAAGGATATACGCATAGGAAGCGGGAGATATACAGTGGTTTCGTGTGTCTGTGCGTTTTTTTTAACTCCTGTGTCGTGGGTGTTGTGCGTGAAAACAGTGCAGTTCTACTTTGTTTTTTGTTTTTTTGTTTTTTTATGCGAGTTCAAGGTTGCCGGTGCAGTGCAGCCAGGATTAAGAGGAAAGAGGTACATATTGAAGTTTGAATTGACGATTTGTCGAAATTAAAATCAAGCACCGCTTGATTTATCAGAGCTTTCAAGCGAGCGCGACTACGATAATAGCGTAATAAAACCTATACACTCTACGTATATAATGTAACCGCAGAGCCACGAGTTGGAAACTCTTATCTCGTAAAAATTTCTTACGTACGGCGAGAGCAGAGCCCGGTTTGTATGATTTTAGAGCAGTTTGTAAATTTATCCAAACTTCCCCCGATGGCGACGACCACGACGCTCTTCCTATACATATAGTGCGCGCGTAATATGAAAGTAAATTTCCCTGGAGCGGCGGTGTTTGCTTTCAATTTGGCAAAGAATATATACAGCGGAGATGCGGTGGAGAAAAGCTGTATCGCATCAGTTTTGAATTTTTATTAATTTCCTCTATCTCGTTCTTTCAATACTTGAAACTCGCAGGACACCCACACAGACGCGGTGGACGACAAACCTCTCAGGTATATTAAATTTCTTTCACGGCTCTTGGATCAAAGGTATTTCATTTCACGGGAGGCGCGCGCGTGTGTAACGGCATATCGCGAATAATCAATACTTGCCGTGTGTGTGTCTCTCTATCTCGCTTCTACTCTCCTCTCCGCGCATCCGAGAAATATGCGAGAATATTCATCCGAGAGAGTCAGTCCGACTGACCGAGCGCAGCGGTTTGCCGCACAAAACGCGGAAGAAGCGCATCAAAGATGGAAAAAAGAGCTGCTGCTGCTGCTGCTGCAACCTCAGCCGTGAAATCGTCCGAGCTCTTATATACTCTCATTCTTTTTTCATAGACTGCTGCTGCTGCAGCGCTCGGCATCCGGAATCGCGTCAGGGGCGTTTATCCCCGACAAAGCCGGCCGTGTGCGTGTGCCTGGCGCGTGGATCTGTCTCTCTCTCTTTCCTTCCTTCTTCATCATCATCGTCTTCTCTTTGCGAGGAGGGATGAAGCCACCGCCGCAGCTTTTCAATGGGGGGAGAATAAGAGAGAATAAGAGAGCCGCACCCGGGGAACACTTTAGGACCTTCAAGGCGCCTCTCCCTGTCAGATTCTCTCTCTCTTTCTCTGCACTGCTGTACAACTCTCGCTTTTATTCACCGCGCGACGAGACCTGTCGTCTGCAGTCGTCCTCTCGAGCGTGTGTACTGCGCGATGGTAATTGGACCTGTAGTATAGCGCGCGTGTGTGTACGACTATATATATATACGGGGATGGGGTTGGCGTACTTTTTTTTTTAGGGTGTCGTACGCGATGACACTTTTACGTGAGTGGGGTGAGTTTATGCGGACATTGCTTGTTAGAGGACACGTTTCGAGATGCGATGCAGACTCGTTTATGGATTTTTTTTTATCCGAGTTGGATACTTGTGTAAACCGTTTGTGAGAGAAGGTTTTTTTTTTGGATGGTTTTTAAATAGAATAGACGCACCGATAGTTCTATCCTCGTCATGGTTTCGAGGAATTTTTTTATTTTTACTACTGCGATGAGAGCCACACGCGCGTTATGTATCTCTCATCGGAAATTGAGATTTATTGCCGGAAAGGCGATGTAACGTAATTCGCCTACTCTCGAAGGTATTACATTGGATAATACGTTTATCAATTCAGTCTTCGTATAATCCGCGATTCCCTGGCGCAATCTTTATCAAACATTAGCATATCGGGGTATACATAGCACCCGCGTATAATAACAACTCAAACAAGTTTATACCACAAAATTTAATAAGTTTCCTCGTCGCTGCAACTATGTATAATATTATCCATCAAGTTCGCCGAGCCATAATCGTAACCAAAAGCGATGTCTCGAAACGGTCGGTCAGCGTGCATTGAATTAATCTATCTTATATCCAGTACACCCAACAACGTTTCACGAGGCCAGTAGAGCAACATTCGCAAAGTAACATAGCAGCAGTCATAACCGTATAGAATTTATCGCATCTTCCGTATACAAAGCATAATCTTTTTATTCTCCTCCCTCATAACACTCGCCTGTATCATATCTCTGGCGAACAGAAAAGATACGCGCGACTCCGCGTTATTTTTTTCCTCTCCTCTCGCATTCCTCATTAACCCCTTTCACGCGCGCTTTTTTTTTTCCTCGCACTCGCGCGCTTTCATCTTGTGCAGCCGACTACGGCTGGCTCTTGCTCATTGGCTTGATTGCCTTAATAAGGCGACTTCGTTCCGCTCTTACGCTTTGCGGAGGCAAGTCATATAGTGCCTATAGTGTGACACGTTTATAGACGATATACCGGGCGCATAACGTCGACTCTGCGGAAAAGAAGTAATGTCGTTTACACGCTGTGTGTGTGTGTGTGACGTTGTTCTTTCTACTTGTTCGACTGATTACTCGATAAAGTCGGATTATAAGTCGGGCGTAATTTTGCGCCTATTCATCCTAACTTGGAGAAAAAGGAGCCGATATGGTATGGCATGACGATGTGCAAGCATGCGGAATCGGGTGTAAGAGAAAACAGTTTAGGACTGATGGCTTTTCCCACACTTCTTGAACTTAGTCTTCTATTTATAGCTTTGGATGGCATGGATAGGTGGCGCATAGGCGGTTTTCGATTTTCCTAATCAGAATTGGCACGCGCGTACTGTATGTATTTAAGTGTGCCAAAGCCACTTGCTACTTGGGCCACTCGTGCTATAACTGATGCCTGAAAGTCTTCTGTATGAAAGATTTGTGTCGTTTCGAATAAATATTGCTGGCTTAACGATTATAAATTTAATTTTTATCCACCACGGCGCCTCTCATTCCTCGCGAAACATAATTATCCAAGCATCTGGAAACTTTCAAAATTACAAGTTTCTCGGACGCCTTGATCTCAATATAACTTCCCAAATTACCGAAACTATTCGTCGAATCTATCTCTCTCTCTCTCTCCCCCCCTTTACGCATAACTTACCAGGGCAATATTAATTATACGCGCGGAGAGAAAGAACGATGCTTCCTCTTTTCAAACGGGAGATCCCCAGCTCGCGCTTTTTTTTTTTTTTTTACTATCTCTACAAACGCTCGCGCGCAAGGCCGAAACACATCATAAGCGAGGCAAAGCAGTAGCTCCGGAAAAAAAAAGAGAGCACCGCGCGTTCTCGGAACTTGGTTCACACAAGGGCGCACATGCCGAATAGCGCGCGCTCACATGTCCATTTATAGAAGACCAGCATCCGGCAGACTCTCCCTCGGTATATACACATACATCTTAGCGGAGTATAGCTGTGTATAGCGATATACACATCAGTATCACGAAAATATGCGCACTGCTGTGCGATGCCAATTTTGCACGCTTCGGGGAATTTTTCGCTGCAGCTGATCCTTTTTTTTGCGACTGGAGCGAATTACGCCGTTCGAGTTTTGCGCTCAGATTGAGAGAGCGTGTATAGTAGCCGAGGGAATATTAAACATCTCCGCGACGGGTGGTGTGCCATTATCGTTACGCGAACAATTAAACATCCGCGCGATAAAAAATTTTCAGCGCGCGAAATTCTCCCGTATCGATCGTTGTTTCACGAGCGACGGATGAAAAACAACGTCATCATCCCCCT
The DNA here is from genome assembly GCA_012977825.3 of Pteromalus puparum. Lineage (NCBI taxonomy): Eukaryota > Metazoa > Arthropoda > Insecta > Hymenoptera > Pteromalidae > Pteromalus > Pteromalus puparum. Next base: position 59,287,513 of record CM053168.1, read on the forward strand.
CGATGTAAATCGAGTGGCGCTTATACGCTCTCCTCCCCCTCCAAGAGCCAGACAATGAATTTGACAATGAAGCGTGAATGCGCACGGGATATTGGTGGGAAATTTAAAAAAATTAAAGCTGATGTACGTATCGGCGGATTTTATTTTCCACAGCAGAGCTTGCAAGCTCGAAGGGAGGAAGCAATCAATTAAGCTGTGCACTCTGCCGCGGACTGATTAAAGGCCACGGGCCAGACGGAAAGCCGTAGAGCGCAGGTAAATTGACGTGCGATGCAGCCAGCCGAGCTTCCATTTTCCGTTGTTATCGCCGCTACTAATTTGCAGCGACGCGACCGACGTTCAAGGGATTGTTTTTCTCTTTTCTTCCATGATTCATAGGACGACGAGAGAGAGAGAGAGAGAGAGTTATAATTTTTCCATAGCGTTGTCCGCTCTTATGTTCGCGCGGCAGAGCGAGTTTCCTACTCTGTATTATATGTATATATGGTATGTACGGGTGGACAAGTTGCAGGAGAGGAAATTTAATATTTGACACACACGCGTATACGCGTGGGCTTGTAACGTTATTCCCTTTCATTTTAATACCAAAGTCCGAACTTTCTCAAGCGGAACGAGCCGGATGTTGATATTAAGGCGGAACTCGCTGCTGCAGTTAGTGCGGTTCAAGCGCGTGAGTGTAATTCGAAACCGTCAATAATGTCGCTTGGGATTCGCAAAGCTCTCGTATTATTTAAACAATGTATACACTCAAAATTCAAGGGTCTTCATTAAGCTAGCTGCTATATTCAAGCGAAACCAGCTAAAAAATAAAGTCGTCTCGTTTCGCTATAACAACAACCACTCTTGAGAAGTATAATATAAGTAGCGTCTCGTTATGCTAAACACCGAAGGAAAATAAAAGGACGCGAGAAAAGAAGCTCATCGCGCGACCCAATGCTTATTGCGCGCACGGCTCGTTACAGTTAAGCCCTTTCTTTTATACCCCGAGTTCACGTGCATAAAGTCACGCCCTCGGCTATTCTCTTGCAAATATAACGGTCAGGACGTCTCATCTTTTTCTCTCCCTACTATGTTGTTGTCCTGCTGCTGTTATTATTTCGTATTTTTCCTTTCGGAAAAACGCGTCCCTGTGTGCACAAGCGTGCCCGCAGCTCCGCTTCCGGCGTTGCTATATGCGCTGGCGCGCGGAAATTATGACTCGGTGCACGTTGTTGTTTGGGAGCAGGTTAATAATAGGCCCGCCTATTTATATATTGTTCTCGCTGTGTGTGCGCGCGCGCGCGCGACAGGTGTTGTTGCAGTGCGCAGATACTTGCGTCGAGGAATTCAATGGGAAGTAATTGCCGGCTAATTATATATGCGTGTGTATAGTATAGCTATTGTCGGGTCTTGATAGGTAAAAAAATTGTCGATGTATCGAGCGATTCCCTTGTTGGATATCAATAAGGGCAGTGCGTGGGTGTAGCTAGTGAATAAATAAACGGTTGGCGATTTATTAACGATTCGCTGCGCGCGCGGATTAGTTTGCACTGGGATGAGAAATGCATGCAGTAATTCGGTGGTGGGTGGGTATATGCGTGTAGATTGGAAAAACGTAAAAAATGCATCTAATAACGGGCTGTTCGGGGAGAGAGAGAGAGAGAACAGCAGCGCAGTTTACATTAATAAACTTTAAAGCGAATCAGGGGGAAATCTGGGTCGCCGTGTAACTGCAGCTTGCGTATAACACACAGAGAGCCGAGCAATTTTAAATACTATACTTCTTTCGGGCCAACGAAATGATGTAGGAAAATTGCATTCCTCCTCTCCTGTTTGAGCTGCTTTAAAGTTTTTCAATCTGCTTTTTTCCCGCCAAAAAACGAAGTAAAATACGCTGGAAACTAATTCTCCTGCGCCCTTTTTTTGAATCAAGCGCGGGAAAAATTAAATTCGTTTAATCTCCGCCTGATATATATGCAACAAAAATAAACAGTCGACATCGCGTTCTCCACGGGAATATCAATAAAAACACACCGCCGAGTGGCAGCTCGGGTTGAAAGATTCACTGCGCCCGGCCTTTCCAACTAAGCCGGTCTGCATTACACATTTAAATCTGAAAGCCCCGAGGTGACGCCGCCGTCCTCCTGCATAATCAATCGCGCGAAATCCCAGTGGTTAACTGAGCCCGTAACGAGCGAATCGCCGATCGGCAAAAAAAAAAAAACGCCGTGCGACTGCATTAACAATACGTCGCTGCAGTGTAATCCTCCCGCGGGAGAAGAAGACCGAGAGAGGATGTTATAAAATAAAGCAGACGTTCCAACCTTGCACTTTCACGATGGCACCTGCGTATTATCCACAATGTATCTATTTCGGTTTTGAGCGCGATGCCCCCGCAGATTTATCGAGCCAGACTGCGAGACGTAATTTATTTAGCTGATGCCACTGCTTTTTTCCGGGCGCGACACGGGCTTGCAGTTTTTGCGACGCTGAGAAGGAACGCTAACTCGATTTGCGAGGCGTCGTCGTCGGCCAATTGGCTTATTTTCAGCACAGGACGAGAGGAGTTTTTTTAAGGTTTCGAGGGAGAGAGAGAGAGAGAGAGGTTGCTGCGGAAGTTTCCGCGTTATTCGCTTTTATTTCCCTTGACATTTTATGGAATCTTTTTACTTCGTGTATAGTTGAGAGTTGAGGGAGTGGAGTTATTTTATCATAACGATTATAGATACAAGTCGAATATTTGCAGCTCAGCTAATTGTATATACGACTCGTCGCGCTAATTGGGTGATCGAGGCTAACCGTAATCGGAACTACTAGTTAATTGATCTTTCCGCGAAGCTATATACTGCAATATTGCTTGATGAGATTCCGATCGAATATTCAATATACATAACGAATCCCGCGCGCAATCATCGCATTGTACACAAACGTGTATTATTATTAAAAAATTGATTTATTTACAAACAATCGCGTCACCTGTGCTAATTCCCTTTCGCATAATACATTACAAGTAATTTACTGCACGAAATTATTCGATGAGGCATACCGAGCTTGATTAAAAATCCGATTCATCGCCATATAGGTACGGTTCAATCGCGGTAGAAGCGATCGTTAGCGTCATTCCACTCAGCGGCTTGAATAAATCATCAGCTTATAATTCAAACGCCGTGTTCGTTAGCTCTAATTGCGAATTTTCGGCTACCGCAGCCTATACGTGATGCGGAGCTTGAAAATGTATATAAGTCGCATCGATTTCTCTCACACACGTGTATATAAATATACCCGAGGCGACAATGCAAATCACGCCCACTCGAAATGTCTCGTGTGTGCCTATACATTTTCTTGTCCCATCCCGTGTGAAGATAACGGCCTTCGTGTGATGTGTGCCGTAAGCCTATTAAAGCGCGCCGCGAGAGATTTGTCATCGTTTGAGTGCTCCGCGGGTGTCGTTCTGTACACATCGCAGGTATATATGTACTATACATTCTATGTAGCGGGATTTGAGAGGGTAGTAAAGCGGAGTTGCATATATGTATACAGTCCTGTATACGGTTTTCGGAAAATCCGCGAACTCAATTTCGTGGAGCTTTGTTGTATGGCCCAGGGGGGAAAGAGAGTGGATTTTGAGGGCTGCTTTGCGAGGCTGGATTTTGTTTTCGGGGAAGAGAGTGTTGTTAGAATTAGAAATGCGGTGCTGAGATCGATTATTTTTTTTTTTTTTTTGGTATACAAAAAAGCTTACTTTTTTAGTGCGTGTAAAGATTGTAGGAAAATAGCTTTTTATTGAGGGTTTGTTTATAATTGGGTTTTATAGGTAACTGCGTTGGTGAATAATTTTACAGTAAATGAAGCGCTACGCTGACCTTTCCTCTGCCGCTTGAGCTTTCTGGGTCTCTACGTTTTTCGAACACGAAGATAGGTGGCGCACGAGTCACTTTTCTGTTTCTCACACCAGGATCTAAGTACAGAGTATAACATATACAGCGGTATGCCATCTACGCTGAATCAACCTTAGGCCTGCTGCTTGAACCGCTCATGCTGACAGCGTAGTCTCTGCATTTGCCACAATTAATAGCTTTGTATTATAGTCGAATTTACATCGGCATAAATCTAATTCAAAACATTTGAAAAAAATAAACTAATCCCAAAGTATAGTCCGCATCAATCTATTATACACAGATTTTAGCGAAGCATCGGCATAAAAAAGCCCTTTCAAATCCTACTTATATATATAGCTCTCGTTCCGCGCGAAGATCATCGCTATTTCGAGCCCTAAACCACAAAGCGTCTGCAAACACTTTTTTCTCTCTCGTTCTCCCAACGATTCTTTCCCCCATGATTTCGGAGCTCGTAGTCTCCGTAATTAGTCCAATCACCGGCAATATTCTCGGAGATCCACACTCTTTTTCGTTTCTTCTTCATTTTTTCATCCTCTCGCTCCAGCGCATGCAAGACTGCCGGATAAGACACTCTCTCTCTCTCTCTCTCTCTCTCTCTCTCTCTCTCTCTCGCTGTATATCGTTTTCCCCGAGACTCCGCTTGCCCATCTCCACATCGCAGGCGTTGGCTCCTGCGCACCAAGGCAGTTACTTAATACGTTTCAAGAAGGGATTAGGTCTCGTGTTTCTACGGACTTAACCGTAACGCGCCTGTAGCATCTGCTCTTATTCTCACTAGCTCCTTATATATATAATCAAAGGGGGAGAAGAAGAAGAAGGAGGAGAAAGAGAGAACTACACACTTCCTCAGCCCGTAGATTTCTCCAGTGCAGGCACACTCGCTAGCTTCCATTACTTCCTTCTTTATCTGACACGTCTTATTTGCGTTACGAGGGCGCGCTGAGACTATTCTTTACGGGGGGGGCTGCACGACTCTCGGGACAAATCCTTTCGGGGGACATTATTTTTAAAATCAGGCGCGTGTCGCGCACGCCAGACGAGGGACTATATTCTACTGTGTTCAGAGTTTATTTTTCACCGGTGAATAATCGGCGGTAATAAGCGGCCCCCGCTCACTCGTTTGTGTTTCTATAAGCGACTATTTTTCTTTTCGTTTCAGCCTACTACTTATACTCTGTAATTTGAGTAGTTTTTTTTTCGAAACTCATAGTGTGTGTTTATCGCGAACGCCGTGATTTGCCGGTAAATGTACGAATAGCATATAATAAAATAGAAATGTTGCTCGAATGCAGTCACTTCATCGCTGTGAGAGCGCTTGATGAAGCTCGAATGAACAAAAAAAATAGGGCAAAAGTATCGCTCTCACGCGGCTCATACCGCAGCCTCAATATGCGTAATTAAAATTTTCGAGAGACCATCTGTGCGGCTTGTACATTCATGCAGGCGTCTCGTCATGTGATTAGTGCAATTGCGCTTTTCGTAATTGCCGCGATGCTCGGGGCGTTGATGATTTGTAAAGTAGCATTTTTTTCTCTTTCGCTCGCTTTTATTTCTCTCGATCGTCGACGGCCAGTCCAATGAAAAGGCGAGTTGCGAGCGATCGAGAGAGAGAGAGAGAGAGAAACACAAAGCAACGACGACTGCTTATAATGTGTGCTCTCGCTCCCGCTTTTAATTAATGCCTGCTTTCTTCGCCTCTTGCCTTTTTTTCTCCTCCTATACCCGCCTACATTTCACCCTTTTTGCTGCATCGCTGCTGGCGTGCGTTGGGTGTATGGTATAGCGATAAATGCGAGCCAACTCGCGCGACTAATTGAATATAGCGCGATTGGGATTTTTCATTGAAGTGAGTTTAAAATATGCGAGCATCGAGTGTTGAAAATTTAATTAATTTATCTTGGAAACGCGAATGCGCAATTATTTTCTTATCTATATTTTTGTAATGTATAACGTTATTATAGTATCAAATGATTTTGAAAATTTTGCGAAAATCTTTTTGTGCTTATCAAATGTATATTCGGAATAAAACATGAAAAGACATGCCATTATCTCGCTCGTTATGAGTAAAGGTTGATTTTCTCCGTATTTTTGTTCGTTTATTTTGAATTATCGTACGTAAAAATTATAAATTCGAGAATTCCCGGAATATTTGAGTAACGTAGCATTAATCAACAAAATACAAAAAAAAATCAATGTTTCGTGTAACTGCATGATAAAATTGAATATCGAAGAGCTGATCTTTATTATTTCGTTAAAATGAAACTCGACAAATAAGCAAAATCGATATAAATGTGCCGTTATTCTATTATCGAATCGACAATGTATATCCTCGCTATCTTCTAGTCACGCCTCCAAAGCGTTAAAATTATGCGACGAGCGTATACAGCAACAACATCATACAATACACCGGCGACGTATACACAGTGTCGTTGAGCTCTTTTGTCACTGTTGCGCGAACTATTTAATACTCACTCACACGTCTCTGTTTTGACAGCTGACACTTGCGTGCATTCATGCATAATATATACACTTCCCTGATACCTCATATTCACATCGATTCTTTTTCTCAAGCCGGACAATTATCAGCATCTCGCCAAATCAAACTCCCCCAGTATAATATTCATCCCCGTATTTATATTCGAAGTCGGTACGCGCGTTCATCGTCTCCCTCTCTCTGTTTTGAATAATAACACGGATAATACCCGGCAGTTGCCAGAGCCCATCAATAATCTCTTCCAGAGTGTATACGCGTGCGCGCGGGTTGCATCGAATCCGCTTCTCTTTCTCTCTCTCTCTCTCTCCTCTATTAAAATCCCACAAATCTCGTACCCGCATACAGGCTATAAGTATACACCTCCGCTTGCACGGAAGAACTTTTCCTCCGCACGCACTCGACTCTAACCCAAGTTCTTCTATCCGGTATAAATCCATTTCGGAAACAAAAAAGTATATACGCATCCCGCATTTCCTTCGAAACTTTCTCTCCCGCCCCTTTCTCCTCGTTTGATGCCTGTATATAGATATACGCATACTTGCACTCGTGTAATGTACATGTCCCCCACGGTCTCGAACTTAAACGAGCCGCAGCTGACCTCACATCCGGTCCAGAGAGAGAGAGAGAGAGAGAGAGAGAGAGAGAGAGAGAGAGAGAGAGCGCAGTAGTAGAGAGAATGGATTGGAACGGAGGGCTACTAAATAACAATAGTAAATTCGTACGCGCCGGTTCTTATTTCCGGTGGCAAGAGAGCGAGAGAGGACTCGCCAGCGGACATTCATTGTTCGACGCAGTCGCTATCTGTGTATATACTCACACATATATAGCTCTCGACTACGTCTACCGGTACTTGCAGCCTGTACCTACGGCTGTAATTTACGTTTTCGCGCGTTATTTCTCTTTATATTATACCTATACGCATAGAATATATGAGCTGCCGCAGATAGCTATCAGCGTTTCTTTTTCACTTTCGTGTGGGAGTGGGAGGCCAAGGGGGTACTTATATATTACGTATACACACGACGTATACACGCGTGTGGAAGGACGCCGAGGCAATTAGCCGTGAAGATGATATGATCGATTAAGAAAGCATTGTACGCGCGCGCGATTCAATCCGCGATGTATTATGTACGCGGTGAATGGCCGGGGAATTACCGACGAGAGAGCTGAGAGAGGCTATATAAGAGTTTCTTTTTTCAATCTTTTTGCGTAATTGAATTACTCCGAGAGCGGCGTGATTGTGCGACGGCTTTGAGAAATATGGCTGTTGCGCGCTGAGTATAAATCATTTTCGTTGTTCGTCCTCGGCTTTTCAGTCGGACAATGTAGCCGTTAGTTTGAATTTTTCGAGTTTGGATTGAATTCGTCGATCAACCCCGGATAGACCTACTCGTCATTTCGAAATGTCGATGGTGATTGATGTAATAATTATTGCGCGGAATATGCGGTCGCGCGATGATCCAGTTGTACAGTGTCGGCCCTGCGATTCTCATTATTTCGGTTGTTCCAACTCTGTACTAATTCGAGTTCGATTGCACTCGCGTATTGGATAATATTTTGACGAACTCGCGGATATACTGCAGAATATAACGTACGTAGGAGAAGCACAAAGCTAACCGAGAATTTTCCATCTGATTACAGGCGGAGCAGTCAGCACTCATGCTTTAATAAAGGCCGTGTCCAGCGAGACACCCCGATGGCGCGCACGAGGATGTGGTGCACACTGCTCTGGGCGTTGGCCCTCGGGGTCGCCGGCGGCAGCGCCAGCGACTCCTGGAGCGACAGCGACTCTGACTTGCTCTACGGCCAGCAGCAACACCACTATCAGGAGCAGCAGCAGTCGACGAACCATTCGATGCAGGCAGTCCTGCTGGACGACGTCTACCCGGGTTTTGAGGTCGTGCGGTTCGAAGGCGGGCCCGACCATCAGCCCTCGAGCTTCCGGTTGCTCGAGACCGGCTTCTCCAAGTTCTTCACCGTCCTGGACAACGGCATCGTCATGACGACCTCGGACCTCTCGCCGCTCGTCAACCGGCCCGTCAATCTCATCGTCCTCGAGGAACGGGCTAACCACACCGAGACTCACGACCTCCACCTATACGTGATCAACCGGCGCAACATGCTGACCTTCTCGCACGAGCGACTCGGCGAGGCCGAGGTCGAGGAGAACGCCGCCCCGGGCACACCCGTCGACGGCTTCCCCGTTCTCCACGCCCGAGGCAACTTCCCCGTCCACTACAGCATCGAGCCCGAAGATGACGGCTCTCGGCCGTTCGCCCTCGCCGAGACCCACCTCAAGCACACTGGCTTCAACCTGACGGTGCGCAGCCCCAACCAGGGCATCCGCGTCGTAACGGCCCGACCGCTCGACCGCGAGACCAAGTCCAGTTACCGGCTCGTCGTCCGGGCCTCCGACAGCGACTACATCAGCAGCTCGCGTATCGAAGGCAGCGTCACCGTGCTCGACGTCAACGACAACAGCCCCATCTTCGAGCAGGCGATCTACAGCTTCGAGCTTTCGCCGACGAACCTCGAGGCCCTGCGCGACGACCGAGACGGCTCGGTCCAGCCCCAGTGGAAGCGCTTCTCCACCATCGGCAAGGTCCTGGCCAAGGATGCCGACGGCGACAAGGTCGCCTACAAGCTCATCACGCCCAGCAACCTCGTCATCATCGTTCCCCAGACCGGCGAGCTGCTGCTGGCCGGTGAGCCCGAGCTTAGCCCCGACCTCGACGCCGAGAGCGAGTTCCTCGTGGAGGCACACGACCTCCGCACGCCCAGTAGGACCGCCCCCACGCCTGCGCGAGTCCTTGTGCGCTTCCTCACCTCTGGCCCGGACAAACCCGAGCTGGACATCGAGCGGCAGGAGGAGCAGGAGGAGGAGGAGGAGGAGGAGGAGGAGGAGGAGGAGGAGGAGGAGGAGGAGGAGGAGGAGGAGGAGGAGGAGGAGGAGGAGGAGGAGGAGGAGGAGGAGGAGGAGGAGGAGGAGGAGGAGGAGGAGGAGGAGGAGGAGGAGGAGGAGGAGGAGGAGGAGGAGGAGGAGGAGGAGGAGGAGGAGGAGGAGGAGGAGGAGGAGGAGGAGGAGGAGGAGGAGGAGGAGGAGGAGGAGGAGGAGGAGGAGGAGGAGGAGGAGGAGGAGGAGGAGGAGGAGGAGGAGGAGGAGGAGGAGGAGGAGGAGGAGGAGGAGGAGGAGGAGGAGGAGGAGGAGGAGGAGGAGGAGGAGGAGGAGGAGGAGGAGGAGGAGGAGGAGGAGGAGCTCGAGGACAACGAGCTGCCTCCAGAGGTGCACAGGATAGAGAAGCGCCGGGTCACCCGCGCTGTCCGGCCGACCAAGAAGGTCGAGTTCACCGAGGCCGACGGAGACATCGAGGGCAAGGTGGCCTTCCACCTCGAGAAAGAGAACGAGAAGGAGACCTACAAGATCCGCGACGAGAATCAGTGGGTCACCGTCGGCTCCAATGGCACCGTCCGGGTCAAGCACAAGTGGGACTACGAGGCACTCGGCGCCGAGAAGACTATCGACTTCTGGGTCACCATCACCAATCCGGGTACGTTACATTTTCACTTCGAATAACATATAGTTTTTAAACAATCATCTATACGCGAAAAACAAAACCGAGGAGAATCTGACACGTCGTTTTATATTGATTATTCTCGGACCGGAGACACTGGAAGTTCATCTCTCTTATTTTTTCATCATCTCCAGATGAGGTCACGTGCTCGTACGAAGACGGTATACAGAATTTTAATTTGAAGCAAAGCTCACAATGCATAATGGGATTCTTTTCTCGCGCGAGCTGTTCCGACACAAATTTTTCATTTTTTTTTTCCTCCTCGCTTCTCGAGCACGCGCGACTCATTCTCTACCCGGCTCACCTCAAGCTCCCTTTCACGCGCCTTCGATCTTTCAGACTCGCTTTTCATCGCCGGGTGTACAAAGGTGTTTGTGTTACTTTTTATGCCATATACACACTCGTATATTATAATACTCATACGAGCTCGGGTCATCGGTTGTCGCGTCGTGTATATATCATTCTCACAATGCACGCGCTAGGATCTCATGAAATATTCACGGGGCCGATATGTACATCTGAATTTAGATAAGATTTTTCTTTTCAACCACTGCCACTACTACTACTACGACTACTACTACTACTACAATAATATGGTATAAGCTCTCTGTTACTAATCTCTTATCTTTTCTGTTTATCTTCATCCTATGGGCTCATCAGGTTACCAATGTAAGTACTGCACACTTTGCTTTCCATAAAGTAGCGACTAGCACTGTTTGCTTTTTTTATTACGTAAAATATATGTGTTCCGTATGCTAATTATAACCAGAGTAGCTTTTATGACACACTGCGTGGCTTTGACATTCAAATACACGTTCAGCAGGCCTTATCGATTATCTTTTAACCGCGTGCATGCGCTCGTAAATAAAAATAAAGTCACATTACACGCACAGAGTCTCCTTATCACGCCATGATTTTATTAATTTATGCACTGTAGAAGTTGACTTATTACTGTGAAAGCTAGTCCCTCTCTCTCTCACCTATATACTCACAATATTTATGACCCCTCGCGAGCGCTTAACTCTTGAAAATCGCGTTACAAAACCGGCCTCGTTAATCATCTTCAATTTATACGGTATACCAAGTTCTATGGAACCATACGCACCGACAAAGACCTATCAATCACGATCGTACCCGCCACTTGACCGCGAGTGAAAATATAATGACGTTACCGGCGATCGGTTCGTGAGGCCAGAAAAAAATATTCAATTCAATCGGAATTCAATCCAACCGCCCACGCACTCACGGGGTCAAACGGTCTGTCTCACGCCTGCGTGCATGTGTACACGCACACAGACACATGCACGTGTGAATGGACCCAAGAGAGAGAGAGAGAGAGAGGGATAGGAGCAAGAGGAGATATAGTTGTACAGAACGGCACTAATTGGATGTATGATTGGGAAATCCCTCAGATACCGACAATCAGCGCGTCATCATTAACATAAAGGACGTTAACGACGAGCCGCCGTACTTCATCAACAGGCCGCTACCCATGCAAGCAGTCGTCCAGCTCAATGCCCCGCCCAACACGCACGTCTTCACGCTGCAGGCGAGGGACCCCGACACCGACAGCAACATCCACTACTTCATCGTACGCGATCGAAGTATGTGTGATTCAGCTTGATTCTCTATTATGAGCGGCGTTGCCGCTTTTTTATTTCATCTTTTTTTTTAGAATTAACGATGCCGCCTCTGTTTATGGATGGATATATTTTTGGGTTTAATTTGATTTTTACGCGATGGCTAATTTGAAAATAAATTGAGACGTTGCCTCATCATCGAGGGCGTGTCGAGTATCCGTCTTTATGAGGTTGTCAAACTCCGCTATTTAACGAGCGATAAAATTAGAATTCTCTTTTTACTTTGTAATTTTAACGTCATCGGCTAGTTTGACACGAAGCAGATTCGGGGAAGAAGTATCGATGTATTCATTGAGCAAAAATATTAAGCAACCGATAAATTGCAGCTGGTGGCAGATTCGAGGTCGACGAACGCTCAGGGGTCGTGCGAACTCGTGGCTCGGATCCTTTCCAGCTCGACATGGAATACGTTCTTTACGTCAAGGCAGAGGACCAGAACGGCCGTATCGACGATAGACGATATCAGTCTACTCCCGAGGAAAGGCTATCGATCGTCGGTGGCAAGAGAGCCCCACAATTCTATCTTGCTTCGTACGAGGCTGAGATACCGGAAAACAAGAAAAAGGATTCAGAGTGAGTCTTTACGCTTAGTGTGTTTCACTTGAGAGCCAGGCGATAAACTGTAGCTTTATAGTCGGTACTGCGTCAAATGTTCCGACACGCTATCCGACTTGAAATTGGCATTCCGATGTACTCTTTGGCTGAAAGCGTCGTTGCTCGCTTTCAGTCGATTGTCGCAAGCGTTGAGAACTCTCTTTTCGATTTACTGATTGGACTGTTTCTTTTCAGCATTATATCCGTAAAGGCGAAGTCGTTCGCTGATCGAGAAATACGTTACACGCTGAAAGCTCAGGGGCAAGGAGCTGCGGGAACGTTCAACATTGGACCGTCATCCGGAATAGTTAAGCTGGCTAAGGAGCTGGATTTCGAGGACCTTAGGCAGCCACACATTTACCAACTGATTGTCACTGCTACCGAAGATTCGGGAGGATTTTCGACGTCCGTTGAGGTGACTATTTATCCAACAATATCTCATTTCTCACCATGTGTCACACGAATGACGGCTAATCTCGTTCTATTTTGTGTCTAGCTGACGATTCGAGTATCAGATGTGAACGACAACGCTCCCAAGTTCGAATTACCAGATTATCAGGCTCACAACGTTGACGAGGACATTCCATTAGGCACTAGTATTATTAAGGTCAAAGCCACGGATGCGGATTCTGGGGCGAACGCTGAAATAGAATATCTAGTCTCGGATGATCATTTCAGCGTTGACGCTGGAGGCGTCATAGTAAACAACAAGCAACTGGACGCCGATAATAATAATTCTTATTATGAGTTTACTGTCACCGCCAAAGATAAAGGTACGATCCGGTTCGAGAGATGTTGAATATCTTAGGATTTTAAAATAGCCTTCTAATTGTAAGTTTAAAAAACGCTTTTTGTAAGATTAGATCGACATGAATAGCAGAATAGCTATAGAGAGGGTGAAACGTGTTATTTATGTATATGCGAATTACTTGATGCACGTCGTTGCTTTCCATGTGCGTGATTATTGATAATTTCATATCAAGCATTAACTGACACTGACACTTGACGAGTTGGTGGTTTTAGTTGAAGTATTTCGCGGTCAGCTCTTGAACAGATAACCACTATGGGGTCGATTAGCCGTAAGCTTAATCTGACTTATATATCTCTGCGGGTGACACGCACGAGAATACCGCACATCAATTCAAACATGACAGATTTACATCTATTCTGCCAAGCAGTATATTGTTATAATAACTGATTCAAAATCAATTCTTAAAAAATATGTAAACGATTGTAAAATACGAAAAAGAAACGAGTAAAAAACTATTTTTGTAAAATACTTCGTACTATTAGCGTTCCTAACCTTATTTACGATTTTGTCAATTTGCGAGATGTAGGATCAATGAAACGAAAACATTTAAGCTAATAGGTTTCCTTGTTATTTGTATGGATGTAAATATGTAAACAAGCTACTTAACCTATAACAGATAATGAAATAAAAACACTCACCAACGTCTTCCAATTACAGGCGAACCATCGAAAAGCGGTACGGCGACGGTGCGTATCTACACGAAGAACAAGAACGACGAGGAGCCTAAATTCTCGCAGCAGGTGTACACACCAAACGTAGACGAAAATGCCGGACCGAACACACTGGTCACAACTGTCGTTGCCTCTGACAAGGACGGTGACAACGTACGCTTCGGCTTCGTAGGCGGCACTACTTCATCCGGCCAATTCGTCATCGAGGAGATCACTGGTGTCATCCGTCTACACAACAGCAAGATCACCCTCGACAGGGACAAGTACGAGCTCAACGTCACCGCCAAGGATGACGGAGCCTGCTGTCCCAACGGCGAGAACAACATCCACACTAGCACTGCCGTTGTTGTTGTCTTCATTACCGACGTCAACGACAACAAGCCCGTGTTCAAGGACTGCGGCACTTACTATCCCAAGGTAGAGGAGGGCGCCACCAACGGAAGTCCCGTCATCAAGGTACAGGCTACTGACGAGGATAAGGGTGTCAACGGTCAGGTCAAGTACTCGATTGTACAGCAACCCAATCAGAAGGGTACAAAGTTCACTGTTGACGAGGAGACTGGTCAAGTCAGCACTAATAAGGTTAGTATAGACATTCGTGCGGCAATGAAATAAATTTTTATACACTATTATTTTTAATAAAATTTGATGAGGTTAGTTTTTGTTTAAAAAAATGTTAATCAAATTACAAGTAGATACTATCCGAGTGTAGAAAGACGCGGTTATATTTATAGGTTATATTTATACAACTGAGCATCTGCACGTTGCATCTTTTGATTTGTTTATTAAGGAATGTAAACATCGAGCAAATAATTATAACGCTATGTTTAATGTACTTTTATCTGTACTGCTCTCTTATATATAGTGACATTGAAACTCATAGGTGCGTTAAAAATAATTACTATCACTCGGTACAGTGTCTTTCTTTGTGACAGTACGTCCAAATGATCGTTGAGCACAGTTTGATCATTATGCCTCATACACGGAATGGAAAGAACGTTCATATTCTTCTTAAAGCTTGTATCTACAAAATAATCTGGCCGTCTCAATTATAAAAGTATGCATGAATTAACGCTATTTAAATTAAATTCTCAACACTGACTTTCTTGAACTACTAGTATCGCTACAAAGACGTGAAAATATAGAATCGTATTTAATTATACAGCAATTAAAATTCAGTGAGTTAATCATTATATTTTTAAAAAAAGTTTGAAGAATGAACAAATGTAAAAAGAACCCGTTTTTAAGAAACCGTATTCTTCTTCAAAAACCTAATCGTAAAACCAATTCCAGACGAATAATGCAATGCCATTTCGCAGGTATTCGATCGTGAAGGCGACGACGGCAAGTTCGTGTCGGTGACGGTGAAGGCTACCGACCAGGGTGAGCCCTCGTTAGAAGGCGTTTGTTCGTTCACAGTCGAAATCACGGACGTCAACGACAACCCGCCTCTTTTCGATCGCCAAGTGAGTATATATACGACCAAGCGCTGAACAATGAAGGTTTGGATGGTTTTCTATATTTCGCACTGCTACTGCTTCCCAGAAATACGTGGAGAACGTGAAGCAGGACGCAAGCATCGGCACGAACATTCTCCGAGTCTCGGCATCCGACGAGGACGCCGATAACAATGGAGCAATTGTATACTCACTGAGCGCGCCAAACGACGAAAAGGGCTTGGAGTACTTTGAGATCCAGCCGGAGTCTGGCTGGATAGTGCTGAAGAAGCCGCTTGATGTAAGTATCTCTGATTGACGGCGCTATTCGACCAAAAAACTTCTCGGAACAAATTGCATATATCGTGCAAAAGTCTGTGAAAGACGAACGATCGAGGATTTCGAGGTGTTATACGACTTTATTTATTCAACTAGCGTTCAACTAGAGTTCAAGTTATTTTTTACTTTCAACTGGTTATCAATATGAATTTCAACTATAGTCATTTGTATTTTTGCGATTTCGTTAGCCTTGAATTTGATTTTTTGGTTCATCACGTTATAGATTACTTGTTGCAAATGCAATCGATATACGAATTGATATTTTTGTCATATATCTTTTGAGTATTGCATCGTCACACAAATTTTACACATTTTTTTACATTTTTTGCGAAACTTTTTCAATTTTTAAGAAAAATTAAGTTTACTACTATTAGTAACTACTCTAAGCTATATATATATGAATCAAAACTTTGAAGTGTTATGAAACGCCGCATTTTTTGTAATCTCCACATTCGTATAAAAGGTTCTTGGCTTGATTTGAAAAGGAAATTTTTGTTGCGGTCTGAAAAGTTTTTTTTTTGAGAAACAGGCGTTTTGTTACTATTCAAAGCTTTGGTTCTCAATCATAATCCATATCTTTTCTTAATTTAAGCTTAATTTTTGCTAAAAATTGAAGGAGGCTTGAGGATTAAGAAATTTTGAAATCCAAAAATATAATGAGATGACGCGTCTATAAAAATTTTCGTCATGTTTTTACAATTTGTATTACAGCTTCTATAGAAAAGCTTCATTTCTAAGTATTGCTCGGCTCCATACATCAATAGTATACATATTTTTATAATCATGAATCTATGATGCGCACTTTTTTCGCTGGTAGTTTTTGATCATGTAATTTATATGTATCACCACGTAATTTTGTTGAAATATCGTTTGGCTATGCTGATAACGCATTGACATATCCTTTATATCTTGACCGCATTGATGACCAGTAAGCGTTCAGTTGATCTCTGTGTAAATACGATCGTTTCTGAGTAAGTACTTGACGTTCCTCTTTCAAGATCGAACTACTAACTGATTTGGGTGTCACATTTTGCCGTTAACATTCTCTACATGATATCTGCGTTGACTTACGTTTATATAAGTAGACACAAATTCATTTTGTTGTCTAATATATAATCGAAAGGCTCGTATATATATACTAATATGTCTCATACCGATAACTAATTATTTCCTTATATCACTAATATGCAACGAGAATAAGTTTCTTTTTTACGGCACTTGTATAGAATTTTATTCCCATTGACATGCACAATGTGTTCACTATGGTAAATACTTATTAGCTATGCCTGATTTCCTCAAATGCTTCACGTACCTGAATCGACCGACCATTCGGGCCATTTTGACGCAGCGGATCTGTCTGTCTCTCTTTTTCTCTCTCTCGAGTATAAAGACCTACGCACGCTGCCAGTCGACTTTTGACGTCCTTAACGATTTTTCAAAAAGAATTAAAAAAAATAGAAATACTAACAATAATGCACAGACGCAGCAAAAACGGAAGAAAGAACTTTGCAAAACCGCGCGGTCTCGAGTCATTTTAAAAGAGAACAAATAATTGGGCTTGGCAGAGAGATTTTTTTTGAAGCATAACGCACGGAGAGCTTTGCAAACGATTTCTGATTTTTTTGTGCAGAAAAAGGATAAATAATAAAAAAGTTCTGTCGGCCGGGACGGAAAGACGGTTGATTGAGGAGGAAGAAGACGTTTTAACATGCTACAATTTACTAACATGTTTAAGCAATTTTTATAACCATGCTACAAATTTTTTTGCGCACTCGCCCTTTTTTGCGCTAAAGGGCCGAGGAGCTTTCGAAACAGTGTGCCTTTGAACTTTAATGTTTTCTCTCGTAAGCAAAACTAATGTGATTGTTTTTCAAAAGGGAAGTGATGTTTTTTGAACTTCCAGGAGCAGGTGGGAACGACATTTTTTGAGCCCCACGTACGGTGTACACCAACCTCTACGCATTTTGTGGTGCATCAGACATAAACAATTTTTGAACATGCTTGCATATTTTATATGAATGTGTTTTTTGAATACTTTACAGGAACGGATCTCGCTCTCGCTCCCACTCTAACCTTACTTACTTACTTACTCTCTTTCTCTGTCTCTATACTCTATTTTTCTCTTTTCTCGTTCTCTCCACTCATTTCCATTATACGCCCTCCGGCTCCAAAGTCCTTAATCCTACCTTAAGTGCCTTCTAATAACTGTTATTCTCATTCCAATTTCCTTCCGCCTTACAGCTACTTACTTACACTCACACACACTATCTCGTTCCCTACTCTTCTCTCACTTTATCTCATCTTTCTTTATTTCTCTCTTCGTTTTGTCCGTTTGGTTTTTCTGTTTTGTTTTATACTGTCTCTCCCCCTGTCTCTTTGTCTCTTTTAATTACTCTCCCTTTCTGGCTCTTCATTTTTACCCTCACTTTGTTCTCTCTTTTCTTATCCATCTATATTTCTCATTTTTCCGAATCATCACGACTGACAGATAAGAATTTTTTTGAAGAGAGCGTTCTCGCGGTGTATAAAATAGACCGTAAGCGAAAAAAAAGAACTTGTCCGTGGTGTGACATTTTTTCTTCTGTGATTGGGGCAGCATACGACTGTCGAGACCAAGTAACAGACAAAAATATACCTATAAAAGAACAAAAAAAGAGAAAAACGTAACGTCCATCGGTTTTTGAGTGTCGTTAACGAAGGAAAGCAAAGTGAAAAATTAGCGAACCGGATGAGGGGTCGTCACTTTTTTTACTGTTTCCCAACTAACCGAATCCCCGTGTGTCCTTCTTGAAAGCAAACAACGTTCCTTTTTCGGTGTCCGGGTAAACCTCGCCTCCTTTTCCACTGCCTCTTTTGACGCATATCTTGCTTGCATGGTCAAAATGCCTGCCAATTTTTTATTTTCGTAATGACGACTAATTTCGATCTTTTTTATTGTTTATGTTTGTGTTTATTGCACCAATTTCTTTCTTCGGATTTGATTATGATGATGATATTGATGATGATGGTGATGACGATGAAAAAAAAGGGCTGTTTTCCAGTAAGTAGGAGAAATCCTTTGTGTTGACAATTTGCTCGAGGAAATAACAAAATTAACCAACGCAGTAACATATATATTGGCTATAACATCTTTCTTATTAGCTGTATAGTATACTTCTCTTTCTATCTTCTGTGCATTTATTTTACTTATTTTCCTACTAATATTGGTTTTTATTTACAGCTTTTATTACTTACATATATTAACCTAGTTTTATAATTTTATATTTTCACCTTATATTTTTAATTTTCTAATTATGTATTATTTTTATCAACAGCAATATTTTTATTTAATTTGTATGATAAACGTCAGTTGGTATTTGTTCACGTAAATAACAATTGCATCACATATGTCGAAAATCATTCGCTTGAGTGTTCCAGAATCAATGACATCTGGACTAAAAAAGGGGCAAGTAGTCGTAGCATTTTTGTTCTTTTGCAGGTGATGGTTCAATACTCTATTACATTATACGTACACTAATACACATTAATCTTATTAATCTTGTTCGGACAATTTAATCACTGGTTTCCGACGGCTTTGTTTTACTTTGTTGAAAAAAAATTCACATATTCACAAGGTATCTGAGCTGCGACTATTTATACCCCTTGTTGTGTAAACAATACCAGCCGACGTTTTTATCATCTTCACGTTAGTTAGCGTGCATTCTTTCTTTTTGGTTTTAGTTTCTCTTTGTGTTTTTGTATACTTCCAAAGAATACCGGAGAAGCGTTTCAAACTTGATCCTTAGCCAAAATGTAAAGTTGAATTCCGCATAAAAATTCCGCACTGTTTGACGATGAACTGTAAATAAACGCGTAGCTAGAAGCTTTTCAGAAAAATTGATCGTTTCTCCATGTTCGAATTTGATTTAAAAATTGTGTTATAACTCTGTTTCTGTCTCTGTATATTTGTTTTTCATTTTTCTCAACACTGCAGTATCAAAAGAAAGCATAGAGTCAAAGTAAATTTTAAAATACAAGAGACGAGATAGAAAGGGTATAGAGCCAATTATCAGAGAACAAAACAGAAAGAGCAAAAAGCAAAGAAAGAAATAAAATAAAATAATTTCTAATTTGATTCGATAAGAAAAAAAAAAAAACATTGTACAGTGTGTTATTATCTGAGAATGTCCTGAGTAACTTGACGGCCCGTATATTTTGCCAATAGCGAGACAAGTATCGGCTGAAAGTAAGCGCCTCCGACAGAGGGTCACCGCCCTCGTGTGCCGAAGTGGACG
The DNA here is from genome assembly GCA_012977825.3 of Pteromalus puparum. NCBI lineage: Eukaryota > Metazoa > Arthropoda > Insecta > Hymenoptera > Pteromalidae > Pteromalus > Pteromalus puparum. The sequence continues at coordinate 59,307,222 of CM053168.1, forward strand.
TTGAGTTAGACGTCGTAGACAGAAACAATAAACCTCCTGTGTGGGATAAGAATGTATACGGCCCCATTCACATCAAAGAAAATGTCACAGTGGGTACTGTAGTGACGTCGGTGAAAGCCAGGTTTGTATGTCTCGATGAACCAAAAAAAAAAAAAAAAAAAATTCGCCTAACCAGAGAGAGAACCAAGACACGCCGCGCCGAGCCATGCGATGATGTGCTGACGCCTTCTCTCTTTCATCTCTCTTCTCTCTCTCTCTTCTTCTATACCTATCTATCCGCCTCTGTCTCTCCGATGCAGCATAAACTGATCCTCTAAGAGAACTTCGCACACACTTTCCTCTATATATCCTTCACACTGATGAGACACGGCCTTACACGGGCGTTATTTTTACGGCTGCGGATCTCTTCTTTTACGCCTTATCTCTTCTTTTGCGCGAACGCGTGTACACACACACACACATCTATAAACGCAAACGCGCGGCCTCCATTACTTCTCTCTCTCTCTCTCTCTCTCTCTCTCTCTCTCAGACTCTATATTTCTCTCTCGTGTGCAATTTTCTGTTTTACGCCCGTTTTTATACTCTTTTTGTGCATCGTCGTCCACTCGAAAGTGCGCTTGGATTGACTTGAATTCGCGCGGGCTTTGTCTTTCGCCGAGAGAAAAACATCAATTACGCATGGTTAAGCGCGGCGTGTGTACGCGCCGGTAGATCGCTCAGCATTATACTATATTATACTATATCCTTTAATATCAATCCTTGTTATATAACGCATAAGTTGTGCCATCATTTATATTATACTTTTTCGTTCGTTTTTTCTTGTTATTGATTATTATTATTATTATTATCATTATTACTATTACTATGCATATCATACTCATATACTGTAAAGTTACATAACATCTTATGTGCGTATATCTCTCTCTCATTTGTCTATATTATCTACCTCTCTATTATCTGTCTGTCTATCTATCTATCTTTATACATACACATTTAACGCTATGTAAATCATCATATTCATCACGTGCCAAACAGAGAAAAGAGTTTATACTAATTATACAGCGCAGCGTTCGCACGCCGCGTATATTATTATTGCGAGCGCGAAGGTGTTAGACACCCGAGCGAAACGAAGCATTATCTCATTATATAGATGTAAGGCAAATGTAGGTCAATTTTTTTACAAGCTGCGGATCACTCGAGATGATAAAAGGCTCACGTCTCATTGTTATACTCATATACCTAGTATTTAAGAATTGTTAGATATCTCTCTGTGTGTGTGTGCAAGTGCAGCGTGTAAGGTATGAATGAGCTATGCAAAATATAGGTATTCTATGGGACAGCGGGAATCGACGATCGGGGCCTCGTCACCTCCAGCCTCTTTCAGCGCAGCTACGCCGCCGACGATGCGGCTCACGCTCACACGATGTGAATTTTTTTCCACGATTTTTTATCAAGCATTTTTTATTCTCTGAGTTTTTTTTCATATATCTTACACACTTTTTTTTCTTTTTTTTGAAAATATGACTTACGAGAAAAAACGTTTTTAACGCATAGTATAATGCATATAAAGAAAAGAGATTAATGAGCATAATAATTGTTTTTTGATCTAAGAGACAAAAAGAGAAAAATTTTTGCCCGCAGCACCGTTTTGAAAGTATACCATGAAAATTTTGTAATTTTTTAAAAAGAGTATGCAAGCAGGACTTCTCGAAAGAAAAGTGCCTCACTAACTCTGGCTGTTTTTTCTTTTTCTTTTCCATTTGTCTTGTGACGATATCTCTGTCTCTCGCTCTCACACTCTTCACACTCTGTCTGTTGTGTGTGGCTGCGGCGACGATGGGGTTATAGCGCGAGACTTACAAGCTGGAGGCGATGGCCCAAGATAAGGGCTTCCCGCCCTTATCGAGAACGGTGGAGGTACAGATTGACGTTGTGGACCGTGCTAATAATCCGCCCGTATGGGACCAAATCGTATACGGCCCGATCTTCTGTAAAGAAAATATGGCCGTCGGGGCCAAAGTCGTGTCTATTAAAGCCAGGTCTGTCACACTGTTAATGCCTACGTGCTGCTGCACGATTACTATTATATAATAATATATAATCATATATATATATTTTTTTTATAATTTTTTCGAACAAAGAACTTATATAAGAATTATACCCGCCCTGCACGCAAAAACTCGTGGCAGTATATTGTTCTTGTGCACGTTAATTGATATTGTGTACGATGCCAATAATTATGTACGTGTAGGGGAGACTGGTCTATCTGTCACTCTGTCATTACTTTGCTTTTTGGACAGCGCGAGTTTTCGTTCCCTGTTTTTTCTTTTTTTGATTTTTCATCCTCTTTTTTTTTTGGCTGATGTTGCATTAGAGCAGACGCATAATAATTTTCAATTCCCTCGTATACTTATAATTGTTACATGTTTTGTTTTTCATTTTTCGTCGACGACGTTCGACGTTTTGTTTTTGCTGCTGCATACTACTCATGCTCCCCATTTTTTTACTTTTATCATGGATTTAACTGTTATTTTTTTCGTTTTTTATTTCGAAATATTGTCATGGCAGTAGTAGTGTATTTTAAACATTGAAGAATGACTCTATAGAGCCGCAGTAGTATATTCTTTGTAGCTTAACTTTTCTATATGACATATGTAGGACATCTCTGTTAGAGTATTTTATTACATTTACGACGACCATCGTTTTATTTGTGTTACATATTATCCATATTCTTGGTAGTGTTTATTCGTTAAACAGACGATATTTTTCACTCATATTTTCAAAAGAATTTTTGCAGCCAATAACAACATTCGTTATATATTTTTTCGTTCGTTTTACGCCGTTTCCATTTTAAACGTCGCTGAGTATACACGAGGACGCTGCCGAGAGCTATATAATAAACCCACCTACGCACTTGAAAAGTTTTTTCCCGAGCGCAATTTTTGATATTTGAATTTTGCGTGACATTTTGTCCCAGTCTCCTCTATATGGCCGATCTCTCGTTCACACACACACACACACACACACACACACACACACACACACACACACACACACACACACACACACACACACACAC
>CM053168.1:59310932-59380574 GCA_012977825.3 Pteromalus puparum
TTGCCGTGACATTTTGCTCCCAGTCTCTCTATATATGGCCGATCTCTCGTACACACACACACACACACACACACACACACACACACACACACACACACACACACACACACACACACACACACACACGCGGGTCTATAACGACAATCTCAAGCACACTATACGCAGTCCACGTATGTACGAGGACACGCATATTTCATATACGCGGTTTCCACACTCGCCAAAAGTTGAGGTAAATCTCTAATTCACAAGCGGATTTGTGTATCGCGATATAGCGTACCTTGTATCAAGCTGACCTCACTGAATAATAAAGTCTCTCTATTTCACGCAAAAAGTACGACGTGTGCCCTCTGTCAGGCTGCGCATGTCCGTTTTGAATTCGCGGAAAATACAAAATTCATGTTTGGTTTAGCAGAAGTGAAAAAGTGTATCAAAGGAATTTTCCGATTGTTTTTAAGTGAAAACGTATACACATATACGTAGTGGTAGGTAGCTTTGCACAACGTACGCCGACTTTTTTCAACGACGATTTTTTCTGACGAATTCACACGTTACTTTTTTTTTCAAAGAAACCAACACTGTTTCGGGAAACACGCACAACTTTTTTACTGATACCACACACGTTGTTTTTTTTTCTGTACATCGACGGCACACGCACCGCTTTTTTTTTTGGTCGACGAGTTGGTGATTTTTGATATTTTTTACCGCCAACTCGATCGCACTACTCGCGAGAGTATCCGTATATGCATATATACTACGAGGAGACCATGATTGTGCCGTATCGTATTTTTGGGCATGCTTCGATCTATACTTAGATGCTTTTTTTGAGATCGCCGTTTTTTGCGATAAATTTTTGTATATATTACCTTGTTTTTGTCATTGTTGTTGTACAACCGATTGGCATTTTTCAAAATTTTTCACCTACATATAGATTACCTCGGACATCCATTTTTTTTTTCATGTAGTTTTTCATTTTTGTTTTTGTTATCTACTACACATGAAAATGTAATATACGCGCCGATGTAGGTCGGAAGAGTTTTTGATTTTTTGAACAGCTCTTTTTCGGTCTATTGCGCTCGACGATGCCACAACACGTATATCCAAAAAAGTATCGAAAGCTCTTATCATCGTATAACACACCCGACACATACGGAATAGATAAATAGGTCGACTCGAATGCCACGTCAATTTTTGGGCGCACGTATATGCATCGCCTTACACACGTATACCTATAAGTATACACCATCGCGTATAAAGAAATTTCGTATTCAGCGAAACTTTTCTACGTGACAAATTGATAAACGGTAATACATGTGTCCAAGGGGATAGGGAAAAAGTGCCGAACAACAAGAAAGAAAAGCGTAGAGTAGAAGCCATGTAGATTTCACAAGATATATACGAGAAGTAAGGAGTCGCCAAGCTCGGTGTCGGGGCGGCACGATGAATGTCACAGAATTTAAAAAGGAATTCAAGGAGCGAACATTTTACCAGCTGCTGCGACAAGCGTATATACATTTACGGGACAGGCAGGCAGTACTCCATATGTATATAATAATGCAAAAGTCGTGTAAAACTTCGTTGGGGGGACCGGTGCAGCACACTTGCGCGCGTACTGCAGTAGTTCTCTATTTATATGCTGTTCTAGAGAATGCAAATCTACTTACACATACACATTTGTCTATATGGTATAGCCTTCCTCGAACACAAAGAGCCGTACATTTTTGGCACGTCTCAACGCGCGGCATCAGAGGCAGTATAGCTGTGTATATGCACCTCAGCGCATAGTAAAAAGCCAAAGAGCTTGCAGACTTCGGTGTGTATATCGTATAGAAGCGCGGCAGCAGCAGCAGCAGCAGCAGTAGCTTCCGTAATTTTCTCCTTGCCCGGACTTTAGCTTTTTCTCGGGCTATACGCTATACGTATATACTATACGCGCGGTGAAAGTTTCTTGGGCAATTTCCTCGCCTATGTACATAAGCCGTCGGGAATCGCAAGGGATGTAAAGCAGCAGCAGCAGCGAGCTTCGGTCCTTGTTAATGATTAATAGGGAAACTTGGATTCTTCTCGCGCTCGCAAGAGGGGCTAACTTTTGAAATTGAGAAATCGTCATTTGCCGACAATACTCCGGCAGCGTAGTGCGCACTTCAGCTACCCCTCTCTCTCTCTCTCTACGCTCGTAGCCTTAATAAAACGCGGAAAGCGTATACTTCCAAATGCAATTTTCCTCCCCGAACCCGTTTACGTATCGTCTCTCTCGTACTGCGCGAGTTTTCGCGCGCTCGAGTTTTTTCAGCCCGCGACGACGACGACGACGTCGTGTCTTTCTTTTTTCAGTAGTCGTGGAATAAGAGAATTCGTAATTCCGCTCGGCGTACTCGTCTGAAAAGTGTCTTTCAGCTCTCGCTCCAATTTTTCGCGCGCTTTATGCAGCGCTACTCGCGACGACGACGACGACGACGACGACGACGACGACGATGAAAAAGACAAGTGCCGATGTGTGTATATAGAGTTGTCGAGGGAGTAGTCGTCGAGCTTTTTTTTCCCTTCGACGAGCTTTCCATACTTTTATCGCGATAATAAGTTTAATTGACGACGATAGCATTCACGGTTTATTAACGAACGCGATTATACGTCAGTCATAATAGTCGCATGCCTGCCGCTGAGTAATGAGGGAAACCTGTGAGGGTTTATCGCAAGCGTGATTGTTATCCGTCTCGGTAGAGCTTTTTGCCTTCTCTTCCGTATTTCCGTGTGATTTTCCAATGACGTTGCGAACGCCTGTTGTACGTTTTGAAATTGCACCGGTTTAATTAAATGCGCAGCAGTGAGAGATAATACACACAGCGTTGAGGGTTTGTTGTAATCTGATTATCTAAACGTGATAATTAGAAATGTATGCCACGCGCTTCACCGACGCATTTCCGATGAAAGCACGTATTATTCGGTTCACAGCTGCTCGCACAGCGGGAAAATTAAAATCCGCTATACGATGTTTTGATTTCAACAGATCCGAGAGAGACTCGATTACGCTACTACGCAGGACGTAATTCACAGTAGGTCGAACGTCACCGTGTCGAAGCACCGGATTTCTATTCGAAAAGCTCGCTCTAACTTACTCTCTCCAACCGCATTCAAAATACGATATAAAGCACGACGGTTTTCCGGTTTTGGCGCAAGGGAAGCTTAAATCTTACACTTCGCGAGTTCTCGAAAACGTTCCATTATCTAAAGTGTTTTGCCGCGCTTATTTTCGTAAAAATATATCGTGAATCGCTGAAAAGCTCGGGGTAAATAAATTTGCGATTAACGCAGCGGCTATACATCCACGAGACAAATAAAATTAATCAACGCGTCGCTCGAAATGAAGCTGCGAGTCCCGTCCGGTTTGACGTAAAAACAGAGAAGTTGAAATTTCCGAAGTAAACCGTAGTCGGCGCATTAAAACTTGGAAACTTTAATGCTGTCTCCCTTTAAGCTACTTTAAACTGGAACACGCGAACCTAAGTAATTTATAAAGCCAATTAGGGACCCTCAAGGCGAAGTCGGGCCGGTTCTGCGCTCGAGGAAAAAAAAAAGAAAAGAAAACGAAACACTAAAAAGAACATTGCGAAGCAATTAAAACGGAGCTCGGACAACTTTCGACGCGCTATGGTATAATAAACGCGGGAGTTAATAAAAAAAGCTCGCGCAAATAGTCGAATCTTCGAGGTAGGCCTCTTTATAACGAACAGCTAAAACCATCAGCGAAAATTGCGCGGTCTCGAAATCCCGGTCGTGGCATACAGGATAATCTCGCGAGTAGTTTCGTGTAATACATAGCCAGAGAGGCGCGTGATTCTTGTCGTTATATAGAACGCGAGCTTGCGACGTCTATATCTATATACGCAGTCGTATATATACATAGTAGGAGTGGCGCATAAAGGGATAGTACACGTAACGTTTGAATATGCACGCTCGTCAAACAAGACGCGCCCACGTGGATGTTGTATAAGCAGTTGCCATATATATATATATATACGGTAGTGGTAACGACGGCTCGTCTAAATAATTTGCGTATATCGCTAGCTAATGCTTCTTCGAGCGGTCCTTTCCCAATTAAGCACGCACTTTGCTCCTGCAAGGCTCGCTTGTACTGCCTTCAGATTTCAGCGCAAGACTACTACCCTGTATAAACATGAGCGTAAACACACATATACATTCGCGAAATTGTTCGCTATATGCACGGTATATACAGCAAAGGCCGACGAAAGCTCTCTGCCGCGTGTAAAGGAGTCGCTCGAAGGATCAAAGCTCGTACATGTGTGTGGATCGCACGCGTAGGATGTATATACGTGTATAGTGGGAGAAGGGATTAAGGATGAAAGAAAAATATCGCGCGTTCTATCTCGCCGCGGCTGCTGCTGCAGTGTATAACACGCAAACGACTAACCTCTAGCGCAGCTTCACTGTCGGGTGATATATACGATACTCGCGTATTGTGTGCAGTTTCTGAAACGGAAAGAAGTGAGCCGAAGGATATGCGGGGAATAAAAGTATGTACAACGCTGTAGTTTGTGTTATTATTGTATAACTGTGCTTTGCTGCTGCTGCTGCTGCTGCTGCTGCTGTGGCATTGTAAAAGTCGAGGCGAAAGGGTTACTGTTGTTGTGGTTCTATAACGAACGTTGTGTGCTATAGTCGATGAGTTTATACTGTAATAACGGTTATTAAACGTTGTGGCGCGTTAGGTAAATTTATCTCCTCTTGTATACGTATTGTGTTTTGGTAATACATACTTAGATGTCTTTATCGATTATATACCGTAACTATCTATATACATCTAGACTGTTATATTTTCTTTTTTAGTTTCCATAATATTAACATTTTTCGAGGATTACATAATATTATACGATGTATCATTTTTAACCTCCTTTTAGTTTCATCTTCTGTTATCTATTATACATATCAAGTAAATCGCATGCGACTAATATACCTTTCGTTCAGAATCGTTATTATTATATCGTTACAACACTCTGCGCGAGCGGCGATCTTTGCCTCGGGCTTGTTGCGACACGCATATACGGTCTGGCTAAACTGAGCTTGCACTACTTGAAAAAGCTTTCGGAGCGGAAATTATATCGATCGACCTCATCTCATGCGCAAATAAGCAGCTGTGATTGGCAAAATAAAAAAAAGCTTCTTCATTCCTTTGTTTGAAACTCGCGCGGAAAATAGGCACGAACGACTGCCGCGTTTAATTGGCGTGTCGTAGCAAAACATAACGACGCATCGATCCGTCGCTCGCGCACTGTGTGTACAACTACGACGACGAGCTGCCTATTATATGGTATATATACATATACTTGTAGGTAAAAAATATCACAAAAAAAAAAAAAAAAAAATTTTCTCCGTTTCTCGTAAAACTGTTTTTACCTTTCTGTTTCCGTTTTTCTCGTATATTATACGTCTATGATATACACACAAACTAATTGTGAACTATATACTATACGCTTGCACGCCGCGAGAAAGTCCGGCAGGGCAGTAGGGCTGTGCACTTAATCTAAAACTTCTTCTCCGTGTGTCGACAGCTCTGGCATCGAAAATAACCCGGTCGTGTTTTACCACTTAATGCCCGGTTCGACGGCCCAAACCAACAAGTTGCACACATTTTACCTGCAACAAAGGCCTGAAAATTCCGTCACTTGGGCGGACATAAAGGTGAATCATCCCCTAGACTTTGAGAGCATAAAGGAGTACAATCTCACCGTGAGAGTCGAGGTACGTATTATCTATATATATATATATATATATATATACATCGTCGAGCTCTCGACTGCAGTTTTATATATACACAACTTTATATATTGCGCGTGCGGCTTCGTTAGTTTCAATAATAATAATGATGAGTCTCCCGAGAATCCCGCTCTCGCGCACTTAATTAATACGCTGAAAATCCAGAGCTAATGAATAAATTACAACAAGAGTCGTATACACTCCGATGAGCGCGGCAGCTGCGGGTGATATGCAGCTATCGAATTCCAAACTTCTGCGAATCATACGTGAATTATTTAATTAGCCTTGTCTGATTAATTTTGATTAACCGCGCTGTCACTCGATAAGCGCAGAAGATTATATTCGAATCTGAAAATGAGAACAGGCGTGGGTGAAGTCAATTTTTCCAATAATCTTGCCGAGTTCTCTACACCACACTACTGCATCGAACAATTACCGAAAAATCCTTTTAATTGAAAGCACGCGCGCGCGCGCGCGCGCAAAGAGCCGTTGACCCAGTTCGCCGCGGCAATACGTTAAAAGCTCGCGCGCGTGATTTCGATATACACGTATTTTATGCGCGGTCGGCATTAAGCCATCGAGATATTGGTCTCTCTAGTTCTCTCGAGGAAAAATTATTACACTGCAGTCGAGACGCGATAAGAGTACAAAGTATATAATATATAATACTGGATATCACGTTTCTCGCCACAGAACAACGGGGCACAGCAACTCGCCTCAGAGACGACGGTCTTCATCATGCTGGAGGACGTGAACGATGAGATCCCACTGTTCACCGAGCGAGAGCAAGAGACAGTTCTCGAGGGTGAGCCCGTCGGCACCAAAGTCACGCAGGTCAACGCTATCGACAAGGACGGCACGTTCCCCAATAATCAGGTCAGTGGACTCGAGATCGAGTTCGTTGTATATTATACGGGCTAATTTCGAGCTGAGCTTGCGGATATTTTTTCGACGCCGAGCGGTTGCGTGCAAATGAGCGGAGAAGCCGCGAGTTTGCTTGTTGGTTCAGTGGAAGTTGGTTAATTTAATATATCTCGTCGAAACTGAACGCGGTTCCGGCTATACGCGCTAGATCCGGGCGGCGAAGTTTATATTTTCGCGGCGAAAAATAACACAACGAACTCGAGCTTTCGCGATGAAAATTAATATAGAAGGTGGCCGACATTCCAGCAACTATGAGCAATTAATTTTCAAGCAAATTCATTTTCTGGAAACTCCGAGCGCTGTTGTAAAATCCGCATAATTTTCTGCTGTAATTATTATTTTTTTAACTTCAACAGTAATTAATAATATAAAATACGCCTTATTGTTACGTCATACACGAGTATAAATGATTTGCCGGAACAAATATCTCCCTTTGAGTACACACGTATACGTCGAGGAGTACTAATTAATATCCGAATTAAAAGGGTACGTATTATTTCGCGCGCGAAATTCGAGTGAATACGAGACTGATAAAAAGTTTCCACTCGGCTGGAAAATTTTGACAGGTCGACGACGGATTGTGGATATATGCGAATTAAATTTTCCCAGGGGAGGCAGAGCCTGGCAGCCATCCCCGCTGTTTATAATTCCCGCGAGGAGTTGCGCAAACTCTTATTAAATCACGGTTAAACTTCGCTTCGTGTGGATTAAACTAATTTAGCGTCGGACCGGTAGAAGACAGTGACATTCTGCGCTAGAGCTGGCAATTAAAAATAATACGAGTAAATATGAGCGAGGCTGAAGCCCAAGCTTGGGTAAACGTAATAACGCGTAATATACGTATATATACGCGAGAGAGCTATACTTGTGGGACACAAGATGACGACGACGGTGGCGGTACGGAGGCAAAATAAACGAATATCCAAGGGAAAACAAACAAAAGCTCCGTTTACCTGCCTGCGAGCTGTGCGATAGTGTGTATATGTGTACCTATATAGCCGGGAGCTACAGTTTGCTATTCGTTTTGCTTGCGCAGGTCACGTACTACGTGGTGAATAGCACGAGGAACGAGGGAAAAGATTTCTTCGAAATCAATAGAGAAACCGGTGACATCTCGACAAAGATCATCTTCGATCGTGAGAAACAAGGAGCTTATGCCTTGGAAGTCGAGGCAAGGGATGGTGCACCATCCGCACGACCGAACGGCAATGGCCAACCCAATTCCGGTACGTATCGATGCGTTCTACTCTTGTTCTTCTTTTTGTGTGTCTTATATTCCCTGTATCTATATCGAAAGCAGCTTTGCTCATTTTTATCGATGGATCCTCGATTTTTATCCCCCGGAAGGTAAGTATTGTCTTTATCGCCGATTACGAGGAAATGTATAAAGTCGCTGCAAGACGACGCGGAGCGGCTAAATAAACGATGCCCCGTATAGTTCCCTCAGCGACGTCTACTTTTCCCAATCATACGTCAATCTCTTAATATAGAGATTATTATTAGACGTGCGTCTATATTGTAACCTAAATATTAACCTAAATACACCACTTCAAAACAGCGCATACCGCACCTAATGATCAGAAATTAAAGACTTGCGCAGCAGACGTTCGAGAGAGATTTTCGATCAAAGATGCACGCGCGAGGGTATTATCGAGCTTAGCCTGGAGAGTTTCAAACTTTATAAAATATGATCGACGTGGCGCCTAATAAAGAAGTTTTAATTAGTCCCTCTACTATAACTATAGTCCTTTGATATAATTTGCATTTCTCCGCGGCTCGCTGTTTATTAACAAATTCTTGCTCCCTTATATAGTCTGCGCGAGCATTGTTGCATGTTATGGGCTCGTGCAACTTTGTTGGAAATTACTTTCCCCGTACGGATCGAGTATCTCTCGATTATTCATTCGTTTAATCGATAGAATTTCTCCCTTTGATCGAAAAAACTCGATATCAGAATTCTCGATTGATTTCGCAGTTTTACTCTGCACGAACAAAGTAATAAATAATTTCCAGTCGACGAATTAATCCTCTCCAAATGATGATATTCTTCCTCGCAGTTTGACCCATATCCAGGACTGAACATTCGAAAGCGAATGCTCTTCATAATAAAGCGCACAATATGCGTTGCACGAGCTTTAAAATTTAGAAATAAGAGGCTTATAGCCGATCGAGCTTGATGAATCTCCGATGGCGAATTATAAAATCGCGCTTCCGGGATAGCAAGCCAAATCCAATCGCATTTTGTATAAAGCATTCCAGCTTCCCCGCTTCTAAATAAAAAAAAAACGAACCAGTCGATAAAAGGCCCTCGTCGACGAGTCGAGGAATTAAAATCGTCGCTTCGACAAAATACCAGCTCTTCCGTGCTGGAAGCGGCCACGAACGAGAGAAAAAGAAAACGAGTACTTCGCGAATTACATCTCGCTGCCAGAGGCAGGATGGCGCAATTGTTCGGAATAATTTTCTGGAAATTCCGCGAGAGATAATCTCGTTGCGGCAACTTTCCTCAATTTATCGCGAGTCCGGTCAGCTTAACAGCGGGAACAGCCGTGTATACATCTCTCGGCGGTCTGCAAAGCCTCTCATTATAATGCGCGGCAGTATAGAGGAGGAAGAACAAAGCGCGCCCGCGAGCGCAGCTGTAGCGGCAGGAGCTTTCGAAGCGAAAACAAATGCTGCACGAGTCAGCGAAATAAACACACCGCAGATAGCGAGGAGTGAGAGAGATGCCTTCTGGCAACGGATCGCTCTGTGTATAGGCGAAACTTTGCCCGGAGACGCTTCGAAAAAAGAAACGCCAGAGGCTAGAGAGAGAGAGAGAGAGAGAGGGAGTAACAAGTGGAAGCAAAGTTTCAGCCTCCTTTGGTTTAATAGCATCCGAAGCATTGTAAACGAGTATGGCCCTTTGAAGGGGGCAAAAACTAAACTCGATCGGCGTTGCTCTGTCTCTCAACCCGCTTTTTCGCGAAAGATAAAGAGAGCGGAAAAGAGCTTTCTCTCTCCCTTGCTCTACACTAAGGAGCTTTGGGAATAATGAGCGCGATTCTTTCGCGGTGTTTACCGGACCATTTCTCCCCAACTGCAGCAGTCTCTACGCGCGCGCACACACACACACACTTGGAGAGAGAGAGAGAGAGAGAGAGAGAGAGAGAGAGAGAGCGAGCTCCGCAGAGCGCCATCTCGCTTTTTACGTCCCCCACCTCTTGGTTCGGCTTGATTTCTCTCAGCGCACACTGGTCGCCTAGTCTCCTCCTTTTCCGAGGGAGAGCTTGCGGCCCGACCACAGCAGCAGCTGTACCACTGCGACAGGCTCTATCTGTCCCAGCGCCGATGCGACAGAGCGAGACCCGCCAGCCAGGCCAGATAAGGCAGAAATTATAAATCGTCGTGGGAGAGAGAACGAAGAAGCAGAAGAAGCAGCAGCAAGACGAAGAGAGAGAGAGAGAGAGAGAGAGGAGGATTCTCTCCGGGGAAGGAGCGTTATGGCACGTACTTTGCGCTCGTATTCTCTCTCTCTCTCTCTCTCTCTCTCTCTCTCTCTCTTGTTCGCTCCATCTTTTCCCGTCATTTTTGCCTCCTCGAATATAGCTGGCGAGCGAGTTGAAATACTTGCGCGGAATATATATCCCCATGCGAAAGTCCGGAGATCGATATTTTACCGTTTGCTGCATCGTCTCTCTGCGGCGTTTGCTTTTATATTCGAGATACCGAGATATGGATATCGTCGCGCAAAGAGACGCGAATATGCAAATATCGCCGTGGCAACGTGTATTATTATACACCAGTCGCGCGCGCATGAGGCTAAGTATACGTGAGCTGGGCTATAAGGATGAACGCGGCGGCGGACCATCCGAATAGTGAAATAATTGTTTGGGGTGTGAGGGAGGGCGAATAGTTCGGAGATAGCTAAATTCCGGCGTGATACACAAAGGAGCAAGAGATCGTTACTTTGAATTGTTTCTCCCGATGCGGGCATTGCTGTGTGTATATAGGTGAAAAGTCGGAAAGTTTCTTTCGAATTCCGCGCGCTTTCGCTTTGTCAATTATGAAAAGGGAGTTACGCGGGTTTTTGCATGTTTGAAAAACACTCGAAAAGCTCGAACTAGAGCTTGCACGGATTTGCAAAATTGAGATGCGATACGGTAGCTTTTCCTGCTGCCTTCTACATGCAAGAGCTTGCGTAAATAAAAAATCTTTAAATAAAAGCCTTTTCAACGGAGTAAGCAGTTAATACCCCTTTTCACTTTCTGCTTATCAAGCGAACAAACGAGGAAACTTCTCGAGAATTGACGTTGTTGTTATTACTAAATCAACGAGTATACACGGCGAGCTTTTGGCGAGCTTGCGCGCGCAATTTGAAATCTCTCTATTTCGCGAGAATCCTCGCGCGTTGATTTAGAATGTCAACATTACGTTCTCTGTAAATCTCTATCTCTCTCTCTCTCTCTCTCTCGCTGCACACTCTACTCTGCAACTGCAGTCAAACTATGTTTCCATCCTCTTACAACAGACACATCCTCTTCGTGCCAGTGAGGCCAAACATGCAACGCACGTTTCACACCACTAGCCATAATACGTCCGCGGCAGTTTGTATAATGAAGTCCGAGATGAGGAACGGCTTAGCGTCGTATAACCAACGCGTATACACATCGCGCACAGATGTACAGTTTGAGCTTTTACAGGAGTATACCAGCCGCAGGAGCGTAAACACACATGGCGTCAACTTAATTCCCTACCGGTGCGAATTTCCCGAACGAAATCGGATGGAAGGACGTATATACGTGTCACGTGTGCGCACGGTATTCCCCAGAGTACTTCTAATCAAGTCTGCTTCGCGCGCGCGCGCAGCAATATCGTAAAGAAGGGCTGCTGTACAGCGCGGTAGGGAATGAGCGGAATAAAGGTACCGATATATATATATATATATATATATATATATAAATTTGGTGCAAGGATGTAGGATTAGCTGCGAGTTTTTGCCCGAGATATATAACGCTGCACTGGACGAGGTGGATTAATGTTTTATACGCGTATGTGTGTATACGCTAGAGATATAAACATCGGGAGAGGGAAAAAAAACGAAGAGGTATGTATAAATGAAGATAGATCTTAACGAGGAAAAGAACCTGGTGCTCACGGCTTGTATGCAAATTAGGCGCGCTAAGCATATGAAATGCGGCCGAGAAAATTTATATCGCAAGCGCTGCTTTCTAGGGATGATATTCGGAGAATTCTCGAGATGAAAGTATACGGCTCCGGGAATATTCGAAATTATCGCATTGATGGAGATTTGCGGAAAAATTTATCGCGTTATTTGCCTTTGAAGGAGTTTCGAGACAAGTTTTATTTTCCATTCACGCAAAGTGGACGTTTTTGTAGAACAGCAAGGCTTTGCATAAATCCTTACAGTAGCTCGCACGGATTTTACAATTTTTTTCCGCGCGCGAGGAGTCTTACGGCAAAATCACAAACAGCTTGGACAACGGACCGAAAAATGTCTCCATTTACTACCGAGTGACCTACTAACAATCCTGTTCTGGATTTTCCTGAAAAAAACCCTCCGAGATTTTTCCACAAATGAAGAATTCTAGGAACAGGGCTTACAAGCAGCCCTTGAGCCAAAGTAAAAATTATTACCGAGAAATTTTAATAAAATTAAAGTTCATAAAGCGTACCGCAGAGAACGAAATTTGATATGAGTAGAAAATAAAGAAATAGACTCTCACGCATTGCCGAGAATTTTCAAGCGAAATTAAACTTTTTCAAAAGTTTCTTCGCAAACAAATTATTCTCCGAATCCAGTCCATCCGTTGATATGCATCTCATAAAAAAAAATTGTTAATGAGCTTGCAGCGCTAAAACGATCCCAACGGTAAAAAAGCTCCATCAATTAGTTACTCTTTATGAGTCAACAAATAAATCGAGTCTCGCTCAGTAACGAGAATCGCGTAGTCTCGAGCGGAATAATACCCATCCCCATCAAAATGCAGCGATAAACAAGATTAAAAGCAGCGCGGTGATAAAACTGTCCGGCGCAGCTTTTCGCCCGACTGGATCCGCGCGCGAGCTAGCGCATGCCAAAACTACACCTCGACGCGTCCGAGTCGCGAAAATAATAAAGCAGACGAAGAAAGAAAGAGCTGGGAAAAACAGCGTCGTTTCGCGTTAGAGCGACAATGCGTTGGGAACTGATCTACTTCTTTCTCTCTCTCTCTCTCTCTCTCTCTCTCTCTCTCTCTCTCTCTCTATGCGTCGTCCCCCAGGGATGAGATTTCGGCGCGAACGTGACGAGACTGTCGAGGTCGATGCTAACGTGATGTATATATACCCCGTACACACGGGACTGAGAGAGAGGAATGCCCTATTCCTTTTCCCAGCTCCGTCCGTCCGTCTCTGCAGTGTCTCTGTCACTGCGGATGGAATAGTGTGCAAATGACGGGGATATAATAGATCGCGGGAATGGAGAGAGAGAAAGAGAGCCGAGGAGCCGGTCTCTTCTTCTCTCGGAAGAGGGAAATATAATGCAATTTTGCTTTCATTTGACGAGAGAGACTGCGCGAAATTCGCACGCCGCAAGCCGAGCTTAACTTTTAATAAGAATTTTTATGATTCTGCGCGGTTTCTTTTTTCAGGACACCGTGCCTCTTGAGAGATCGGTCAGTGAGCTTGGTTTTCGCGTGGGGGAAAAGTTCGCGCTAATCAATCTAGCTGCGTGACTGAGGGAAAAATCCGGAGAAGCTGGTAAAGTTCGGGTTAAAAATTGATAAAGCTGTAGCATCGATCAAATTTTAGAGAGCAGGCGGGGGATGTATACTCAGTGAGTGTGTGCTAAAGAGCTTGAGTTTTGTGTGTAATAGCGGTGATGCAGTCACGTTGATAACTTCGAGCTGATACGCGCGTTGAAATTATTTTAACGAGGAAACGTTCGGTAGAGTTTCTTATAGCAATATTGTAATGAAGTATTTGGCGAAGTTAAAGTTTTTTTACTAAGCACTCGTTACTGCTATATCAAAGCGGTCTCTTTTAAATCCTTGGACTCGTTTGAGCACAAAAACGCATGTCAAAAATATCTAAAAAGCCAGATTTGCAATTTTTTACGAGGTTTTTCAATACGTTGACAACCTTTGATAGAAGCAATCTCGCGTATAGCTCACCTTCATGAATTTTATGAAATTCATATTCGTGGAAACAGATGCAGTTGCCCGTGTATGCCTCGTTAAAAGAAGCGTACGAGAAATTCAATGACGCTCTCCAACTTAAAAAAAAAATTCTTCCCAAAGTATCGTTAAAGTAGATCGCGAGGACGCATGATTGATGTACTCTTGACTTTCTGCGTTTACCTCATAAAATATTTTTCCCATTTATTTCCCTCTGCCTTCGAAGCGCTTTAAACGTCGCGCGGCATAAACATAACGATCATTATATACTGCAACGCTGATGCGCAACTCATCGCGACGTAATTCATCTCTTTGTTTACTTCCACTCGGTAACGAGGTACAGGTAAATACAGAACTTTTCCAATATCAAGCGTTGAAATCCACGATAAGTAATTAATTTTTTTCTCGGTGTCTTCGCAAATTGCTCTACTGCTGTATATCATCCAAAAAAGAAAATAACCAGTAGTTCACGGTTATATTAAATTTTCCTTGTCCCCTGGGGGCAAGAGGTAAAAGAGAGAGAGAGAGAGAGAAACGACGTGCGAGAGAACTGCGCAGCGGCAGCAGCAGCTCCTTATCAATTTCTCCTTCATATGAGATTTTACAAGAGCATAAAAAGAAGTGCGAGTGCTCAATACTTCCGACGGGGGTAACATGGAATTACGCTATCTGTGAATTACCCAGGCGCGGTCTTTGTCCGATGAAATATCGGAAAGCCATAAACTCAGAAACATAAAATTACTCTCGACTCGCTCGCTCGCTCGGGTTAACTATCGAGCGCCTGCTGTTGCCCCCGCAGGACTTGAAACATCCTCGTGAATTGAAACTTGCGGATAATCCTTAACTCTCGCGGTCGATTTACATCGAAATGAAAGCGTTATCGGAAATGAATCTAGCGCGCGCGGATTAATCAACCTGATTGACTCCACAGGTGAAAATGACACATCGTGCATATCTATATATACCTATATGCATCTGCATGAGCGATTCGGTTATACATTATTCGTTTTGGAATATTCCGATGGATTTTGCACGCGTTCTCGCGAGAGCTATATCGAATTATAAATAAAATGTGATTTATAAGGCGCGCAGAGCGAAAATTCGATATCCGGTAAACGTCAGCTGTAAGAAATTCCACGACGAAATATACAGCTTATCATATTTCTTCAGCTGTGTTGGATATGTTGTGCTTGTTTAAAGTTATGCCTACGTATTATATCATGAGTCCCGAAAGTTAAGCATAAATATGCTCCAGACGTTGCACGACAACGCACAAGTGAACGTATCCGGGAAACTTGAAACTTCACCCTCTTCGTAGAATATTTTGCGCAGTTTGTGGTGTATTACCGAGGGATTATAATTATTTTCCTGTGAAATCGTATTGCATACCGTGGAATGAATGTTACGAATGTTGCAATTCAATCGAGCGTGCTTACCGTTAAAAATAATGAATTATCGAATA
Organism: Pteromalus puparum; assembly: GCA_012977825.3. Lineage (NCBI taxonomy): Eukaryota > Metazoa > Arthropoda > Insecta > Hymenoptera > Pteromalidae > Pteromalus > Pteromalus puparum. The sequence continues at coordinate 59,326,245 of CM053168.1, forward strand.
CGAATGTGAACCAACAATCATAGCTTGTTATACGAGAGCTTATATACGTTTTTAATTATATGACATTAATAGAATCCTTCGTAATTCGAATATGCACCGAATTAATAAGGATATCATGCAGCGATATTCGGGCAGCTTGATTCCGAGAACAATAAAGCATATTATTAAATGCGCGTATTCAAATGAGAATCCCGTCGTGGAATTTAATAATATAAAAGTTTATTCATTAGTATACGACAAAAAAAAGCTCAACCCCTGCTGACGAAAAACAAGCGCGCGCGCAGCGCCATAAAACCGCATTAAACTCGTCCGCAGCGAGAATAGCCGGGTTAACTACAATCGAACAGGGCGCTTACTGGTATAAAAAAATCGAGCCCATCAATCTGCCGTTAACACAGTTCCGCGACTGGCCGCACGAATTTTAAAGGGAAGAAAAATTCATGTATTCGCCGTCGGTAAGTCTCGGCGCGCAAGAGATATTTCATCCGCAGCGCGACATTAAAAAGCTCGTGGAGTAGGAATCGCATTGAAGAAGTACGAGAAAGAGAGGGAGAGCAATAAAAAAAGGAGCTAGAAAGAGAGGTAGAAAGGAAGAATTTTCCTTCCACCACGAACTATTACCGATAAATTGGAAATAACGGTAGATTTGTTCCGGTCGATATCCCGCGGAAGTAAGAGCAGAGCTGAGAGAGAGAGAGAGAGAGAGAGAGATGAACGTCATATCTAGATGGGCTGCTCCTCGTCTCGCGAAAACGAGAATTATCTCGGCCATCGAGCGCCTGGTGTTGAACGACCATCGAGATGACACTTAACCCCCGACTATACTCTCTTTCTCGGCGTGTTCTCTTCAGTGCACGGTGCAGTGGCGGAAATCGGTTGAGCGCATGCGCGCTCGTTGTACCTCTCTCCTTAAGCGCACGAGATGCCCAGCACAGCTCGCTACTGCACTGCAATTCCCTTGTCTCGTACACATACTTCCGGTACGATCCACTTACGTAAGTGGTCGTCGAGCTAGGCTGCTGCTGGTCTCTATGGCCGCCTGCACTGATGCTCCTCGTGTACATGGACACTCGGCCGCTATCTATATAGACGTGTGCTGTATACACGTCGTCCTTCGGTGTCTATATACAGCAGCTATATATATACGCTTGAGAAAGAGAAGCCATAAATTCGTTCTCCGGGCAGACGTCGCTCTTTCTCTTCGGCTCCCTCTTTTTCGACTCTTTACGTGGATGCGTCCTTGATCTTTTCTCGATCTTTTCTCGAGCAACATGATGCCAGACAGCGATATTTCACGGATGGAATAAGGAGAAGCGCGCGCGCTTGGCCAATACGCCGCAACGGCGAAAATAATTTCTTTTTATTTCGAGCAAGAGCTAGTCAGTGATAAGCGGACGGAAATTAAAGTTTCGCTATAGCTCTCGGTTCTTTTTCTATACCTACACACATAAAGACGCGCTTTTTCCGGCTGAAATCAGAATGAAATCCACAGAGGCAGTGTGCAGCTGTCGTGTTTGCTTTTATTTTTTGGCCTGGAAAGGACGTTCTCTCCCGCGGCCAAGCTGATTTCGAATACTGTCTTTTGAATACGTGAATGCGCAAGGATGAAGAGGTCTCTCTCTCTCTCTCTCTCTCGCTGCCACCCGCGGCTTTCCTCGGAAATAACAAAATGGAACAGCAGTCGATAGCAGGAAGCGAATTTTCATCTTTATTTCTCGAGAAATACACTTTCTTATCGCAGCGCGCGCGCGATTATTCAATTTTTATTTCACCGCACACACACAATGGACTGATTCTGACGGCTTCTACGTTTCTGCGGTTATATATATTTAAACAGCGTTTGAGTAATCACTTTGGCCCTGATTCGAGAAGATGCAATTTTGAAAAAAACGCGGATCAAAGGTATTCTGCTCCTTGTTGAAAATTGCGCCTGTAAGCAGCTTTTAGTTATTCCCTCGACGTTGTAGCTTTCCCGCACGCGGCTATCTCGAATATTCTTAATTTAAGCTCCACTGATGAGTATAGCTGAGATGTGGAAATTACCTCCCGACCTTAAACGGAAGCAATCTGCCCGTGGTATCGCAGTATGCCACCGGTTATAGAGATGGCGAGTAACAGGGGTCGAGCCGTTATAAACTCTGTGTTGCCTCGTGTACGTATACACACGTGTATATACGTGGTCTTAGTACACAGAAGCCTTAGTAACGTAATAGGTAGCCGAGAGGTTGACCTGAAATTTCGAGAAAAGGGTTGTACGTCAAAGTTTTCAAAAAAAAAAAAATTGCTTTGGATAAAAGCTTTCTTTAACGCAATGCTCGTGGTACGAGGAGCAGCGAAACGTAAAAGCCGTACTAGTTTTGCGATTTCTCTTCAACGACGTTTTAAGTAGCTACTCTCGTTCGAGAACATAGGTATACATATACATATACGCACTACTCGGTCGCTCGGATTAAAATCAAGCTCTAAAACATCCGGAACAATGCCAGCACGTTTTGCCGTATAGACAATAGCATTGTTGCTCGCGGAGTGTATGTATACGCACTGGGAGAACAGACGTAACGGTATTTTCTTCTTTTAAATTCTCAGCGAATGCAGTCGCACAAAGTGCTTTGAAGCCATGTTTCACAAAGTTTCCGGCTTATGCTCGTTAAATATAATACGAGACTAAGTATATGCTTCGAGAAACTGCTGCCAAGTCATTGGCACTTAGCTTCCTCCTATTCTGCTAGTGGAAGGATAATTACATGGGACAATCAACTCATTCTTAGATTTAAATATTCGCTACTATTCGATACTAAAAGGATAGGTTAGGAAGACACTTGTAGGGGAGGGGTATCAGGGGACTGGGGGTTAAGGTGGATATCAAAAGGATAGAGCTCCGTGAACTCCTTGAAAACCATGAAAACTCTCAAAATATACTAAGCTTTAATTATCAAATTATATGGTTTAACAAAAATAATAATGTTCAGTCACACAGAGTATACAGGGTGAGAGTTGAAGAATTTGAATCTTAATATCTTTTAAACTAAAAGGTTTCATAAGCTACAAAAAGAACCTAGCCGAAGTGATCAAAAGATCAATCTTTTCCTAAAATTTCAACTCAATTTAAACCTTTTTACTCCCGTAATCGTACGACATAAAAAAACCATTTTTTCTAGTTTTTGATTTTTATCTCAAAAACTAGTCGCCAAAATTGCTTAAAATTTTTACAACTAGTAGATATCGTTGTTTTTTATTGTCATGAATTTTTTCAAAACATTTAACTATTTATTTTTTGAGTTATATATGTTTATCGAAAAATTACCTTTTATATCATAAAAAATGAACAGATCAGTCAATCTAGAAAATCTTGCGGCAATAAGTAGACAAATTTATGTTCTTTTAGATACACTATTGTTGAATATATTGTATAAATCATATCATTATAAAAAAACAAAAATATTTTTTCAAAAATAGAAAAATGGCTATAATATGGCCATAAAACGGTCAGAATCATAAAACAAAAAATGACCCAAATTCAGAATTAGAAAAAATATATGTCAAATTTTATTACGATCCGTCGCATGGTTCCAAAATTATGGCGGTATACGTACATATACACACACACACACACACACACACAGCCATCCGCACGGACATTTTTTAAAAACGTATGATTCGTACTCCAAACACCTCCAAATGCGTTTCCACGAAGTATTAGCCAAACTGAAAATTTTACTATTACAAAGCTTCCTCTTGACGAGGAAGCAATAAAGAAATGTTATAAGTATGTTGGAATTACACGAGATATCGCTCATATACGCTTCACTGTATACCTTTGATTTTAATTAAATTAATGGAATTATTAAAATCGGCAAAGAAGTTGATTTCAAAGCGCCAGTAAGCCGGGAATGATCGTTGAGAGTGAAGTGCACTTCATTTTTGTTGATTTTCTTTGATGATCCAAATAAATGAAGAGTCGACGAATAAATTCCTGATGAGTAATTTCACCCTTCAGCATGTTACTGTCTGCAACAAAAATCAGTAGCTCTGAAATGCAATTATCTTGAATGCTTCAAATTGAAATTAATTATTCGTTGAGTACTGAAAATTAAAAATTTCAATCTCATCATTTATTCTTTGATAAACATAAAACGCGTAAATAGGTTAATGATTATAATACAAGCACATTTGTCAGAATCCGATTAAACGCGAAAATTGCAACACTGAATTACATCGCTGCAGTAACAATTATCGCAACTTCATCCATCAAAAAATAACCAGTGGAAAATTCGAGCGCATCCCAACTGATTTATGGACACGCATCGTGTTGTGACCCTCGAACTTACACCCAGGAAATAAATGCGACGTTGCGCGCAAGGCATTATACCGAGAGTAATTCCTTGAACACGAAATTCGCGCGCGTTAGAGGCAGCTTAGTCTTTTTTACGAGCTCGCGGGGAGCCGTAAAGAGCGAGCGGAACAATTTGACGACAGGCGCGTAAAAGTACAATTATGCTAATCGCCGCTTCACAAGCCATAACGCGTCGAGTAAATTCGAGTCTTTGGCTGTACTTCAGCTTCTAATACTCGTATACAGATGCGCACAATCGAGAAGTGACTGCTGCAGGTGGTTTGTCCGCGGGACACTTGTGACGTTTATCTATAATGCGGGACAACGGGAGACGACATTTTCTGTGTGTATACATACGTTATACACAGCAATTTTCGTTGGAGGCGGAAGCGGCGGCAACGTCTACGGACTGCCAACGCCGTATATACACGGCTGAAAACTTATATCAATACGTGCGCCCGCGTTCGCTCCAACTCGCAAATGGAATAATTCAATCGATGGCTTCGAGAGGCAACTTCGCCCAAGACGCTTCTATATACCCACCTACACTTCGACGTCCCTTATATACGCTGCTATAGCTGCTACTAGGGGGAGAACTAGCGAAGTCGAATGTCAAGCGAGTTTCAAAATGAGTTATATACTTCGGCCTGTTAGCGCCCGAGCGGAGCTTGCAACTTTTTGACTTTATTTATGGGAGCATTTTAATCAAGGAATGCCTTGTAAAAATCCTGGCTAGCACTCGGCGTAGCGCAGCTCGCAGAATGCGACGAAATAACATCGAACATTTTTAGCATTCGAGATTGCTGCTTTTTTTTTTTTTTTTTGTTTGAAGATGTCGCTCGAGCAATGAGAGATATTCACGGAACATCGACGTGCTTCGAGTTTTTGCTAAGATGTTTCACTTGGTATTTGCTTGGCGATTATTGATAATTACGAAGACGCCATTCACGTTTGTCGTGTGCCGTTTCGAAAAGCTGCTTAGCTTTGGTGCTTTTATACTTGATGTTTGAAATAGACGAAGTTCATTCGCGATACACTGTATTATATACGTATACAAGACGCGCGCAGTGAATCCATATCTTGAAGCATCCAGTGAAGCGCAAATGCAGTAACTAGAAAGACAAATACAACCAGTGGCTTCTTCACAATGCGTGTCTACAAGTATGATGTTTCTCCGTCGATCCGTAGGTAAACTCGATGTTTTGTTGAAAAGTTGCTCTGCGAAACTCGACTGCAAGCTCTGGTCTAATGTTTCACTCGCTGTGTATGTTCAAGATAAAATAGGTATTACGTAAACTTAAAATTCTGTTAAGGAATGTATAAATAAAGTTTCGGATGCGCAACAGGTGCAAGTTTGCCCCGTATTTTGTACGGGGTGTAAGAAGCAAAATTTATTCTCTAACAGTTTTTTTTTTCACGAGAAAGTAGATTGCTCGCAGTGAGTTTTCATTACTTCGAGCTCTATATCAGAAATATCAATGCGTAAAGCACATAAGATATTTTTATTAAAAAGTGTGCTGAACAAATCGAAGTGCTCTACATTCAATTAGAATAATCAAGAGTAAAAAGCACGATTTTACTGCTAACGTCGAATATAAAGCTCTGATCTCTTGAATTTTACATTTGCAGAATATACAAAAAAAAAAAAAAAAAAAAAAAAGAGACATAGAAACGCAGTTGCCCATAAAATAGTGATTTCCATAAAGTCGTGCTCCTTAAAACTTTCCTAAAATATAAAAATAATTCTCCGATTTAAATTCATGCCTAGATAAAACTTATTGCGTGTACGGAGAACAAAAACACATGAAATTTAATGCATTATCCGTACTTTCATTATTTTTTCTAAAAATACAAAAAGCAGTCGCTTTTTTTTCAATGGCACGTAGTAGGTAGGACATTCGATTAAATTTTTTATATAGCAATGTCGAGAGTAACGAGTTTAATTATTATTTTATTCCGAACAAACATATAGTTCTTCGGTATAGGTGGAAAAACTGTTTACTCAAAATCATATAGAAATTCTCGCGCATTCATACAGCAATATTGTACCGAGAACAAAAGTTGTATTTTTCCATATTGTTATATAGCGATATCCTGCCTCGTGTTTTTCCACAGAAAAATATCCTGCAGCAAGCCAGGTGTGGAATTCTTGGAAGTTTGTTAATTTTTTTTTTCACTGCAGAGCAGAACCAGTATCGCGTATTTGCCGTACGCAATCCCGTAAAACTGTTTGATCTCCATTATACACTCTAGCAATAGTTTCAATTTGCGTTAGAAAGGCAAAAATTCCCATAAATATCTCCGATCGATCGCATAAATTAAAAATGAGAAAAACAGCCCTCAAAGACTAAGGCTACGAAGTATCAGTAGTAAACTAACAGCCATAGCGAGATCGACACTCGGCTTTTTTCTCACTAGAGCCTGAAAAAGACACGGCGTCGCGTCGCGAGTAAAGTTTGAAGTCAGCTCTCCCCAGTATATACATGTATACAGAGCTTGCAAGCGAGTATCAGCGTCAGTAGTATACAGCAATCCACATTCCATTTAATCAACCGGCAGCTCGCTGGCATAACTCTCACTGCTAAAGATTAATCTCCCTTCTGCTCCTCTTTATCTCCCTGTCGCTCTATTACTCTTCAGCTTGGAATTACATTTACAGCAGGCTGAAAATACGAATAACCATAGGCGACACAGCTATACCACCCGCGCGCCTGATTTATGCCGCGCATACACATAAACACGCCAGCAACATCCAAGTGTATACAGCTCTAGGTATATATATGAGAATTCGCGTCCGGAAGACGGATATCGCATGAAAAATTGCTCCGATAAGAAGCGCAACCAAAAGAGACCTCGTCGTACTATACACAGTGAGAGAGAGAGAGAGAGAGAGATCGCGAGAAACGACGGGAGATTAAAATGACGCGGTAGTGAACGAGACGCGCGCGAAGATTAAAAATAAGGCCGTTGCTTGCGCGCGCGCGACAAAAACTTCAAAAGAGACACGACGAACGGTATGTATGAGAGTCGCTTCTGAATGAATTACGAAAATTACTCGGGTAGAAACTGCCTGCGCTCGCTGTGTGTATATATATATATCTCTCCGTCAACCGGTGCACGAAAGCTCGACTTGCGGATAAAAAGCAAGCTGCCGCTGCATCACGGCAATATGAGCGCGTGCGTGGAAGAAAGACAGCGTGAGATTGAGAGCAGTATAGCATCGGAGGGGTGCGCTGGAAAATGAAATAAAAGTGAGCCAAGAGGAGAGAACGCGATGAAAATACGCGCGCACCGGCACGATAGCAAGCGGAAACGAGTATAGGAGGGAGAAAAGTATCAGCCTCAATTTTGCAGCAGCTGTATACTAAAGCGCGCATTCTATATTGACTGTGAGCGTCGAGCTGCAGGAAGGATTATGCATCCGTCTCTCCATAGCACTTGCAGATTCTATGATTCGGCGAAAGTTCGAGCTCGCGGATTTTTCTTCTCTTCGGACCCTCGTCATCACCAGCTGTGTGTCACGAGAGCTTACTGCACTTTATATTGTGCCGCTCGGCTCACGATATCCGGCCTCTCGTTAAACTTCGAACTTTCCTGTTAGACTCGTCTAATCTTGAGGCGACGTCGTGGTGTACAAGAATCAAAGAGGCTGACGCCGTCTACTTTCCCGAGAGCATCTCCATAATATTCATGCCGTCAAAGACTTTTACAGGCTTTTCTGCTGCGAACTGTATATACTGCATAGTACACACCGACGACGACGACGACGACGACCTCCGGCGAGCTTTTTACGCTAATCGAGTTCGGGAGAGAGAGCAGCAAATCTAATGAATGAAGAGAGTCGCGTTCGTGAAATACGAGATTATAGGGTTAGCGCTAGAGAGTTAGTCGGATTGAGAAACGCTCGCTATTTTTGTTTCGTTATATTATTTTCCTTCGAGGAGATCTGCGCGTTCGACGTTTTTATTAAATTCATATTTCACCGATATACATACACCTATGCGGCTTCCAGGAGCTACGGCTTCTCGTATATGTATGAGGTTTCCATATTATATACGTTGGCCCTGAAGCGGAGATTCTTGCCAGCGAGAAAAATCGTTTCTCAACAGACAATCGTTCTCCGTATCCGCACGCCCGGATGATCCGATAACTGCGGAGGATCACCTCAAGTCGTAAAGTATCTCCATACACACTTCTATATACGCAGAACGATATAATAACTCGTACTCTGGTGGAGAGCGGGGGAATTCGAAATTTTTTTTTTCGAAAGCTCTAAAATATGCGCTTTCAGAAAAACGGACCCAGTTATTTGCACTCTCTCACTCCACATGTACGTAGCGCGAGAGCAAAAAACGCGAGGCGCAATCTATACTTTCCGGCGAGGTTTGCGGTGGAAAAAACGTGCCGATGACAGTTGAATCGCCGGGACATACAACGGCCTGCCGTCGGCAGATCTCTGCACTCGCGCGCGCGCGCGCGCGTTTATACGTCCGGTACGTTTTGCGAGGCCAACTTTAATCCCGTGTACGGGTACACGTATGAAGTGAGAGAGAGAAAAAAAAATTTGTTTTTTCCTCTCGTGAAGTGTAGTGCTTTTAATTTTCTTTCTCTCTCCAAGAGCAGCTCTGCGTTATTCTTTCCGTCGAGTCATAATTATTATATTCCGGGTAAAAGCTTTTCGATCCTCTGGTGTGCTGTAAATTCAGCGAAACAAGGCAGGAAAAATCATCGTTCCAGTACTCGCACATCGCAAGACTGGCTGCGCGTACGTACGATACAAGTTTCGCGCGTTGCAAGCTCGCGCGTCCAGGGGGAGTAGTTGCGCGCGCCGACACCGCCGTCGTCGCCGCAGCTTCTCACTCGGAGTTCTAGCTTGTAGCATCAGTCGTCGCGTTATATTCGTGCGCGTCGTTCTCCGCATAACTCGGAGCGCGGGTTGCGGAAACATCGTATACAGCGTTGGGAAGCCGCGGGAGGCAAATAGAAACGCAAATTAGATAAGGCCGCTGGCCAATATCTCGGCTCGTCGGATCCAGTTGCCTGTCATCGCGACTCTGTGTGTATATATGTGTTTCTGTGTATACAGTATATACGCTTATACCAATCTGACAGCGCGTGTGCAGTTGATTACGAGAGAGGTGCAGTGCGGGAGTGTGAGATATATACGTTCTTTGATATTATATTGCTCGATGGTGGATTGAAATATAAAAAGCATAAATTTACAAAGTGCGCGTGCTTTAATGATCGATCCACTCAAACTGTTTTGGGTGATAACCAACAGCACTTACCTCGGTATGTTTCACATGCCTCATAATCGCTGTTTTCTTTCCTCACCTGTGTGTTGCGTCTGCCGTTTGCTCTCGAAAACTCTGCGGAATGGAGCGTTCTTTGCTTCGTGCGCACTTTTTGCTCCACTTAAGTGAGTCAACTATACTCTCTTCTCTCTCTCTCTCTCTCTCTCTCTCTCTCTCTTCTTTCTCTTTCTCTCTTTCTCTTGCACTTGCTCTAAATCCTCTATCTCTCGCTATCACACTCTTTCTTTCATTGTAAAATATATAGACAGTCCGCTACACATACATGCACATTTCTCACTCGAGCGTGTCGTCCCATCAGCGTGGAGCCTCGTAAAAAGTCGTGCAGCCGCACATGCATCACGCGCTTTGTACACGTACACCTATATATGTAGCTCGCGTTGGCCTGTCCCGTAAAACATTAAAAGTTTGAGCAGTATATAGTAGCCACCTGAAACTCCATCCGCTCTATATATACGCGCCGGGCCACATCTCCGTTCGGGGTATGAACTTGACCAAACTTCCTCTGTTATGGAGCCGAATTTCCCTATACACTGGACCGTATAGCTGCATGCTATATATATGTATATATACAGGTGAACTGGTTCGTTGTTAAATCTGATATTTAACGAATAATTGCAAACGCGCGGGCGTATACGATTGCTTTGTCGACGGGCGGAATAATCAGGATATGTGCTGCTTTAATGAAATTGAAAATTTGTTTGCCGCCGGTAATATCGCGCGACGCAGAGCGTCGGGTATCGAGGAGGACGACAAAAGCCTGGGAGAGAGCGGTGCGCTGACATTTTTTTTTTTTTTTTTTTGTTTTTGATGAAAAAACATTGATTTTTTCCGCATGCGTACGGATATATACGTGTTGGTGGTTCGAAAAGTTTTTGAAGCGTTAAGCGGTTCGGTGAAACAGTTAAATGGCTTCTGTCGATCAGCCGCAGTGTCTTCGTAAACTCGATTAAGAGCCTCGCAAACTGTGTAGGTAAGCCGTTACGGTTAATGGTTGCATTATTGGCTCGAAGCTGCTTTTATAATTGAGGAGGGAAAGCATTTATTTTTCGGCTTAAATTTACGCGGATTTAACGATGCTGACGCGCGGAGAATGTAATTTTGATGCATCGTCGATTAGCAATGAAGATACGTCAATAAAATGCTGGAGCGCGCTGTAAAATATCGGTCGATCTGCCCAAAATTTGCTAACAATTTCGTATATACGCCGTTAACGCTATACTCGATTCGATGAATATTCGACGAATGCCTGTTTTTGAATCTACTTTGGCTCGAATAGACATGGAATTCGTCGATCGCATATGACGCGCTCTAATTTTACAAACCGAACGCGACGTCTGTATGAAGACACTGTTATCGACGTTCTTCATTAAATTGACATCGCAAAAGTGCATTTAATTAGAGCATGCATTATCTGGTATTATGTACTAACTAAACAGCGTCACTACACGTACTCCTCGTTCCTTACTATAGTATTACATGTATACGATAAATTTCACCTGTGAACTTTTCAGAAATATTAATTAGCGCGAGAAACAGGGAATATAATTGACTGTTTTTTTTTGAGCGTCGAAACTCCGCCCGACACTCGACTTTAAAAAGCATCAAACGCGAAATATGTTTAATTCCTTTAAGTAAAGGAAGCCAGTATACGCACTTAAAATTTCAATATACGTCAGAGTGCTTTTCATGACATTCGCCGATGTGTCGCGCGCACCTGATTACGATGAAAATAAGCTTTGTAAAGACACGGGATCTCGTACTTTAATCATGATATTCGACTCAATGAGTCAGAAAAATCGAACTCGTTTCAGCGTGTAAACTCGAGTTGTGTGCGTCGAAGGACCCCGGGATTAAATCAACACAATAATAAACCACTCCTACGGCTGTTTGCATAATGCGAGTCTCGCAGGAGGTGCTTATCGGTTGTTAGTTAAGCAAAAAAGCTCGAGTTTGAATTATGCGAACACCATAATCAAGCGACTGGAACATGACTAGTTACTTTATAATTTAAATACAAACGAACTTTGTAAATTTGCGCACGATATACAGTTGAACAGTGTAGTGTGTACCAATATTATCGTAATACTTTGGCGTTTGAACGAAACAATGCGCGCAGTTTGACTGTTGGCGAACAAAGTTTATTATTGAGCATAATAAACGTGATTCAGTGCTTACCCAGATATTTTTCGACTTTTAATTTGTTCCAAAGTGCACGGTAACGAGCGAATTGTTTACTGTGCGTCGATAAATTTACGGTGAAATATTCAATGGATTCAAAATAATGTACAACTAAATTGCGTGTATGCGAAATACATAAGTAATTAGAATCCGTCATTACGTCATGTAAACATACATTAATCTTCCATCAAGTGTTACGGCAGCGTTAATGTGGCTTTCCTACGTAAAACCGTCTCGTTTACTATTTGATCAGGTTCGTCATTTGGCTACATTCGTATAAATGCACCAGTGCGCAACTAGCGGAGGTAGAATCTGCCAAGCAATAATGAAAACGACGCGCTTCCAAAGATCGGCATTGTTTATTTCCTGATTAAAGAAATTCTCCTGGGGAATCTTTTCAGCGCGATCGTTAAAGCGTTTCAGGAGAAATACGGAGCTAAGTAAATCAAAGAGGGGCTTTGTTGTCGCGTATATACGTATACTATATACAGGACAAAATGACAAAAGCAAATATTTGCTCGGCCAAATTAAACTTAATTAAGGTTTATTCAAAGATTTGCCGAAACTTTAATTAAACACTCCGTTTGTCGACGCGGCAAAACCATCCAATTATCTCGTTAGAAAAATCCTCATTATCACTCCCGACGTCGCGCGACAACGACAGACGACAAGCTATAATATCGATCCAGTCACGTCTGTACACACAATCACACACGTACAACTCGACGCAACGAGTGTCGCGAACAATGCCGATAAATAGAAGGAAAATCCTGCTATTATCAATGGATCGTATTATAATTTTTCATAATTAGTCATCGCGCGCATCTCGGAGTTTAATTACGGTCACGCTGCACACTTTTCTCGAGCAAAGCGCGCGCGCGGAAATTGAATCGAAGCTTTCCGTGAGCCGAGCTTTAATTACATTTCTCTTGGCGACACGTGCAAAAAGCTCCAGCGTATACTGCGCTCCATATATACACGCACACACACACACACGTACACTGCACGTGTGCAACGCAGTAGTAGCGATATCACAGCCCCGGGGCGAACGAAAATAAAAAAAAGAGCCTAATGATTGTCCGGCATATGTGTGCACCGATCGTTATGCAGTTTCGCATATGCATCAGCTGCAGCAGAGAGTAGCAAAAGCTCGTTTTTCGCGCTAGCACTCACTTAGTTTCATCGCGGGCCGCCATGAATTTTCACCGGCCAATAAACGTCAAAGGCCGTGAGCGCATGATCTGCCCCTGTTCGTCAAACGCGCGCGCGCGTTATACCTCCCGTAAAATTTAATTATCCTCACAGATTTTTGATTTTTTTTTTCCCCTCGTCGCGTCGAACGCTTTTTTTCCATCGTGTGCTACAGTACGCACTTTTATCTATCTCGTGCGATCGGGTTTATCCTGTTAAAAAAAGCTACGTACCCGTGATTTTACTCGGCTGATGGTCTAATGGATTAGTTCTATATATTGTGGTATCACGGTGAATCGCGGTGTGTGGAGCTATTTTTAGCTTTTCTGCTCGCTACCAGAGCTCAAATTTCTGCGATATTGAATTCGGCGTTTACATATCTGCGGCGTCGATTTTATATCTATACTTTGAACTTGGTTAAATATTGCTGGCATACATTTTTTTTTTTCGTTCATCAATTTTTTTGTGTTTGGGTTGGTTCGTGTACATTCGTTGTTTAGAATTAAATTGATCGGTGGTTCGTTGGTAATTGCATCAAAAAATAAAAACTCAGGCAGCTTTCGAAACTTTATTCGCCGTGTTTACAATACAATTTTCGTTATTAGCAATATCGCGAATAGACTAATTTCTTGATTGTACAGTTCACAGGCATACGTTTGTAGCTGTCTGCGCATCGCTCTTCCAAATAAACTTAGGAACGAAACTTTTAAACTTTCGGCCGAATTAAACATTCAATTTCACAGAATCTATATACTCCGAGAGGGGGAAGAGACGCGTATAATTGAAATTCGGAAACGCGGGTAAGCTTTATGCGACTGCAGTGTAGAAGAAAAGTAGCATTATATAGCTGTGAGAGCGACTTCCGATTGAAAAGGGATTATGTAAGAAGCAATTAAAGCTTTGCATAACTTGTTAAATCCAATAGTTCTTATACTGCGAGCACTTTGGCCGGTGAGAGATGTGCCTGTATTCAGACTTTTCTTTCCTCATCCGAAAAGTGCATATTGCTTCGCCGAAACATCAGCGCGCGCAATGAAAATACCGTAAAAAAGGAGGCAAGGTAGTAGTAAAGCAAGTTCGGTAGTTCTTAAACGTCGAAACTGTAATGTTTTTCGCCGACTCGCATCATCATTCCCCGACGCAGCGGCGAAAATTTAAAATTGATCCATAGAAAAGTTCTAAAAGCTTCGGGAATGAAATTTTCATCGAAGTAACTTGGTAGTCTCTCTCACTCTCGTGTATATAGTTCACGAGCGAGGCTTCCGCGTAGAATTCGAGCTGCGCTCGACCTAAAAAGCCTTTAATGCGCGCGGGCCTTAAATTGTTCTATAATGAAGCATTCTTTTTTTCCTCCCGCTGAGCGTTTATTCATTTTGCAGTATATAGCACAGCGTTAAATGCTCTTTTTGCGGCTTTCAAACGTATACGCGCGCAATCAAATAACGCGTACTTGTATTCACCAGAGGAGCAACGACGATTCCGATATTTTGTGTACAGCGAGAGGAACAGCTCAGGCATTGACCGGCATCTCTCTCTCTCTCTCTCTCTCTCTCTCTCTCTCTCTCTCTCTCTCTCTCTCTCTCTGGCTGCAGTCCAGGCGTCGTCTTTGGACAAAGCTCGAGAGCTGCTGTGCAATAAAGCCGCATCAGAGGTACTGCAGCGTATTGTCTTGCTCTACCACTGCCGATTCTCTCTTCCTCCCACAGAAGAGAGAGAGAGAGAGAGAGAGAGAGAGAGAGAGAGAGAGAGAGAGAGAGAGAGAGAGAGAGGGGATCCTCAATCCGCCAAAAACACGACGATGCTCCCGGTCTTATAAGGCTGGTAATTAGAGGGAAAATGTTTTGTGCGCTCGCGGCAGGTTCGTTAATTCATTTCGAATTTATAATCCGCTCTGCGCCCGCGTACGTGTCGATTTTTTTTTTTGTTTTTTTCGCAGGGAATTTCGTAATTAATTCGCCTGTTGAAATTATAAAACATATAACGGCTGGTTGTTTGCCGTACGCGTGCTCTCATAATCCAGGAGAGATGTACATGAGCCTGGACTGTATTTTCCACTGCAGCTCGAATGAATAAACGAGAGATAATATTTACCCGATTGCGCTTATATACGAGCTCTCTTCGATGATACGACCGGACACTTAGATTCGCCGTATATATCCCGTTAACGAAGCAGCGGCCGAAATTAATTTGGCTCGCAATTAACAGCGAAATGTACAGTATCGGTATTAGCGAGCGTATATACACGAGTACACATAGTGCACCGCACGAAAGATACATTGCGGGCCATTCGAATCGCGGTGGTATAATACCGATGGGTCGAGTTGTATCGCGCGCAGTGCTATATAGCCTCGGCCAAGTTTATATCGAATCGACAGGGCAGTCCAGTCCATTAGGAGCCAATGCTGACGGCTATTGCGTTTTGTTTACGCCAATGCTCATCCGCGCGCGCGATTGTAGCCTTCGATTTCGGCTGTTTCGTCCTGTTGGGATTTGGGCGCCGAGAGTTTCTTGCGTTGATCGAACTTGCTGAATTCGGGGATTTTTGGATTTGCTTTGGTTCGCGTTCTGATCCGATTTTGTGATGTGTGTGTGTGCGTGTGTATAGGACAGCGGAGTTCAAAAGTTTAATTTTTTTTGGGATACTCTCTCTGAGCGCGGGATTCTTTTCAGATATAGATTTTCAAGAATATAGTTTCGAGAGGCATTATCCGCTTTTCTGTTTGTTCGTAATGTAAACGACGCTATATTATGCGTCCTACGCTATATACCGTATAAGATCGATGTTGGAAGCGTATATGGTCGTGTGTGTGGTTGGAGAGCTTTTGTTGGACTTCTTTTGTTTCGTATACTCGAATAAATTTTACTTCCGCTCCATCTCTCTGTTTGCCTGTGTATCTGTCTGCGTGGATTATCAATGCGATTCGAATATTAAACATTTTTTTCTCTCCGCATCATATATACGTGTGCTCGCATTCGAATATTCGATTTGTTAACGAGGTTTCGCGATATTTATTTCGAGCAAATAGCAATAAAATGAACGAGCTGCAAATCAAATCTGTAAAATTCTTTTTAATGCACTCATATATTTCTCGAAAAAGGGTTTATTATTCTATGAACATGCAGCTGAATTTTTTTAATTCGTTAGTATAAACGTCGGAAAATACGTTGAATAAATTGAGCTTGTTATAAAAGTGAAAAAACGTATGAAAAATATTACGTAGGATCGACCTTTGACGTGCGCAGTTATAGCATAAGCGGCAAACCAAAAGGCAGTTTTAGTATTGGTAGCACACCACTATATCTAGACTTGGCACGTATATTATTATGAAGGAAATGGAAAAGTGCATATACGTCACCTATCTTGATATGTCAGAGACACGGAGAGTTTAGGCGGTGCTCGCAAGTGGGCCAGTCCAAAACTGCCTCGTTTGTTAAATTGATAACGCTCTAATCATCGCATCGCATCGCAAACGGTGCCATATCGATATCTTGTTTACATTTATTACTTAATAGATAACAATATAAAGTTATAAAAATGGCTTAACAATTGTAAAAAAATTACTGTCTTAATTAGTAGGAATATTTAAAAACTAAAAAGTCTATAGAAGCATTTTAGAATCATAAATTATTCTATTTTACCGTCAATATATAATTATAAATCACTAATTTGCAATTCGGCTGCATAATTTAATTTACTTATCTAATATAAATAACTGTAAAATATAACCTAACTCTGAAAAACTGCAGCGCTACCGATAAGTAATTCAATGTCTACTTCACTTAGACATGGGATAATTTTCTCAAAAGCTACGTCGGTAGGATCAGCAAACTGTAGCGATAATTGCACGATACTGTGGACACTTTTTCGATCCTCTTTTGCCTTGCGATAGCCGCGTCGAACTTATTCTGCAACTTCGATGCGTAAATCAAATAGGCATCGCTTTGAATAGCTAATAACTGGAAGCTGTTTACAAGCTCTTTGTTTCTTGTGTAACGAGCCACCACATCCAGCTTCTCTGTGAACACGAAGAAGTACGGGATTAAACTATCCCCGATCTTGGTTGTCTTCATGTCCATCAGTTCGGCTCTACACTTCTGATAGTAGCACTCGATCCCCGGGTTCTTCTTGAACATCTGCAGGTTGTACGCGTCCAACAGCTGCTCGTTCGTTCTTGCCTCGACCTCGGCCGAGTATTTGATAATCATAACCCATGCCTCCATATAGTTTAAAAAAATCGCTAACTCGAGAATTGATTTTGTGTCCTCTTCCCCCGTTTCGGCCAAAATATTTGGGTCAGCTGCAGACTCTAGGAGGATTCTCATAACCTGTTTTATTTCCTCTACGTAATTGGCTCGAAATAAAGCTAATAACTGTTCTGGCTCGTCTTCCAGCATTTTCACTTTGAATATGCAGTGAAATAATGGCGTCCGGTTGAGGGCATCCTTGGCGTTGATGTCGGCACCCCTAGAGACGAGCAGGGGAACGTTCCCCGGCAAGGACACCCTCCTGGCTTCGTGCAACGGTGTAAATCGGGTTTCGTTGCATCTCTGATTTATATGGAGTCCAGTACTCGTTCGTCAACGTTTTGGGCCGCGAGCGCCAGAAGGTTGCTTCCATCTGGTTGCACCTTGTTCAGATCCGCTTTGCTCTTTTCAATGGAAAAAGAAACCAGGTTGATGTCGCCAGACTGTAAAATGTACTGAATGGGTGTCTCGTACCGCTCGGCTGTCACACGTCTTCGCGGTCGAGGTCGCTTCCGAATTCCATAAGTCTTCTTATGACTCCTTCGTAGCTGTGGCCTGAATTGAGCAAAATGGCCTATAGTGCATAGCCGTGTGGCCATAGATTTTGGCCCCGATATCGACGTTGGCCCCGCGACTCAGCAGTAAATGCACCATTTCTTCGTTGCAGCACAAGACCCGTGAGATTCGTATTGTCCAAATTGACGCCAGCGTCGATGAGAATTTTCACTAGCCCGAAACGGCGCACTGGAGTGGCGAGCAGCCATAGATGTCTTTCGCGTTGACGTCTGCACCAGCATCCAGCAGCATCTTCACGAGTTCACACAGCTTGGCACCGTAAATTTCAGGCCAGCCAAGAGCTTCAGAATCCAATTGCACTTCATCAAATTCGCAGTAGCCAGATACAGGGATTCCACTCCATAAAACTCTAACTCTAACTTGTCACCGTTGGGAATCATCTCCGTAAGGACATCGACGTTAGTCTTATTGGATACGGCCAGTTTTAGCGGAGTTACGTCCTATTCATCGGTATTAATATTATAAGTACCAGTTTTATGCTTTTTAAAAGGAATTTAAAGAAAAAAATTACAATTCCTGAAGTTTGCACCCAAAATCACTGTTCCCGAAAAAAACTGTCCCACTCAAAGGCTGGGCTCTGATTTCCGAGAACCCAAAATGAATTTTTGAGTTTGTTATTCATATAAATCAGTTTTATAATTATGCATTTGCTCATTTCGAATAAAATCGGAAATTCAATAACGCGTTTCGACACAGAATCAACACAATACGAGCGTTGAGTGTAGTCCGGAAGCGTAAATCAAAGACTAAAACGATGTGCATTAGCGACCACTGTTGCACGCGTATAGTCGAATTTCTCCGAATGTTTATTCTCGCGATCTGCGATTTCAATGTTCCGTCCCAATAAATCATATGCATAACGTTAATGTCAGGACAAGCATTTTAATATTTCTAGATGAAATAGGGTATTGCGAGCCTGTGATAACATCGCTAGTTTGATTTAAACTCCCAAAGCCTTTCGATCATTCGGAGATTAGAGCACTTAACGTAGTTGCATGGGCTTAAGCACGCACGTTCCAGCTACACTAATTAGCGCTTGCAAACAACGAGCACCTCGACTCTGCGCTTTGCACGTATTTTGAAACCAGCTTTTTAACGAATTTTTGTAAATGAAAACATTTTGTTAAATTTTTTTGAAAAATGAGCTTTGAAGTTTGAGTATAATAAGCAACGAGCGTGTATACAATACACAAAATTTTGGATAAATTTTTTTCTTATACCACGTTAATTTCACGCAGCTATAAGCGCCCATATGCAAGTTCTCTGTTTGTTAGAAACACTGTTCGTGTTTGAGTTGAAAACTGCGGAAATTAGCAGCTGATTGTTCTCTGAATTTCTCGTGATTAGGCAGAAACCAAAACCAAACGTGCCGGCACTCAAACACTGACCCGAATCGAAAGCTCATTCTAGTTGCATTCAAGAGTGATAGACGTTTGGCATACAGTGAATTATACTAGGATACCGCGGTTGTACTCCACTATTTTTAACGTTTTAAATTTCTTTTGTGAATTAATACGTTACAGAATCAAATTAGTTATAACGTCACTTCAACCTTTGTAATTCAGATTTTGACATGAAAGCAGTCATTATATTTTGAGCTTGTATTATATAAGCAAACCGCGTTTAATGTGCTCGGTAATTTTACACTATAGCACGGTAAACGATATTGTCGCACCGCGACATATTCTACGTGAAATAATAGTAATCGCCCAAAATCAAATTTGATTAATTTACGATATGGATTTCGGCTTCAATCGCTACGATGAAATCACGAATCGTAAAACACGAACTCAACACACGGCACGAAGTACAAAGCAAATTAAATTAACCTAATTATTAGTTGAATAACCAAAAACGAAAATTACGTTGCGAGTAATTGAAATTAAACATACAACTCCAGCATAATGTCAACGCTATGCGCATGCGATGTTCATATTTTAGACGACGACGAATTAATATACACGTGCAGCTCGCTCTCCTTCGTTGTAAATTTAGCAAGCGTTTACGCCGAACTTTTGACGGCAGCGAAAAGTCAAGCTAGAGCTTTTGGCTTTCAATTTGATTTTCGCAGAAGCGGCGTAGCAGCTCTCGCTTTGTTTTGGACAATCGAGCAGACAGCTATATGTATAAGCAGCTGCAGAAAGAGAGAGAGAGAGAGAGAGAGAGAGAGAGGCGCGTTGGAATTGTGTGAAAACGTCGGCCGCGACACATTCGTTTCAATTTCGCGCAAGCCAAACGGAAGAGCGGTTTCGCGTGTATGCGCGTGACACATAAAACTGCTATGTTTTATCGTGTTTTTCACGTCTACCTTTTCACTCCGGGCTCGGGTGCTTTACATACAGCCTCTACTTCCTTCCTCCGTGTACTTTCAAAGCCGCTGCCACTGCTTCTCCTTCTTCTTCTTCTGCTTCTTCTCTCTTTTACCTCGGCGAAATTTCAAGTTGACCCCGCGCGATAAAGAATTATGGAATTTCCGCGCCAGCTGCGACACTTATTTCCTTCGCGCTATCCTGCGGCGGTGTATACGCGCGTGCACAAGCTCCGCAAAAAGCTCAGGCGATGCGCTACTTCCGGCGATTAAAAGATATTTATCACCCCTCGCTTACTATATATATATATATATATATATATATATATACATATAGGTATATACAGATAGGACGAAACTTTCGTTGCAATCTTTCGCATAACCCCACTGGCTTCTTCTTATTTTCATTGCCTCCCGTAGCGCGGCTTTCTTTCATACACTTTCACGATGCGACGCGTGTTTTATCGGTCGTTTATGCACTGCGGAAAACGTGTAATGTAAGGTGTAACTCTCAGCGGTGTGGCGTCGAAGTTTCGAGATCTCGGATGATACGTTATTTACGGGGCTGTTATTCATCAAAGTTGTTGTTTACTGCGGCTTGCGAGTTGTATATATATATATATATATATATGGAGTGAGATAACTTTTAGATTGATGTTCTACACTGTTCATGATATCTTTTTTTTTTGTGTGGAAGTTTATAATTAAATTTTATATTGAAAAGCAGTAATAGTTTTTTCGAAATGAAAGCTGAAGAGCAATTATCTCTATAGAAATCTGATACATAGGAGTTATCATCAGCACTGCGAAAGCGTCGTTATAAAAATGTTTTGTTCGTTCGTTGAATTGTACTACTGGAAACTGGATATAAAATTTCTAACGATCTAATCTTCAATATTAATAACGCGCGCGTGTTACAGCAACACGAAAACTCGTGCCGTTTTGAATCACAATACCTGATGCCTGTCGAGTAAAAACTGCGCTTGGAACTCGATTTTTTCATTCAATTTAACTCGAAAAGATTTTGCGCTCTCTTAACGGTCACAAAGTCAAAAAAAAGTGGGTGAGGGAAAAATTCAACAAATGACTCGACTTTTAACTGAGCGAGAGCCACATAGCGTTAGAACACAAAAGTCTCTCGCGTAGCCCGGTGCGTCGAACATACCCCTGGGAAATTCATTGATGCCGTGAGGTCTGCGAAATTTTCACCTCCGCGGAGAGCAAAAAAAAAAACACGAGAGAAACAAGCCAGGTGTAGTAGCAGTAGTAGGTTATACTCGCAAATGTAGCAACGAGCTGTTCAGCGACAAATCCCGTGTCGTCGAGACTCAGACTTCAGCGTCTTCGCTGCATTAATTCTCTCTCCAGGGTGTGATGCTGAGCTCGCTCGGTAATGAAATTGTCTCTCTCTCCTTTTGTGCAAAGCTTGCTGTAACAGCAATTGCGTTTACCGAATGGAGTCGCATTCAAACGCGCCAAGTTTTTCCGCTAGGCGACGGCTTACACGCTTGGTTTTGCTGCTGTCGCAGCGATTTTCTTGGGACAAACTTCGCGGAGTGCGTAGAACTCGTCCCTTCGCGAGAAATAGATTTGGGGTCTGTAAATAGCTCGGAGTTTGAAAACTTTTGCAATAGCGAGAACTGAGCTTTTTTGTTTTTAGTTTAATACGTATACGTTTGCTGCTGCGCAACGTTGGGATGAAAAGTATTCGATTGAACAAAAGCCTTCGTTGTTGTTTGCGGTATTTCTTTTGAAGAGCGTTATATTGTTTGCTTCGATGCGGTATATGTATGCATCACCTGGAATGTGGGACATAGTGTATTGAGATGGACTAATTTTGCTCGATAGCCATGCTAAATTACTCTTTCTGATGCATACCTCGTTGCATGCGATTTTTGTTTCGCTGTACTACAAGAGAACACATTGCTGCTGTATTCATCGGATCGGGTATATTTGAAGAATTTCAATCACTCATTGTTATACGCTGCTCGTAAAAGGTTGTTTTTCAGTTATTTGGTAAAATATTTACTGGTATTCGTTTCAACCAACAATTTCTGAAATGCTTTTAATCGAATATTCATGTAAATGCATGTACAGTATAATACCAGAGCTTTTAGTTTTCAGCTACTTTGTATCGCGATCTGTGTTCAAAAATCCTTTAGTTGCAGCCAAACCAGTTTTCTCTAAAGTACTTACTACTTATACTACAGTTTCTTAGTCACTCTATGTATATACACGTGATATCGACTACGTAAAAGAAGATCCTCTGTTCCACTTACATAGTTCAAAGCTCCTCGAGCGGCAAATGTGGTATCAAAGAAAATTCTCTTAAAATGGCGATGCTGAAAAGATACTAGACGTAGCTGTACGCACAATTTATAATGATTGTCGACTCGCTTATCAACAATATAAGATCTCAAATTAAGTTTTAGAATATATTTAGCTTTTTCAAAAACACAATCAAGCTGCGGGAACATTTTTAAAGAAACGAGGTCAAAATGCAAACCATGGCTTATAATTAAATTCGCGTACGTGACTTACCTAAAGTACGCCGTATAATCGTAAAGTTTCTTTTTCAGAGCGATAATATTTTATTCCTTTTAGGAATAAAGCGCTCATAGTTCGTAATTTCTAGAATATAACCGAATTCATTGCTGCGGAACACCTGCAGTTCACTGTGACTTTTGCGGTTTCAGAGCCGTCCGCCCTGGTTAACGGTCTCCGAATTTAAAATATAAATCATTTCGTTTAACATCAAAAATAACGAAAGCTTCCATTAATATTTCCAGCTCGCTGCGTCGGAATTTTTATTCGAAACTGAAAGAAAAATTCAAATAATAAAATTAACATTATATTTATGCACTCGCAATATTATACTGCCGGATAAAAAGTATCTCGTGCTAAATTAACGCGCGCGTACTATAATAACGCGAATATTTTAAATACGCTGTAACGAGAAAAAGTTAATTTCGCACACTGATAAAGTGCAAATTAAAGCATAGCCTTCGTGATAGCTATCCTTACAAAGCTCGTATATATATACCGTAGCGTAGAAAACTCTCATACTATTCAAAAGTACGATCATCTCTTTCGTTCCAGAAAAAATCATATTTACGCGGCAACAACGAGTTGCAACCCGAGCGAAACTAGTTTATTGAAAATTACGATCGAACTTCGTACCGAAAGCCGCTATACTGCTCGGAAAAGCTCCTCCCGCACACCTCGCTCATACCAGATAGACACTAACGCGCCGTATACATATAGCTATATACGCACAAACGTGAGCGAAGAGTCGATGAGCAGTTCAGCGAGCGTTTCTCGGCGTAATGGCGTTACACCGTTAGATCTAATGGTTCTTGTGCGCAAACCCAAGCATTGTATATATCCCTGTAGACTCCTTTGGCGAAGCTAACCCCCTGGTGCAATTGCCGCAAATCACTTTTATCATCCGAGCGTCAAATATTCGATTATCCTCTCTCGGTCTTCCATATAACTGCGCGCAGTTAAACTTACTTCTAAGATTCTTCGGAGTTATACTATCTGTCCGAGTCCAAGTCGTTATCTCTCTCCGACGTGAGCTTTCCTCCTGCGCGACTTCGCAGATTAAGTCGTTGTGGAAGCTGCAGGAGCACGGCGTATTTTCCTCGACTTCCGTTCGCTGCAACAGGTAAATAAATTGCAGGGATCAAAGGCAATTTGTCTTTTATTAAAACTTCTGACTCGTCCTTCCTCTCTCTCTCTCTTTCCCTGTCTCCCCAACGAACTGGATGAAATATCTTATCCGGACTTAAAAACTTCCCGAGGCGACGACGCTACGATGAAGTTTTATGAAATCTATTTGTGTTACTCCACAGCGCGTTCCAGGACAGATGCGTACCGGTGAGCTAGAGTTTACATACAAATTAAAAAGAGACAGTGTGTTTAAGGTTTGAAAAACGAGCGTGTGGTAAAAAAAGCGGACCTTTGTTTGCCGTGGATATAACACGCACGTTTATCCCAGAAGCCTAATTTTTTCTTTCGTTTCACGCGCCACACCCGTATACAGTGCGGTGCATCGAGGCAAACTCTGTACACCGTTTTCCGCGAACGGAGCTTTCAATTCACTTTACGCGAATGCTTTTTTCCTGGCTACGCGGTGCAAAAAAGGGAAGAGAAAAAACAGTACGCGCGGATTTGGTTGGCGCAAAAAGCTTCATCTTGCAGCTGAATTTTATGAAACCGTGTGAGCTCGCGCAATAATACGTAGGAGAATCGAAGCCGTGGCTAGAAATAAGAAGAGAGAGCCGAACAAAAAAAAAAAAAAACAGGAGCGCGGAAAAAGTTTGAAAGAGGATAAAGCTTTTTTCGCAACCAATTCGCGAGACTTTTAATCTCGTTCATCTTTCTACGCGCTCGTATCTTGCGCGCTTCATATATTCGCGCGCTTGCATTCAGGGTAATACTTTAAAGAGGATAATAATGCGAGCTGGCTTCACCAACAATCCTACCCAGCAGTGCACCGCCAACGGAATTGTTCTCCGCATTTTCCCGCCTTTCCGCGTTCGCCTTGTCTCGCATTCAAACGGCCACCGACTCGGCAACGCCTACTCCTCGACTGCATTCGCGATTCTTCTCCCATTAGAGCTTGCTGCTGCTGCTGCTCTCGTTGTGTCCCCTCTTTCTCTCTCTCTCTCTCTCTCTCTCTCTCGCGGGTGGCCAGCTCTCTTTTTTCTTCTCTTCGTCATCGTCGTCGTCTCTTTTTTTCGCAATCCCTTTCAGTAGCGCGCTTTTCGCCCTTATTTTTTTCGTGACCGCTTTCGACTTGCGGTACATTCCTTTGTCGTTCGCCGGCGAGACTTAAGCACGCTGGCTGTCTACGGCGATGAAAACTAAATTACGATAACAAACCGAGTGCTGCGACGAAATAATTGCGTTAGAGCTTTGCGCGCAAGCGCTCGCGCTTTTCTTCTTTTTCTCCTTTACTCTCTCTCTCTCTCTCTCTCTCTCTCTCTCTCTCTCTCTCTCTCTCTCTCNTCAAAATGGCGGTGAGCTGCTTTGTTTTCATATGTTTATTTACGCGTTGTAGTCCAGTAAATTACAATGATTTGCGAGAAAAATTAACCGGGTAACTGCTGGTAATTAAAGCCGTTTCTTTATGTCGCTCGAACCTCATACACACATTTGCTCGTTTTTTACCAATCAAATTCTCGAGAATATGTAAATAAACTATCTCATCGAAACGCCAGTAGTAACCTGCCGTAGTAGTTAACTTGCCTATAACTATATCAGCACGGCGACTCTCCCCCTCCACGTCCCACTCACACCGCCCCACAGAGTACATCCTATATCGTGGGAACCTTTTTTTCGCCAACTGGAGCACGACTTTCTCTTTTTCTCTCTCTCTCTCTCTCTCTCTCTCTCTCTCTCTCTCTCTCTCTCTCTCTCTCTCTCGCGCTTTTCTCGGGCTTCGCCTCTCATTTTCGCTCGCGCTAACAATGGCTCGCCTAACTTTTAATATTCGGGGATATTTCTTTCCCTCTAACTCTTTTTCTCTCAATCTTTTTTATTTCTTTTTTATATCTGCTTATTAGAAATTTTTCGCTAGACAATGAGCGCTGCGCGTTTTTTAATAACGGCGCGATACTTCGGAGCTCTATGCCATTTTCAGAGATAAATATGTACCTTTTATCGCAGATATTGGAATATTCAGGCTTTAATAATATCGTTTGATTAAAAGGGATGATTCTTTATCTAAAGATCTTCACCGAGAATATCATTGCTTTCTCAGCTATATTGAAAGTATTTAATTTCAACGTACAATATATGGAATAATAAGTTAGCAGTAGCAAATAAGTTGAAAGCTTTTTTGTCTGCAGTTGACTTGAATAAAAGTATCAGATTATTCTATCGTATGAACGTGATAATAATCAATAGAAAAATATATGTAGCCGTTATAAGATTATATTATGGAATATCAAATGTATCTGCGACAGGCATATTGACAGCTGTCTGTCATGTTTTTTTCAGCAAATATCATGTTTATTCAACTACGGTACAAATAAAAATATGAAATGTGCGTATAAAGTTTGCTGCTGACTTTAAAAATAAATTCTAAATTTAATTTTAATTAAAAGTTATACGTATGATTATTTTCAATAGACCTTATTATTCGTTGTTCTCTGTAAAATAAAGTTTGCAATCTTTCCAATTACATTTTGCAAAAATAGAAAAGAAAAAAGCCAATGCGAAAGTACCAGTACACCAGTATTTTCATTAAAGAAATAACAATTAACTCTGAAAACATAGTTGTGCGCAGCTGTTGCAGAATGTAATATCCGAGAACATTCTCAACACTTTTCCTGTAACCTTTTTGATATATTCTTCCTGTGAGAAATGTAAATTGTATATAAATGAACACGCGTTCACAGAATCACCGACTTTACGTATTTTCCATGCTGATTTGAATTATTATATATATTTGAATTTGAATTATACTGGCAGAATAATTTCAAAGAGATTTTCATATCATAGTGTAATTGAATTCGTTTAGCCAACTGCAAAAGCGTTTTGTTGTCAGTGGAATTCACTTCTACATTAATTAATTGTTCGAAATAGCCCCCTACAGAAGAAACAAAACCGAATACTATCGAAACAAACGCTTGGCTAAATTTCACTTTTATTCATGGTTCATTAACGAATTACAATTAATTAAAAGTATCTTAAATTAGTCAAAGGTTCTCTACTTTGACACATTCATATCATTGATTCCACTCAAAAGTCCGTAAAACCAGTACAGTATAATCTGCCTTGATTTAAAATTTCCAGATATTTTCTAAAGTATCAGAGGGTGGTCATTATGACGGGCGAAATTCTAATTCGCGAACAAAAAAAAAACACGTCCGCCACCACGTTCCGGCAAAGGCTTTAATAATAATTAATGAGTCTTTTTACTGCGAAAGTTTGACACTAATTTAGCGGCGTAAAGCTGGCGCACTTAAATTCAGGAAGAAATGGAATACAGAAACTTTTTCGGTCACTATTCATTTGCATATATCGAGCGAAAGAGGCGCAGTTTCGCCATTCGAGCATTAGCGTTGATTTCGTGAAATATGTTACTTAAATTAAATCACCAAGTTCAAACGAGTTTGGTCGGGCCAACGTGAAGCGAAAGAAAAAAAAATAAAACCCTCGCTCGTTATTCGGAGGGAGAAAAAGACTATCAAAGAAAACCGCAAATTAAAAGTTCTTTAACGGCAGTCTTCATTACTAAATCGCGTTATACTCCTCTTCGGCAAAGGCTCCTCACTGCACCTATACTACTCCACACTCGGGTCGGCAAGCTTTAATTTTCCACCGAAGTGGAAGCAGCCGCAAAAAAGACCGAGCGCGGTTGATTTGAAAAAAATTTAAAGGCTTCCTCGCGAGTGGATTTGCAAGCGAATAAGACAGCCAGACCAGAGAGAGAGAGAGGTCCAAATGCAAAACGATAGAAAATCCATGCATACGAACTCGATGGCGAATCTCACGCTCTATAAGAGTTCCCGATTGCTCGGCGACAGAACTAGAAAATAAGGATTATCCTTGCCGTGTGGAGAGAAAGAGTCTCATCTACAATCGACCCAGAAAGTATAGAGGAAGAGACTCGACAGGAAAAAAGAGAGAAGAAAATCACGCGCACTGGGCGAAGAAAAGACGTTCCGTACTTTGCGAGGCCCCGAATGGCCTACTGTATATAGCGATGGGATGTGCCGCAGGGGCTGCGGCTAAGAACCGAATTCTCGTTTCTTGTCGATGTCGTCATTGTCGCGGTCTCCCCTTCCTCTCCCCCGAAGGCGCGAACTTTGAGAGCTGTTACAATGATTCGCTTGGCAGTGGAGAATCTGCGATCCGAGAATAGATTGGAGTAGCGAAGCGAAAACTAGGTGCCAGTCGAATACATCTATATACACACGGTCATCTCGAAGTTAAAGCCGTACAATACAGTATAACTCTGCCGGAAGGAACACGAGAGGACTAGTGTAGGTGTGTTGACGGGAAAAAAGCGGAGGAAGAGATGAGCATAGTTGTACGCGAAAAATGACGTGGAATGAGATGTGTATACGAGGGTGAGAAAAAAAACCGAAACGAGCTGCAGTAGGACGAGGAAAAAATATTATATAATGGAAGCAGACAAAGGATTTGTTTTGCGGGTTTAATTAAGGGAATTTCGAAAATGCATGAAATTCCACGAGTCGCCGCGTGCATATTTAAAATAATTTCGCGACATGCTTCAGTCAATATTGTATTTTCATTTGTTAGTGAAAATATGTTACGCGTGCATGAATCGTTACGCTTCTGCACGCCAAACAATTCGCAATTAAAAGATTTTCGATACCGGACAGCATATCGCGATCAAAAGTTAAGCGTAATATAAACGCGAGAAATTCGAAACACGTCGAGTAGCAACGTAAACGGACGCTGCTGGTTTTTATGTTTGTCAAAAGGGTAGTAGGAATTTTCGAGCGGCAGACTAACAAGCATTCAATCAAATAAAATGTTTGAGAGATTTGAAAAGGCCGTGTCACTTCAAACTTTTTTATTTTCTCTTTCTCTCTCTCTCTCTCTATCGAAAAGTTTCAGTATGGAAAATCCGCCAAGCGTATATAGTGACGTGGAATATTGTTGTATGAAAAGTCCTTGCGTAACGATTGCTTGACAGCAAAGTGCACGTGCCAATTCAGTTTTATTTCATTTACATCGCGAGTCAACTTTCCAATAGCCCGAGTATAGTCTGTGTATTCTGTCTTCTTTTCAATAATAGTGTGTATTCCCTCGCAAAAAATAGCCAGTATACAAAAGTTATGAAACAGCTTCTATAACTTTGAGCGCATTTTCCAAGAAATATGTTTATGTCTCTGTATTCTATGGATTGATTCAAAAACATTCATTCACGCGAAGAAATGTAATACAGAACATTTTGCGAGAATAGTTCACGTAAAAGAAAATCGGAATTGCCGGGAAGCTCGATAAGGTCTACATCGTCTGGTACAAAGCGAGTAGACAGCGAGAACAGGTGCTATGCGATGAGGCTGGTGATCGAATGAACGACAGAGAAGACACTGGAGATGGATACTCGGCGAGAGGAGTAGGAGGGGGAAAGCTTCATCGATTCCTTATCCGGTATCCTATAGTAATGTGTGCGCATTCTGTCAGTGATCTAACGCAGAGAGTATAGGTGTCGATTGTGCGGCAATAAAACCGCGCTCTGTGCGTCAACCGATATTTATTTCGTGATCCTTGACCCGTTAACGCATTTATCCTTCTTCCTTTTGCCTCGATCCCATACTTCAATCCTACGGTTCCTGTTGCCGTCGCTCTTATAAACGTATCGTGGAGTCGTCGCTTACACCCACGCAGTGAGACAGCGGAGACAATGCTAGCTTTATCGCTTCCAATGTGTCACGGGCTGACGCGACGCTTGTCTCGGCAACATTTTCATTCGGCGAACTTCTCGAATTCCCGCATTGACTGCGAAACGGATGGCCATTGATATTGGAAAGGAGAAATAGTTAAGCCTTGGACTTGGATTTTTAAAACTGCGTTGCTATTTCTATATTTGTGAATGTAAAAGTTGATATTTACGTCTCATATAAAAAGAATTGAAATGTAAATTAATAAACTTTTTCAAATGAATTATTCATCAAATAAATTAACAAATCTTTGCTCGGAACAAGCTTATTTATATTATTCAATGTAAAGTTAATTTACTTTCTGATGATTGTACAGTCAATTTGATGAAATTTCTGCGAATAATTTCTGTTTGTGAAGCTTTAATAAAACATTTCGTTATACCTCTGTATTTTTTTTCGACAATCAATATAATAATACGAACGTGGAATTGAGTATATTTAAATAAATTAAACTTATCATGCCGACATTTCAGAAATAACAACAGTTTCGAAAATAAAATTCATTATATATTTTAACTTGTTTGTATTTACGCTGTATTGTACATCACAGAATAATAAAACTACGTGCTTCAGTTTCGAAAAAGTTTAAATTGAATTTGAAAATCGTACAGCAGCTCAACTCTAGCAATTTGATTTCCACTTGTACAGCGCAAACCTCGGAGACTGTGAAACGTAGATGCGGTTACTGAGTATGGAGTACGCGTTTCCGATTGATTATAAACTATGTGAAATACAATATTTTCTACACGTATGCTAAAATATTTGTTTTAAACCGGATATTTTTTAGCAGAAGCACTCCATGTTTTTAATTAACAGGGGTTTCAGCAACTTTTTTTGCTTATATATTTTGTTCTGTGAAAGTTTACGCTGGTGAAAATGAATAACACCTATGTCACTTGAACTACATTCTTTAGGCGTCCATTTACGCTTTGCAAAAGAGTCCTGATTTTAAAAGAATTCCCTTTATTGTCTACTTTCGTAATCTCAAACAGGCAATACTTCAACAGATGTCCAATTTGCCAAAGGAAACGCCTATGACGAATTTAGTTGATTCTAGTTCTCTTTATGTCGTAATACGGTTGCTTGTAGCTACCTGGCTTTCAGAGTAATTAATCGTCTGTTAATCTTAAGTAACCCAGATACATAGCTTGTCTTTGATGTATATTCGGCGGTTTCCCTATTCCCACAGCTTGATTTAGTATATAATTAGATAGTATTTGTAAATCTACTTATTCAACTGATTCAATGATAATTACAACAAATTGAAGCAAATAATTCTTTTAAGATGAATTTTACCGATTTTATTGAATCGATGAATGCTATAGAATCGCTTCTGACAATCATTAAAAAATAATTAGCGCCTAATCGAAAAAACTATTGAAATTCGTTTTACTTAATGTAAATAACAACGAGCCTGTATCTTTTTCTGTTACAGTTACAAAATTCATCCGTATTGGAATAGCCGACAAAAACGACAATCCACCATACTTCGATAAGGGCCTTTACGAGGCCGAGGTAGACGAAAATGAAGACATACAACACACCGTCCTTACTGTCACCGCCAAAGATCACGATGAGTGTGAGTAGCAAAATTTCCGATAGTCCAATATTGATTTTAACATATATACAAGAATTCGGCCAATATAATATGTTCAGTGTAAAAATAATCGCCATAATTTTTGGAATTTTCCAACTTTGGAACTTTGGTGAAACAATTTTTGGAATACCAGTATACGAAGCGTGTTGCTAATATGGTTTCAGATTTATCAAAAATTTATATAAATTTATATTTACTTTATGTCACGCGCAATCTGCATAGCTTATAAATATTTTTAACTCTTGGAAATTCACGATGAAAAATAACTTTCGGCATGAAACAATATTTTTTTACGAAAACGTTTTTACAGCCTCGCGTATTCGATACGAGATCACGAGCGGTAACATAGGCGGCGCTTTCGCCGTAAAAAATATGACAGGAGCCATTTACGTTGCTGGGGCGTTAGATTATGAGACGAGAAAAAGGGTAAGTTATTGGATGTTTTTTATTGAGCGTGCTAAATTTGCGAATATATAAAATACCTTTCCTCTGCTCACGTAAACACGTTCAACGTCATTGAGTCGATCGATGCAAAATCAGGAAGTATTTTAAAACTCTGCGAAAATTTAATTTATTCCACGATCGACTGCAATATTACACAAGTTAACTTTATTAACGAATGCGCACGAACGCTCACGTCAATGACACTAAATTCAATCCGCAGTACGAGTTGAAGCTGACTGCATCGGATAACTTGAAGGAAAACTACACGATCGTAGTAATTCACGTGAAGGATGTTAACGACAACCCGCCAGTCTTTGAACGTCCTACGTATAGGACACAGATCACGGAAGAGGACGACAGAAATCTTCCGAAGCGCGTTCTGCAGGTAAGTTATTGGCCGTCAAGGCTTTGGTATTATATCAAACGCATCATGGTCATTTAGTACCTCGAAATAGCAAATAGCGGAAGTTTGCCCAGTAAGCGCCGGTCAGTATTTGCTCTGCTCATGTCTCGGATGTGTTCCAGGTCACTGCGAGCGACGGAGACCAGGACAGACCTCAAAGCATCGTTTACTTTTTGACTGGACAAGGTATCGATCCGGACAACCCAGCAAACAGCAAGTTTGATATTAATAGGACTTCCGGAGAGATCTATGTACTCAAGGTAAAGTTCGTCCATTGATTTTCACAACTTTTCCTTTCAAAGATTGCATTACTGAAAGTACGAGCGCAATTCAAACGTCGGCTCATAGTACACTAAAGAGTTCAAACTTTGAAATCAATAAGATGCTTTGAACAATGCGGATAAAGATAACGTCATATCTGTGTGTTGCAGCCACTGGACAGGGACCAGCCAAACGGTCGACCACAGTGGAGATTCACGGTATTTGCACAAGACGAGGGCGGAGAAGGTCTGGTTGGTTACGCAGACGTACAAGTCAATCTGAAGGACATCAATGACAATGCCCCTCTGTTCCCTCAGGGAGTTTACTTCGGCAATGTTACCGAGAACGGCACAGCGGGTATGTATTGATTGCATATCTTTGACTGCAGATGTCATTTTAGAGGATCACTGGAT
The DNA here is from genome assembly GCA_012977825.3 of Pteromalus puparum. Lineage (NCBI taxonomy): Eukaryota > Metazoa > Arthropoda > Insecta > Hymenoptera > Pteromalidae > Pteromalus > Pteromalus puparum. The sequence goes on from CM053168.1 coordinate 59,358,937, forward strand.
TTCCTCTATGTTCTACACTTCGGTCACTCGGAATTAATTTGTTAACAATGCCGATTGCTCTCTGTGTGTGCAGGAATGGTTGTAATGACGATGACAGCAGTTGATTACGACGATCCTCATGAAGGTACAAACGCCAAACTCGTTTATTCTATTGAGAAGAATGTAATTGAAGAGGAAACTGGATCGCCAATTTTCGAAATTGAATCGGAAACCGGTGTAATCAAAACGGCTGTCTGTTGTCTGGATCGGGAACGCACACCGGATTATTCGATACAGGTCGTTGCGATGGATGGAGGGGGGTTAAAAGGTAAAACTTGTTCAAACGATACCGCTGAAGTTAATTAAATTATCGATTGCAAAGTTGCATGTAATTGAAACTGGTTTTTTTCTTTCGTTACTCCAGGGACGGGGACGGCATCGATACGAGTGAAAGATATAAATGATATGCCGCCCCAGTTTACGAAAGATGAGTGGCTAACTGAGGTCGACGAGACCGATGGTCCAGATCTTCCAGACGTGCCTATTCTCACAGTCACTGTTCACGACGAGGATGAAACTAATAAATTCCAATATAAGGTAGGCTGGCATAACGAGAAACGCAATCTCAGCAATTATTCGAAATATATTACGGTATCTTGATACGGCGATTTTACCTTTATTCTAGGTGATTGAAAATAGTGGCTACGGTGCTGATAAGTTCACCATGGTGCGAAACAGTGACGGAACGGGTTCGCTCAAAATAGTTCAACAATTAGATTACGAGGACCAATTGCAGAGTAATGGCTTTAGGTTTAGGATTCAAGTAAACGATAAGGTAAATTCAACGGAACCTACTGATACAATCGATAAATAATTCCGTCCCACAGTTTTCTATTCAACATTGAAATTCTCACAGGGTGAAGACAACGACAATGACAAATACCACGTCGCGTATTCGTGGGTGGTTGTCAAATTACGAGATATTAACGACAACAAGCCCCAGTTTGAAAAAGCCAATATTGAAACGTCAGTCGCGGAAAATGCTCTCGTTGGAACGACTTTAGAAACATTCAAGGCGACAGATCCTGATCAGAGCGGCAAGAGCAAAGTGTCGTACTCAATCGATAGAAGCTCGGATAGGAAGCGACAGTTCTACATTTTTGAGAATGGAACAGTGTCTATCCAAAGAAGCCTAGATCGCGAAGAAACGCCCCGACATCAAGTGAGTGGCTATAAATTTGAAAATGATCCTTAAATTCCATAAGTACTAGCTTTAACTTGATGCAAAATTTTTTGTAGGTCAAAATTTTAGCTATTGACGACGGCATTCCTCCCAAAACAGCCACAGCTACATTAACTGTAATTGTACAAGACATCAACGATAATCCACCAACATTCTTGAAAGACTACAGACCAGTATTACCTGAATTCTTACCGGCGAGAAAAGTTGTCGAGATCCTGGCAACTGATGACGACGATCGCTCTAAAAGTAATGGACCTCCATTTGTATTTAGAATGGATCCCAAAGCTGACGATGTTATTCGAGCGAGTTTCAAAGTTGAAAGCGATAACAGTAAGTGAAAACTTCTCTTTTATTGAAGAATTTTATTTCGATCCAAGTACTAACAGAATAATTGGTGATTTGCAGAGGGTGCAAACGGAGATGGTATGGCGATCGTTTCGTCACTCCGAGCCTTTGATAGAGAACAGCAGAAGGAATATCTCATTCCTATTGTCATCAGGGATGCTGGTAGCCCATTCATGTCTGGTACGAGTACTTTAACAGTTATTATTGGAGATGCTAACGACAATAAAATGCAACCTGGGTCGAAGGATATATTTGTGTACAATTACGCGGTAAGTCATAATTACAATAGTTTTGACAAGTTTTGATTCAAGTCTTGATCTTTTCTTGATCTTTTTATAACTCGTCGTATTATTTTTCTTATCATCAGGGTCAATCTCCTGAAACCGAAATTGGAAGAGTATACGTGTACGACTTGGACGACTGGGATTTACCCGATAAAAAGTTCTATTGGGATGGTTTAGAACACGATCAATTTAAACTAAATGAAGATACGGGCATGATATCTATGAAACCCGGAACACACGATGGCAAATATCATCTGCGATTCAAAGTGTATGATAGGACTCACACTCAGACAGATGTACCAGCGAACGTCACAGTGACCGTCAAAAGTATTCCTCATGAAGCAGTTCTGAACTCGGGTTCTGTTCGCATATCAGGAATAACTGATGAAGACTTTATCCGAGTATGGAATTACAAAGTAAGCAATATATAATAAATTTAATTTCGTTCACTTTACAGCATACGATGAGATTTGAATTTTAATTCACGATTTTCTTCAGACTCAAAGCCTATCCAGAAGCAAGGCAGACTTGTTCAGAGAAAAACTGGCGGTACTTCTTAGCATCGAACGTGAAAATGTAGATGTATTCAGTGTGCAACTGCGAAGAAAGCATCCTCCTCTAACTGATGTTAGGTTTGCGGCTCATGGATCGCCGTACTATAAGCCTGTCCGATTAAATGGAATAGTTTTAATGCACCGAGAAGAGGTATGAATCCAAATTCATATGCTAGTTTAAGTAGTAGGTAGTACCCCGAAAGAAACCAAAATTGAAACTATTTTATATTATTTTAGATTGAACGAGATGTCGGTATAAACATCACCATGGTCGGAATCGACGAATGTTTCTATGAAAATGAAGTTTGCGAAGGTAGCTGCACAAATACTCTGGATATCAACAGCATACCATACATGGTGAACGCAAACAAAACTGCTCTCGTTGGAGTACGAGTTGATATAATCGCTGAATGTACATGTGGAGCGAGAAATTTCAGTAAGAGCGAATCTTGCAGAAATAATCCATGCCATAACGGTGGTCGATGTGTCGAAGGACGGTTCGGTTTATCGTAAGTACCTCGATGGTCTATTTAGTTTTGATCGATAAAAATCTTACACATAAACTTTACGAGACGATTTCTATCTACAGATGCCAGTGTCCTGCGGGATACAATGGACCTAGATGTCAGCAAACTGCAAGAAGTTTCAGAGGCAACGGATGGGCTTGGTATCCAGCTCTCGAAATGTGCGATAACAGTCACTTGAGTTTCGAGTTCATAACAAGAAAATCCGATGGCTTGCTTCTATACAACGGACCTATCGTACCTCCGGAATCTGACGAAATCATGGTTTCCGGTAAGTAGTTTCGATGATTTCGGATTTGTTATTTTTCTCGCAAAAAGTTGATACTTACTTGATCGTATTACTCGTAGATTTCATTTCGGTCGAACTCGAACGAGGAATTCCAAGGCTCCTCATAGATTTTGGTTCTGGTACACTGGAACTCAAGGTGAAAACCAAGAGAACTCTGGATGACGGAGAGTGGCACAGGCTGGACATATTCTGGAACACCGAGGTAAATTTCTTTTTCTATTCGCATTCCCTATTTGAAAAATAAATCACAACATACGACTCCTTTTCAGACGGTTAAGCTCATAGTCGATTTCTGCAAATCCGCTGAGATCTCAGAAGAAGACGATGGTACCTTACCACGTTTCAACGACGCCAGCTGTCAAGCGCAAGGCACAATTCCACCATTCAACGAGTACCTGAACGTCAATGCTCCATTGCAAATAGGAGGCCTGTATGTGGAGCAGTTCGAGCCGGATCAATACAAATGGAAATACATGCCAGTTGGCAAAGGTTTCGACGGCTGCATCAAGAATCTCTTCCACAATAGCAAACTTTACGATCTGGCACATCCAGGCTTATCGAGAAATAGCGTAGCTGGCTGTCCTCAGACCGAGGAAATTTGCAACAATCAAGAATCTACGATGCGCTGTTGGGAACACGGTACGTGCGTTGGCAGTTTCTCCGAAGCAAGATGCCAGTGTAATCCTGGATGGACTGGGCCAGGATGCATGACTCCAACGATACCTACGACTTTCAAACCCCAGAGTTACGTCAAATATGCTCTCTCATTCGAACCGGATAAGTATTCCACTCAAGTCCAATTGCGATTCCGTACCAGGGAAGTCCACGGTGAACTCTTCCGAGTGAGCGACCAGCATAACCGCGAGTATGCTATCCTCGAGATCAAGGATAGCCGACTACGATTCAGATATAATCTAAACAACATGAGGACTGAAGAGCGCGATATCTGGTTGACCGCGATAGCTGTGGACGACGGACAATGGCACACAGTTAGAGTGTCCAGATATGGTTCTGCAGCGACGCTCGAGCTTGACGGCGGTGAGGGTAGAAGATTCAATGAAACGTTCTCCTTTGAGGGACATCAATGGCTGCTGGTTGATAAACAAGAGGGCGTTTACGCTGGTGGCAAAGCCGAGTATACTGGCGTTCGGAGTTTCGAGGTCTACTCGGATTACCAGAAGGGTAAATTCGACAGCTTTGTTTTGATTTTTACGATTTTTTACAATAAACTTTAATGAAATCTTTCTTTAATTAGGTTGTCTGGACGATATTCGACTCGAGGGCAAGCATTTGCCGTTACCACCAGCTATGAATGGAACGCAATGGGGACAAGCGACGATGGCTAGAAATCTAGAAAGAAACTGTCCCTCCAATAAGCCTTGCGCTAATATTATCTGTCCCGACCCATTCGAATGCATCGACCTTTGGAATGAATATGTTTGCACGTGAGTATCGATCTCGTGATTTTTTTAAATGCTAAAGTTTTGAGATGTATAATAAGCGGATCGTTTGATTATTGCAGATGTGGAGAGGGAAGAGTGCCCTCGCCCGACAACAAAGGATGCATGGATAAAAACGAATGTATAGACTATCCTTGTCTCAACGGAGGCCGTTGCATCAATCAGGATCCACGCTTCCGTTACCGATGTATTTGTCCTGATGGCTTCTGGGGCGAAAACTGCGAACTAGTCCAAGAAGGACAAACCCTAAAACTCAGCATGGGTGCTCTTGCTGCTATTTTAGTCTGTCTTCTCGTTATTCTTGGTAAATTATCATAACACTTCATTTATTTTTGCTAGATTCGCCATTCTTACAGAATATAATATATAACTTGTTTGTTTGCAGTTCTCGTATTAGTATTTGTAGTGTATAATAGAAGACGGGAATCGCATATTAAGTATCCCGGACCCGACGACGATGTTAGAGAAAATATTATTAATTACGACGACGAAGGCGGCGGTGAGGACGATATGACCGCCTTCGACATAACTCCGCTACAAATTCCTATTGGCGGACCGATGCCTGACATGGGTGGAAAATTACCCCCGTGCAAAGTGGCCTGTAAGTTTTTATACATACACCCCACTGCGTCTCTATAAGAGTTTTTACGTAACACATCTTTTTTTCTTATTTATTCAGACCCCCTCGGACCAGAACCAAACGTAGGAATCTTCATCGAGGATCACAAGAAGAGAGCCGACAGCGATCCAAATGCACCTCCTTTCGATGATCTAAGAAATTATGCATACGAAGGTGGTGGAAGTACCGCTGGCTCGTTATCATCTCTAGCCTCTGGTATGTTAATACGAATTAATTAAGCTCCTGTGGTTATAGCCTATTTATGAATCAACGCGCGAGAATATTTGCAAGTCAATATGCAAGTCAATTCCCGAAGTGATCGCATTATTCAAATCTCGATTTTGCAATAGTCACCTAATTCAACGTAAATTCCAGGCACCGACGACGAGCAGCACGAGTACGAGTATCTAGGAGACTGGGGTCCGAGATTCGACAAACTGGCCAACATGTACGGCCCAGCTGAACACGAGAGTGAAGAAGAAGAATAGCGGGCAAATCCTAGCGCAAGAACAATTGCCAGTAGTGTGATCGTGCGCGATCATCGGTCCATGTTCGTGCAGTGATGATTTAGCGAACGCGACGCTTTGTTCTCGAGAGAAAGAGCGCCGGTTAAAGACTATAATCGGAACAGAGCTGCCGGTCTAACACGAAACTCGCAGGAGAGAAAAGGAAGCGGAGCCAATGCTCCCTTCTTCACAGTCCTTCCGCTGAATAAAGCATAAACGAACGAACTATGTAGATCTAAAAAAGAGAGAGAGAGAGAGAATGAGGTAAAAAAAAACGATAAATCCGCAGATGCGGCACACGCATACGGTCGGCGTCATTGCCAGGCGAAAGTAACTAAGCCTAGAGGCGTCGCGTAATACGCACTCACAAGCGCTTGCGCTGCGCCTCGAGCTCACCTCGAATCGTTAACGAGCGTAAGGTCGCGCGTAAATGAATTTTGCAATAACTTTAAAGAAGCGAAAGAGCGCATAGATAAAACGTGCTCGCAGCTCTGCCGCCGAAAGAAAACGCGCGGATGAGGATTCTTCAAGCGGGAGAGGTAAAAGAAAATAACAAAAAAAAAAAAAGAATAAATAAATAAAAAATAAAACAACTTATTATCTACAATTACTCTAAAGCATTAAGGAAGGATACTACAACTATTTGTATTATAGATGCGTTGCGCGTATACGTAGTCGTCCCTCGCATGCGAACGTATAACGTGGAATTTTTCTATGGATTCGTTTATATATATGAATTATATAATTATCATTATCAATTCGACCGGAAGCGGTTACCTTCGTTACCGATAGTATACGTACATATAAATATATATATACACATTGACATTACTAAAGTAAGATCGTTTATCCATTCGTCGCATTATATTGTCATATATTATATATTATTATGGATTATCGATTAGTCGACTCCGTCGTGACGATCAGGAGAAACCGGGTAAAGTTAGCAGCAGCAATCCATCTTTCACGAAAGAATTACCTCAGACACGAATCCACATATACACAAACGAAAACGACACGTATTAACCCAAGTTGAAATGTTTACCCAGTCGTAATCTAAAGAAGTAAAATAAAAATAACAGTTCGACAAGGACTGCAGGAGAAGTTCGAGAAAAGCCAGAGAGAGAGAGAGAGGGAGAGAGAGTCATGACCGACAGACGAAAGTCCTGTTGAACAAGATATTATTGTCATTGTTAAACGTCTCGTTGTAGCTCTATAAGAGAACGATCATCCTCAAAGTCAGGTCAGAAGTCGCGATGCGCTTTACTTTTGCCGAGATCGAGAGAAAGAAAGAGAGAGAAAATAAGAGATAGTAGTAGAAGAAACGTCGTGTTTTCGACCGCTCGACTATACACATTAACGATATTCCATTTGGTTGATAGGGGTAGTGAAAGAAAAGCTTAAATTTAGAGTCATCGTTGCATATAAGTAGAGTTATTATTATTCGAATATCATAATAGCGTCGCGCCAACGTTATTAGCTATCTCCTTGCGTCGTGCCCACGCCCACGCACGACCTGACGAGAGGCAACTCTTGTCCTGTTATAAATGTATTGCGTTTCACCTCGCGCATCTCCTCCAGCCCGTACACACACACACCGCCAAACTACGCGAATCCGTGTATGCGTACAATCATTGCGTTTTCCTTTTTCACGGCTTCGTATACCTTCGTCCACCGCTGCCACTAATGAAAATAGCATTCCTGCCACGAGAGGCTGAGCTATATATGCGTCTTTTAATTTTTCATCTAGATTGCAACTTTCTTTCTAAAAGCAGGCTATGGCCACAGTCTATATATGTTTTTTTTTTGGGGGGAAGAAAACGTGTACACAAGAGAAGACGTTGATAATCTAGGCGAGAAATTAAAGAGTATTATATCGATGATCGTCTCGCGGTAAGAAAGTATTTTTGTGAGTGCGTTAGCCGCGACGCTCGTATATAATTGTCGTTGAGAGCCTGGCGCAAAGTAATTAAAACTGTGCACCAGAGCTGCCGAATGAATCACGCGTACCATACTAATAGCCCGATTGCGTCGCTGGTGCGTGTGAACTACATTTTTCCACTTGAATCGACTGATGATTTGTAAAATTCTCAACGGGAATATTAAAATAGTCAATTTACCTGTTAGGTGTCCGCGCGACGGTTTATCCTTATGGGAAAAAAAACAGAATAACTTATAAATATAAATATATAAATATATAAATATAATTAATGTACGAGATGAAGAAAAAAAAATGATAAGGAAGAAAAAGAAAAATATGTAATTAAACGTATGAGAGGATGAGATGACAGGAGAGACACACAGGTCTCGCGCGTATAATACATACACACCGATTATACCGAGAGAGAAAGAGAACGAGAGAGAGAGAGAGAGAGAGAGAGAGAGAGAGAGAGGAGTCATTGCGCTCAACGGCGTCGCAGACTTTGCACGATGACGCATATTATGTAATTGTATAATTGTCCTACCGATTTTCGTACTAATCGTATCGTTTCTTGCGATTTGTGATATTAATTTTTCGAGGGATATACATGTGCGTAATTTTAGTTACAAGTATATACACCACACTATATCCGCGATCTAACTGACCTAGTCTTACGTTTTAAGCGATAAGTCGGACTTTGAGAAAGAGACTATAAATACTATACTTTACTATTATTATCATTACTCTTAAGTTTCCATTGTATTTATCTGCGACTTGTATACTTTGATATTATTATATTGATTTTTTTATAATACTTATTGCTGCGTTTCTTTTTTTTTCTTCTTTATTTATCGCGTAATTTTTAACGTCCGTCCCCTTGATGAACTACTTCTATATTTATTGTACATTGGCATTTTTCATTTCTCACCAGCATCCACTTTCTCGCTAAAGAACATTTCGATTCTCGCATCTTTCTTCCCCTACAGAAAGTAGAAATTAAGAAGCAGCTACAGTATTCCACAGACTGGCATTAGGGAAATGAGAGTTTATCGTTAAAACTGGATTGCGTCGTGCGTGTGTGCAGTGGCATGAGAGAAATATTCTAGTTAAGGCTCACCGTTGTGTATGTAAATTAACGAATCATTAACAAGTCACACACATCCTTTCCATTATGTACCGCATTCGGCCCTCGGCATTCCGAGCTGTATTAAATTCCACTTATTCAATCAATGAAATAATGAAAACAAATAAGAGAGATATTAAACCGTACAAACAAACGAATTAACGAAATCATAAGACTTTTATCGATATATTTAAGATTCTCAATCTAGGTTTATTGTCGGTGTTTTTTTAAAGATCGAATGGATCAGCAAAAGTGAAAGTCTTGAAAAAAATAAAAAACGAAGCGTTAGTATACGTAATTTTTTTACTATATAAAAAGATTTCACTTACTCTCTACCGATGCTTAAACGTTTCCCCCGGGAATTCTAAAGTTCGAAATGATCTCACTCTAAAGGAGTCCTGGACTCGTTTGAACAAAAGATAAAGATGAAAATTTTTTTATTGTTGTATACTCTGAAGTGTACTTATACGTTGTATAATGTAATATTTCCTATATACAGGATGGACAAATATAAAGGGACTGCTAATAGTGTTTAGTGATTATTTCGAGATGAAACTTATGCTCAAAACACATATCTGAAAACTACTTTTCTATGCTGTCAACTATTGCACACTGCCCGGAATAAGTACGAAAACTATATAGCTCACTTAACAAACGAAGAAAAAAAAATGAAAATACGTCAAGTTAAAATAATAGAAATGCAAATAATAATGAATGAAAGACAAAGATTAAACTATACGCGGGATGCCCAGTGCCGATCGCGATATCACACCGCGTAGTTGGTAGGTCGTACGACCCAATGTTTTATCGTAGCCGTCGTTACACGGATGCTGTAATATACAGATACATAGATGAGAAATATAAATTATATATATAAATACATATGTATATGTGCGCTGCCACTGAACACATCTCGTTAGTACAATTACCGTATAATAATCTATACGTACAGTATAATCGATACACGTATTATTAATTAATTAATATTATTAACGATTGATTACGATACATGATTATCACTATATTATCAATACCATTTGTACTTTATCATTTTCAGTTCCAAACGAAATAAAAATGCCTTCTTTTTAATATAAAAAGTGTGTAAAATGTTATTTGTAGTGTTGTGATTTTTATTTTCCTTCTCTCCTATATACACACTTGATTTCAATAGAGTAACTTGGAATTCGTCGTCTTTCGACTTCGCTTTCGACCGCGCGAACTTCTGCGGGTCTTGTATCCATCGCACTGTGCTTCATCCAATTTTGGTAATTCGCTGGCTATCTTTTTTACCATCGTACTTTTCAGGTGGTTGGCAAAGAAACGCGGCCCACAGTCACTGAAATATGAATTTTTTTTTTTTTTTTTCATCATTCCTTTATCCTCTCAAATTTTCGAAAAACCTCTTACGAATATATCGTGAAGTCCACCGATCTCGTGACGTGCAGTGTGGTGAGGAAGAATCCGATGGCAGTAATGCAGCACAATATTGCCATAGGAGACTTGTTGTGCAGCAACCATGTTGCCGCGTCACTGAATCCAAAACTGATAAAAACCTAACGAAATGGTAAAATTTAAGCTAGTCGAAAGTTGCCGATGCATTTTTCAAATTACCTTGCACAAGGCTCTGGTAAACGTCGTATAAATATGAACGTCAATAGGAGTCCAGATGCACGCTATGGAAAAATCTAAAATAAAAGCTGTCACTAGAAACTGAAATAGATAATAAAATAATGTGAATAAATTTTTGTAGCTATATGATTAATTAAAGCGCTTACTTCGTAAAGACCCATCAATGGAGCGATCGGCTTTCGAAAAGATGCGGGGTAAAAGTTCAGGTTTGACGTTATTGTGTACACTCCAAGGGCAAAAATGATAGAGGTTATAGGAGGTCCAGAGAGAAGGTAATCTCCGTAATCATCTTCCATTGCGTCAGAGAAACATGTTTTGAAAACCGAAATTCCCATACAATTCAATATGAGGGCCCATATTGTGTAAACCAACTTCGTCATTCTGAAATCTAGTAGACGCTTTGACTAAAATTCAAGTAAGTCATCTTGCGACGATAGTGTACGTATTATGACTGATCATTCTCTATTCAATGAAGTTTACTGTATTCAAAAATAAAGCAAGAACATAATTGCAAATTGTTAAAAAATTTACTTTTACTCCGTATATATTATTACAGTTGCCATTGAACGATTTAAAAATCGTTGTATATTGTAAAACTTTCGAATGAAAATCAAATCCTTCAATTTGTTAAATAAAGGCGAATTTATTACATTCTCAGAAAAAGTTTTCGAAATAAAAGTACTATAAAACGCTTGTATAACTTATATAAATACAAATACAAGGGACGACGGACGGACAATTTACACTACTCAGCAGACGAACAATACTAAAAACTGCACAATTTCATCTCGTTCTTAATAAACTGTAGACAAACCTATCGGTAATTTCAGGATTTTTAAACGTGATTCTTCTACTCTTGTTTACGCATATCCAGTATTCCACGTCTTGTCTGTCGAATAGTATATACACGTTAGAGAAAAAAAATCCAGGTGATTGAGAAACATAGGCGCTCATTGATTTTTACTTAATACTTGGCCCAGAGATCAATCAAGAGCGAATCAAGCGTCTCTGTCGCGTCGAGCATCCAGAGGAAAGCAAGTACAGATATACAGAAGGCCGTGTGCGTCGCTGCCATCTCAGTACTCATGTAGGAGGCCGCCGTCGTAACGTGGGAATACTTTCCAAGTTCCATTTGTGAATTGAGCCACGTCAGCTAAAGGTATACAATTTTTTTTTTTATTAATTTCTTGTAGATTGCTAATGTAAATTATCAGCATAAACATACGATAAAAAGACAATTCATGAGTCTACTACTACGATAAAACGATGTGAATGAGATCGTTACCGCTTTACTGGACTCTTGCGTCAGACACCACGTGATATGCATCAGGGGGATCCAAATAATGCGCGTGGCTAGATCCGTTATCAGAGCCGATACCAGCATCTGCAGAAACGAAATTCAAGCTAAAAATCTCAGAAAGCAAACTGAAATATAGCTAACCTCGATTGCTAAAACGCATTACTCACTTCGTAAATGATCATCAGCTGAATCGGTGGCTCCTTCAAGGATCTGGGCCATAGCCTATATTCGGCCAGGAGACAAAGTGTGGAAAACACAAAGATGAGGGAGGCATAAGAAGGATCAAAGGGCGGATCCTTAACCACCTCGAAGCACAAGCCGATCAAGCAGATTTCACGCAGATGCATGTACAGCCCTGTGCCGACGATCACGAGCCAGTGATAATTTATGCATTCAATGTAGTCCCTCAGCACGTCCATTCTCGATCAGTTGAGAGCTCGCGTGCTTTCCTTGATTGTTTATCGAATCAAAATTGAAAATAATAAACAAACGGTCGGAAGTTTGTTGTTCCCGCGGATAATGAACGAACCTCAATCTCGACTTCAGATCTTGCAGGTTATGATGATGTCGCGCATGTTTGTGTCTATCTTTTTACGGGTTTCTCACGAATCAATGAAATTTTTTTTTTTACTTTTCTTCGCGACGAGCTCGACGCTTTTTTTCTTTAAATAATTTTGCCGAGATATTGTTAACTGAAAGCAGAAGTGATGAGGGAATTAGCGCGAGCAGTTTGCTTAGAAACCATCCTCCGTTACTGCTGGGTAATCAATTGTTTCTTGTCAAGTCTTAGCAAGGGGTTAATGGATTTTCCTTGCTTCCTTTCTCTATTTTTATTAGCTCACTTATCTACCTCTTCGCACCGTAGGGGTTGATTCACGCTTTTAATTTAATAATATAAACTTTTTTCGAACGAAAAAAAAAATATTTAAAAAAAGAACGTGATTGATAAAAAGAAAGGAATGATAAAAATACCAAAACATAAAACTCTCATTAATTTCGCTCATCGCGAAGGGCGCGCAGTATCGCATTACAATTAAAAAGATGGACTACGCGTCGTCCTTGACTCCATCGGAAGGCTAATGGAAAAGCGAGTCAAAAAGGCCATCAGGTCCCGGTGTTGTTGCGATCGCGTAAACTCGCGGCCGTAAATCTGGCAGTAGTAGAAAAAGAAGAAGAAGAATAATGATAAGGGTGGCAGTACGAACGGGCACTCATCCGTTAAAGTGTTACCTACGGACAGTGTTATCCATATATATAGCCGACTCTCGTTCGATGTGGGGAGGAAAAGCTCGCTATCTCTCTTCTATGCATTATGCATCGCATTTACAGATGGGATTCAGCTCTTTACGTCGGCAGAGAATAATACGTTGAATAATGCACCTGCTTTTGCCTTGCTATTATCTTTATGTTGCGTGGATTTTTATTCTGAGGAAATTGGAGGACTCGTAATTTGCCTTCATGAGTCGGTGAGTTTTGCGCCGTGTTTCTTTATAATGTTTTATGATAAAATAGAGTGAATGAATCCTCTTCATTTGATGAGACTAAGCAAATAATTTCGGAGTTAAGTCTCGTGCGAATAAATTTTAATATTTTACATCGAGAGCAATCAAATTAATGAAGAATGAGCTTTTAGGCAAATTAATCATTTTTTAACCAAGTTCGAATTTTATCGTTCCTTTATCAGTTGAAATTCGCATAAAAGCATACACCGTCGAATTCATCATCCCTTTCACGCATGTCTTCTCGGAATCTAAAAGAAAAGCCCATTGTCTCCACACATAATATACTCAGCAGCATCTTCTCTCTTTCCTTCCAGCTACCCCCATAGAAATTAACAAGATGATACAGCTTTCGGTCGAGCGTGAATTTTCATGGCATATCCATAGCAGCAAGTTGACTGGCGTTTACAAAGGGGGTAGCGAGCCATGAATTGCGTCAGGAAATTGTCTCAACGTCGTCCTTTCTCGCGGCTCTCCATCTCCGCTTTTCTTGTTAATGACAAGCACATGGTTCGCTCTCGCGAAAATCAAAGCGCTTAAACGTCCTTCAGAGCAAGATACGCTCGTGTAAGTAGGTCAAAGTAGGTCAGTCTTGCTCTGGCCAGACATTGGGCAGCTGTAGATGAAAAAGAATAAAGGAGAGGGACTTGTGGAGACGAACGACTGCAAGGATTGCTCTCCGAGAAAGGATGGCAAAGAGAACGTGCCGATTACCTTACTACCTCTCGTAGCCATGGCGACGAGGCTGTATGAGAGAGAATTAGAAAAAACGAGAGAGCGACAGTGTGAAAAAGAAAATACTTACCCGAGCGAGTGCGGAAGAGATTTTCGTTCGCTTGGATTCACCTTGATGCACCCGACGAGACGCGCGGAGAACGGAAAATGAGCCACGGCTTTGCTTGAAGAAATAAATTGTATTGTCGAATAGTTGCAAAATTAATTGAACACTTGATTTACCAATGCGATGCTCGAAAAGTGAAGATGGAAAATCCTTTAAAGAAAAAATGAAATAAGAAGGTATAAAACTGAGATGTAAGTGCGCACCCGAGGCTAGAGTCTCTAAACTGAGATGAAAAATCTGCGGGGACCTTCTTCCTCATCCGCTTTAGTAGGAAATGAGGAGCTATGCTACTCCGAGTGGCTTGCTCTTCTTCAAATCGCCTTTCGAACACTCGTATCGTTCCACCTTAGGCTATATATAACAGAGCTTACAGCTCGAATGACTCTCTCACATTTAATAATCTCAATCCTCGAGAACTTTATGTCATTTTCATGTCGAGTGACCTTAGATCTTATTATTCGCCAACTCCCGCAGTCCTTCTATTATAAACGTGGAAAAAGTATTCCTGGCTTGCTTTTGCCAGGTAGCGTCTTACGTCCTCGATAAACTATAGCTTTGAAAGGGTAATTTCGTTATCAACTTTTTAAAAGGGCCTTGTGATTATATAAGCACATCCTTCGCCCTTGCATTTTCGTCTGTTTATTTTTACTTTCAAGAGTTACGCACGGAATAAAAATTTCCATGAGAACGATTATATAACATGGCACAATGTGTTAAAATAAACTCATTGATATAGACGATTTACTTTGGATGTAATTCCGTGACAATTACACCGAAACAACATTTACCAAGCAACTATATATATATAGCAAGCGCAAGCTCCTATTAGCTCGTCCCTAATGAATAACACTTTGCAGAAGCTTAACCGTTTCCCCCGTCATGATTCGTTTTGGCCCGTGTCGCATTTAACTTCCAACTCCGCGTCTCTCGCCGACTGGAAAATGCTCTCTCGTTAACTCGATTAAACGCGAACTGCACAGATCCTTCGATGGAGCTACTAATACGATTTGTCGCGCGAGCGCCACGCCCGCCTGATAATTTACCCGCGAACTTTCGACTACGACCTCGTCTCTATACTGTATATTATACTGTATATACCTACGTGGTATTGCTAAAACTGCGCGAGAAAGGATATAGTCGTTAAAAATATATCCCCGGTATCGGACGTAGCACTGACTAAGCCAATGAGCACGTTTATATCGAGGGAGTCGTTACCGGCTAGAGGGAATCCCATACTATGTCACGTTCGAGCTCGTTGTTTCCTTTTAATTTTCCCGCGCTACAGCTTTTCTCCTCAGTAAAGAGCTGAGTTTACGGTGAGTTAATAGCTCTTCTCGTTTCTAATTAACTGCGTTTTTTTTTTCTGGAATCTTCTAAATTATAAATTTGGACTAACTGAATGAACAATCTTTTTATAAAACAAAATAATAATAATCCTCATCAACCATATATAGAACTTATCCAACGCCTTCGATCTATCCAACACTATAGAGCACAGCGTGGTTGTCCCGTCACGAGTAGGATTTTATTTGATAGCGCGCGGCGCGCGCGACGATGTTGAGCGGCCAGGGGTGGGGTGTGTACATAAATCTGTGCCGAGCCGGGGCTAGCGCCACTGACTCGCGGACCGCCATCCACGACGCGACGATCAAACAGCAGTGCATATAGCGCGCGAAAAGATACTCCGCCAAGTGAGAGGCATTTAAGACATCACAGGCAGAATTGGACGAGGGCAAGGACCGCTTTTATTTTTTCACCTTTTCTGTGTGCTATTTATTGACACTGTGTGCTGTGTGCTCGCAGCAGAAGAGACGGTATAGCTTGGTTCAAGACGTGCGCACTGTGATTTCGTTCGCTTGGATTTGTTTCAACGACTGCGTGAGTAGAGATTTTTTTGAATGATTTTTTTATTTTATGAAATAACCACTTTGCTCGCAACATCCGCTTTGATAAACTGTGTTTCGCATGCTAATCCGTCGCGTAAATTATTTGATAAATGCTCCATTAATTAACCTGATTGCTTGACTCGACTTACATTCTAAACCGGCTGCAGGTATATAATAGCGGAAAAAATCTCTAACTGATAATAGCTGCCATTGAATCATATAAACCAAGATCAGACACACAAGTTTTGACGATAATTTCATAGATAATAAAGTGCCTATCAATCCCCTCCCTATTTCGCCTAGAGATGGAAAAAAATCCGTTTACTCAACACTAAACAACTCACGCGCGACTTAGTTCACGCGAGAATTGCAAATACTATGTGTACTATATGTTCAGCAAAAAAAAAGCGATCTCGAGGCTCGCGCGTTAAAAAAAAATCCATCGCACTCCGCGAGAGTTAAGTAAGCGCGCGCGAGCGGCCTTGATTGATTCGTGCAAGATTCGTGAAAGTAGAGCAAAAAAGGGAAAAGATTTGTCAAGCGATATATATAGCTCTACTCCCACTTGTGGATTGACGGCTGTGCTATGTAGATACACGCGATTTGGCGTATCTCGAGGAAACTGTTTGTTAGAGTCAACTGCCTATATGTGTACGCAAGTGGCAATAGACGTTAATCCACTCTAATTCAGATTGTCACGCTATATATCGCCGATCGAACGATTTGATGACATTACTCTTCTTTGTGCCGCTACTGTATGTGGTTAATTTGAGACGCTTGGGCACTTGATATTTTAACTCGGGTGCTAGGCGTCTTTGACACGTGCAGTTTATCGTTGTTTTTTCATCCGTTGGGAAATCAGCGTTTATGGAACTCGTTTTGATATAAAATTTCAATTAAAAACTGGACAATTATTTTACGATTGTTGCACATTCATGGAACGTAGATTTTTTTGTCTAAATAAACTTGTGTTTAGAACGATTCGTCGTAGAAATGCATCCAAGTTTTATAACGTACGTTTTCGGTCAATTGGTATTTTTAACTACGAGTAAAATGCATTGCGCAGTTCAAGTAATGTATTACAGACGTTCGATTCTTCGTTAGGTTCTTAATTTACGTCCCTTTAAATAAGTTTAAAATAAAATAATTAATGGGTCAGCGAGAAAGAATTTAATCAACCGAACCTATATCACTGTAAAAATAAATTCATTAAAAAACTGCGGTAGATCTATACCTATATGACTCTTTGTGTAGCTTTGTATTACCGCAACATACAAGTAAATGTGAGAAAATCACGTATACATTCAACAGATTATTGCGCTATGAGTCTTAAATATTTATTTATTTATTTTTTGCAGCAGCAGATCTTGCGCAAATCATAACGAATTTTTCCTCCGTTACGCTTCGCATAATTGTCTCGGCCTATTTAAAGCGGAATGCACTCGTATCCGTATCCCGTCTAATCCTACGTTTCATGATTATTATTACAACTTAATGTGAGAAATATATTCAATCTCACCCATTAAAAATAAGCAATAAATCTCTCCCTGCAAAAAACAAAACTCGACTGTCCTCGAAAAACACCTTCACGACAACCCCGTATCCTATACAAATATTGTAAAAGATTCGCGGAAAGTAGGCAATTCTCGCGTAACCGGGATCCGGTATACCACCTGTAGCGCGCGTTACAGTGATATTGGTCCGTGACAAGGGAATACCGCGTGGGGTATTAAAGAAGTGTTTTGCTGAAATCGGAGCGTGCGTCAATGGACTTCCTCGTGTGTCCCCAAGAGGGAATCCCTCGTTCGCCACGAACCGGTTTTCATTCAATCAGCGGAGAGTATGCGATCGACCGCTTAAGCGAAGTCGATGCGTTAATGTTCCATCGGAGTACGCACGCGAACTTCTTTATTTTTCATTCGCGGAAACGGAGAAGGATTTGCCATCGTTTCCGAAACTTTGGGGATTTCCTGATAATGTTGATAATAAGTCACAATTCACTTCGTATTCGACTGAGTTTTAGGTCACTAAACGATTTCCAACAGTATAGCACAGTTCTAAATCGTTTATTGGTAGCAACGCGCAGCGCTGATGTATACATGTCAGCCGAGATAATATAATAAACTCGCGCGCGTAATGATCAAAAAGTCCGCTTTCTGAAAAATGAGTCATGGTCACTTGTGGCTGCGGCCAAGAGACGCTCGAACTCTCGCTCTCAGTCTAAGCGCAGAAGGAAATTCCTCGCAGGGCTCAATTACGGCCATTTTTCGTCTTCGCTATTCTGCGGTTATTTTTCTCGCGCGCGGCGTGATGATAAAAGAATCTGATGCGCTTGTTTGCTTCTATACTCTATGTACTGCAAGAGAATGGATTCTGCTCGAGGCGAAATATGGCGATGCTTATTAATTTAATTGAATATTTATTTGCAAGATAACTGTGTTTATTCACGTACGAGGAAAATTGAGCATTTTGGAAAAGTTGCTTCTATTTATAGTTTACACTTTTCTCTTGCATCGGCATAGGTGTTGTAAACAAGAATAAATCAAATCTGGCCGTAAATTAAAATTTTGAAGTTGAGAAACTTTTATATTTCTTTGGAATAGCTGTAACACACCGCTTATATGCCAAGTTCTTGGAATTCGTTGAATTCGTTGTATTTCTTTTATATTAAACATCCCAAAATATTATTGTATGTACAATAGCTTTGTCAAACTACGCATCACATCAATTCATCGTTAGGTATATATATTTTCAATTTACATATTAGTATATCATTGTAAGATATTAGATCACAGTAAACAAGTCTTTTGTACTATAGTGCATTGGCAAAGCTGGCAAAGGTGTCCCTGTCGATCGAAAGTGAGATTAAATTTACACTCGCGCATTCATTGTAGTAAGGATACCTTGTCATAGAAGTTAATGGTTTATCGTTCTAACGAGCGATTGAAAAAAGGCAACACAATATTGTTGAAGTATAAACCATGATGTAATGTTACAAGCGATTTCACGTGGTGTATTAGTCACAATAAAAACGTTATTAGCCTTGATTATCTTATTTCAGTGTTTTATATATAAAGATAAATGACAGGATAGGTGTACATAAACATTTTAATTGTATGTTAACCTGTGGGATAAAGGATAGTTTTTATATTGTTGAGGTGATAAATGGAGAAATTTCCTCGTGTGCGGTCGTACATCAAGGGCATGATCATTTCTTGAGATAGTGTTTTTAAATTTATTGCAATGGAAAAATGTATAATTAATTCAAAAGTACACCGGGTACAAAATTATTTGTAATTATTTGTATTAATGCATAATTAAAATTTATCAGTACAAAAAAAGATTTTAATTTTTTTTTTCACATTTCCGCTAAAGAACGACTTTGGATCAACTATTTGCATGAAGCAAAGCTACCAAACTACTTCTTGAATGCATTGATTAATAATTTTAATATTTGAATTTTAAGAGTGCAGCCTTGGCTTTATTCACAGTCTTTAAATTATCGGTAACATTGGTTTAGCATCAGCATATCAAATAGAATACACGCATTCACACTACTTCTATTTATCACTTCCTCGTGTTGTATCATTATCATCGCATCGTAATGTACTTCAAATAATTACGTAAAATATTTTCTCCGTATCTGATGCCTTGCAAAATCCATTCTATTGATTTATTATTATATCACTTCCGTTATATATAGAGCTAGGGACAATTCAACCTTAAATTGACAATCCACTGACCGCCAAATTCACGAATATACTCAAAATGACTGTTTTTTCTCATTGCAGATAAACAATGGCCGATCCCAACGCGTTTAAGGATTTCGCCAAAGAGATGACGGATTTCATCGTGAACTATCAGGAGAACATTAGAGAAAGGTAAGCAAAGAACGGCCTCGCGCAAGCAAGAGATAAGCATTTACGGCGAGACACTTACGAGCATCCGCTAATGAACGTAAGAATTTGGGATCAAGGCTCGTGCGTGCAGTCTACACGTATATAGCGTAGACGCATGCAAGAACGCAGGTATACACGTTACATTGGCTACCGGGTGACAGACGGGACAGACAGACTTGCGCAGGTGTAATCGCGTCGACTGATCGAAGGTGAAACGTTCACGGAGGGAAAGGAAAATCAACCTTGACAATACTCCATATCGTGGATATGTACACGTAATCACCTGCCATAAGCAATCAAACAGCTTCTAGTTGACTTTATATTCAAGATTGGAAGGAATGGATCGTTATTTTGGCATTATAACGTGTTTCATAATGGGCTATAGGGTACTGCAATATCGAAAGTGGTTAATCATTTTTAAAGAGACTTAGGATGCCTGTATTTTAATTTTTTTAATTTCAACTATTTCATAGATCGATTTGATGTATTTCCAGGAGAGTTTTACCCACTGTGGAGCCTGGTTACATGAAGCCTCTCTTACCCGAGGAAGCGCCGCAGCATGCCGAAGACTGGAGAAGCATAATGAATGATCTGGAAAGAGTCGTAATGCCTGGCGTAAGTAATTATTTCTTTTAAACGATTCCCTGAATTTTTCATCTGTTATACAACAATTTGAAAAAAAAAGT
This sequence comes from Pteromalus puparum, assembly GCA_012977825.3. Classification (NCBI taxonomy): domain Eukaryota; kingdom Metazoa; phylum Arthropoda; class Insecta; order Hymenoptera; family Pteromalidae; genus Pteromalus; species Pteromalus puparum. Next base: position 59,379,524 of record CM053168.1, read on the forward strand.
AATGCCGAATCGACTCAACAAGTGAGCAATTACAAAATGAAAGAATTGTCTTTATTCAGATAACTCACTGGAACAGCCCGAAATTCCACGCATACTTCCCCACCGCTCAGTCCTACCCAGCAATCGTAGCAGACATGCTTTCCGGCGCACTGGCTCAAATTGGATTTACATGGGTAAACGTCTTAAACCAGATTTTATAGCATGCAAATCGTACAATCTTGAAGGAATTATAATCAGCGTATTATTAAATGATAATTTTCAGATCGCAAGTCCTGCGTGTACTGAACTGGAAGTAATAATGCTTGATTGGCTTGGAAAAATGCTCGACTTACCCAAGGAATTTCTGGCTTGCACCGGTGGTAAAGGAGGAGGTGTCATTCAGGTATTTGTAGTATACACTCGTATATAAAGTGATGAGGGAAATAGGAATGTGCCTATGCACCACCTATCTTCGCTATTCAGAAACTTAGAGTACAGTATTTTTATTTTAGTATTCGTCATTAAACCTTTTCTTTTTTGCAGGGAACTGCAAGTGAAGCGACTCTGGTGGCTCTCCTGGGAGCAAAGGTGAAGAAAGTTAAGCAAATCAAAGAGCAGCACTCAGATTGGACCGATAATGAAATTGTTGGAAAGCTAGTCGCGTACGGTTCAGGTGAGCGCTTGTAGTACTTTCAAATATCTTTGATACAATTTTTGAATATTATAAGAGATATAATTGGCGCTATTGCCATTGCAATTCGAAGTGCAACAAGCTCGATTAACTCGAGCGAATGTAAAAGCTGTCACCAAGTGGCTCGCTCTCGAAAACGCCTCGCGCATCACCGACAATTGTCACGACCTTTCAAATCCAGTCTCACTCTCTCTCTCTCTCTCTCTCTCTCTCTCAAACGCACTAAACCTCGCACTAAACTTTTTAAAGCTCGTACGCGCTCGGTGTCGTAAAACGCCGAGGTGCATGTATATACATATAGGGGACTGCAAAAGTTAGGTGGTCCACGCTATATACTCGGGGAAAGGTAAAGGGAGGATAAAGGCCAGGGGGGGGGGGGGC
>CM053168.1:59381401-59414810 GCA_012977825.3 Pteromalus puparum
CTACGCGGGGGTGAGGTTCGCGCCGGCGTGACGTTGAAGCACTTCATCAAGCAGCACTTTATCGCCATGGCAACGCGTAATAACCTCTCGAGTTACTCGAGACCCGCACTGCGTTGGCAGCCCCTCTGCACCTATACGCCAACACTCTTGCGCGCACGATGAATCGGAAAAATTATGCCCCAGGCTGTACGTCTGCTGATTTTCAACTTGCTTCGTTTATCCTTCATTTTTCTGATAATGCCTGATGGATGGCAACAGGCTCTTTCTGCAGGCTTTGTTCTCCAAGCTGGGCTTCCTTTCTTTCTCTAATGCTCCCGCATAATGCCGACGACTCTTGTAGAGGGCTCTTATAGAGGGCTCTTAAGTTTTTTTTCTCTTCGAATCCCTTGGGGACAGCTTGCGGGTACGACGGGGAAATTATCGGTATTGATATGTCTTCTTCTGGACAACTATTGGGATGTGCTAATTTGGTGTTTAAATGTAATATTCTTCCATTACAGCTCAAGCGCACAGTTCCGTTGAACGTGCGGGTCTTTTGGGTGGAGTGCATTTTAGACTCCTTGAAACTGACTCCAAGCACCAACTTCGCGGGGAGACTCTTGCGGATGCTATTCGCGCAGACAAGGAGAAAGGTCTCATCCCCTTCTATGTAAGAGCTGAATTTTCTCAAACTAAAATGAGAATCACTTGAATATCCATTTATTAATATTAATTTGTTAACAGGTTGTTGCTACCCTAGGAACCACTTGCTCTTGCACGTTTGACCGTCTTGATGAGTTGGGACCAATTTGCAACAGTGAAGAAGTTTGGCTGCACGTCGATGCTGCCTATGCAGGTCAGTTCATAAGAATATTTTTATTAAAATCATAATTACTACATGAAACATGATTATTTATCGCAAATTCTAACTGTTTAGGCTCTGCATTCATCTGCCCGGAATTCCGTTACCTAATGAAGGGGGTAGAGCGAGCAGACTCCTTCAACTTCAACCCGCACAAGTGGCTGTTAGTAAATTTTGATTGTTCCCCCATGTGGCTGAAAGATCCTACCTACGTGATTAACGCGTTCAATGTTGACCCCCTGTACCTCAAACACGATATGCAAGGATCTGCCCCGGACTACAGAGTACGTTGCTTTATTTAAAAATATTTTATCCTTCTCGATATAACATTATCGTAATTTACGTTTTTCAGCATTGGCAGATTCCTCTGGGCAGAAGGTTCAGGGCACTGAAGCTGTGGTTCGTTCTTCGTCTTTACGGAGTCGACAATCTCCAGAAGCATATAAGGAGTCACGTGGCCCAAGCCCATCAATTCGAATCGCTGGTATTGTCGGACTGCCGGTTCGAAATCGTCGAGGAAGTTATCCTTGGCCTCGTTTGTTTCAGACTGAAGGTAAAAATGAATTCACAACGCTTTTGCTTCATTTTACAAAAGCCTTGACACCGTTATAGGGATACGCGAAATTTACGCTAAAAATAAAACTAACACTTATCTTTTCTATGAATTCAAAGGGCTCGAACGAGTTGAACGATCAGTTACTGAGGCGAATAAACGGCGCGGGTAACATTCACTTGGTCCCATCAAAGATCCAAGACAACTTCTTCCTTCGACTGGCTATTTGCTCGCGCTACAGCGAGAGCAAGGACATCCAGTACTCGTGGCAAGAGATCAAGCTACGCGCCGATGAGCTTCTCGAGGAGCAGTCGCTCTCCAAGTGATGGCGCGCCCGCATAACTCGTAGTTGCAAGGCCCTCACGCCCGTCACCTGCAATCAGTCTTAGGCAATTTTAGCTGCCGCCGCCAATGTGCTGATCTCAATCCTATATAAATATATACTCCGCTGCTTTGTCTCTTGTCTCGACGAAACTGAAATTTCCTTCGCTGGCTAAAACTCCGCAGGGCGACGTTATCTTATACGTGTATTGTACTCGCTTTGCTCTGGAGAAATCACGGCAAAAGTGTAGTTTTCCAAGTGTCGTGGAGGTGTCGTGTCGTTGTTGAATTAGGAAAGTTTTTCGTTGAATTGCATTGTGTGTCGATTGGGCGTTGCAAAATAAGTAGTATATTACGCTTGTGTAGAAAGAATCGTCGGAAATTCGATATAGCAACTTTACCCGTTTCGACTGTCTGTATTTGCATAAAATATTCTTATCCGCCGACCTTCACAAATTTCTCCAAAAAAAAAGCGCGCGTTATTTTGAAAGATAAAAGCAAAGCACTTGTTAAACTACACAAAAAAAATAATAATAATAATAAATAATTCGTAGTCGTGTTGTAGATTCTCATTGTATCATGAATGTGCGTTGAAAGTTAAAACCGTGTTTTGCCAGGTCAGCCGAGGAAAAAAACTCGCTGAGCCTATATTATTATACTCGTTCCAAGAGTGGAGTCGATAAAACTGCATCTATACCGGAATGTTTGTTTTGTAAAGAGAAGAGAAGGAAAATTATAAAAAAGAGAAAACGACGCCGTTTCCGTAAAGTATTCGAGTCCCATATGCTTACTGTTGTGGCAACTGCGCCGGTCTCAGTTGCTTGTTAATCGCTAAACTTCGAAACCGACAAAGTTTTCCTCTCTAATTAATCCGTACACGGGCATATGAGAAATTGAAAATTCTTAAAGCCTACGAACGTGCTGCAGTTGGGACAATAATAGATTTAGAAATTAGAAATTACTCGCTCCGAAACGTACGTGCTGACTACGCGGGCAGTGTGAAACAATCAAGTATTATTAATGGGACCAACGGGAAAATATTTACAAAAAAAAAAAAAAAAAAGAATATATACCTGTTGTGATTATTACTTTTTCGTATACATGTATCTTTTTTTAACTCTTCTTTTCATATTATTTGATTACCTTTGATATTATCACGAGTATACTGCACTATAAATATGCACACTGAATCCAAGTTAAACATATCGTTTTCTTATAAAAATGTGTTCTGAAACGTAGGATTTCGAGTGTTGGTTCTTGAAAAAATACATGAAAGTATTCTACAATCTGTAAAAAAACAACATATTTTGAGAATGTATTTATGAGATCTAATTTAAAATAAGGCAATATACGTATATTGACGACTGTATAATCGCACGCAAATAATTTACGTAATCTTGCTTCTTGTCTTTCGTTGTAGTATGCATACGTATAGGTACATTATTTTAATATAATTAAGAAATGACCAATAAAGATATTGATAAGCTCAGTATGTGTATATGGATAAAACGAATGTTGTTGAGAGTTATTGTGCTGGACTGTGAATCGATGAACTCGATTAATTTTGAAGGCAGCGAAGCAATAACATGTGTATAATACAATAAAGTTATGAACTAAAATTGCTTTGTGTGAACAGTCTTAATTCCTCATTTTTCAAAAATATAAATGATTCAGCTTTAAAACTTCAAACGGAGCACTTATGATTTTATTTTGTTTTCAATATCTGTACACGTTGTAATAGACACGCTCAGAGCGCATAGCCAACAGCTCTGAGTTACGACAGAAAATCCAATCATTTTTTCGGACACGGCGGACTAGGCTCTGGAAATTTCTTCGGTGGACCATTAAACCGTTTCGTCAGTTGAATTATTCGGTCTGCTTCACGTATTCCGCTCAATCTTGCACCGTGAACTGTGCTATAATGTCCCGGTATCGTCGCCTCACCGGCAAACAATAAAATTGGCGCAACGGGTTCGCATGAACCTATACGCAATGCGATACAATCAAAAAAGTTGCTGTAACGTTTTTCACCTAGTTTCGATACTATCGAACAAAATTGATCAAATTACCTGGAAGTGGACTAGCCAGATCGCACTGATGCCCAACGGTGCTGTCCATGGCCATATAGCTGTAAGAACCGGCAAAGTACTGGTCCATGCACCACTTGCTGCGCAGCAAGTTTGTCGGGTAGGGTAAAGTTGGATCTCCCGTAAACTGTCGCAAGAGTCGTGTCATCGAGTCAACGACTTCTTCGTCCGAGCAGAGTTCCATATCGGCCGCTTCGCGACCGCATACCCAAGCGCAAAGCACGTGCTGCGAACCCGCAAGCTCTTCGACCATGGAGATGCCTTTAATGGGATGAGTTTTTCGAAAAGTTCACAAACGCCTTTGCACTCAAATATCTGGGTTTGCTTTCAAATTGAATTGGGTCTCCTTTCCTTGCATGAATGTAAATATAAATAGAGAATAAACGCAGACCTTTGACCCAATCGCACCGATCAGCAAGCTCATCCGCTGACCAAGCGAACCGAATGCCACCCTCGCTCCAAACCCAGAACGGTCTCTCGTACTCCAAAAAGATCTTGTTGACACATCCGTATCCAAGCCTGGAGATGGCTTCGACCTTCTCCGCTGGAAGCGCCGGACAGAAGAGTTTCTCGTGCTGATGTTTGAGAACTCCTAGCGAGACAGTAACGACGACATAATCGGCGTAGAATTCATCACCGTCGCAGCACTTGACGAGAGCTCGTGGACAAGACTCGTTGACGGCACCCCAGCGAACGCAGCTGACGGGTTTGCAGTACTTGAGCGAACAGCTCGGCAAATCACGCAGAAGAGGTGCCAACATGCCCACGTAGCCCAGAGGTACGCGGACATTACCGCCTGGGATCTCGATGTAACTGCCGAACTGGTCAGCTGATACAAGGGACAGGTCATCGCCGCAACGGCAGCGAACGCAGTTGGTCAGGCCGTACATCACTCGGGCTGCGTCGTACCTGTGAGCGCGATGTTTGGATTTCATTTGGAAAAAGAAGAAGAAGAAGAGTCGTTTGATGCTTTCGACTGAGAACAGGTTTTTTGTGGGATACATTTTTTTTTTCGACCGTGTTTACCTCGCGACGGACGATCATATTAGAGTGAAAGCGAAATAGCAGTGTCGTTTTCATAAATTTGAATATTGCTTCAGCATTAATAAGAGATACATTCCATATTCGGAATATTTTTGAATAAATATTCTACGCACATCTCGTGATACTGTGTTTCACGACGTGAACGAATCGTATAGAATAAGAATCATGAAAATTCACCTCTGTTCCTCGGGAAAATTGTGCAGTTCCTGTTGAATCCTGACACCCATAAAATTCAATAAATTTCCATGCGTACGGCCACAGCCAAGGGAGAACAGAGCCGCCGCTTGTTGCTCGATCTGTCTGAAGGTGTGGTAGGCAGTGATGCTCACTGGCAAATCGATCGCTCGTCCTTCGCTCGTGCAGAAGAGACCCTTGCTAGGATCCGGCCTGAACAAAGGCGGCTTCAGCAGTCCTTCCTGAGCTGCCAGTGTGAAAACCGGATTAGCCACGCAGCCACCCTCGATCCATGTGGCTCCCATTTCGGCGACGACATCGCCGAGCCAACATGAATGGATGCGACCTCCTGGCCTGAGAAAATCGGTTAGGGGAATATATATATATTTTTTTTTTTTTGCTTGTAGCAAAAGCTAACGAATTTAAATATAACCTACAAGAAATGTTTACGCATTCTGTTGAGTATACCGTTTCGAAATAAAAATAAGCGTACCTATCAGTCGCTTCGAGTATTGTGAAATTTTTCAAGCCGCATTGTGCAAGTCGATGCGCTGCAGAGAGACCGGCCATACCAGCTCCGATGATCACAACAGTTGGCTCGGGATTGCATGGATCCAACATGCAGGAATCCAATTGGCACGTATCGAATTTCGCAATTTTCGCACACGGTGGAACTTCTTTTCCAGAGCCGCTGTCTCCGGGAGTCACTGCCGACGCGAACCATCTGCAGAACGATAGAGTTACGGGGTTAACCAATGAAAGCGATATTTGCACTTTGAGGAACGAACGGTGCTGGTGTTATTATGAGGTTATTAATTGGTTCACGTATTTCTTCGTATTGCATTTCTTATTAAAAATAAACTACATCACAAGTGAAATAATGAACTTGAATATTTATACCTTTTGAGGTTGCATTTGACGGCTCTGACAGAAGATCGAGATCTCGCTAGGAGCATCTCATATGACGGAAATCGTAGGACGAGCTAATTTTTCACGAAGCGGTTGCCTCATCTGTACACGTGTAGAAATTTAAATAATTTATTTATAGTGGCCGCGGTTCATGTGATCTGTCGTTTCTTGCGAAATTATCATGGCGCTCTTGTAAACGTTATTCTATTGTTGAATTTGAAAAACACAAAATTGCGTTCAATACTTGTCAGCATTTAAATGGTATGAATTTGGCGCCAAGTAAAGCGCCATCTTCAGAGTATTCTAAATTTACTCTCTGCACTCTACTCTGCAGTCGGCAAGACGTGATCTTTCATACTACAGTTAATTATACAATTTTACCTTCATTACATCGACCTATGTGCATGTCATATATTTAATAATAAATAACCAACAAGTATGATTGAAAATGAGTTATGTGCGCGGTAGCATGAAACATACTGAAAAATTCTTAGATTGTACGATGGCGACATCTATATCACAGCAGGAGGTCTCGGCCGCGTCACGCGTCCTGCTCCTCATGAGAGCGATCCTGGGAGCGATCTATAGAGCGTGCAGTTCTCGAAAACACAGTGTTTGGTCTCCTCCAGTGAAAGATATAATATATCATTCATTTTCAAGAAAATAACTTTTATATCCGCTAAATTTATTAAAAAAAAAGTCTAGTGTCTCGAAAGTTTCGTATGGTAGTGTAAGTACTATTAAAATATTATAATCCGATAACTCTACTATAAAATCTGCACGTATAGAAACCAAATCGTCAAAAAGAGAGGTTAAGTCACGTTGAGTTAAGGGGACAAAAACTTTAAATTACCTAAAAATGAAAAATGAAACTTTATTTTTATATTAACATTAAAATAGTTGGAAAAAAGAAATTAAACTGTTGTACACACTCGGCGGGTTATTACTTCGAAACATTTTTTAAAATTCTCCAATCAGAGTTCTCAGTTTGCAAAAACTAACCAATCATAGGCTGCGCCAATTTAAAATTATTTTGCGAGAATACTCTACCGTGGAGGATATATTCAGGTACACCATAAAAATCATGAAATTTTTTTTAATATGTTGTACCAGGTATAGAATGACTTCATTTTTTTTCAACCACCGCAGAATTACTTCAGATATAATTTATAATATAATTTAATATAATTATATAATAATATAATTTTCTCACTTTTTCCAGGACTACCTAACGGAGTGAGACTATAGACTTTCTTTCCAGCAGTTCATAGCATCAAACTACGAAGATGAATCGAGAATACGATGTTTACGAAAGGAACCGTTTCATTCCTTTTCAAAAGCAGGAAATAATCAAACAGATCTCGAAGAAGATACGCGCGTTAAAGTGTAACTTTCAAGACGATAACTCCTCGATCATGTGGGTAGCGTTGATGTCGGGTCACTTGGAGACGACCCGGGCGCTTATTGTTAAATGTGGCTGCGACGTCAATGAGCCTTCCGGACGTAATCTAGAAGTTGTCCTCAGAGACGAAAAAGTAAGCCTTCTTCACGTGCTTCTCTCCATGGATCCCTCCCCGTGGAACGTCCTTTTAATCTATGAAGTGGTTACTAAATTTGGTGCCAACTTGAATGCTCGAGATTCCACTGGCCGAACTCCCCTTCACTTAGCGGCAAAGTATGGCCGAGTCGAAGAGACGAAACTGCTTCTCTCTTACTATACCTGAATAGTGCCGAAGTCGTTGTTGCTGACACCATTGCTCACCGCAGCTCTCAGCAGCAAAGCTACTGGTAAACTGATATCGTTGCTGAAAAAGAAGTCAAACATTCGTGCCGGTACTATTGAAAAGGATAGTCGCGGTATGAACGTTTTACACTGTCATGCAACCCTGATGTAGAATTAAAGCTCCAGTACCAGCCGATACACTTAGCCGCTAAGCACGGAAAGACAGAAATGGTGAGTATAATCGAGCTTTTTATCTCTACCGCGAGATTTCATTTTCATCTATAACAATAGTTTGACATATACAACTCACGTTTTTTTGTTTTTCAGGTAAAACTCTATTTGAAACACGGGGCGAACGCGAATGCACGAGCGACCAAAGGCAAATTTACGTTTTACCTCGCTGCTAAATGTGATGATCCAGCAGCTCTGGAAGCTTTGATCCGATACGGCGCAAAAATCGATATGAGAACGGATACGATACTGATCAGACCGCGTTGCACAGCGCCTGTCATCAGTCGCAGGTGAAAAACATTGATCTACTCCTGCGTACTGGCGCTGATGTACTTACCGAGGACCACGAGGGTAACACGCCGTTCGCTCTCATTAAGTCGCGGAACAATGACCTGCAAATAATAAGATTGGTAATAACAAGGAAACTGGCGTTGAAAAGGAATTGCTTGCCACCGTCGATCGAATTAAAGGATGAACGAATAATCAGGCAGAACCAGCATCTTTGCAAGTATTATCAACTATATGCCTCGACAGTATCAATAAGCTAAAAATCTTCAAGATCGTCAAGGGCTGCACGTTTTTCAATCTCCTCACAGAAAGCCACTGCCAGGTTTCCCCGTTCATGAAGAATCCCTTTTTTGAGATGAACTTCAAGATGTACACTCAGTTCAAATTTTCTGTGTATCATGAGGACATAATTCGAGCTTTCGTGCTCGCTGAACACTGCCATTATTTGCAACTTCATAACCCAGGGCTTTTATTTTTTGAATTTTCCGAAAAGTATTCTCGTACGACTCATCCATAGTTCTACCGTATGACATTATTTTATCTCGTCTTGTATTAAAGCAAATAGGGCAACCGTGTGTGTAACATCCTTGATATTCAAAGACAATACCTTTAGCATTATCATTTTCCGGAGGTAAATAACCATCTACACGAAACCCTTCTGGAAGCATAAATTCACGTGCTCTACCCGCGTGTATGATTTCCCGACCGATCTCACGTTCACACTGTAACAGCCACTGTATTGACTTTTGCGAATGATTATCAGCACGTCGATATCCACCTGCTGGAATGATACCGATGCCATTATTTCATGATGAAACATGAAGCTTTCATCAACGAGGCTTTCTATGAAACTCTATGCCGGATGTGGTTGTAAGGAAAATAGCTACTTACATGTGCCCATGGCTAAACAAGTGTGCATAACGTTCATGGCTTTGCAACAAGGAATTGACAATACGTATCGATTCATATTGACAGGTCTTCCTTCGATACAAACAATGTATTTCGTCAAGACTGTAAAAATATTTTTTATATTTGTCGTACCAATACGTAACAATTTATTGTACCATCGAACATACAAATTAGACATTAAGGATAAACTATGTTTCTCTATGTACGCGTTGAATGAAAAATACCAAAAAATACGGCAACTTGCACGATGGCGACATCTATATTACAAGCATTGAAACACAAGTCATGGTAGGTACCGATGTTACCAATTCAGCAACAGTAAATAATATTTCGTTCTTACCATATTATTATAAACAACTTTTTTTAAATAAAAAATCATAAACGATATTTTTTATTATATAAATAATTTGTTTATTTTAATATAAATCGAATTTTGAACTTTGTACAACTTGTGGAAACGTTTTACACTAAATACGTTATGCACATAATATAATAATAAAATTAATATACATAAAATAATAACAATCACAAATAGAATAACATAAATAAAATTGATAAAGGTAAACTCAGGTAAAAACTCAGAGCACTATTTTACCATGAATGCAGTATTTAACTTCTTATTTTCCATTTCGAGATCTTTAATTCTCGAAACCATTTCGATACTTTTCTTTGCTGGTCTTGTTAATGATTCATTAATATCAACAGGTTTCAGATTCGCCTGTAAAACTTCACTTGCTTGTTCAGCTATTTCATTCCAAGCAAAAACAATATCCTCGTGCATTGAAAAACGGCTGCAAACAGCGAACCGAATGACCAACTTATCGCGATATGCTCCTGGAATAACGTAGATTCTTCTTCTCGACATAAGCTTATCGAGGAGCTGCATCGTTAGTTTATCTTCACCCTATAAAAATGTTGCATTTTAGAGTAAAGATAAGTTTCAAGCACTCTCCGACACTGAATTCGGTATTTTTAAATGATATCACTAACCTTGAGTCTAAAACAGATGAGTCCCATTTGCCGTTCTACAGGTATTTCAAATCTATTGTCATCATTTACGAGTGCTTCAAATCTTTGCGCGAGTTCTATGGTGTGACGTATGTGTTTTTGCAATCCTTCTACGCCATACAAACGTAAAACAAACCATACTTTAAGAGCACGGAATCGTCGTCCAAGAGGTATTTGCCAATGCTGTAATTAAATATATTAAAATCAAATATCTTTTATTAAAATTAAAACAATTAACAATAAATTATATCAAAAATATTTACTCGATAATCGTGAGTTGGTCCATCTTTATTGTTTGCCAAGTATATCCGTTCGACGTTGAAAGATTCAGTAAAAAGACGAGAATCCTTCACCCTAAGAGAGAAATAAATGTAGTAAGTAAATAGGTAATTTTTATGAACTCATTTTTTATAATCAATTCAATATTTTACCAAAGTGCTGAACAATCAAAGTTAACCAAAAGCCACTTGTGGGGATTGAAATTAAAAGAGTCAGCGTATTGTACTCCGGACATCAAGTATCGGTATTCAGGACAAACAAACGCAGCACCTGCATATGCTGCATCGATATGAAGCCAAATATTGTATTTGTTGCAGATAGGGCCAAGTTCGTTGAGATTATCAAAGGCACACGTAGGAGTAGTTCCCAATGTGGCCACAACATAACATGGTATAAAACCATCTTCTATATCCTTCTTTATAGTTTCCAAAAGCGTGGCGCCTCGTAAGCTACATTTCTCGTCAGTCGGCAGAAGTTTCATTGGCATTGCCCCAAGACGACCACTCTTTTCCACGCTAGAGTTTGACTGATCTAAAATTTAACCGTTTTTAATTAGCTACATAATGGGTTATACGCGAAAAGTTGTACAATTTTAAACAATTCATGTATGCCTGGATTTTTTTGCAACCAGAATAATGATGAATATATTCATTATGTGCGATAACATCGTATTTTCATTATCCATTCTGAATTTGAAAATTTACTTAAGATTTTCAATCTCGTGACTCACACAAAAAATACATTATAGTAAAAAATATACCTGATGTGTACGCTATTAATTTTGATCTAATTATTGCTTCGTCCCAATCAGGATGTTCTTTTTTAAGCCGATTGACAGTTGTCTCTCGAGCGGCTAGTAATCCAACAAGTGTCGCTTCGCTTGCTGATCCCTGTTTGATAAAATAAAGTAGTGGATTATACTCCAATAAATGTAATGTTCATATTTCAGAAAATTTACTGTAGTTTTAATAATGAACGAGTAGTAATTCACTTCCACCGATCGATGATTAGACTAATCTTGTTTTCTGTTTACGATCAACATGTACTTTAAGTGCAAATGAAACTTTGCCTTTGTAAACTTAAATTATAAATTACTGCAGGATAACTCTGCATTGGTCACGCAATCTTTTGATTGCGTTTTATAATTACCTTTTCAATACAAAAACTAGCAATGAACAGAAATTACTAGCTAGTAGGATTTTCAATTCGAACAAAAGCTGAGTTGATCCTTGAAATTCATGGCAAATACTATTTAATCAATGTAGTTATTTCTTTGTTTTCAGGATCAAGCAATATTCTGCAGAAGATTGTCTTAATAAGAATTTCTTGCTGAGTAGTTATCAAAAACTATTATATCATCAAGCAGTAATTCACTTTAACGTTAACATTACTTCTTAAGCAGTTAAATTGAGTCATAAATTAAAAGTTTATTACAATCGCTAATTTTCTATTAAGTTAGTCTTTAGCGATAACGTTTAAAATCAAATAAAATACAAAATAAGGAACCAACCTGCAATACGCCACCACCTGGTCCAGGGCTTGAATTTAAAAATTCTTCTGGGAGACCCAACAATTTTCCTAACCAGTCCATTGTAATCATTTCTAATTCTGTACAGGCAGGCGACGCTATCCATGAAAATCCAACGCAACCAATACCAGCACTTATAATTTCGCCGACAATAGCTGGATATGAGTTAGCGGTAGGATAGTATGCATGAAAGTGTGGTGAATGCCAATGCGTTACCTTTATGAAAAAATATTATTTGTTTTATAACTATTGATACAACATTGTTACAGATTATTCGAGTTTATAGATTAACAATTTGCTATTTAAACTTACCCCAGGCATGATATGTTTTTCTACATCATCCAGGACTTCACGCCAAGTTTCTGGTTTTTCAGGTGCTTCTTTCGGCAATAGGTCACAGAGATAACCGGGTTTAATACTCGGCAGCACATCACGATCACGTATATTTTCTTTATAATCAGCTATATAATCTATAGCAGCTTTTCCAAACTCACGAAACTCTTTATCATCCATGATTCTGAACAAATGGATAATGCGCTAACTTTATTATATTGTTATCTGACTATCTTAGTGTTCGATGAATGACTAAAGAATCCTACAGTTTTTTTTTTTTCATCGCTCGGAGTCTCGCGAAGAACTGACAGTAGGCCTAAGGAACGACGATACTTTTAAGAGACGTATAGTTAGAGTGAACTTTCTCCTGCTTTCTCCATGATTATGTACAAAAAATAATGTCGGTCGCGTGTCAAAGAAGATGGGCACTTGACTGATTCCCGTTTTAAACTTGCTTTCAAAACTTATTTGCTCAAACACATCACGATTGCTAGTTTGTCCTCATTCTCATACGATTCTCATTTTTAAACAAGTGAAATAAAAGTTTGAAAAACGAATTGGATTCCTTAGTCCTTTTCTTTGATTATTGTGAGACTTTGACAAAATTACATTAAAGTAAAAAAATGAGGATGTTTTAAATAAATATATACAGATATTTCCGCAGCTAAAAATCATTTCTTTAACTATGTAATTTGTAATATAAATACTGACATCGCACTACAGCGTTCAGCTCCAATAAGAAATCAAAAACTAGTAATATAATAAATAAATTGACATTCGTCAACTATAAATGACCTTTTTGTTGTACTAAAATATCATCTATTAGTGACTAAGATTTTATATTTTGAAATAAACTGAAAATTATTTTTAATTCCAAACTATAAATGAGAATGAATAAATTTTAATAAAAAAACATACTATTTGAAGTCACACAATACAAGAACAGGTCTTCTGCGCGCAATGGCAATCACTCCACTGGTCGCGGGAGCAGCCAACCCCTTCTCTTTTATACATTCTAGAGAGAAGTAGTGTTATGTATTCTGTCGTTTTTTCGTTCGCCAGCATTTAGAAGTAACAAGCAGAACGTTGCCGCATTGTCTAATATTGCTTTACCTGACGCGATCTTATAAGTATAATGAAAACGTATTTTTTAGGAAAAATTAGGAATATTGAACATTTTTTTAATAAAAGAATTTTTCCATTAGAAGTTCAAAAACAATAACATCTTATTTGCTCAAAATTTTATTGTACTCTTTTTATAGGTTATCTCTCTTTTTAAAAGTAATCAAACATGCCATCCCGTGGCAAATATGCAATAATGTGCAAGACATGAGAATCTTTTTTACTATTTATAAAGGGCAATACACCAGAAAGAATAGAAGACATTATTTAGCTTTGCAATCGATTAGGTAACAGACGAGTTTACAAGAAACCGTAAAAGATTCTTCCGGGTCAATACACAAAAGCATTACTAAATGATGATCAAGGACCCTTTTTCAAACGTTCAGATAGACTACTACTACTACTTCCACTACTTTGTGTTGTTTTTTATTCAATTTACTCCAAAGCATGTAGGAGTAAAGATTTTAATAAATATTAAAAACTATTCAAAATATATAATTAAATTTAGCTATGCATTTATGATTATTATTTTCTACATAAGACAAGTGAAGCAAAAATTTTACAAAAATCTAAATAGAGTGTATCTATGAGAAGTCTGTATGAGTTGAACATTATACAGATTACAAACTCTGCAAATTTAAATACTGCAATTCACAAAGCATCAAAATAATTTGCATCTGGGCTCGTCCGGGATTTGAACCCGGGACCTCTCGCACCCGAAGCGAGAATCATACCCCTAGACCAACGAGCCGCGGATGACCATTTTTTCTTATATGACTTTTTCCTTTATTCGTCCAATAAAATGCTTATGCATTAACTTTATACTTTATGATGATCGGTTATATACACAAAATCTTCAATTTTAAAGTTTATCTAACCTAAATAATTCCAAGGAATGTTAAAAATTGAGTATACATATTTCTCATAAATGTATTATTATAGTGAATACAAACTTTAAATTTGTTCTTAATTCTTAGTAAAATCTAGTGATCGTATTCATATTATGCACTTTCTTTCTTAAATTTCAAAAAGCCAAATATTGATCAATGCTTCCCGTGCTTCATCAGACTGTATACGAATTATTTATTATTATCCTCTCTAAAAAGCATAGGCATCACACAATGATGTACATGGGCAAAACTCAAGGTAGAATTAAACGTTTTATATCTTCAATCATCAGTCGGTAACATCACTTCATTACTTAAGCTCGCAGTTACTACGTGGTTCGTTGGTCTAGGGGTATGATTCTCGCTTAGGGTGCGAGAGGTCCCGGGTTCAAATCCCGGACGAACCCACTTTTTTTTAATTTCTTATTTTCTTTTTTGTTTTTTGTTTTTAATAAATGGTACAGTCCCTTCAATAAATAAATAAAATAAAAATCTATAAGTAAAACACATTTATTTCTAGAAAACAAGCAGTTTTTAGAAACACATCAGTGTTAGTTTTGTATTTGTTTACTTAAGGTGGAACTCCACTGATTTTTAATTTTTCTTACCTTTTGCCCCATCCATAGTCAGATTTTAGGGGTTTAATTTTGGTGATAAAAGAAGGTTACATAGCAATTTTGGGCCATTTTTATACACATATACTCAAGTTATGATATAAAAACCAAAAATAATCATTAAAATTAGAGGTTTTTCAAAAAGTTGCTTGCGCACAGGGCTTCGACTAAATTAATCCAAAAAATTTGGACATACATTTTGACCCGTACTTAACAAAAGTTAATATTTTTATTGCGGGAACTCTCATAGTTCATCTGTAATAAATCAAGAATTTATTAAACAACTAAATCTATGAAAAAACCCTATAATTTACTAATATTTATAATAAAACAAATTTTTCTAAAACAGATACCTTAACTTAAAATATTAAGTTTTGTTCCAAATGTTCTAAAGAATACGCGTAAAAATTTTCAAAAGGATTAATAGAAATGCCTTGCGCAAGGAACTTTTTAAAGTCAAACGAACAAGTTACGAGAAAAACGCGTTTAAAGTTTTATTTTTGTATGCTATCTAATGTAAAATATTTTACTCAACTGCCCATAACATTGGTATAACTTTAAGTTTTTACATCGGGTTGGTTTCAAAATGTTCATAAAACTATAAGCAACTAAAATATATAATAAAAATTGTTTCGAGTTTTTGACCAAAAAATCAGTGTAGTTCCCCCTTAAATTGTTGTTATAACGTGCAACACGTAATTTGTAAAATAAAACTTTTTTTTTTTAATATTTGAAATAGAATGACAATATCTCTACTAACAATTATTTGATTTTTTTTTATAAATAATTAACCCGTTACGATGGAGTAAGTTCTACAATACTTAGATGGATATCCTATAAAGGTATATTTGGCATTTTTCAATACAATGAAAAGTAATATTGAATCTTGCACTATTGCTGAAATCTCAGAATTCACTACTACAATGACTCGTACAAAATTCTAAGAATTTCACTTCATGGTTTTTAAGTCTCAGAATTTACTGATTGATAATTTAAATATTTATAATTGAAAGGTTAAGGTCTTCAAAGCCCTTATAGTTCCCTGAAAGGCATCCTGTGAGGTGCCTTTAAAGGCCCTTAGCAGGCGGCCTTATAAAGGCCTTATAAGACTCTCAGACGGCCGAAATACAATTTCTATTCAGGATCGCATGTGTATCAAGATTGAGTAATGCTTTAAGCCTCGACTGGGATATCCAGGGGGCGTAGCTCAGATGGTAGAGCGCTCGCTTAGCATGCGAGAGGTACCGGGATCGATACCCGGCGCCTCCATCCTTTTAGTAAATTTTTATTTATAGCATAAATAATGGGCAACTAACATTTTTTTGATAAAAAATTTGATCATGATCTACGAAAAATAATAAAAAATCTATTAAAAAATATTTAACTCTTTTTTCTGACTAGTAATATTTTAATTTTCCTTTTGTTTTTATTTTTTTTTTTTTTGCGACAAATTTTAATATATTATTTGTATATTTTATCCACATTTAATTCATCATTAAATAATTTTAATCCAATCAGGAAATATACTACTTGTACTTATCTTGTAAATTCAATTCTTTTCCTAAATAGTAAAAAAGGGTTACGATAAGTGTAGACTCGGCAGAAGCATCCGGTAAGTCACGACAATGGGACAAGGAATGAGATTCTATCGCAAGAGAAAATTGGAATTGTCTTGATGCTGTGTTACTTTTATTGCATAGTGAGATTGGACGTTCTTAAATATATATTAATTTTTGTTTTATTTTAAAATCATTATATTATATTATAATTAATATTTTTAATATTAATATCTTACATATCAATCAAACATACTTTAGAAAATATGATACTTGATTTAATGATTTACAATTGTCTTCGACAGATATTCAAACTATTCATCGTTAAACATTTTTTCACCTAAAAAAATGCTATTGCCATTAAAATACTCGAAAAACAGTAGTTTGAAGTATTATCGTGTCTCGTATAATTTGTTGCTATTAATATACATTTTTATATAACCAAAACAAGTACCGGAAAAAGCTGTGAAGGTTGTATTGTTACTGATACGTTGAAACGACACACCTCTAAAGTCCACACCCTCAACGTTCTACGTCACTCTCAGCGTGATCATAACGTTTTTTCCTTCACTTTTTTCTACACTCAGTTTTAAAACTACGTAGAGCGTACGTTATTTATGAGTTTTTTCCGCGAAAAGTAAAGCCTCCAGGTTTTTACGGGAGACTCTGGTACAATGCATTGTAATCGTCTACTCTTTGACATTATTGCTATCCATTAACTTCCTATGTATTGACGAAGTTAATCACGTGTACCTCGTAACTGTGAAGTAATTACTGATTGCAATGCGGTCGTGTCTAATAAAGAATACCCTTTGAAAATTAAAAGCACTATTTTCAAAGACTATTCTACTAAGTACATTAAATGCTGTAGGAAAAAGTTTTCAAGTTCATTTGAAAAATATTCAAGAAGTTTATTCGTATAGTTTAAATATAACAACAAGTTACACAAGCATAATAATTGTTGCTTGATATTATACAGTTAACGGTATAAATGAAACGAACAGAAATTATAGCGTTTGTTGTAAAAATATATATTGATGGAAATATAATGCAAATATAATCAAAAATATATTTTTGCTAGAGATAAAATGACAATTTGCTTTTAATGAATTTCTCCCAATGATGATTACGCAATTCTTTATCTTATTAACGACAGAAGATAATACCGTTTAAGAATGTAAATTAATCGACATGCGATCACTGCATACTTTTACTTAGCGCATAATTGTCTATTGTAACCAATCTTATATAATGTGCTATAAAACAACTTAATTTGTTGGATGGATGTATCAACCGTGCGATTCAAACTTGAAGACAAATTCAAGCATATATTCTGGATCGCAGTACTCACTTTTTATCGTTTATTTGTTTTTATAATCATCCGTCTATCAGGAAAGTCATCCTAGACAATAAAAACACAACGCTAGGCAGGTTGTAAGGTTAAGGAGCTTCATCTGATTTAGAAATAACAAACAGATTTGGGGGACAAAATTTACACACGTAGATATGTCTAAATAAAAAGCTTATGCAAAATTTGGAGTCATTTGGATACCTTTGAAACAAGATAAAATCTGCAACAATGAAAATACTTAATTTTTGGCCTTTTTTAACCTATTTATGCCACATTTTTTTTCAAAAAAGATTTTCTAAGCATTCAAATCAAAATCCCTTTATTCATACCAAAAGTACAAGTGTAGTACAAAGCATGCTCCTAAAATTTTAGCCCAATCAAACCATGTGGTCAAACCATGTGGTCACATGGAATCCTACGGACAGTGCCAAAATGCTCAAAACAGTATACGGAGAGTTACTATGGATAAATAGGTGCTAATATGGATCCACCATAGTAAAAATACAGGTAATATAACCTAATATTAGTATAAAAATTATATAAACAATTATAATTTATTTTTGTAATTATTTATAAGAATTTTATTTTTCAGAGTTTAAAAGTGGTGTGCCCCCTTAAGCCTTTTGTAATTTAATTATTCGCCACATCATCAATGTTGTAGTTAAATCAGAAGAACTTAGCATACAACGTCTACGGGTTTCTCTTTACAGCTTGACTGGGTATAATGTATTCTCTTTGTGGGCGAGCGACATCAGTATCAAAAATTTATTTCTTGAATTTCACGTTCACTTGCTGCTAGTGTCAGCGGAATCTTCGAAGGGAATCCTAAATACCGTCAGAATATAGAATGTCCCTTTGGGTGCCTCATAGCTTTATACTCTTTTAGCAAATATCAACGAAATGTGAAAGAAGTTAAATAATTTAAAATAAAATAAAAATGGAAGAAAAAAAGAAAAAAATACAGAAAAAACGGGAGTATAGGTGAAGAGCTGTATACAACAAACTATGTAAGGTGGTAAGGATAAAACGACTGGTGCAAGAACGAAAGTCATATTGCATGGTGGCGAAGCGAGAAAAGGAAAGAAGGGCTGTATGAGCGCAAGACAACTAGAGTGAAAGAGAGAAGAACAGGGCCCATCTTCACCCACATTGATTCTCCCTTTCTATATCCAGCGTTAACTCGTCTCCACCCGCACGTTCTCAACCCTCTTTCGATCCTCCCCTCCCTATCCTTTCTCCCTCTATCCCTGTGCTTCCCTGTGAAAGTGAATTTCTTCAAACTGGGTGGGAGAAAAAAGGAAGCAACTCGTATCAGGGGAGAAAGGAGGGATAGAGAAAGCAGCAAAGAGCAAAAAAATATACGCAGCATCGAAAAATCAATGCGCGTCGCCCATTGGAGGGGCGCCCTTGCAAATTCGCGTGCCCATTGGACACGACCGAGCTGAGGGTGTGGCTTAAAGATAAGCTCTCGTTGTGTCATCGCTTATATTGATCACACGCTCGCCAGCTCGAGAGCTAGCGCTACCAGCGTTCGCTGCACAGTGGTGTAGCTTGAAAAGCTCAAGGCGAACGCATGTCGAGAGAAATGCGCGATGAACAATATTATTTTTTTCAGAACAGATAACTTTTACATTTTTTGAAAAAGATTCAAGCTTGATTTTAACTGATACTAAAAACACAAAGTTGAGAGATTAATGGATGAATTTCGACTTTTCTTAATAAAAAGTTCAGTGCAGAATCTACCAAGGAAAATAACAAAGTTTACTTTGAACACTGTTTACTTCAGAACTCAGAACTTAACAGCCTCTAGAAAAAAAAAACGAATCTAAGATACATGCGTGGGTAGCAAATCTCACGCGCTTTCTGTTTGTCAGTTTCACAATTTAAATGCTGCGTGTTTTCTACCCTCAGTGGTAGCTTTGCTTTATTTGTGCTGTTTCATATTTAGAGGATAGCTCTAGAAAAAAGAAGGGTAGCTGTTTTGATGGATTAATTCGCGAGCCGACTGGAAAGCTAGGACTGCTCTGGAAACTGCTCGTTTTTCAACTCCCGCAGTTCGTAGTACAAGAAGTAGGGAAAACAGTTGTAATAATAGATTTGCTTTCATGAAACTTACGCCTTATATTCTTACATTTCAGGCCTTAGTCTGGGGAGAATATTTCAAGGTTTAAACGCATATTTAAAAAATCTGTTAATTAAGTAAAATAATCTCAACAATCATATAGCGCAATGAATTATTTAATGAACATATTAAACAAATTTTATAAAATGCATAATAGTTTTAGATACTCTTATGAGGCCCTTAGCGTAGGCGGCGCAGATTGATTTCGAGCATGTGCGCCTTAGTCACGCTGGCATATGGCAAAGTCATGAAGCCACTAGGTGGTCGACAATATATAACTGTACCTGTCGCCATCTAGACAGTGCTAGAGGGTCCGTAGAGCATTTTGGATATTTGTATGACAACGGGGGTTGTTCCTACAAACGCTTCTAGAAGGATTAAAGCGATGACCTGCAATTATAAACAGGATATCCCATGAGTATTCGGCTGCACTTTCTGTGCTGACAAATTGACAAGAAAAATGCATCAGAAAGCGTATTTTAAAATTAAATATTTTGATACAAATACTATAATAATTGAATATTTAAAAAATTTCGGTTTACTTATTGTAAAATAAAAGTTTCTCGATTAATAATAGTATATGTGCTCCTAAAAATGTATGTGGAAATTAGAAAAGACTTACTTAATCATTATCTATAGTAACGTCAGTCTCTGATAGAGTTTATAGCCAAGAATTAATTTACATTTTAGACATCATGCAAATCTAAATACTCTCAAATGAAATTCAACCCAGATAATTACATTTACTGATGGTATGTGATATAAGTAAACATATGCCGAGCTTTGTATGATAAGCTGTATGCTTGCGTATTTATGATACAGACCCTTATCTTTCCAATTTAACAACGTGGCTTAGACAAATTCTTACATTCTTTGTTCAGCTTATCTTGTTGAGTAATTTAAAATTAACATTTTCATTGTACAATTTTACGTTTATCGAACAAAAAATTGTATTGTCTATTTAGATTATTTAGAAGAAGAACAACAACAACATAAACTTCTACATTTGAAAATGCTGTAGATAATTAGTGCAATTAGTATTTTATCACATCGAAAATAATATGCGTGAATTTAAAGAAAATAATATTTTGTCTTTGATCAAGCTGTAGGAGAAGCTATAGAACAGATGGGGATATAGCTCAGTGGTAGAGCATTCGACTGCAGATCGAGAGGTCCCCGGTTCAAACCCGGGTGTCCCCTCTGACTTTTTTTTTGCTTTCCTCAAAACTTGTAATACAATTTATACAGCTTTTTGTTATGCTGTAAAAGTATCGACTCTGCCTTGATTGCGTCATCCTCGCGCCAAAAAGTCACGTGGGGGTATAGCTCAGTGGTAGAGCATTCGACTGCAGATCGAGAGGTCCCCGGTTCAAACCCGGGTGCCCCCTCATACCTTTTTGCTTTCTATTTTCTAATAAATTGCTGGATTTGTCTTAGTTATTACTTTAGGTTTGCACTACTGCGATTTTTATAAAAAAAGTTTTGACAAGTTTTTTGGAAATCGCTTACTTATATTAATGCTTTTGATTTTTCTGAATAAAATAATAATAACAATATGTGTGCGTTTAATTCAATATCCTGAACATAGTTTAGTATTTTAACAACAGTATAGATCGAACTTTTCAACCTTTTGACATAACGATTGACATATTTTTTCAAACGAAATGAACGTATTAGTATTTAAAATTGGATTGATAATGCTATATAAAACAGAAGTCAACCTTTCCTAGTGGAAGCCTACAAATCATAAAGGCGTCAAAGATTTGGATAATCCACATATATTCGTGGCGGCCGTATATGGTGCCAAATACTGAACGCTCAAGCCGCAAGTGGTCGAAGCTAAATATTCAGTAAATCCGTGAAATACCCGCATTGTCGCTTCCACTTGCTTCTGCGATACTTGCAAAGCCGATCGAGCCAATTGGCCGCTAGCCAAATGAAATGTGTACCCGACATATAAGTGCCTTTATGGTACGCGTGGTAATATTTCCTTCGGTATTTAAGGCACACATTATAGCCTGCAGTGAAGATTTTCGTTCTCTTCTTTGAACAATAAAAAAAAAATGTATGGTGATACAAAAAACGTTTTGTACATAAATCAAAGTAAATTTTTGTTCTTTATGCGAAATAGTATGATCTGGCAATAAATTATTCGACACTACTACTTTAGTAAACATAAATTTTATAGCGATATTGATAGCGGTCGTCACATTTATGTGCGCGTATGCCGCATAATGGATCCTCGATGAAAAATTAACTTTAGAATTCGTAAATTTCTGGAGCTTTTGACTCCTGGGCAAGTGTGACAGATTGACAAAAGCGCGTATATCCTCATACATATAGGTAAATAACGATTGTGAATGAAACTGAGCCATTTAATCGCGAGTGCGACGACAGATGGGCCCCACTGAGCCACCATAATCGTCGGCAATGATCAGGGTAAGGTCCATGGCCGATCATTTCTATTCATGAGTTCAGCCGAGGATCGATGACTGCGGATTCGAAGAGCAAAGTGCGCTTTGTGAGGATTATCAGTCTCTCTGTGGCGATTCATTTTTGTAATCCGGCAAAAAGTGATAAATTTGGTCATTGCTCGCAAACGCTCAATGTTTTCATATTATAGAATAAGGGGGAATACCGCATTTTTACATCTGTGGTCAGACTGATGTGTACACAGGAGTTTGAAAGTGTCATCAATCATATCGTGGCAAATCTTTGTTGGAAAAGCGTATTTCTTTCGAAATCGTATCATAAAATGCCACAAGATTTACGTAAGTATAAATGAAACAATGAAACTAAAAAAAATCGTAAAATTGACTAGTCAACAATCTCATATTCCTCGTAAATAACTTATCCCCGTTGCATTCGACGATGTAAATCCAGCATGTTTTAAAACCCGATAAAATTTTTATGCAATGATGGATCTTTTAAACGAGCGCAGCGAAGATAAAGGGTCATTAAAAATGCATATTAATTCCAAAATTAAGTCTTACCGTATGCGATTGTTCAGACATTTTCGCTTTTTTGTTTCCTAGCCAGGAAATCTCCACGAATTATATAACGACGTAACTGTCGAGCCTCGACCGCGGAATACGTTAATAAAAATCACGCCGACTAGTTTCAAAGTCGATTATACAATAATTTGCATAAATCCGATAGATTCGATCGTAACGAAGTTTTTGAGAAATTAACGTCTCGATAGATCGAGGTATATAAGGCAGCGTTACGCGGAAGCCACGGCAATAATATACGCGAAATCTATAAGCGCGCGCAGACTCGACTAACGAAATCGCGAAAAACAAACAGACGGATAAATTCAGTTACGCGTGGAGGGTATCCATTTAATTTCCCGGCATTTCCTCTTCTTAAGCGTATAAGCTCGAAATCTCAGCCGAACGATTCTGCTGACCGTAGCGAAGTTCGGCCGAACTTGGACTATCTTTCTCTCCTCCGCAGCTCACTCGAATTTGTCTTCGCTCGGATTCTACGAGTATCTGGTACCCACCTACACATACGCCCACGCCGGTCCTGGTGTACACACATATAAGCGGCTCTCATTCGTGCGGTAATAAAGTCGAGAGGAATTTATTATCCCGCTCGTAAAGATCGCGTTTTTATGTTGTCAGAAACGCTCGACGCGACTCGACTGCCGATGGGTAATTTAATTGACACACTATAGAGAGAGGATAGAGCGTATATATAACTGTGAAGGTCGTTACGACTCTGCTCTCGTTCGCTCTCTGTCGGCTTCCCCCCCTTCGTCCCGTACTTATATATACGTGTCGGTCTGCGACTGTGTGTTTTTCTGACTGTGTACTATAATATGGAGCTGGTGCGCGCGCGAATCGCTTATAGTCGGCTGAACGTGTGTGGGTCTGTGTGCGAGAGGGAGAGAGAGAGAGAGAGAGAGAGAGATGGAGACAATGAAAATATAAGGGCGGTCGAGTGAGCCGAGATGCATGGGGTGAAGACAATTGAATTTCATGGAGGTTTGCCCGCTTATCCAGCTAATTGGTTTGTTCATGTCGCTACGAGCATATCCGTTTTCCTTCCTGCTGTGGTGTGGACTTGCGCTGGTGTATATGGATATAGCCTGCCTTTTCCGCCTTGTTTGTTTCTTATATATATTTACATTCTCGAGAGATGCTGTCTCCACGTTATTGATTAGCCTATTGAACTTGTCAAGAGTGTCGAGTAAGAAGTTGACTTTTGGTGGAAGAGGTATCCTTTTGTATACACGGAAATAATTAGTCATTTATTAAAAGAGTGATTTTTTTTATTTATAATATTAAATAACTATTGTAAACCATCGTTTATTATAAGAGTTAACGGAGATCTTTGCAATTGTTGGATGCTTATAATTTTAAGATTCGCAGGAGCTCTAAAGATCCACTTTCCATTCACTATAGAAATATGATTGTTAATTCTGATAAGTATAAAATGAAAATTTTTAATTATTATAAAAAGAAAACATTTAAACATACGCTGGTAACAATAAAAAAAAGAAAAAAAAATTATTTCACTCATGTACCATCTGAGTGAATAGGCCCCGGGGGGATTCGAACCCCCGATCTCCTGTTTACTAGACAGGCGCTTTAACCAACTAAGCCACGGCGCCGGTTGACTGCGCCGTCCAATATGATGGATTTCCAGGAGTAAGGACACAAAATGTCGTTTTTCTACAAAATTTCCAAATTTTATAAATATTTTATTAAATTTGACATTAAAAAGTTATCCGGTATAAATCTTGTTTACAAAATAATCGTACAAAGTAAACCTCTGATACTGTTGAAAATAATTGTTTACTCTGGTTGTCATGGTAATTTGCACAAATGTTGCAAATCGTGTAATTATTATTATTCTCATGATTTTTATTCAGAATTATGACGAATTTAAAATAAAAATTAAGTAGATTTTACAACAAAAGAGCATTTATATAACTTCATTTATTACTCAAAAATCGGCATGAACAAATGAGACAGCCAAAGCTTTCGTAGATCATCACCAAAGTCGAGAAATATATTTCTTTCAAGAAGAAATAAAATATGCAGTATACGAGCTCGCAATTGAAATGAAAACAGAGCGCTCGCGCGAGTATTTTTCAGCAGACTCTATAATTTGGAACTTTATACATCTCACCGAGTGGGTGAAGCAATACACATATACAGAGATACCCCCGCACACACGTGTGGTATATATATATAGACAAGTCACATGGAGGGGGAAATATAAGCGACGAGAAGAGGTTCAGAGGGTTATATAACCGCGAGCTCGGCGCTCGCGCGAAAAGTCTCGGGTGCTCGGCAAAGTACTTTTGTTTTTTATGCGAAAAGTCGTGGCCGCCTGGCAGAATGAAAAGCGAGAAGAACCCGCGAATCGTCGTAAATTCTCGCTCGGATGGCTAGCCGTAAAATATAGAGGTGGCTACGCTCTGCATATGTCATCCGCTCTCTCGCGCTTTGCACATATATACCCGCAAAACGCAAGCGCGCGCTCGCTCGCGAGAGGGATGAAACGTAGATATATGTATATTATAGGGGAGGAGTAGTGGTTCGCTCCTCTTGGCTTTGCACACACACATGCGCTGGAATTCTTTCCCCGAGAAAGCAGTCGCTCACGCAATTGCGGCCGACCGTATACACTTATATATATATACGCTCACAGCCGCGAGGCGCTGTGGTTACGCAAAGTATATTGGAAAGGACGGGGCGCAAGATGTAGGGAATATGCTAAGATACATTTTGCGGCATCAGAGCGACGCGCGCGGTTATATCTCGCGCTGAGAGATGGAAATTTCCGCGGAGAGCTTCTCCTCGTCGTCGTCGTCGTTGCGAATGGTGCCGAACACTTTGTTTTCCGCGAGTCTATTGCGCTCTCTCTCGTCTTTTGCGTATGTCCCCACCCTATTCGCTCGCTCTGCATTATATGTCCGCGTCTTGGCTCTTCCTTTTGCACGTCCGATGCTCTTTTTTTTTGCTTCTCTACACTCCGCGCTGCGACGCTATCGCGAACAATGCGCCGAGCTCCGCGTGGCTTCGGCTTTATCATATACAATGTGATGTGGATGGTATATTCTGGTAAATTACACTGGTTCTTTAGCTCCTTTTTTTGATGCTTCGTGAGGTTTCAATTTTAGTTATTTGAATTCGCCAAACGATAGAACAATGAATACGCGACTGCGCAAATTATAACACCGAAGCGAATTTTTCCGATAATATACACGTGGAGATTAAAAGTGGATAATTTGCATATTATATCAGAACTACGTGTGCTCTTTCTAGGAAGCGAAAAAAAAAAACTTGTTCCTTTCATGATCTCGCGCACACACTTGACTCTGTTTTTGCATGTTGCTATTATAGTCGATATCGTTAGATAAGCAAGTCAAGCATCGCTAATTTCTTGATTTTTCTAGATAAGCTGCGCTCGGAAAAACATCTCGCGCACACATGCTGAGCTGTTTACTGCGAGATTTTCGCACATATCTATTCAGAACTCAGTGAGACTGACCAAAATTCTTTGGATTCATATAAATTAAATGAATCTCATGCTCTCAACGAAACGATCTCGTCCTTCTACAGTACCAAATTTTAAAAACGATATACCAACGCAAGTAATAGTTAACTCTCTCAACCACCCAAGATTCTCAATCAGATCCTTCCCCACAGCAGCAAGTCCGCAAAGGTCCAAGTCACCAACAACCATATAATACAGCCAAAGGCACATCGGCTCCACTGTACAGACACATCGCAGCCGCCTAGCCGCGCTGTACGCGATATAGCATACGCGTAGGCGCGTCGCGGCGAGCTTTCGCGTACACGTATACATATACATATATATATATATACATATATATACACACAAGCTCGACGCGCGGGCGAAGCGAGTGTCACGTTCCCATGGCAACGGGTGCGACTCCGCCCCCGCATCGTCTTTCTCTCTCTAGCTCGTAGCTTTCTCGTCTGCACCCCCGCGGTTCGATAATCTCACCTCCTCTTTCACTCGCCCGCGCGCAAGCACAGACGGAACTCGCCCCGTCGATGCGCTGCTCCACATTTTTCCAAGCTCCTGACGAGCTTTGCCGTATAGAGAGGTACAGCGGCTTTCTATGTGAGCTGTATGCGTACGCACGTGACGAGTGCGGCGAACGAGCCTCGGCAATAATATCGGAAAATATACGGACGGGAAAAATATAAGCCGTCTGTCGATGCCGTCCGGGTATATAACCAGCGCGTGTACCGAAGCTTTTAAATGTTTTGCTTCTCGAAAGCTCTCTTTGCCTTTTTCCGAAGAGAGAGAGAGAGAGAGAGATGCGTGTATTTGCGGTGGAATAATATAGGTTCGTATTTTGCAGAATCGAAGCTTGTACTTTGGTTTTTGCTGCGTATAGTAGAGAGAAAATTGAAAGGGTTTCGTGGAAATGTTTCGAAAAATGTGGATGGCGGTATAATCAATATCTTTTGAAAACTGGGTTGCGCGTGTGAAAAACGAGACTGCTATAACTGCATATAATTCAATAAATTATCAATAACGTTGTTAATCCGTATCGGCTTGCTTTTGAAACTGATAACCGTATACATAGGTATGATTTACTCGCGCTGATATAGAGTAAATATTAACGAAAATGACTCGCAAATTTTTCAGCATACAGTGCTCAAAATTTTCAACCAAAATATAATCGTTCTTGAATAACTCACCGTCTGCCAACACTGCACGTAAAACACAAACTCTGTGTATACTGTTGCGTTTCCCCGATCCATAAATTCACGCCTGCATATATATACCTATACATATCAACCGGGAGTTTCTAGTAACAACAAATATTTTAGAAAGTTTGGAAATAGAAGCGTGCGGTATTGTGCAATCGTAAGTCTGTTACCTGCGCCTTCCCTATCCACACATCCCCGATATCAGAAGACCATACGACACCAGCGAGACTCTCTCTCTCTCTCCCTCTTTCTCGCGCGCGCGGGATGGTTCAATTTTGTTGAGTGCATCCAACGGGTGACTCGCCAACTATATATGTGTGCTTCTCTCTGTGCCACGCTGCTCGTCCATGCTATATACACGTGGACGTCAATACTTGCTCTGTCTCTCTTTTCGCTTCTGTTTCCCTCACTCTCTCCTAGACTCACCGATATACACCAGTTCACCCCCGCACAGAGTCCAAGTGTTCTACGTCGGCTGCAGTGATTCACGAACTCGCGATAAAATGTGTCTGACCATTCGTCATTTCGAAAAAGAGCAGGAGAAAAGAGCGTCGGGGTCGTTAAGGAAAAGAAAAGCGGAAATCTAATGTGCGGCAAAGGAGTAGGTAATTATGTGTTCTTGAAGAGTTATGAGAGGAGGTTTGATTAAGGGGATTGGTCTTTTTTGGTATACTGCTTGACTTGATAAAGTCAGCAAGAGTAGCTGTTCTGCAAATTTTTGCCCGCCGCAATGTTGAGGGAAAAAATCGGATTTGTTTCAAAATTACTGCATAGCAGTGATCTTTGATAAAAGAGGATACCGTACGAAATTCCGAGCAATACAAGTTGTCGCCGCACCGACTAAATTTGTTTAAATTTAAAAGGAACAAAAGTCGGCTCTGAAATCATCAAACCAAAAATTATAACCAAACTAACTTTTCCCAAGAGTATAATAATAAGTTCAAACTAAAACAATCCCATAAACCCTCGCAAAAAGCCGCGCGTATAGCCTCTAAAAAACCAACCCTCGCATTAGCCGCAGCTGAACGACGATCATATCGCCTCTCCCTCTTCAATACAGCCGCGAATCTCTGGTCAACCCTAAAAAAAACGCTGCCGAGCATTTCGTTAAAATTCTTTCCGCCCACGAGCGCCGACAAAGGAAGAAGCTAGAGAGAGAGAGAGAGAGAGAGAGAGAGAGAGAGTCTACTGTGTACCCCCACACTCTACAGACTCGCTCGTACTATATAGATAGCGGAATAGCGGCGTGTCGGCGTTCCGGGACTGCGCGCAGGCGTGCAGCGGAGCAGCCCCACCAGGAAAAGGGACGACCTCCTCTCTCGCTCTCCCGGGCGCGCAACAACCCCCGCAGACATCGGAGACGCGCGCACAGCGAGTTGGCCTTCCATCCCCGTCATCTCCGCTCGCTCGCGTAGTTTTCAACCCGGCGCTGTGATCGAGTATAATATCGGATCGGTGTGAATAAGCCGTGTATTCACTGTGTACACTGGAAATCGGTATTGCTCGAACAAAAACAGTGCTTGAAGAAGAGGACAGTGTATATAACCAACGAACAGCGGGATGACAATCCCCAACGCATCGACGTCGAAGAGTAGGCGAAGACTCGCTATGGAATCCGGTGCTCGTCGGATCTGCTGATTGTTTTTTCGCGCGGGCTGCGCGCGCGTGCATTTACATCGGGAGGAGCGCGCGCAAAAAGCCCCGTCGATCGCGAGCTGAATTTTTGGAAGCCGATTGATGAATGGGCCCGGATTATTCATATGTGAGTGGCTGCAGGGGATTCGCAGAAGTGCTCGGTCAGTTTTTCCGAGAGACGCTCTTGCATCGTTATACTCAGGAGTGGAAGAGAGAGAGAGAGAGTGTAGTGCGACATCATATAACAACAGAGAACGCGCATAGCGAGAGGAATCAATCGACGAGGAGAGATAGCCCCGATCGGAGAGAGCTGAGATTTTCGCGGCAAGGTTATGGCCAAGATAAACCGGGAGCCAGCAGCAGCAGCAGCAGCAGCAGCAGCAGCAGCGATAAGCGCGCGTAGCGTTTTGTTTGCTCGCTGCTCGCCGACGGCCGCTCGACTACGGCCGAACTGAGTACACGACCGCCGCTCGTTCGCGTCGTCTTCGCGCGATCCTCGGATTATACTCACCAGTGAAGTGCACGACGTGGACTCGGTATACGACGTGGTCCCCGGATACCAGTAGTGAGTGAGACAGTCTCACGAGGCGACAAATCGCCCGGAAGCTGGAGCTGTATCTGCCGTACGCGCCGCTGCCGGGAGGCGGCGGCGGCATCCTCCCGGCGGTGAGTTCAGCTGTGGGTAGCTGCCGGCCGGTGTTACTCGGCGGCGTTGACCTGTCCATGTCGGCGGCGGTCCAGCAGCCGTCCGGTAACGCTCCTGGGGTTCTGGCGCCGGGTGGACAGCTGCAACCACCACCGGGACTAATTTCGTTGCCGCCGTTAGCCGCTGCCGCTGCGGCTGCTGCGGCGGCTGCTGGTCCCATCATGATGTCGAGGGCCAATCAGGGACAGTCGCCGTTACCACCGCCACCACCGCCGACGGCGCATCACGAACATCAGCCTGACTGCGTGGCCGACGGACCGCCGAATCCGGATGTGCTGCTGGCGCTGCTCGCGAGGAATAAGAAGCTGGAAGGTAAATAGATGTTGATTGTTTTTTTAGTTGGGTTTTGGTTGCGTGGGGAATCTGTAGTGGGTGAAAGTAGCTGGGGGTGAGCTGAACAAATGCTGTTAGATGGGTTTTCTTTTGTTGACGGCCGACGAATCGATTCGTACGACGAAAGCATCTTGCTTATCAGACATAAACAGTCTTGAGACGGGATCATGATCAGTTTGTGCGCCGAAGATGTTTATTAATAGTTTTCTCGACTATTTGGTCGATAATTTTGACGAGATGACTTTGATTTCTTTACTTGGCATTGTAACGGTTTTAGTTTATTATTTTTGGGACGATTTGCTATTATCGCTACTTTTTGCGTAAACAAAATATTGACGAGTATTTCTGAATGATAACTTATGTTTTTTACAAATTGAAATATGTATCGGTATTCGCTAAGATTCCATCTTGATGTGGCCGATGTCGTTGGTTATCTAATTATGATTTTTGTCCAAATTATCTTATTTTTTATGAATAACAGTGTTGCCTCGAAGAGAAATTATGAACAGGTGTGCGATAAAAAAGTATATAAAATTTTACACAGAACTTTTGAAATTGGAAAATCCGCTTTTTTAACAATAGATGCACTGAATTTGAAAATTGAAAAGTTGATTGACAAAAAGCCATTTATAAAGTGAAATCTCATTACACTTTTTGGCAACTGCAAATTTGCTTTTGCGCTCAACTTGCTACTTTAATCAACAAACACTTTTATGATCTACAGTTTTTTTTTTAAAATGTATCATTTTTAAGACCATGACTTCAATGCTCTTCAATACGGCGACCTAAAATTTTGAAGTGATTAATAAAATCTATATGTATCCCTATAGATACACAGAAATACAAACTTATTAAAAATGTCTGTTTTCATTACAAACATTCAGCAAAAAAAAAAATACGCTATCCCGATGGTATTCAAGCTCAATTATAAGTAGCCGTGAAACAACATTGTTTTGGACTGGCCTGTCCCTGCCGCTTGTCTCTAGCTAGCGAAGATAGGTGGCGCACAGGCACTTTTCTATAACCCTTTAGCACTTTAATGCATGCAGAATACATATATAGAGTTATGCCACCTATTAATACTAAAACTTGAGCCGCTCATACTATAATTGCCTGAGCATACTAATATGGGATTCGTCAGAGGATGTGTATTCGACAGGGAGTACGCGTGAGCGCGTGTATAAGAAGGATGCTATAATCATTACAAAATTTCAATAATTTAATTACAACATTAATAGCGTCGATATTAAGTACACGATATTCTACGCGCACGATAAAACCTTGAAAGAAATTATGACAGTATGTATAGTATCAGCAAAAAGAAACTCTTGAACGCGAGCGTCGCGATGGAGGTGCTACCGATATGGCGCTTCTAAGAAGAAAAAAAAAAGATTCTATGATAATGATAAGGATAAAACGCAAAGAAATCGCCTACTTTCGGTACAGCTCTCAGCCTATATACACGATCCACAAGTTCGATTTACTATCGCGCGAGAGAGAGAGAACAGAGACGGTACAATAAATGTTTTCTCCGTTGCGTCATTTCTTGCGATTAAGAATCTCCTAAACAGTCATGAATACCGCCACGTTTTCGCCAGATGCTTTTTTCCCCGATGCGTATAACAAGCGCTCGAGCACATCAGACAAAACAACAGCGCGGCATCCGAAGAATTCAACGCGCGTCCAGTGCAGCTCATTCCTCAAAAGCACGAGCACGTTCTCGAGGTCCGGCTACAAGATTAAAAAAAAAAAAAAGCTCCTGCGCTCAAGCGCAACAGATTGCCCGGCCAGTATATATATGCAGTTCCGAGAGGCTTGCATAATGAAGGCACGGCGTGTTGCATACGGTCAGATTTTTCTGGAAAGCTCGCGATAACCTGGAGGCGCTTCGGTTACTTGAGTTATTCATCGGCTCAATCTCGGTGAGTGGAGCAAGGTCGTATACGGGCCGGGTTGCTTAATTATGCACGGCTCGAGCGAATTCCGGTAGCGCAGACTGAGAGAAGCGACTCGGGGCTTATGACACGGTGTCGCGGTCCCATAACCGAGTTATTAATCGGCTTCTCCGCTGAATATTCAACTTGGCCGTCCTTTGCGACTCGGGAGAGATTCTAGAGCTTTACAACTGCACTGCTGCGTGCATAAGGAGAATGAGAGAGCTTTGACACCGGTATCGGTTGTCTTATCTCGCGAGATACTTGCGAAATGTCGCGCAGTGTCATATATAAGCGATTCGTCGATAATTTATAGGATTGATGCAACGTCAGCTGGCATTTTAGAACTACTATATATGAGAAAGCTTTCTAGTGACCCGATTTCGAATCTTCGCTTGTATATATAACTAGTTTGATACGGTATTCTAAAATGAGCTTATTGGTTCGCGGAGTTATCAATTTGGCCTGTGAAAGTCGAGCGAATAAATTATTGTGCATCGGGGAAAAATCGAGCAAAATAAATAAAGATAACACGCCGCGTCGTCTTCTCGCTTATTATCAGTCTCCTCGGTCGTCGCCGGCGAGCGATCCGAAGAATTCGAGCGATACCAATTGGACTTGCACAACAATGCCAACCTTGATACTGGAAACCCAAAAACTTCGCTATCGTTTCATAATAATTCCTTAAAAACGAGAGAAGCTTTCGCTTCGTCAATCACACACACTAACCAATATCAGCAAAAAGGATTTCCGTGCTCTCGAGCATAAAAAAAAAGTATATATACATCGTAGTCGAATCGCACGAGGCAGGGAAGGAAGCACGCAGAGAAAGGAAAGTAAGAGCAGCGGCGGTATAGTGTGTTGCTCGTGGGAGGGTCAGTCGCGGTGGATATTTTAATAAGGTAAGTGCTGCAAGGCCGTACACAGGGCTTCCCCGACGATGGCGGAGCGGTTTAATCATGTAATGTATTCGAAGGCCTGGCCGGTACGCTACTACTGCTGCTCTATACTGCCACCCCGCAATCAATACGATATTGCTTCGGCTACGATAACGGATCTACTTTATCCTAAATCTAAACTCGACCTGGTAAGAGAGTGAGTTTACAGCGCGCGAAATGTCGGCTTGAATATGTGGGTAATTTTTTCTTAGTGTTTACGTTTCCTGTAGTCGTGGATGGATGTACCGTTATTTTTTTTTTTTTTTTTTTTTTTTTT
>CM053168.1:59414816-59544288 GCA_012977825.3 Pteromalus puparum
TTTTTTTTTTTTTTTTTTTTTTTTTTTTTTTTACAAATTTTAGAATATTTTTTTGCAAAGTTGAAATTCAACCATAGTATCTCCATCGGTCTATATTCAAGCGCGCATACATAAAGCACAAATCAAGCTCACCTTCGCCATGCGAGCTTCCATTTCGGTTCCATAATAGAACCTCGCGGAGTATCTTTGATAATAATTAATACCGTTAATGGATATGCCAATGGCTTCTCTCTCCAAGCTACTAAGCTCACCGGAGATATGCAGGACTTTTGCCACTCGAAACTGCGGCACGCTTATTCCAGGAAGCGCATTATCGCTACTATGCGCTGATTAATTTCCACATACTCGGCAAGATTGCACCTCACAAACGTGACGCCGTATTTTGCACGTGCGCGCAACTTGTATACTCGAAATGTGCACTTTGCTTGAAAAAATGTTCTATCGAAGTAAAAAAATAGTGATTCACTTCGAGCTTGCACGATAAAACGAGCTCGAGTATTTTATTTATCGCCACGAGCGTTACTATGTTTGTCCGGAGAAATTTTTCCCTTTGAAAAATGCGATTTTCTCTATCTCGAGCGCGGTGTGGTAGACAGTAGAGTACAGCGAAACTTTGCCTCAAAGTGTCGTCGAACTGGGCGAGGGTGGATGGAATATTACGGAGTTGTCGCGACGAAGGGAGAGGGGTTGGAAGGAAAATGGCGCTCGACGACGACTGCTGCTCGGTATGGGAAAAGACGCTGGGCTGAATCTTCTTGCTACTAGGAATTCTCGAGAAGGAGGGAAGAATCGAATTTGCATGAATTACCATCGGTTTGCTGCGCGGGAATGAGGCGTTTTTGAATTTTTGTAAATTTTTATTATAATGCTACGTGGACTAGTATACGCGCGTTTGTCAAATTTATGTATCCTTAATGGGGAGGGCATATAGTCGATGCCGCTGCTCAATAATTCGAGTTTACTTCTTTGTCCGACTCCATCAATTATTTTTTCGCGCTCTCCCCCTTTCTCTTATATTTTGCGGCCTGATTCGATCCCTTGCGACCAATCGTATATTGATACATTGTAACTCGTTGGCGCGACATCGCGTCTATTAACAAAACTTCATATCCTTTAATACCAATATTTATCGCACTCGAGATTGAAAAAATTCATATTTCAAAATCTTAGCGCATTTCCATAGTCGTAATAAGGAAATTCCTTATTCAGTATATATCTGCGACACTAGTATTAATGCAGCTGATAAGTATAATTGCATTGACTATTTCATAGGAAGTCTGTCTCATTCATATAAATGCAGAATCTAATTCATTAGCTCAGTCATCGCGGAGCCGTCGCCTGAATTATTATACGCTTGAACATTTTCGATATCAGGCATGGACGCATCCTAGAATCACCGCGTGATCCAACCGAAACCAAGCAAAAAAGCAAAGCGCGGTTAAAAATGTCCCCCGCTTTTTTTGCGGAGAAATAACGAGATATCGGAATAAACGCGCGAGGTGGACGAAAAAGCAAGCTTCAACTTCGCGGTATCGAGTCTTTTATTTCATATACTCTGGTCGTCTCTCTCTCTCTCTCTCTCTCTCTCTCTCTCTCTCTCTCTGGCTTAAAACGTTGCACTGCAGCACAGGGTTTTTAGCGCCGAGCGCGAAAGCGGCCCTCATCGTTATGGATGACTTATTACTATGAGAAAAAGTGTCGAAGAGAACTCCGTCGTTCCCCGGCACGCGTCGTCCTTCCTCTATATCGGGTTACAAAGTGCTCGACTCGCCCTTTCTCTTTCTGCTGCGCGCACGTATTATCGTATTAGGAAGTTTTTTGGCGTGTGAAGCAGCCGATGCATTCCGATCCGAAATTTTTCGCCGCGGGCTATCGATCATTCGCTTTTCGTTTTTCCATCCACGCGTGCTCTCGCGTTGCTTCGGTTTGTTATTTCTTTTTTTTTTTTTCTTATTTAGCTCTGGCCCAGTGACATAGCCGCGCGTGCGCGAGCGTAGGGATACTCGTGCGAATGTGCTTCCTTATGTTTGTACGGATATAGGTATATAAAAGAGGAGGCGGTGCTTTTTTGTCCTGAATATGTATACCGATCGAGAAAGAGAGAGAGAGAGCGAGCCTCGTTAGTTATACAAATACGCGAGAGCGCACAGCATTCCGGTCAGTGGGTATAAGTACGAGCTTTTATTTACATATGAATTCGACGCGCGGACTGGACTTTTTTCGCGAGTAAATTTTATGTAAGAATTATATAGTTACAGTCGTATGAAGGGGAGAGACTTCTTGAATTGCATGAATTGAAATGTTGCCGGATAAAAAGGGGTTTGAATGATTGAGGCTTTTCTTTGATATACCTTGATTTTTAATGCGGGATTTACGAGCAATGCTAAAACAACAATAGTTCAATACATCAGTAATCAGCAAAAATTTGTGAATTTCCAAAACACCCCTCGCTCGACTAATTTCTACTCCTACAACCATATTGACACAAGACATCGAGCCCGGGAAAATCCATCCCTCCGCACCGACAAGAGTAATCCGAGCTGTGTGCCTCTCTCTCTCTCTCTCTCTCTCTTGCGTCTCCATACGCGGCACACGTGGGAAAGAGCATCAGAGCGAAAGCCGCGTCCGATCAAAGCTCGCGGCTAAACAACGCCTGGGGCGTTTTCGCGGTGGTGTGTTCACTTATGGACGGCTCTCTCTCTCTCTCTCTCCGTGGCACGTGCATCAGTTCCTCCGCAGGGCCTGTTTGCCCCAGCCGTAATCATATACGGTATTGTCGAGCTCGCCGCAGAAATCTATTGTGCGAGAGTGTTTGCGCGCGACGCGCGATTGCAGATTAAGTGGCCCTTGATGGGAACTAAACTGTTTGCTGGTTCCGAGAGAGAAAGCGGAGGGATATAACGTGTGCGCGATTGTATCAAGTGTTTTTCCGGCATGTACTTGAGTTTTCGTAAGTCGTTGATGTAATAACTTTGTACATTTTAAAAAGTAGGAGACACTGTGTAAGGTCTCGCGTACACATTGTCTTTGAACTTACTGGCGAAGAGCTCGAGTGCTAAGATTGTCTCTGCCGATAATCGACGACTGTTTATCTGTCCTGGGTTAACTTCGTTGTAAGTCATTGTCAGACGTAAAGATAAGATTAGAGCCGTCGAATCTGCTGCTTAAAATCGCGCGCGATTAACGTCACGGAATAACTATACGTAAAAATGGACAATCGATATTTTTCGCCTCGACTACTGTCTTCGTTCCATTTCGTTATTATTTTTCGTTTTTTTTTTAATTTTAGTTTCTCTCTATATTTTGTAGCCTCGTTTTTTATTTTTAAAGTTCTTCTATTATTTTTCCATCATTTCATTTTAAATTTCAAAAGAAAAGCAGCGGGATCAAAGCGAGCTAGGCAGGTGTGAGCTTCTGAATGCTATCGCAGTACCTACAAGTACACGCATGCATCAAAGCTTTGCGCGGATGATCGCGATGTTTATTAGCCTTTGAAGTGCGCGTATCATCCCGAAAAGCAGCGGCTCTTCTTTGCTCTCTCTCTCTCTCTCTCTCTCTCTCTCTCTCTCTTGTGCATAATAGCACTCGAGAGCCTGTGCAAACGTATACGCGTATATATACCTCCCCATATGCTGTCCCGCAAAGCCGAGAGTCCAGTCTCTCTTGCTCTCAAACGCTCGGCAGTTGGCCCCGAGCTCTTGACTGCGGCAACAGTAGCGACAATGGCTTTGTTACCCCGGCGATTAGGAGTTACTTTCGCGAGCTCTGCTCTTTATCATCAGTAGAGGAAAAGGTGTTCTGAACGTCGGGGATGAGAAAAGGGCGCGAAGTGCCACTCGTCCCAGTGATGCGTTATGCGTGTAACAGATATTATGCGGGTATGTGTATAGGGCTATATCGAGAGAATCTCGATGTGGATTGTAGGCTGAATTGTGCGATCATGCGTGTACGTGATCAAGGCATTGTTAAAATCGAGGTTCTTTGGAAATAATTTGTCATGGTTATCTTTTTATCGATCATTGAAAATCATTGTGATTTATGATCGTCTATTAT
Source organism: Pteromalus puparum (assembly GCA_012977825.3). Classification (NCBI taxonomy): domain Eukaryota; kingdom Metazoa; phylum Arthropoda; class Insecta; order Hymenoptera; family Pteromalidae; genus Pteromalus; species Pteromalus puparum. The sequence goes on from CM053168.1 coordinate 59,418,870, forward strand.
GATGTCATGTAATAATCTATTTCAAACACGAAATATTATATTATACAAGTAGCCACTCGATCCAAGGACAAAATACTCAGTAAAGTCAGCTCCTCATTAGCATAAATACAAGAACAACAACCCTACACCATTCTCTCTCCAAATCAAACCGCTCTCTCGCAGACACACACTTGACACACGAAACCGCACACGCGTCGGACTTTATAAAATCAGCCGGGACAAAACAGCCGAAACAAACGGAACCAAAATGACAAAACAACTTTTCATTCGGCCCTCGCAGCAACCGTACATACATTTTTTTCGAACACAACTAAAAAAAAAACACAGAAGTGGGAGAAGAGTGATTACTCGCCAAGGCGTGAGCGGTCATATACTTCTGGGAGCAGTATACGCACAACACACATAGAGCTGAGCACATGGCGTCAGTTATTGTTCGCCACGTGCCACGACACGTGGATTGTTCATTCCGCCATCGGCGCGCGCGCGTGTGCGCCAACTGTAAAATGCATTGGAAACGATGAAAAGCACAATTGCCACACAGCGGAAAAATGACGGAGCTCTCGACATGGGGCCAAAGACATACAACATATATAGACTGCGGATGAGCAGGTCGTTGTAAAGTGCGAGTCGCGTGCGGTAATCGAACGTTATTGTACTACTGTACTGTACTTCGAGAGGATGAATCAATGCGATCGATGATTGATTGCAAGTGCGATGAAGATTCAAGGAAATGAGGGGGAGGTGTGGTAGCATGTGGCCTTTACACGTGTTGTATTAGATTCGGGGATGGAGCTCGTTTTAACTTTTGACGCGCGCGATGCGATCGGTTATGCGTGGTGGTATTGATTTTCGGATGCGAATGAAAAGGCGGGAGCATATTGCGTTTTGAATATTCAAATATAATAACGGCGCGGCGATTCTTATTTAAATTGAGTTTTTTTTTTCGCACTGCTCTTTTTGCTGGCGTAGCAACAATGCTCTATATAGTTTACACATAATAAGAAAAACGAGTCACGCGCTTTATATACTGTACGAAAGCAACGAGCGTATACATATAACAGCGCGTAAATCGATAAAGTTCACCAAAGTCCACAACTCCATTAAGATAATTGCTCGACTGCCACAGCAGGCCTCTTCCCTCCTCTTTCTTTTTTCCGTTCGTTCGTTCGTTCTCTCCACGTCCGAGCGCATCTGACTCTCGTTTTCTCCCAGTCTCTGCGCCATTTGTCTTTTTCTCCGCGAACTCTATGTATATACTTACACATGTATTCTCCCAAGTCCACCAAGAACTCGCGCTGTCTCTCTCGCGCACTTTATCGCGTCCCAGGGCCGTTGCGGTCGCGTTCATAACCCAAATGCATAAGTTATCCGGCGCTGCCACACATGTGCGCTAGTGCAAGATGTCTTACTTGGCTGTTCATTAAAAAGACTCTCATCGCCCACGCACGCGTTCAACAAGTACTTAGTTCATATAGACTGCGCTGCTTGGTTGCGGTTGCGTCGATCACGTATATTTTTCTTTTTTTCTCTCTTTTCTGTTACATCAGATCTATTATGTTCGCTTCCCGATAATTACCGTAAACTATACCTTTTTCGTCGAAAAAAAAAGCCTGGCTTACGCATAAAAGGCTAGACTTTGCACAGTCGAGGCTGGCGTACAATAGGCAAAAGTCAACGTCCCAGATTCTCTCTCAATAACAGTCAGTTTGCCCCGGCTTAATAGATACATAAAGCCCAGGAGCGGAGTCTAGGACAACAAAGGCGATCTCCTCTGGCCGATGCTTTTCAAACTCTCTACAGGCAAAATAGGCTGGTACACGTATATAGCCGAGTGTGTACTATAGTCGACAATACCTACTGGGCCTGGCTGCAACAAAACCAGAGAGACCCCGTGCGGAGTGACGCCTGAATTTATGGTGTTCGTTTCACATTGTCCACATACGAACGCGGAAAAATGCTACTCGTCGGCGCCAAATCGTCCGTATAAGAGACGCGCGCTAGAGAGTGATCGGTTGTTGCTGTGCGCGAGATTCCGTTATCTCTGGGTGATTTCAAAATCGCCGCTTTTTTTTTTGTCTGCATCGACGACGTTATTCTTTTTCCGTGTCAACGCGCTGGGTGACACGTACGAGCCACGCGCGTTCAAAGGTTACAGCGATCGATAAGGCAACGTCGCGATGCTTTTAGTTTATTGAAAAAAAAAAAAATGTATTATGGAGCGTTTGAAATTTTAAACAGAGGAGAGTTCTTTTAATTACTACGAAATAGACACAATTCGATTTCCATCCAGCACACACAATGGAGTGTACAATTTGATGTAATCGTCGATCTCGAGGGCGTAAGTAAGTATTTATACGGATAGAGCGAAATAATATTCATTCCTCCCTTGCCGGCACCCTGACGACGGCGCCATGGACGTCGCTCCGCCGGAAAAGGAAACGCCCATGCTTTTACCGCAGCGCGACTGAATGGTCCATAGAAAAGGCGCTAAATGCGACAAAACCGTGACATCCTGAGAGGCACGAGTCGCCACGTGACCAGTAGCTTTGAGCTTTCGCCGACTGTGTGTGTAGTGCGCGCGGTCTGCTCTTTACACGCTTTTTCGCTTCTTTGTTGTTCGAAGTACTCATTTAGCGCAAACACACTTGAGCATCGGATAGAGAGGAAGTGATTAGAGCTGTTTTTTCACTGGGAAAAACATGCTATATAGTAGTGTGTGAGTATATAGTTGGTAAGTAATAGAACAGACAGTTTTTTTTGGACTGGCCGTCGCTCGAACGTTCCGGCTCTCGATAATCTTTGGAGCAGCGACGATAGGTGGCGCATGGGATCTTTTCTGTAACCCTCATCACTTCGAGCCATGCAAAGTGTATATATATATATATATATAGCGATGTCCTGTCCATGCCAAAACTGCCTTGTTGGGCCAGCATCTTGAGCTGCTTGTGCTATAACTGCCTGAGTCGCTATACGACCAAATAATGTCGATGAACTTTAGAAGTTATATATACAGCATTATCAAGAAAAAAGAACTCTTTCATTAAAAAAAAAAGAGGAAATCCGCAATACCAGAGAAAAAGAGAATAATGGGCTGAAATCCGCGCGATCCAGAATACCATCGAAATAAAAAAAAGAGCGAATACGCACGCCGAGCCCTTTATTAATCGGTGCATTGAACCAACTCTCTCGGCGGCTGGATTTCGGTCGAACATCGGCGGCGCTCGATCGAGGGAGTTTAATCAACCGACCGACCAGTACAGCGCAGAGCTCTCTCTCTCTCTTTTTTCGGACTTTTTAATAATAAGGCTGCAGCGGAGCGTTATACCTACAGTTTTTTCCTTCCGTTTCGAATCCGCGAAGCCCGCCCGCGTAGCGGCCTATTCTTTCTCGCATCATGGAGAGAATTTTGTCAGGCTTCGCCGGTCATTGTTGAGCGAGATAAATAGAGAGTCAGGCTGGAATAATTGAAGCTGTACTGCACGCAGAGGTGGACCGAGCGATAAAGGCGATTTGCGGTGTATTGTGAGCTTTGAGGGTTATTGGAAAGGAGTATATTTTGTTGGTAAATGAAATTAAACTTTTTACAGTAATTTCTATACACGCGTGATATAGATTCTAGCGCGTACACTATGAAGCAACTCATTCAGCCCCACAAAAGCCCTCGTGAAACTTGACTTCATCCCTTTACTACTACACCGGAAACAACGAAATCAGGGCCGTCGAGTCTGACCAAAGGCTCTCGAGCACTGCACAGCTCGATGATAGTAAGAACGAGGAGAGAGAGAGAGAAATAAAAAAAAAACACATATCGTCCTCTAATAACCCTCATTGACACCCCTTTCTCCACATCGCTGCGGGGTCGAGCTCTGTTTTCGTTTCAATTTCCACCCCTCGACGCGCGTATATACAGGGACAGATGGCGAGCGTTGCTGCTGCTGCAACGGATAGTATAGTAGCGGCGTGGCGACGACAGAGAGGGAAGCGAGTAGCAGACCGAGAAGCAGGGATCGAAATGATTGAACAAGTCAATGTTTGCCCGTGGCTCGTGCGCTCTCGCGTGCGGCTAACTTGCTTAGTGAATCCGTTTGCTTTGCGGACTGATATCTCTGAGCAGCTCCCTGTAATATGCGCGCGCGGTGCGGAGAACCTCTTGAGAAACAGGAAGATGTACTTGTGATCGATGCAAATGACAACGCACTCGAAATTTTTCAGCTATACGTAATAATAATGTCTATGCTCGCGTGATTATTTATTAACCGGAGTAAACAGACCGAATTGGAGCGCAATTTTACGATCGAACCGATCAGACAAGGGATTTCCGAGCAAACAGCACACAGACTTACGCTAACAGGCCTGCGGCTGAATTTACAATTTTCGCCGCTGCTCTTTTTGCCAGCAAAATGCCCCCGAGCTTGCGGGATTCTTTTTTTTTTTCGAAAAATCGTCAATCCGACCACGTATATACCATCCCCCGCTCTGTATGTGTACATCGACAAACATAGGTGCACACGTGGGAAGCCACAGTAGCTGTGTATACGCGTCGAGTGTTTTAGTTTAACTCGATGAAATAATAAGATCAAACAGCGAAGGGCATGTACACACACATACATAGGAGAGGAGAACCGCGCAGTGTAAATATGACGTAGTCCCTCGGATATGCGTATCTAGAGGGTCGTAATTCTCTCGGGATGGAGGAGTTATGAATGTTCGAGTCCTTTTCATCAATTATTCCTTCGGATGACAAACATCGAAAAATTTATTACTTTTATTTTAAACTTGTATAAATCACCCATAGACAACGTATATATACAGCAGCTGTCGCGCGGGGCCAATTTACCCGAAAGATTTCAACGCAAGCATATAAAGCCACGCATCCCTGTAATTAAAGTCATCCTTCTTTACGGCACAAATCATCGTTAGACCTCGTAAAAGAATAAGCCACAGTAGGCGCGTGCTAACGACGACTCCTCAGCAGCTGACCAGCTTTTCGTTGCACTACACCTACGCGTCGTTGCAGGATATACCCCCCCGAGTGATTCACCGAAAACGCGGCAGATGCGCGCGATCCGCCAGTGGAGATAGTCCGCAGCCGCTTAACGTCCTGATCGAAGCCAACGAGCCCCCCGCACGCATAGGTATATATAGGTGTGTAGTAGAGGAGAGAAGAGCACATGTGACATATATAGGGCTTATCGCGATGCGCGCGCGGATGATGGCGTCGAAGCGAGAGCGATGCGTAACAAAGCTGTGGAAGACTGGATAATATAGGGGTGAGCGTCGAGTAGTGTGTAATGAGATGATATCGCTTACATTAGCGTTGTGTATACGTATAATGTGCGGAGGAGCTACTTTATTTCGATGGGGCGAATTGTTATTGTTTGGGAAAGAGTTGGAGTGTTTTTTTTTTTTTTTCGAATGGTGTCGCGTGACATGAAATTGACGTGCTTTGAATAAGTTCCACACGTATTAACTTTTGTGGTCTGCAGTCGATCAAAACTTCTATAGTATAAAAAGCGCGCATCATTAGTCTCGATATTCGACTCCGTCATTTAGCATCGGCTTAACGCGTCAGGGATTTCAAACTCCCCAGTGGTCTCCGCGCTTTTTGTGCCCCAAACCACGCAGACTGACTAGAGTGACTCGTGTATTTTTTAAAAACCGTCGAGATCACAATCTCGGTTTATAAATCTAATGCAAGATTTACGAAGGCGTGTGCGCTGCGTTGACGCTATTTCGAATCCAATCTTCTACCGATGATAAATACACATCCTCTCCGATCAATTATGCAGATATTCTCTAATACGCCACATCTACTATACTCTAGTGCACCGAAAATAAACTCGGCAAACACACGATTATTTCAGTATACACGGCTAGATTAAGAGGTACCGGGCATCAGGTGTCAAAACCATGTCATAATTCAAATATCACACATTATTATTCCGGCGTCATATCTCGGCAAGATCGCGAGATCGATAACAGAGTCAGTTCTGCCTACAAAAGCCTTATATACCCCGTGTGTTCAACAATCAACGCCCACATTGTGTACAGCTTTCCAAGTCTTACTCGGAAAGAGACGAAGAAAAAAAAAATACACAACAGCAGCAGCGGCAGCAGCGACGTCCCGACGGGCGAACAAAAAGAAGTCAGGCATAACCGGACGTGACGAGTGACGTGCTCGTTCGGTAAAATCACCCTTCGAGCTGTGCACAGGCCCATTGTCAAGAGCCGAGGGCGTCGTCGCGCTCGCTTGCAAGAGAGTAGGGGATGCAGGTTGCGAAAAAGGGGGAGACAGATCTTGCCCGCGTACACCCACGCACAATAAGCGGCCCTAATAGGTACACGCATCCGTTGATTAGAACGCGAGCCGAGGAGAGAGGATAAAAGGGGGAACTGTGTATCGTCCCTGTAGTGTTTTCTCTCTCTCTCTCTCTCTCTCTCTCTCTCTCTCGCTCTCTCTCTCTCTCTCTTTCTGACTTTTGTAGGTTACTCGCCGAGCGGAACGCGGTGCGCTTCTAGATTTTCGTGATTCTCGACATAATGCCGAGGAGAGGATCGTATATAATACTGTACGCTGTATATACACTCGCCCTCGTAAATCGACATCGAGCCCCGCACTTTTCACTCGCCGCGCGCATCTGTACACCTTCGCGTCGACACCCGCGCGACGAGAGAGTGTGGCTTTTCAAAGGATCTACGCGGGGGTGGAGAGATGATGTGATCATGTGACCTGCTGTGCAGTGTGTTCTATACGTGTATTGTCGGTTTGTAGAGTTGAAGGGACGATTTCGATTTTCGCTTGTGAGTCGGATGTATGGGATGATTTTTCAACTGACTCGGTGTGATGTACTCAATTATGCTTGTATATGTGAAAAATAATAACCACCGTAAATCAAGCAGTTAAAGTTCGCGCGTTACACAATCGTGTGCGTGTTATCGTAGTATAGCGTGACGTGTATCTTTTATCACGAAACACGACTTTACGTGACAATAATTCGCGATTTATGTACACGTCGTATATCTACTCAAATTTTTCGTAAAGTATATCAAGAGCTATACTATAGGTATAATTCTCCGCAAACAGTTGAAAAAGATTTGTTTGGGCCACGAGAAGAGGCGGTTAATGAAGACGATGCCGTATAACGCTATTAGCCGAAGCGAAACGACGATCCTCTCCTGCCGAAATGACGTGCTTCCAGATCCCTCGCTCTTTTGTCGGAGCAATTTCGTAATTATGCAAAGTTTACGGCCAGGGCCTCCATAAAGCCCCCTATACTATGCTTTGAAATCTCTCGAACGTAAAATTATATTTTACAATATATAGTTTTCAAAACTTTTCGCAATACCAGACACTCGAGAGTCTCCCTTATGCACATCGCATAGGCGCAACAGCAGAGGATTACTGGATGCGTTCTGACGTCGAGCTCTTCCCCAGGGAAGTTATTACCGTGCCTATCATGCGTAGCGTAAATAGGCCGGCCGCTTGACACACGAAAGCATTATCGTTGATTACCCAGTGCAAAGAACGTGTGTTTGGCTTTCTCTAATTTGACTTATTGCCAGTAAGTGGGTTTCCAATTTGTGTTTTTATTTTTCAAGATTGTTAATTATTGTCGTTTGGATGTAAGATTCTCGTATACCTACAGCTGGATCTCGTGCGTATACGGTTTGATTAAATGGATTCCTTACGCTGTGTAATTCGTTTATTTGTATACATTGTTAATTAATTGAAACGTATATACTTTCAATCAGCTTGATTAAGATACACTCCATTATTAAAACTCTCTTTTATAACGCTTATTCAAATAATAAAATTCAAACGACTCTAAAATTACACTCGATCCCAATCCACCAGAGAGAATCATGCAAACCGGTAAACCAATAAACGTGAGAGCAATTCCAGTTCGAAATCCACATAGGCACGCACGCGTCCGAGCGATAATCATCGCGACGAGATAAGAATCCACAGCGACGACGACACAAGCCGCCAGTGTCAATAATCGCCGACTGATTAGAACCAGCAGGTTTTTCAATTTCCACGAGTATCGCTCAGATAACGATCTACCCTATAGGTCCAGCTACTACACCACGACGATCTTGATTCTCGCGATGCTCTCGACGGAGAGAGAGAGAGAGAGAGTTCAGGGTCGCGCGAGACGAGGCTGTACAGCTCAAGGGAAGCCTGGGAGCGATCCGGATTATATCCCCGAAGCGCCGGCAGAGAGAGAGAGAGAGAGTATACCCCAGGGAGTATCCCAGTTTTCCGCTTTAATTATTCCGGGGCTGTGGTGGACGCCGCGCGAGGATAATTGAGATTAAGGAGGTCGTTCGTCCCTCTAGAGCGGATATCGCTGCTCGCAGATGTATCTGTGGAGGAGGGATCGCAGGTGGCCTCGTTTTTCTTACGCGCGATCCCTGATTTCGGAAGAGTCTTTAAAAGTTGCCCTCTTTTTGTTATTACCAGCTATAATGGACTGTTTTTGATGAATCGTTATTGTGGGAGGAAAACAAAGTCTAATGTTCTTGAAACCGATAAAACTATCATATAACTGTCAAGGTGAACTACGAAGAAAAATAACGGGCTCGTCTAATCTGTATTTAAGCTACTTCCAAGTACATCTCGCCGAAAATCTACACATCCGATCGATACGCATCTTCGAGTGGCGCCACATCGATCGTATACGCTTATTCACAAAAGCCTCGTTGCGATAAGAAAAATCCACCGACGACGTATTATACAAAGAGAAAACAAGGCGCGTCTTTTGATCATATATAGTGTGCAGACGACCAAAACCTGATCTCGAGCGCAGAGCAAGTGCCGTTGTGTGGTGCACGCCTCGATGGCCGAGTCACGTGCTCCTGGCATCCATCAAAGTCCCTCTCGCATCTCTCTCCGGGATTTCGCGCATTAGCCGTACGCGTGGCCAGAAAATTATTTCCCATTCATTCTCACAGCACTTAAGCGTCGACCTTTTTTTTCCTGCGCTTTTGGAAAAAAAAAAAAAGAAGCTATACCCGGCACTTTTTCTCTGAGAGCACAGTCCATTGCTCATCTTCGACAAGTATACCGATCAAGCGATCGAGACATGTAAAACATCGAAAGGGTTGACAAGACCGATGACAGAGCCGAGAGACAAATCAATCCACTCGAACAAAAAAAAAAAAAAAAAAAAAAGAATCAATCGATCCATCGTTCGACGTTACGCTCATCGCAGCCGCTTACCCTCGACGACGTCGAAGGTGGGCTCGCGCACATAAACAAAGGCCCAGCCCTCGTTGTCATCACGAAGCCTACTAGTAGCTAGGCACCAGGAGTGTGCTCGGCGCGTGGTAAATGCGGCGCACTGCGGCCCCGTGTCTCCCTGATTTCCCTGGGGAGGACGTATACCGCCCTCCCCGTGGAAGACGCCTTGTAGGAACCCTTCTCTCCCCGTCGCCGCTGACGTCGCCGCTATATGCTACCGTGACATTGTCCGCTGGAGAACCTTCACTTTTTCTTTCTTTCTTTGCGTGTATTATCTCTGTGTTATACACGCACACTTTTCACCGCGATGTGATTCTTCGCTGCTTTTGTGCAGATGTATATACGTTGGAGTTTTCGCGCAATCGGAGATGTATGACGATCGTTGCGGGCTATTTTCAGTAGTAACAGACGTTGCACGAACGCCGGGTTATATTTGGATGTTACCTGGAAATATCGCACCTGACGTAAATTTAATACGATCGGATACTCCGCAAACATTGTGTGTGTGTGTGTGTAGTACAACAGCGGATGATGCATGTGTCAAGTGGGTCTAAATTAAAGTATCAAAAATTCAAAACCGAGAATAATAACAGCTCTCCGATCGGCTCGATCTGAGATTTACACTTATACTGCTGTATGCAGGGGAAAGAGTAGCAAATACGATGCAAGGGGTGCAAGCGACGAAAGTAACGAGCCAAGATTCCGTGACGCCCGCGGCTATGAAGAGGCGGAGACAACTTAATCCGTTTACCGATGAGATTTCCGCGATTAATCCGCCTGCGCTCGATCACCTCACGTTTCAAGCTCGACGACGTGTGCGACGAGCTGTGAGTGCCTTTTATGGTGCAAACAGATTTGTCTGGCGTATCTTTATTGTATATACATTGTTGACTATAGGGGCAAATGAACAATTGCAAATTCTGTCGGACAGAGGGAGATATTTTTGAAAAAGCTGTCGTTGACAAATAATTGATACGGTTTGACGAGCAATTTCGGAGATTAGAGTCGGTGTTAAAACTTAATAATTTTTCGAGATGAAGCGATTTTTGAAACGTGATAAAAATAAACACAGCAAAAGTACTCCTATATTCTTCGCTCAAAAAATATTGCGTTATTTATTTAAAATCGAGAAAATCGCTCGCTATCCAAAGAGACTCAGAATACCGCAAAAATAATATGCGTATAATATAATCAGATTAGATAAAAGCGGCCTACAAACAATTTCTCTCCAGCTTATCTCCACACAAATTCTCATATCTCGCGAACAACCTGTCGACGACTTCTGTATACATCTTAATGCAATTTTCGTGTTACACACCAGACGATAAGTACCCAAAAAACATTCCGGCGTCTCAACTCCTCTAATCGGGACATAATGACCAGACGTCATCCGAGTTTAGAACCTTGACAATAGCCTAATTTGCCTCGACAAAGTGACAGAAAAGCCACAGCTCGTGGGCACAAAAACCGGTTCCGTCTTAAATTTCCACCCACGCGAATACACACATCGAAATCAAGTGCGGCATATGACAAAGCGTGCGAATACTATACAGCGGACAGTAGTATACAAGGAGACAGTAGTGGCCCAAGGGTCGTTCGGGCAATATGTTACCGGGATCGCGCCCTGGTAACATCGGATACTCTTGGGCTCGATATTCGCTACGTTCCCATACGTCCCTTGCGTATTCGCGCGCTATAGGACCCGATCTATCCCGCGAGACGCCAGTGATATAATGTGAGAATTCAATTTCCCATTCAAATTGCCCGCGTCTTCGTATATATATACTGTGAGAAACGCGTTAGATGATGGTAAAGTCGAAGCTGTAAAAACACTATCGAGTTACCATCTCTCTCTCTCTCTCACTCGGAAACCACGAAGAACTAGTATATCATACTCGAGCGAGCTTCCCGATCGATGTTTCGCAACCCCATCCCTCCGTCTTTCTCTCTACGCCGTTAAATGTCGATCAACTGCGTCAAACGTCTCGAAAGACGAGACTCTCGGACGAAGCGCGCGCGTGTCACTCATCAGCCAGCGGTCGTTGTTGTTTCGTTATATACACACCGCGATGAAACCTAACTCCAAACGCTCTCGATGAATCCGTACATCGGCTCGACGAGCAACTGCGCGTATCTCGCGCTTGGGTCAGAGTGAAGCCGAAAGAAGAAGAAGAAGAAGAAGAAGAAGAGGTCGCGACGAAAGGGCTGGCACGCGCTCGAGTTACTTCCGAGCAGCTGGCTTGGGATTTCCGGAGGTGACCTTCCAAGCGGAAGCAATTCGGGCCCTGTGCGACACCTAGTTCTGCGCGGATGACCGTACTCTTTTTTTTTTTTTTTTTTTATTTTACGTGGAGGGTCCGTTCGTCGACATCGTTATTAAAGACATCTGCGGTGAACGCCGGAAATGAAAAGTCCAGCGATTACTCGGCTCTTTTCGCTGAGATACATGTGTATATGCACTCGGGATCTCCAGTGGTGCGTCTGGCTTGGCTGACCGATTTAAAAAGCGCGCGCGTTTCGGAAAATTAATTTCTGTGACTGCAGCCGTGTGCCCTGATTGATGGACGTTGTCGGGGTTGTATACGTATATGCACACCTGCATTTTTTACCAGAGATTACTTTCTTGATCCATCAAACTCCCCGCGGAAAAAAAAAGAGCTAGCCGTATAGATATACGCTCGAAAATCAGTCGATCTGCATCGGGACAACTCTCAGCTCGGCCGTATCATGAATAATCAACGAGAAATCCAGTCCCTCCACACACACACACACACGGTTGCAGGGACTAAACGCCACTGCAAACGAGCGTATAACAAGAAGCCACTTGGCAGTGCGCGCACTACGACAAACCGGTAATAGATTAAAGCCATCTTCGTCGCTCCCCCTTTGGAGTAGAGCACACTTCACTTGACCCTAAAGTCCTGCGTCGTATGTGTTGTGTATATCCCCCTATATATATACGTATATAGACACGCGTCCCAGTTTCTGCTAGCGTGACACTATCTCGCTCTATGTGCACGGAGGGGTAGGCTCGCACACGCAATTTTCTTAATGTACTCGCTAAATGCTACCGCTGCTGGCTGCAATGAATGACGTATATACGCGTACGTGTATAGGATCTCTCTAGCTCTCTGTAGTTTTTCTATACAAACACGCAGCACTTGCTCTTTCGGTGAGAGAAGTATCCGAGCTGTTTATACGGCCCTACGTGACGTGGGTGTGCTGCTGCAGTGCACGTCCCTCTCTCTCTCTCTAGAAGCAAAGTGATACCGGGGATTTCGTACGTGATGATAAAAGTCGTAAGGAATTTATCGGACTGGTGAGAGGAGAAGCTATGCCAGATGGCTCGTGGTGATACGGCTGCTTCGTTGAGAGAGAGAGAGACGATTTGCATTTTATACGATTGGAGTTTTTGGTTCAACTTGGAGTTGCGAAATTTGATTACCGCACTTTGGGATTGAAAAATTAATTTATGCTTCTTTCATTAGAAGAAAATTTAATCCGCAAGTAGTTGCAGTTATAGGATGAGTGGCTCAAGCAGCAATCCCAACAAGGCATAGGCGGCACACCTCTGTATATCTAGTCTCAGTGCGCAAATCAAGATGAGAGATGTAGGGAAGTACCTACGCGCCACCTATCTCCGCTGACGCGAAACTATAGAGTGCTGGCCAGTCCAAAACTATATTTTTTCACCGTTATAAAACAAGTGGAACCTTTCGGAGATAAATTATTCAGACACCAGTGACACGCGTCAAATTCGAGGTCACAGTCATCAACTCACTCCAAACAAAAGGAAAAACAAAGCAATTCAATTTTCCCCCCATAAAGCAGGAGTGCACTCGTTTCGTCTAATCGATTCATATCGCGCGAGTCCTGTCCATAGTCTCTCGAGGTGTCGTTAAGGCGGATCGTTCTGTGCGCGCGTAACACGAATGACGGATAGTGTATATAAGCGTATAAGTCACTCGCTCGAGCTCTCGTATGAATAAAATGGGTAATGGGGTAGCTAATGTCCCCATATGCGTGAATCGCGAGCTATATGGGCGGCACCGCGCATACATAATACATATAAAGTCACCCCATTCGACGATCTATACCTATACGGCCATGTGCGAATCGTCCGACTTCCTTCGCTTTTATGCTCGAAAACCGAAGTGTACACGTGGCTGGTTACACATCGAGATTGTTGGTTCAGCTATACCGATGTGGTATCCATTGTTATATTGGCTGGCTCCGGTGTGCAGGTGTGGAGGGACTTTTTTTTTTAGAATAGGTATAATGTAATTGTATATTGAAAAGTATTATCGAGATGACGGATCCCCGATGCAGAAGCCCGTGATTCTTTGTCTTTATTAATTAACCCGAGTGGATGCGAGGATTCCGAGAAAATGAAAAAGCTCTGACGGTCTATATTCGTCGCTGAGGTTCATTAAAAATAATAAAAGCGATAACTTTTCGGAAATAGCGGCTTCATATTCGACGCTTCCAAAATATTGAATTCAATCGAAAGAGGGAGAGACACTCTTTATTATACAAGTGAAATAAAAATAAATCATGAATCCAATCTGGTGAAAAGCGCGTCGAGCTCACATCAGCTTTACTTTTATTCATACGCTAGATCCGCGATCTCTAATTCAGTTTCACAATCTCTTAGAGTCGCCTGAAATATGCAGAATCGCGAAAATACAACCGATTCATCCGCGCGACAGTTCGCAATCAGATGTTATCACAAAAAAAAAAAAATTAATTTCATAAAGCCGGGGATTCGAATATGTAAACAGTCGTTCTGCCGTCGAGTTTGACAAGTAATTTCGCGGCGTGCACTCGGTCCGACTGCAGGTCCTTCTTTTTTCTTTCGTTAACGAGAACCCCCTCGACTGCAGCGTAAGCCTGCATATATACATATATATATATATATATCCCCTTCGTTCGCGCGCGCGCGCGCATCCCATATACATGTTTTTCCCTCATTTTATCCATAACGCGCGGCGGTGTGTGCTCACGTATTACCCATAGCTCCGCGGACACATTGTTCGTATTTTATACTTGTTTGCACAATTCCCTTTTGCGTTTTTCGTATGAGCGATCGCATCTCTCTTGTGCGCGCGTAGCTTTTTCGTCCGATGGGGCTTTGTACATTATACACGTGTGTGTATATATACGCGTGTATATATCGATATGCACCAAATGTTACGGGGGAGCGAGAACCGTATAAGCATATACTCGTCGTCGTTTTATCGGTCGGAAGAGCATTCGGATTTATTAATGCGATTGGTTAGCTGCGCAGTGCTCGGATTTATTTTATGGTTATCGCCGCGCGCGCAAGTTCTTTCGCCGGTCTCTTCGACTGTCTGTGTATATGTGTCCCTCGATTTCTGGACAGTTCTGCGTGCTTTATGACACCTGCGGCATATGCAGTGCTATATAGATTTCTCCGTCGGTTTTGTTCGATTTTCGATATGGATATTCCAAAATTGCTTATTTGAATTTAACCAAAAAAAAAATTATTATAATTAATCTTCTCCCTTTTGATTAATTACCTTGAATTACGCTTCTAAATATTTTCAAAACACAAACGAAACTGCCCTTCCCCGTTCTCCCCTAAAAAAGTCAGCTCCACGGGGCCATCTGACAAACATATATCCTCGCCAAAAAAAGCTGCTTGTTTCGCGACACATGCAAACAAGCTCGACGACGGACGTTCGTCGACCGATGGCCCCTCTCTCTCGAAAAAAAGTCCAGCCGAAAAAAAGCACATCGACGTGGTAATCGTCCGGCACGCCATGTATGTTATACGTCCGAAGCACAGCAGCATCGGACCGTCTGGTCTATACGCTGCTGATGCAGAGACACGGCACAGAGGGAAATAAAGGAATCGCGGCAGTAAATTTTTCACGAGACCAGCCATCGGATTCTCCCCCTCTAATCAATTTAGCCAAGAGAAATGTCTATAGTCGGATCGCCGGCAGTGCTGCTCTTCCGGGGACGCATATATATCCCCCCGCCGCGTTTGCTCCAGCGATAAACACACTGCATGGGGTTCTCGACAATGAGTGGAACCTGTCATTGTACTGCCTCCGCCCTGACTCGTCGTATATGTGCGTGTGTGTACACACACATAAGCGTCTATGGGGTCGTAGTGGCTTGCCGATCTGTGCAGTGCTGGCGCAAAGAGAACCAGACGCCAGTTGAGAGAGAGAGAGGGATGACTTACTTTACGATTTTTTTTGTTGGACGTGACTCTGCGAGCATGTCCGAGGAGACAAATTGCCCCGGCGCGATGAATATTTTTGTCGGGCGTATAGTGCGAGCTTTTAGTCGTAGGGTATAAATGGAGTTTTCGAGGCTTCGAGTGAGTTCGCCGACTGTAATTTTTATGTGTTTTGTGTGAAATTTGATGTTTGTTTATGATTGAAACGGAACAGGGTTTCGTCTATTTCGATTGATTGATTGTTGTTCATAAAAACGCGAGATTTACATTTTACGATATTCATCATACGATAAATTGCGTTTATGCCTATGATATATTGGGATCGGATTCCACGTTGAAATACAATTTAATCGAGGGATCTATGAATATGTGTAATTAAAAAAAAAAAAAAAAACGTATTGGATTTGTAAAGCTTCGATTGCTGCATTAATTCCGCAAAAATGGGCTAAAATCAGCCAAAAAAATTATCAGTAACGAATTTCGATCTACAGATTTCCCGCCACGCATATACACATCCATACTTTCTGATCCGACATTCTCGCAATTCGCGACTATATACACAAGCCATACAAACGCGAATATAGGTATATATATCTCGTCTCGTCGCGTGTATGCACGTTACGTTAGAACAATGGCACATCTGTTTGCCAGGCACCTTGTCCGCGCGCGCGCTTTCTCGCAATCGATGCCCAAAAGCGACAAAGCGCCGAGTGCGCGCTTTTGCATGTGCGGCTGCGTGTTTGTTTTTTCGAGCCTTTTCTTCTCGTGCAAGACGAGCGAGAGAGAAAGCAAGCTCGTTCTTTTTTTTTTTTGTATTTCGCTCGCGAGGACCAGAAGCTTCTGTTGCGCCGTTATGTTCTGCCGTTGAAACGCACACACTGTTATTATGGGTGTTATATAGTCGATAATAAGTACTTCGAATGGTTTTATGTACTTGTTTGGTTTTTCGGTGTGGATGTTCCGGTAATATGCACCGATGATTGTTGATTCATTACATCGCGCTTGATTTCCGAATTAAAATCCGAGTGCAATAAAATATTGACGCACAGTGCATTAAAAAAGCCAGAAATACACGTTGCGCTCATAAATACAATGCTTCACTTATTATCACGTTTCAGACACACAATATCATACCTCCAAAAAAAAAAAAAAAAACTCGATGAAACCATCACGATTATACAAACGATTCTACAAAACTCGCTCTAATCGCCACGAAAGCGTGACGTATACCACCCCTCGCCGAAAAAATCACCGTGTTTCTCCTCTAAATTCATGCATAACCAAGCGTTCAAAAAGCTCGACGCGCATAATATACGCATGAAAAATCTATTTTCCGAACCGCGGGGAGTCAGCTCTCACTCTCGCGTACCCTAAATTACATTCCCTATACGGCTGTGTGTACGCGTCTGCTCCACAGGCGGCCTGTGCTACCGGCAACAACAACTTTGCTTTGCATCACGCGAAGATTCACGCGAAGCCGTGGAATATTAATTTTCCTTGACGTGAAGCCCGGTGCGCGACTTTCTCTCTCTTTCTCTCTCTCTTCGTTTTGGAAACCATATGCGCGGAATTCGAATTCGCTCGATCGTTGCGAGGGTTAGAGATCGGTGGTTAATTTATGGCTGCTGTGTGTACGTTATATACAGAAGAGTCGCTCGCGAGTATTACTGTAAAGCGATATGTGTGCGTATAGAAAGAGAGAGAGAGAGAGAGAAAACGGAACGATTTCGTAACAGGTTTGCGCCCTTTATGTTTTTGCATGCGATATGCGGGTTAGGAAGGCGTGTGCGTTGCGGCAGAAGGGTATCGAAAGCAATTATGCCGTGATACGTGGATTTTTAAATTGACTTTTATTGCCGTGCGTTCTGAGCCTGGAATCGATTCAGAGCAGTGCAGTTTGTGCCTTTTGAAATGAAATGTAGAAAAAAAAAAAAAAAAAAATTTGAATTACGCGCGAATAATTTCGCTCCACGGTGTGAGGAATCGTATAATCACCGATGTAGGTATGGTATAAAAAATTTGGTTGCGCTCGCAGATTTCCTTAAATATTAAAATGTAATGTAGCCTGATTTACACGTGCGGTGCAAAGCTGCAATTTACGAATTCCCGCAAAGTCATATATTTCGTAGCCGCAAAAGTAGCAAATATATAACGAGAGTTCGGTTTCAATTTCCTTTTTCGCGCAATAATAATTTCTTTCTCTTCGAACAAACTTCTCTCGATATTTCAATATCTCATCGTCTGCGGAAAAACAGGAAAAGTCCGATATAACGAGATAAAGGCAGGGAATGAAAGCCCGCGCCAGCGAAATATGAAAAGAATATCAAGCAGCGGAGGCGCGCTGAATATAAGAAAGCCGAAAGCAGCTGCAACGAGAGCAAAAATTCGGGAAGAAAAATGCTCTGAATAGAGTAGCCTTCCCCCCCCCCCCCCCCACACACACACACACACACATACGCGAAAATTAGAACCAGACCGAAGAAGCGAGAGCAAAAGTGAAAATGGCAGCAGCCGACTATATACACAGCAAAACCGAGGCTGTATACACGAAGGTATATGCGGGGTGCAAGAAAATCCTAGTAGAGAGAGAGAGAGAGAGAGAGATAGGACGAAGAAGAAGAAGAAGAAGAAGCAGCGATATAGCAGGGAAGCAAGGGCTTTTTGCGCCAGACTACGTCGGAGGCGTTCCGCGCACGTCTTACGAGCATCCCTCCACCCCCTTGGAAGAGACGAGGGAGGAAAGACAAGCGAGGGTCGTCCGCGTAGCCAAGGACGAAGCAAATGAACGTATACGTATACCAAGGGAGGAAAAATGTTTCTCATTGCGCTGCTGTGCGGGAAGGAAAAAAAAAACGACTGGAGAGAAAGAGCTATTGTGTCTTAACCTGGTTTCGCATTTGAAATATGAATTTTTCCATCGGCTTTTTTTTATCTCGCGAGATCTNAAAAATAAATAAAAAAAAAAAAAAAAAAAAAAATGCAAGCATAACAACCGACCATAAAGTATTCATCAAAACTTTGCCAAGTTTATTTTCAATTATACCTCGCGCATTAAAAGCCTCGAAATCTGCTTTAATTAACGCCAAAGCCACAGCAGTAGGATACATCCCCGAGCTATAAAAGAGAGTCGACGGGTGCAAAGAAGAATATAAGGGAGCATAACGCTCCAACGCTCTTTCTCATCGTGTCGTAGCGGATACCACCGCTAAGATTATAAAATGGCGTCGTCCTGTCCCACGACTTTTCAATATCTCTCTGGTGCGCTTAATTTTTCCCTATCCCTCTCACGCCGGCGTCGCTTTTATATCGCTCTGATGCCGTTTCCATTTGGGGCGTGTATACACCGCTGCATCTTCATTTTATTGCAATCGGGAGATTCATGCTTTTCTTTTATTCCTCGACTCCGAGTGCTAAAATCGACTTGGGAATTCTTTCTTTCTCTCGATATTATATGCCAAGAGAGAGAAAGAGAGTTTCAAGGTCTGCTGCTTTGCAAGCTGCGAAAGCGAAATTGCGGCAGAGCTGAAAGGTTTTGTGCGCGAATGAGAGAGCTTTAATTACATAGCGAGAGAGAGAGAGAGAAAAAGGGAGATAGTTTTTTGCGGTTTCCGCGCGTGCGAGTGCTTAGGGTTTTATATATAAATTTGTAAAAGTCCGTGCGGTGATGATATAAAATCGCTGATAACGTGGTTTATCGTCGAGAGCATCGCTGGGAAATTTGCGCGTTGATAAAAAAAGCTATAGTTCTATATATATATATATATATATCGTTGTGATTTTTCTTATTGTGTTTTTGATACAGTGTATCAGAGTTACATCATTTCACTTTATCGGCTTCGGAGCTGCGACGTCAGAATGCGTTCTCGAAGACTCTCTCGTCTATACGTCGTAAATTTTGTAAATAATACTTCGACAATCCGACGCTTTAGTGAAGAAGAAAAACACTTCGCCCGCAGCGTTAAAAGAAAAAAAAGAGCCATCGATCGAAGCTTCCAGCAGATCGTCAAATATATTAACAGTCCTCACGACGACACAGTCGATTCCGCGACACTCACGCAGATAACGACGCTCGCGACAATGGCGGCGTCGTTTCAGGGGTTGGCCGATAGTGGAAATTCCGTCACCCTCTCTTTCCCTCCCTCCGTCGCGTGAAAACGAGTATTTTCGGCATCCCTTTGTCCTCTCTTTTTTTTTCCTCTCGGCAGCAAGAGATAGAGCGAGAGAGATACAAGAGAAAGAGAGAGAGAGAGAGAGAGAGCGCTGATAACGACGATATGCGTACATGCGCCATGCTGCGCGCGAGGGCGGCGTCACGGACCAATAGTGTCCAAGGCGGGGGTGTAGTGTCGAGCCAATAGGCTGCTTCGAGCCCCCCGCTTCAACTGCGCCCTGGCCACGTGCGCGAGCACCGCCCGGTCGAGCTTACGCCGCGCAGGACGAGAGCTCAGTCGCGTGCGTGCTCTCACCTCGAAAGGGTCGTATATTATACGCTCTGTATATATAACTTTATTCGGCTATACTCGCTCTCGAGGGTGTATCTAATACTCGTTGTAAACTTGATAAGAGAAAAATGGCAGTACACGTGGAAGTAGTTGAAGATGCCGGTGTGATAAGCGGCTGCCTTGAGGACACTCGACAACGATAATCTCTCTCTTCGTGCCAGTCGTTGCCCGAACGCGATATAGTGCGCGTGTATAATCATCAGTGTGCATCAGCTGCTCAGTGCGATCGCGCAAGTACAAGTGTTCGGGGTGTAGGACGAATATTGACGTGTTATATATTATGAACTTGAACGAATCGTGTAACTACGAGAACTCAGGAAGATGATAGGCTGCGAGATACTATCTTTGGAGGGTGCGTACAGTTCCCGGGGTGAGATTCTTACGCCACCTCAGAGTAGCCCGGAATCTCACGGGCACAGCAATAGCAGTAGTAGCAGCAGTAGTAGCAGTAATTGCAGTAGTGCCGGCTCGCTCAGCTGCGAGCCGGTTAGGATTGGGATGCATCCATTGGAACAGACGACGGCTGAGTTGGGCTTGCCGCCTAATATCCCGGAGATTCTTTATTGTAAGTGCGATGATGATGGAGAGTGCAATTTTTTCGAGTATTTTTTTAATCCGAGCGCCTTGTTGAGAGTTTAGAAGCGAAAGATCGATCATTTAATCTTCTTATATGCTTGAGAATTCGAGCTCCCATTTAAATTATTTTGATATTACGGAGATTCGATTGTGAACTGGTATCCGTAACTATTATTAAAAGTAATCAAAAAGATTTACTACGGGTGGATTCCAAAAATATGCGCAGTAGCACACCACCGCAGATGTTAATTTCTATACAACATATAGTAGTATTGTTTGTTAACTACCCTAAAAATCAATTGGCATCGACAACGATCGATATTTTTTAAACAAAATTCGGTATTTTTCACGAGTCGCGATTAGACTGGCGCTCAAAAGCAAAGATTCGGTTAGCCGAATGTCAAGTGTCGATGTGATTTTTATGATAATCGATATCGCGACGAGGTGAAGGCAAGATGCGCTCGCGGATAAATATTTGGTTTCGTAAGATATTCTTTGAGTGTCTTCGTTTATCTGCAGCTCGAGTATATAATATTATACTCATATATTT
Source organism: Pteromalus puparum (assembly GCA_012977825.3). Lineage (NCBI taxonomy): Eukaryota > Metazoa > Arthropoda > Insecta > Hymenoptera > Pteromalidae > Pteromalus > Pteromalus puparum. The sequence continues at coordinate 59,439,953 of CM053168.1, forward strand.
TTAGCTATACAGACACCGCTAATTTATATCTTCGGCACTTTCAAGATGCGCCTAGATTATTCTTGAATTTCAGACTCGTGAATATAATTGAACTTGTAGTCCCACAGCCATTAGCGAATTTAATTGACGCAGATTAATATTTCGAGAAGTCGCTATCACTGAAGATTCGCGTTTGGATATTATGATTTGGGTCTCGTAAATTTTTCCAAGTATATAAGCTAGTGGTGGGTTGAGTATAGGTAAATCCAGGGTTGATAAGACGCAGCGTTTTATATTTAAAAAATTATGAATAAAAATAGTTATATTACTAACTCTTCCATCACACCTTGCTCTGTTTCAGCTTCGATACCAAAGTGCGGAGGATGTCAAGAGGCAATTCTCGACAGGTACGTTCTCAGGGTAATGGACAGGTGCTGGCACGCTGGTTGTCTTACGTGTCGAGACTGCGGCGTTAGACTGACGGACAAGTGCTACGCTCGCAATAACGGCCACGTCTTCTGCAAGGACGACTTCTTCAAGTAAGCATCAATTTCACTCCAACTTAATCCGCGCATAATAATACACTGAAAAAAAAAAAATAATAATAATAATAAAAGAGCCGCGCGCGGTATAACAAAAGCCGAGATCGTCGCGCTGGCAATCATAGTGTGAATATAATATGAATGTATTGCTTGCTGTTGGTGTGGCAGGCGTTACGGTACAAAGTGCGCTGGCTGCGGCCAGGGTCTGGCACCTTCGCAGGTCGTGCGTCGAGCGCAGGACTTCACCTATCATCTCACCTGCTTCTCTTGCGCCATGTGTTCGAGGCAATTGGACACCGGAGATGAATTCTACCTCATGGTCGAAGATGCCAAACTTGTCTGTAAACCCGATTACGAGCAGGCTAAAGCTAAAGGTATAAGAATAACACTTATTCGTCGCTCGCGCTCTAGACTACTCGGAGAATATGCATGAGCTACTTCAATCTATTTCAGCTTTAAGTATTGACGAGCTTTATCGATGCATTCGACGCGTTGAATACTTGACGATATTCATTTCGCGACGGGTGCATTATGCATTTAATTTTCGGATCGACGTGATCATACTTAAAATGTTTGTATGTGTGTGTGTGTGTGTGTGTGTCGTTGCAGAGCTCGCGGACGGTGGAAGCATCGACGGCGACCAGCCGAACAAGAGACCGAGGACGACGATCACGGCAAAGCAGCTGGAGACGCTAAAACTTGCGTATAATAACAGTCCGAAGCCGGCGAGGCACGTTCGGGAACAGCTCTCGCAGGACACGGGTCTGGACATGCGCGTCGTTCAAGTCTGGTTCCAAAACAGGTAGAATTGTTATCCATCGTTAACGATAGCATTATATAAAATGAAAATTCATGTATTAAATGAACCGATTGTGAGAACAGGAGAGCGAAAGAAAAGAGATTGAAGAAGGATGCGGGGAGAACGAGGTGGTCGCAGTTTTTCCGCGGCATGAAGGGCAGTAGCGGTGGTCACTCACCCAGACACGAGAAGCTACTGGACAAGGACGAGCTGAAGGTCGATCTTGACTCCTCGTTTGGCCATCACGGTAAGACACAAGTATAATAATCATATGCAATATTCACGCGCGAATCACAGCGGACTCGATCAAGTTATAATTAACACGGGCAAACTTGTCTCGACACACGGGGCGATGAATTTCCGAGCGCCTTAAAATCTCGAGACCAGCAAAGTTTTTCACGTATACAGGGGGGAAGCTAGGCATCGCGGAGAACTGGAAGGTATACTCGTTCAAATATTCAGGAGATCGCTCTCGGCTAACTGCGCTGTGCCTGTGATTTCGGCAGACGCGGATTACGCTCTTATATTTTCATTGTGTATAGGATCTAGTTAGAGAAAAAAAAAAATAATAATAAACGCAGCAACGTCGTAAAATTACGTAGATGACACTCGTGCGCGCGAATATCAAGCGGTTCGATCTGCGTATAACAAAACTACATAACGCAGCGTGACCCTCGAGCATTAGTGAATTAGCGTAAAAAGCACGAAGGGCGCAAGCCGGCCTAATTATTTATACGAGCGATGGCAATCTTCCACCCCCGCGCTTTATTATCGGGATAGCCGATCACGCGCGTGGGCAGATGACTCCTGACGCTATACGCTAATGTCTGACTGTCGCTCGAGTGGAATTTACGGGCTTGAATTATTCAGACGACATGTGTGTATACGTGTATACGCATCACGCGCTGCGGACTACGTGGAATGCTCTTTATTATATTAGCTGTTATACTGCTGCTGGTGCACGCGAGGGCGTGATGTTTTCGGTTTGGAATTACCCGCGTATATGGTAGCCCTTAATCGCGGCAGTAAAAGATTTCATAATGATTGAATTACTCGCTGCGCAGATCTGAGCAATGACAGTTACGGTACAGTCGTGAACATGGGTCTCGACGGCGAAGGAGCGAGTCCAGGCGGTGGAGGAGGTGGCGGCGGAGGAGGACCTCCTCGCGGATATCTCGGCGCTGGGACACCTCCGTACCTCTCTACGTCCAGATCGCCATCCTTGCCTCCGCAGTTTCCATATCCGCCGGATGCCGGACTCTCCGTCTACACTACCCTTGGTGAGTAAACAATTGTATAATCATTTATTAATTATACATAATATCATAACGTTGAGCGACTAATGGAAAAATCGACGCCGTCACAGGTGGCCCCGGCGGAATGGTGGCAGGACCAGCTTCGGACCTGAGCAACGAATCGAGCGGCGGTGGCGGCGGTGGTGGCACCAGCGGCGGCGGCAATAACACCGGCGGAGGGGCATCGACTGGTGGTGGTGGCGGGGGCGCGGCCGGTTACCCCGACTTTCCACCCTCGCCGGACTCGTGGCTTGGCGAGTCGGCTGCTCACCCGCACCCTCATCACCCACACCACCCGCACTACGCCACATAGCCCAGCAAAGCCCCCAACGGCAGAATCGCCCTTTGGCACTGATACGAGCTGGCCCGCAAGCACACGAGAGAGAGAGTATATATATATAGGTATATATAGATAGGCGACGATGACGATGATTTTTTTCCGGCCGCCAGCGCTCGATGCTCCGGAGAGGCTGTGTTTTACTTTGCGCTCGATCGCTTGCGCAAACTCAGCTGTGTGTGTGTGTGTGTGTGTGTGTGTGTATGTGTGTGTGTGGGTGTGTGCGCACGAGAGATTAAACTTTGCTCGTTGTTCATAGTAGACGTGTATGTATAACTCTCTTTCCTTTTGTATAAGGCACGTGCGTTTAGTTCGTACATTATGTAATTTAATTACCTGTACATACCGCGACTATATAAATATAGACACGTATTAGGGAGGAGAACGCGAAGGTCGATTATAACGAAATTCAAAATTCGCCGCTGCGCCGCACTCGACTGCACTTTATTTATAATATGGTCGGGAGCGCGAATTTGACGTGTATAATTTCATTGGATACCATGTACGAAAGTATATTATATATATATATAAACAAGATATGCATATATATATAGTTTTCGAAGCGTAACAAATGAAGTGGGATTGATATACAAACAGCGCACTTTTGACTATCGTATACCTTCGAGTGTCCACGCATACAGCAAGAACAAAGATATTTTTTCCATATATCGGTCGAGCAGCTATGTACCGAACCGCTCAATCCTTTTCACACACACTACTGTAAATATTATTATATACATACATTAATAGTACGACAACAATATCCCGAAACGATATTCCGAGTGCGCTTTCACGAATCGATATAAATATTATACATATAAAAACGATGCCACGTGTCGTCACTAAGCTACCTTGATAAAATAGCTTCGCTCTCAAGAGTCTCAATTAATGTCAATTCTCCCGCATAATGAAGATAACAAAACAATTAATGAATAATAATGAAAAAAAAAACACTAAAACGAGCGAACGGACAAAGACTCGGATAATTCGACGCCGTCCCTTCCGATGTCTTTGTCATCACACGTCGCGCGATGCATATAAGAAACACGTACACACGATTATTACACACGTACTATATCATGTAATCAAGTGAAGAATGAATGGATTTAGCGAAAAAAAAAACGCGAGTTGAAGATACAAGACAATTAGTGATTTCCGATGTACTCGACGATATTAAACACGCGGCGCGCATTACCGTAACGCATTGATATAACGATTAATGTAGATATATTTATGTACAAGTTCCTCGTTTTTTAAATTATTCATTATATGAAATACACACGAGAATGTCAACGTCAACTTCTATGTAGAGTATATTATATCATTTTTCCGTCGCGTCACTGACTTTCAATCGATTTTTAACTCTGAGTTATCGATGGCTTGGCGTATTTTTATTTATACGTTTGTTGAATTGAGAGCTTTAAATTGTGATTTAAACTCGTTTATTTTTTTTATTCTGCGTTGATTTAGCAACGTGGCATATAAATTTTGTTGAAATTTGAAAAAGTTTTATTTATTTTAAGAATTATATCATAGATTTTCTAAATTAAGTGCATATTATTTGTATAGTCAGTGACTGAAGACTTTTATCTGTCAAGTTAGAAACCTTGAATGACACTTGTAAATACTTCAATTTAGAATTAAACGCCACAGAACGATTATGAACTAAATAAATTGAAATAACACGATATACGCACAGGTTGAAAACAATTAATAATTATTGTGCATCTTTTACTACGATTTTCAAAAATTGCAATTCTCAGCTTATAACTGTTGTTTTTTATGCAAACAACGCGCACTCACATCATGGACTTGAGGATTTGCAAATATTTATGATAAAGAATGAATTCTTCGCGTTGATCATTTTAAAAAGATTTGCTTCTTTATAATATATTCGTACGATATGTATTACTTGAACCAACAGAGAATATTATTCAAAATTTAAAATATGTTGAAATCGCTATCCACTTGCAAACAGAAGAAACAAACCAAACTTGATTTAAAGTTTAAAAATAAATAAAAAAATTATGTGTTAAAAAAAAACGAGAGAACTTAAGACAAAGCCAATGCTATGAAAAATATGTAGTCAGCAAATCAAACTGTTCATTGCAAATCACGTACAACCTTGTAAATGAATACGAACGTTTGCGTTAATTAATTGCGCTATTCGTGTTTTGACCGAAATCAGTTATTACGGATCTTTATATTATCTAGTCATCAAGTGATAATAAAGATTTATCATAATCAAAAACAGTTGTTTTTCTTCAAAATTGCGATTATTTTTAGAATTTATCCAGTAATAATCATTTTACGAGTAAGTATAAAGAATTGTCTCATGATGGGTATTTTCAAGAAATAAAATCAGGATTCATTGGTACAATTCAAGAATGAATGGCACTTTATTAATGATGTATATACAGATGCATTATTTTATGGATTGTAAATTATATACAATCTGAAAGATCTTTGTATAAGTTCCTATAGAAAGTAAACACGTTTAAGACAGACTCAATTGACAATTGTGGAAACCCACAATAAAATTTTGCGAAAAGTAGAAAAAAACAAATCAGAATACGCACTAAAAATTACAATAACAATCTTCTAACTTGTAAAGGTATATACAAAATTTCTCAATTTACAACGTTGTGTTCGCCTGTCTATGTGTATTTTAACAATATAAATTTTTTATCTTTTTCTTATTTACTTTAGAAAAATTTTGTTACTTTGTAAAAATAGTTCTTTTATATAATATAGATGTATTAAATTTCTGACGACAAGAATTGTACGTGTAACAAGTTCACTTCTCCACTATGTCAATAGACATAGAATTGTACGACGAGTTGATGGAGTGAATAGGTAAATTTAAGAACCATATAATCGAGTAAATACAAATAAGTGATAATACCCAATGGTAAGTGTTTGTAACGCAAAATACGTTTTTAAACTTAATCTTATGCTTGTCAGCATAAACAACATTAAATCACAAACTTCTTAAGTTTGCTATACATCAGTTCTCGTAATGCGTATCTTCGTAATTTCTAGTTTTCTTAAGTACGCTTTTCGTAATCATAAGTTGCTTTGTGATAGCTTTTTCGACATTTTTCTTGTTTTTGTTCGATGCAGATAGATGTTGAAAAGTATCTTCAAGAGCTCTTCTCGTTTTCATCAATCTTCGTTTTAAGGCAACATTTTCTTGTTTTAACGATTGCACTTCATCGAGACCTAAAAAATAAATGTCAAATTAAACATCATTGCCAAACAGGAACTCGAATTTGAAAACTAAATTAATACAATAACAAGGGCTACAAAATGAAAGCGTTTTTCAAATTTTGTCACGCAGTTACTGTATTAATTTGGTTTTTAAAACATTAGACTATGAACATTGAACATTTATCGGTTGCATTGCCAAGCTGTAAACTTGTACTATGAAATCTTTAGCAATATGAAGTGTAATATGACACTGAAGATTATTATAAAGATACTAAATTATTTATCTATAAAGAGTATACATAAAAAAGATAGTGTTATGTTAAGTACATACAAGAAGAGCATTTAGAGACGATTTATTGAGGATACAATCGCATTACTTATTAGACATATATTAACTCAAAACATCGATAATTCTCTCTAAATGCAACTATTTTAGTCTAAAATGATTAAAATGTTCTGATATAAGAAATATGATTTTTTTGTAAATTAGTAAACTTTGACATTTTGATAATTCTGTGATTATTCGATCTAATCAACCTTTAAAACCAGGACAATCGAGTTGATTATTAAAAAAAATGCAAAGTCAGATCTCAGAATTATCAGTGTAACATTGACTTTATAGAGCACTTAAAAAATTACGTTTACAACATCCATGCGACGGTGCATGACAGTTATAGCGTGAAAAGTACTACGATCGGTAGAAATATGAAACGTAGCAAGTGAAATAATGCTATGAGAAACACTATGCATTATTCGCTAACATTTATTTGCCACAAGCTCTATAATGATTCAATTGATTTTGATACATACTATAATATAAAAGCCCACCTATAAGAATGGAAAAAAATTTGACGACAAAATTAGATTAGATCAAAACTTTCATGTCGAGTTAAAATTCAGTTATTGAAAAAAAATATTTGAAGTATAATATACCTTCTATAGGTAGCGGGCTATCGCCATCGATGTCTCGCAGTCCCGGGTTGTTGTTGCAGTTATCATCGTCGCTCAGAAGATTGGTCATCGATTCGGTGATTTTCAAAGTGTCTTTGAGTGGTCTCGTTGATGTTACGGCTGCGTCACTTTCGATGCCGAGATCCGGCGAGCAGCTCGACTTGCTACGTCCGCTTGATAGAGGATAAGTTACCGGCAACCAGTACTGAGAACCCTTCGGATGATAAAAATAAAATTAGTCACATTTTAAAATAAATACTAATAATCAGTTCGTTATTCCTAGTTTTACTAACATTGTATGTATGATATTCGTTGAGTATATCATCGCAGGCTTGTTTGGATGCAACATCATGAGGGATGGATGAAATGCCACTGGAACTTGGAGCGGAATCACTGGCTTCGCAGATAACCACATGCCTTCGTAGCTCCTTGTTGGTTGTTTCAAGTTCTTGCACTCTAGCCCGATGCGATTCATTGATTTGATTTAAATCGGTTACCTTTGAAAATAAATAATCGTGAATTAGTACAAATCGACGATATTAAACGACGCGTAAGCTGTTTATAAAAATGCATATACTTCTTTGTGGAATTTTTCTTGAAGCGTTCGAACTGTCACGTCATATCGACTTTCAGATTTTCTCACTTCCTGCTCGAGCCTCAGCTTGTCGTTGGTGAGTTTGGTATTTTCAACCAAAATTTGGCTGTGAGTAAGTGTCAGATGGTCCAGTTCTCTTGTAAGCCTGAGGATCATCGCTTTAGCTTCTTCGTTGTCTTCCTCAAGCTTCTTGATTTTCGATCGCAACTGCAAAGTAAAAAGTCGATGAATAACTTGATGCTCAATGGAAGATAATTTTTGAATTTAATTATTATATATTCATACCATATCATTTTCCTTATTTAGCGTTATCAGCATCTCAGTAGTCTTCCTATCAGTACTTTCTTTGTACAGCGTAAGTTCAGCCTTCTGCTTTGCCACTTCAAGAGCCATATTTTCTACATCTAACATTTTTTTCTCTAATTGTAATTTACGTACGCTATTTTGCTTACTTTCTTTTTTCAGAGTGTGGCACTCGTGAATTTTCTTCTCCAGAGTACTCTGTAATTTCTCGCAAAAGCTCCGCGATTTGTCGAGTTTGTTAAGCAGTAACGATAATTTACCGTTGATTGCCTGTAAAAATAAAATTGGACGTTAGTTTCAAATCTAATGAAATTCGTATAAATCAAAATTTAAAAACTGACAGAGAAAAACTTACATCGTCGAATCTAGTTTTGGTAACTTCATTTCTCAAGGCATTTAGTTCAGAGTATAAAAAGCTGTTGATCTCCTTTAGTTCGAGGATTTGTCGATTGGCATCGAAATCACTGACGTCGCTTTGGTAAACCTTATGACATGGATGGTAGTCAATGGAATCCTCAGAGTCGCTGAATGTTTTGGCGAACTTAGAAGGCCGTGCCCTGGTTGCGGATTTCTGTTTAATGTCTGGCAGCCCCATTCTTGCGAGTGACACCATTCTGTCTGGCTCCGAAAAAGCCTCCGAATCAGACGGAGTCGAGAATTGGTTCTTGGAATCGATGAAGTTTTCCGATTTGCTTTTTCGAACGGATCCATCAATGCGGTCGTCTCTGTCGAAGGTACCATCCTGTTCGTTGAGCCTCATTCCTTCGAGCGCATTCAAGAAGTCGTCCGAGAGGATCTTTGAATTCATCAGTGCGTCGAACACGATCTTCTTCTGTTTGTTGTTGACGGTGTCGGTCGTTTCATCCGTACTTCTTAGCATCTCTTTCATGAACTTCATGAGCTCTTTCAAATGCGTTCTTAAAAGTTCGCAGTACTGCTTGTCCCTCTCGGTGGTCGAGTCGCAGACATCGGTCATAGAGTCGTTGGCTGGTTTCGAAACGAGTTTAAGCCACTTCAAGTAGTCGACTTCCTTCTCCAGTTCATTTTTCTGAGCAATGAGTTTGTGGATGTAATTAGTCAGCGTAGAAACATCAACTGGCTTGTCAGAATTAACGTAGTTCAATTGGATGATGTCATTCATGAACGTCACCTGGATTCCGATATCGTTCAACTCCTTGATCAAAACGTTCAATTGTGCGCTTGCGTTTTCTGCCCCGTCCAAGGACTTGTTGCGACTCTTTTCTTGGTACTGAGACGCTGTCATGTAGTTGTGCAACTTGGCGATCTCTTTGTTCTTGCTCCACAATTCGGTGTTGACCAGCTGTTGAAGATTTTGCGTTTTTACCTGCAGCTCCTTTGTCAAACGTTCGACCTGTTGACTCTTCTCCTCTATTTCCAAATTTTTGATAGCTAATTCTTCTCGGAGCTTTTCTAGTTCAGCGGGATTTTGAATATCTGACTTTGCACTTACTCGATCATATGCTTCTTTTAGTTTATCCAGCTCTTCGGTCTTGCCTTGTAGTTCATCTTTTATCGAGTTTTTCTCGCATACAAGACATTCGATTTTCAAGTCTTTGTCTTGCAGTCGATCGCGCAGCTCCTGAAATCGAATGATGAAAAATTAATTTAAACGAATTCAATGAATTATTGCACATTTCTCATTACACTTATTGTCGCGTTAGTGCGGTGGCGCGAGTTTCAATTGGAGCCATTTGAAGTGCGTTCAAGTCAACGCTCTAGTCAGCGGAAGTTTTACATCAAGCTATTTATAAAGTGTACGATTCATAAGAAGCCCTCGGATAGCAACTCATGGATACACTTTTTGCAAAAGTTGTGTACGCTTTAACAAATATTTTTCTTTTTAAGCACGTACTACCATGAATCACAAACGTTTATTTATTTTTTTTTTTTAAAGATTAAGGACGTTTTACTGCTCTCGGAGAACGATAATTCAAATTTGAATTACTTACCTCGGATTCGATTTGTATCTGCTTTTCTAATAGATTCTTCTCTGCCTTAATCTCATCGATTTGGTCACGGAGATCGTTAATCTTGCTTTCCATTTCCTCAAATCGTTGCTGCACACACAGAAATTGTTGTCCAAGCATCAGTAAAACGCAAACGCATTTTTTTTGTAGGGAAAGTAGATTTTTATTGAAATAATAAGCGGTAACAATTTACAAGTATACAATTCCAAAGCAAAAAATGTTTCACAGCCAATAGAAGCAAAAGAGATGTAAAATAAAGTAGAAACGTATCAAAAAAGTACAAAACAGATCTATAAAAATTTAAACATAGCACTACGTTTATAAAAAGAGATGTGATTTAAAGCAAAGCGTATGGACGTTGTAGGTCCTTAGTGTATTCAATTAAGTTTTCGTTTTCTTTTGCCAACATCTCGGAGGTACAAGAGTAACGATAATTGGCTCCTAGAAAAGATTAGGCCATTTAAGTGCGTTAGATCACTGAAAAGAAAATAACGCTTCTCTTAATAGAAAAAAGAGTTTTAACAAGAAATCCGTTAAACTATTTAAGTTAAGTAAAAAAATCATTGAATTTAAAGAAAATCGCCTTTTGTACATTTTTTCACTTCTAGCTTTCACAAAAAAGAGCAGTAAGTATACAAAGTAAAGCTTCCAAGCCATAAGCAGCTTTCGACCTACCTCCACTCGCTCTGAAGCGCACAAGCAGGAAAACACCGTCATTTTTTATTCGTTACTCTTTCCTACACCCCACAAATCCCTTCCTCCAACCAAGCAAACACGTATATGAGCACTAGCACTACTTTAATCGTTATATGAAGCGTTAAAAAAAATATATAAAAAAAATATCGTTGCTGTTCTCGGTCGTAGTCAGTTATCAGTCGCAGTGCGATGACTCCTGGCACATTGGCACGTGACAAATATGCAAGAATAGTAGCTCTAGCGCGATCGCGGAGGTGACCGGCCTTTAAATTCCCGCGGTCTCGATTAATAATCTGATTTCTCGTTGCTTCTTTTTCTTCTCTCTCTTAGTTTCGCTGAAGCGCGCGCGCAATAAATTCGTATCGTTTATTGATTGCAATCAAAGTCGTTTTTCGCGATATATAAAAAAAAAGGCGAATCGGTTCGTGCGCGCGCGCGTCGTTCGTCGGTGTATAAACTCGCAGCGATCGCTCGCTGAGTCGAAGTGAATTTACGCGAGCTCGAGCAAGCGGTCGAAGGGGCTGAAAGCGTCGCGACGCCTAGTCGGGCGTTTCTCTCTCTCTCTCTTCTTTCGCTATTATTAGCAAGCGTAAAGCGTCGAGCCGCATCTCCGAGAATCCCCGACGCACAAAAAGCGCATATAGGATAATGGGACCTGGACGATCTACGCGCATAATTCATGCTAACGTGGAATCACTATAGGGAGTCTATTTCTGCGCGACCTGTCGAACGTTTTATTTTTGAACACTCTCGCGATTTATCTGACACCAGGAGTAGACGAGCGGACGTGGAAAGACGAAATAAACGAGAGAGAACTCGTACGATAGTGACGTAAAAATTTGCGAATGGAGACACACGAGACTCTTGAGCGCCGCGAGAGTGTATTTATAAAGCGGCTTCGTTATTCAAGGTATTCGCGTTAGAAAGAGAGATAGAGAGCTAGGAGCCATTCACCATCAAAGCAACCATTCGGCTTGGCCTAATTGTTGCGCTGTAGCACCCGATACTGGACTGATCGGTTTAGGATTTCGAATCGGATGCAGAGAGATTTGTAGCAAATAATATGTGTATGTGTGTATAAAAAAATCATGTTTTATTTGATATCATTAGATGATCTCACTTGAGTAAAAAAATGGTGCTAAGCAGTCAATATACAATAGATAAAAATAAAAAATAAAAAATAAATTATTCGTGCGTTCAGCTATCGTCGTCGTTGCGGGCAAGCAATTAAAATAGAAGTGCGATGAAGCATAGTGAAGCGAAAATAAAAATGTGCACAAAAGATTACGTTCACCACCTCTGAAATGCAGAAAAAAAGAAGCATATACTGAACGTGTGCTCGATTTTCTGCACGCAGAATAAAAAAGCTTGTGCGCTCGTGGCGAATTTTTACGAGTTTTGATAAAAATGTATCTACTATAGCGTACAATTTGTTCGAAAATAAACCATTCCAACATGCAATTCTACGAATAAATTAAGAATGCGCGATAGATACCTGTCCATTATAATCACGTTCTGGGTCATCGACAAGTTCTGTGCTGAGATTTCTTCGTATGGACGAATTCATACTGCTTCTCACGGTCTTTGCATTTTCATTCTTCAGTCTGCTGAGTTCGACTTCCAACTCCATAATCCGCCGATCTTTCTTTGCTTGTTTATCTTCGAGCTGTTCGTGACGTTTCATGAAGCCTTGGATCATCTGAATGGCTTTTCTGTGGTCAGTCTCCAATTTCTTTAATTTTTGATCGGTAACGTCAGCAGACTGTTGTACAGTGTCAAGCTTAAGAGACAGTTGTTTCGTTAACTCTACTTGCTTTTTGACCTCGCGTTCTTTTTCTTCCAGTTCCTAGGTATAAAAATATGAATTTTGTAATTTATGTACTGGAGGATAATACACAGCTTTAAGATGCAAACAAGACTAACTTTTCTCAGTTCTTGAGAGTTCCTTCTTTCCAAACTATTATGGAGTTCGAACATCCCCCTGCTGCGGTCGTTGCTAGGTTCCAAATCTAACGAGCCATTGAAACTTTTGGTGGGGCTGTTGAGAGCGAAGGTTTTCCTCAGATGTTGCGATTCTTCCATGAATACGGATGGACTGTTGGGCGACGTACTTCTCTTAGTATACGTGTTTTCAAACTGCAAAAATGTTGCACATCATATAAATTATAAATGCCAAAGTTATATCAAAAGATTAATCATTTATTATGCACACAGTATATACCTGGGACAGAAGGGAGCGATTTTTGTTGTTGAGATCCGTGAGTGCGTCATCCCTTGCTTTGACAGATAGCCTCAATTGATCGATTTGTTTCTTTCGTTTCTCAGCTACCGCCGTGACTTCTTCATAAGCTTTGCACTTTTCCTCGAGCAAACAACTTTTCTCCTCGATTATTTTGTCCTTCTCGATAATTTCTTTTCTGAATTGCTGCAACGAATTGTCTTTCTTGAAAAGTTCTTGTTCCAATTCTTTTATTCTATCGTTCAACGATTCAATCTCGCAATCTCTTTTAATAGACAATTTTTCCTTCGATGCAATTTCAGTCTCCAATCGGTCTCTTAATTGATCTCTTTCATTTTCTAGCTCTTGTGCCCAGTTCCTTTCCTCCTCCAAACTTGCCGACAGCTGTTTCAACTGCAAAAAAAAAAGAGTAAATTGGTTAAACGACGCATATTTGTTTATACATTTGAAAGCTGTTTGTACAGACGACTTGAAAGGATATAAAGTATAATAGCCTTACTTCAGATTCTAAAGAAGATTTAATTTCCTCCACTTGATGCAATTTCTCTTTGTACTCTAAGGCCTTCTCTGGTGTAATTCCAAACGTCTCCTCGTAGTATGTGGCGTCAGTCAACCTACCTCTGTACTCTTCAAGTTCTAAATTGAAAAAATGAACGGTTAGAGTGCGTACTTAAGAAATTATACGGCTATCTCAAAGAAACAATCTATTTACCTTTTTCAAGATTATCTGCTCGCGCCCGCTCTTGCTCAAGTGTATGCTGATACTGAGCTTGGTTTCGCGCAGACACTTGTTTCTGTTCTTCATACAGCTCGATGGCCTTGGCTGCTTGGCTGAGAAGTTCCTGCTTCTCGATCAGTTCTTTTCTCAAAGATTCATTTTCGACCTGAAACACAATAAAGTTTTTATGTCGGATCGAATTACCGTATGCCATATGCACCTAACCGTAACTTGATCTTCAGAGAAAAAAAAACGCGGCAAATATATCAATGTTCAAACGAAACAGCAAACAGAGAGTTCTAGACTCTTAAAATATTTTACAATTTATAGTAAAGAATCTATGTCCAAATACAGCTTTGATCATTGTTACATTACTTACCTTGAGTTCAATATTTTTTTCGATGGTATCTTCGTCGGCGGATGTGATGCCCATACGCTCTTCGAGGAGGTATATCCTCAGCTTCAAATTGAAGTTTTCCTTCTTGAGGGCTCCCAACTGATCCTCGCACTCTTTCATTGTTCGGCCGGGTCCTCCAATGCCTTGACCGCCGACCATACCTCCTACTGGGGACGTCTTCCCCGGTGATTTAGAGTTGGCACCTTGGACAAATAGAAAAAAATGTCAGTAAACTAGCTTTGTTGGATTTGGAAGTAAAGATTTTATGAGGACAGATTTTTGTTAACGAGAATCACTTGTAATGCAACTGTTTGAGTAATTTTATTTTCATGTTTATATGTTTTACCATTGAATTTAATTCTTCTTTGAAAAATTATTTCGTTTATTTCGATGAGAAATCTACTAAAAGTACGCAAACGCAAAAAACGCGGTTAGACTAGCTTATTAGACATATGCGACGCGAACATGTCAACGATTGTACCAATTTGAATATGGCTTTCAGAACAATTTGAAGTTATTGCTATATATATATATATAACGACACGAGCGCAAGTTGGAATGTAAAGTGGCGCTCTTATTATTGTTTTTCTAACGAAAGTCTGGTTGCGAGCCAAAAACTATTGGTCTAGCATATGAATATATAATTTTATTGCGAAGTTGGCAGACATGACACTCGGATTGGAAGACCTTGCAATGGTGCTTTTTGCGTAAATAAAGCTGCTCTTGTCCACTGAATTTTCACTACGCAAACCGTCAAAGGTGTTACATAACTGAAAAACAATTATTTTTTTTCAACGCTAAACACCACACACCGTCCCTTTCCCGTATCGGAATTAGCACCAATTCACGCATCAATAAAACGCGCCGAGTCAATTTTCCAATTAAGCTGATGCGCACATACGCAGCTGCACTAGTCCATCTATCGTAAAAATCCCTCATCAGCCTACCCAGCATCTGTACTTCGATCCTAATGGGCCTGTCCTCGAGGGTCAATTCGGTTGCTGGTCTCGATACGCTACATCCCATACCACGCAAGCTTCCTACTCCACTGCTTGTTATTATCAGCCGTCACTCGCGACAAAGCATAACGATCCTCATCGCAGCGCGACATTATATTACACTCTGACAGGCCGAAAAACCAAAGACGACATTCGGAAAGAATTATAAAGCGCAAGTGCACGGACGCGCGCGCAAACTTCGACTGCGCTCTCTGCAAGAGAGAGACTAGACTCTGGCTGCAGTGCCAGAGGTTACATCGCAATATAACGGCTATATACGTGTGTGTCGGTGCAAGAGAGCGAGTGAGAGCGGTTAAAATAATGTCTTGCGATCGCGTCGCTGTCTTCTTTGTGATCTACTATCGGGACGAGAAAAGAGTAGACTCTGCTCAGACTTGGCGCACCACTGCTTTGCTTTTTCGTCGGGATATATATAGGTGCTAACGTTAACGACGGATAGCACACATCACAGGTTCGAGAGGGAGAAGAGGAGGAGAGGGTATTTACTGTGTTGGGAAAGTAAGTGGACGACGTTTACGGGGCTTGGATGATTTGCGGGCCGTCTTTTGCTGAGTGAAATCTCCTTTGTCTTGTGTATTATTTTTGAGGAACGAATGTATAAAATATATGGACCGTAAAGTTGAAAAATCTGCGGGGTAATCTATTATTTGAGCTCGAAGAATTGTTTAGCTGTTGTTTACAGTGGCTTTTTGAAATTCGTTGATTTGAAGCTAGTGTGCTGGATTATCTCGAGTCACTTTTGTGTAAATACTTATAACTATATCGGTACATCGTCAAGTTTTGTGGCTCGTTATAAGATTAGCTTTATCGCGTTACACGCAGGCTCCTATCGGTCATTTCCCATCCAGTCTTCTATATACTCTGAGCTTTTGTTTAAAATTTTAACTCGTGTCACTTTTATATTTCATATAGAGAAATGAACTTGCAAATCAATTATAAACGTTTTACACCTGTAATAACTTGATTACAATAAGAATAGCAAGATTAGTTCAGCGAGTATTACGAAACGAAGAAATTGAGATCAAATTTACGTAAAGGTTACACTCGCCATCTGCAGACGTACATATCGCATATAGTATTGTGGAGCAATTGAGACAGATCAAATGCCATCGCGGTGCTGGAATTCTCTTGTACATGAGCATTACTTTATTCAACAAGACATTGATTATCGAATATTATGTTTCTAATGTCATAACAAGTTCCCTCAAATAATAAAATAAAAAAAACAATTTTCAAGAAAAGTATTGGAGTATAAATAAAGAGCGAATATTGAAATTCGATTTTTCGTTAAACTATGATTATTCACGACAAAATGCAATTGAGAAACTTTCGGTCAAGTTAATTCCATATTTATACGCGTTTATATCGACAGCACTTGCAGCGCATGTCAAGTTTTAAGGTAGAGACTTCAAGTATTTATAGATGGCACATTTCGGAACGGCGTCGCTCAAGCTGTCTTTATTTCGGTAAAGCACACAATTCACAGGATAATCTTGTCGCTTCTAATCTAAAGGGAGGTTCCAGCATAGGTATTTTCGTAAACCAGGGGATAATGAATTGTCTATACAAGGGATTAGATAAAACAAAGACGCGACGATCGCACTGTCACTCAAAAATTACTGTTGAAATTAATGACCAATTTTGTGCGAATCACTGGGCAAAGTAGCTATCAAGATTACTTATCTAGATGCTCAAAGCTCAAAGAGGTGTGGCTTCATAAACCCCTGAAAATCTATCGGTATGCAAAAACGTTAGCGATATAGACTACTGTCATACACAAGGTGACTCATGCTATTCTCAAGAGGAATCATGTAGTAATATTCATAAAATTTAAAGTAGGGTGTGCTATGACTCGATATGCCTATAGCAGTACAGATAGCATTTTCAAAACAAACAGACCGACGACTGATTATCTTGAATGGAAATTTTTATAAATTGAAATGAATATCATAAAATATTCACAGACCCTCTTTATTGCACTACTGTTATTTTTGAATCATGGCCCACTTGGAATGCAAAATTCACTAATCACTATAATGCAAGGCTTTCTGGTGCAATTTTAGACAAATTCTAAATTGGAAGCCTGCGCCAAAATTAAGATTACTGACAGAATTATTCAATCTTCCGACCTATTAAGTACACACTACCTATTTCTTCAGTAGCTTAGAAATTTAGGTTTGTTTGTGAAGATATTTAAAATTTAATTTTCAAGAAGACACATTGACTGATAAATAGCTAAATTGGCTATATCGGCCCAACCCGATCTGTTAAAAATAAAAATTATGATCCAAATTGACATTAAAGCTTCCAAGAAGACAGTCTCGGGGTCCTAGAATCTCAAAGCATCCGTAACGAGCGTATCGTCACGCTTGAAATTCTTATAGTCTAGCGATTCGTGTCATGCCCGTGATCAGAGGGAGAAGCGGCATCGAATAAAACGATACTGCAGGCCTACAGAAACTGGCGTTAAGCATGTCGAGCTTTATATAAACCGTGTAGAACGCGAACAATAGGAAAGACAAGAGTTTGCGCAGTTAAATGGGTCCAAAGTACAATAAGAAGTATACGCGCAGATTGAACAAAGCTCCTGCTACACTGAGATTTGCACTTTACAAATGATTTACTACCTGGCACGTACGTCTTCGGGTTTAATTATACATTAAGATATTTATTGACGTGCATAAATTACCCGAAAATTATGAGCAGTTGGGTCATTTTGTGCCTGAAAGTGCAACGATAATTTTTATTTAATTAAGAACTAAAGAAATTATGCCGTTCCAGCCGAAAATTTCAAGTGTCCATTCATTTCACGCTTGATAATGGAAAATCCTTCAACTCCAACATATAAATTCTACAATGTCACAAATATACCGTGGTCAACTATCCAGAAATAGCTTCGGTCAGATCAAAAATAGAGACAAGGTAGCCGTCGGCGCGCATTATTTCAGTAAGTCCAATAGGATGACAGAGAAGAGAGGTGACTGCAGCGGGCGTCGACAGCAGAAGCTTCGCGACTCCATGTTCTTTTGGAAAGTGTCAGCAGCTTGGAGACAGGTTAAAGGTAGATCGATCGTCAAAGATCGCGGAAGTATATAGTTGCGCTCTTGCCAGAACCCGAATGTCGGACAGCGTCTGGCACAGATCGACCTCAGCAAAAGCCAAATTTACTTGTTAGCCATATAAACGACCAGCTATACGCGCAGCGCCGCCACGAGGTTACCCAACTAGACTCTCCACGGTTCAACGGCCTCCTACTTACTACCACTCGTCGACGTCTCGATGACTGTAATTATTTTCATCGCTACCACAATGATTCTCTTTTGACGCGCGCGAACTGCTCTATCACACGCACAGAGAGATACCGACGCACACGTGCAGTATCAGACGCTGCTGCAGCGAATGAAAGGGTAAGCGAAAGAGAGAGAGCGAGAGAGGGACTAATAAAAACTGGCTCTCGTTTCCGTTTTATCAGTCTCGTCCTCTTATTGGTCTTTTTGTTGCAGGGAGCGTCTCTTGATCTTGCCTTTTGTGCGTCGCGTTAGTAAAGTGCAAATGTACACATTTCGCGCTTTGAAAGCTAGTTTTGTAATCTACAGTGTCTGACGAATACGCTGGATTATTTTCTGTTTATTCTTAGATTCGGTAATGGTCAAACTTCTCTGTACGTGACGAATTGAGCGTATTGAAGCTTTGGAGAGAACTTTTGAAAGCGTTTTACTCGCTTGAAGTGAATTCTAACAAATGGCAGTGCTCGAGTTAGCTGACGTCGACGTTTAGACAAGTGGATTGACGCAGTCTACGATCGAGTTCCAAATTGCATTTCAAAAAAGCTCCTCCGTCGCATTTCTGCTCCATTACTTTCGCATTTATCAAGCTCAAGCGACTTATCCCACAATTTTCACTTCGTCTCTTCTCATAAAATGATTGATAACTCGTCTGCGGAAGTCCAGCAGTAGCGCAGAGTATATAAATGTCTTCCCCCTCAACAAAGTTTCGAGAAAACATCAAAACGACGACTGGCATAGCGCCGTCATATTAATAACAACAAATTAGCCTCGAAAGCTCTGCGGTCAGAGACAATTCCAGGTATCGCCCGATAATAACGTACCGCGGCGTCTCGCTCATTAACCATCCCCGGGAACCATCTATCACCCCAAAGTTCGGGCAAGTCTACTCTTCCAACTTTATATAATAATAAGCTGCAAGCTCAAAACGCTCCGCTGCGTTTTGGCCGAATCTCCGCAAGCTCTACACGATGACGCGCTGGAATGCGGCGACAAAGTTCGCCCCGGAGGAGAGAGAGAGAGAGAGAGAGAGGGCTGAGCTTCCGCGCGGACTTTCGACGTGTTTCCGAGAAACCGGCGCAGCGCTGGCTCGGCGACAAAAGCTCGACGCTCGTTTCTTTTTTTTTTACGACTATTTTTAAAAGCGGGGGAATCGCCGTATAGTCGTGAGAGAGTGTCGCGTTTCGGCGGGAGCCGGAAACGAACGTGACTTTTTTCCGGGATGGATGGAAGACGCGTCTTTGACGGTTGGAGCGAGAGAATTTTCAACTGATAATGCTACTGCGTGGTACACAGATAAAAATATCGAACGTCGATGATGGGAGACTGAACGGCGATGGCTATTTTCGTATTGAGACGTACACTCGAAGTTGGAGAAACGCGATAAGTTTATTGTGTTAACCTTGGAGGATAAAGAACGCGGATGAATGCATGACTGGTGATTACGAAACTTGCGACTTTTTAGAGATATTATGTCTTTATGTAGTTATTAGCGCAGCATCTCTTAGTGGCAATTGATAAGCTGTGCTGGGAAAGCTTTAGGAATATTCCGTGGTAATATTGAATACTAATACGCTGAGCTTTTGCGCATTAGTATAAAGAAGAATCATTTGATAGTGTAATAATGCGAGTCGGTACGATTACAATCATTTTCATGTGGTCAATTGCCGAGAAATTCTGTGATAGTTCGATGCGTAAAACTATTGTCCGGTGAAATGGGCCTTTGAAACAGGAAACGCTATCGAAGTCATCGATCTCGACAAGGTTCATTAACGACCGATTGCTCCAAGAATAAAAGTTAAATCAAAGGGCTCCTTGTCAAAATGAAAAAAAAAAAAAATATAGACACTTATAAGACAGTCCATTGTTCTTGACCGACACACCATGATGAGACGTACAAGCGATCAGTTAATAAGATCACGACTTGTATTGATTGCCAAGCGACAAATGGTACGTGTAAACTCGTGCGTGTGTATACTGTATGAGCATCGCTTCATAGTTGCATTACAAGAGAGGAAGTGATCGCTGATAATTATAACCCCTGTTCCGGCAATCCGTCATAGTTGAGGATCATGTAGGGCACTTTCGACGCAGAGAGAGAGAGAGAGAGAGAGAGAGAGAGAGAGAGAGAGAGAGAGAGGAAAAAAAAAACAAAGTAATTTCGCGTGATGAAAAATCAAGGGTAATTTTGCGCGAGCATTAAAATTCCCTGGGCTGTGTTCAAGCTGAGTTGCGCAATTGATAATTACAGCGTAAGAGATAATTTGTGCGTTTTGATACTCACCATTTACCATTGGAATAGTTTGATCCATTGTAATGTTTGGGAGTGGCAGATTCGTACTGAAACAAAAAGAAGACATGGCGCTTAGAATTCATCTTTTAATTGCTAAAAGAAAAACATAAAAATGTCTTTAGATCTTAAATGCACGTCTCATGGTAAAACGGAATCAAAGTGTTTTCACTTCATTCGCATAAGACGATTAAGGTACTTCAAGAACTTGACTTCCAGTAAGTTCTAATTTAGATTTCTCGGTAATAAGTGAGGGTAAGTAACGTATTTGGGGGTTATTTTCTAGAAAGCAAAAGCGAATAATTAGATTAGAAACGTACGAGCTTGCTATAATTGCTCTCGCAATGCCGACACTAACGAATACCAAATTTGTTGGACGGCATGCGTTACCGCATTAGAATGCGTGAAATCATCACGCGCTGTTTTTTTATTCATATTCAAATTTGCATGAACAAAGGAAATAACACTTTTGGATAAATCAGCTATTTGACAGATATTGAATATCTATCATACCCGCATCCGCAAAGTTGTACCTTGATCCGATTTCCGGATGTGCGAAATTTTAGACAAGCACTTGAAGAATCTCAAGCATTAATGTATCCTTTTACTTTATTAATTTCCATAATGCATAAATGTTCAAATTAGTGTCGTTCATTAGAAAGTAAGTTTCCATTTGTTTCCTTTAGAAAACTAAAACAAAGTGACTGCGACGCACGGATGTATATTTGAGTTTACGGATACGTACTTCCTAGAATCTTTACTCGCGCTTATTTAAGAATAGTCAAACGGAGAAAAAAGTGTCGCAGAGTGCTGGAACCACTTTCGTACGCGCAGTGTATTTGTTTCGGCCTGATGCCATACTATGGTACTATACCGCTGCAGTACGTCAACAGAAATAGCATCGGGCAGCAACAGATGCGAGCTGCCCTTACTATTTATCTTAATAGTTCATTGAGGGTCGGTGCGTACTTAAGCTGCTATTTTTAATTGTTTTTCTTCAGCGTTGATGAGTTTTAAATTATTAATTTTGAAGTGATTTTCTGTACAATTTTGTTGACGAAAAAATCAATCAAAAAATCGATCATTTATCAACTGACGCTTCACAATCAACGTATAATATCAGTTAGCCAAGCATCCGCAGGAAACCCACATTCTCATCCGACAAAGTGAGAACAAAACACGGGGGGGGGGGCGGAAAGGCTATATACACGAGCCAATAACCGAGCAGATGCAACTCTTTTTTTCATATTACACTTTTTATCGAAGAGCCCTTATTTCCCCTCCTCTTGTGGACCGACCCGCAGCATCACACAAGTATTATACACCCATAGAGGCATCGAGAGGGACGTAGGACAAAAATAGTCCCTCGAACACCTAAGCGCGCGCTTCCTGTCGTTGCTGCGCGCGCACCTCGGGTCGTCGGCAGATATCCCGATGCTGCACCGCTATTCAGAAAATCTCTCCAGGGAACTTCGAAGGCTAAGGGTGCACGAGTTTTTTTATTTAGCGGCATATCGGATGGCGAGGAGTCTGCGTTCTCTTTGGAGAGAGGACTGCTGCTGGCGATGGTCGAATAAATGAGATGACTGAGGCACAATTCGGGGGCTGCCTTAATTTACAGAAGTCGACGAGCCAATAAATTCAGAGGCAATGTGGCCGATGTAGAGCACGTTCCTTTCCAACATATTCTACGATAATGTTTAAAATAGCTTTGGAAAATTTATTTTCGTCGCATGAAGTATAGCTATTATGTGAAACTTTTATAGATTCGGTCCGAATAGCAGAAAATTACATCGAATCACAAAACAACACGCGAAACTTTCACAGAGTACCGACATAAATCACACCTACTATTAAAACTCCTTAAAATTCCGTGCAGTTCCCTGCAATTTTCGAAAGGCGATAAAAATAAGAAAAAGGTCATCGCGCAAATCAATCTCGTATAAACGCAACGTTACAGCATATAAGATCCTTCGCCTAACGGCTCTCGCTCCTGTAACCTTGAAAAGCCATGCGCGAATCCATACTCCATACCCGTGCAGTCAAGCTGCGCCAGATATTCGACGCAGCTTTCATCAGCACGACAGGGCGAGAAAAGCACGTGGAACGCATGCGCGCCATTTATATACCACGCGCGAATCCTGTAAATGTTTACGCAACGCGTCGTCGGGAGAGAAGAAAGCTCTGGTAGACGACGGAAAAAAGGAAAAAGAACAGAGAGAAAGACCGCGACTGCAAGACGTCGATACTTTGCGTGCAAATCAACAAAAGGGACGTTGCACGATGATAAGTGTCCATAAATCAGCACGACTTTCATCCTTATAGCGCGTATCGATCGCTCGAATGCTAATATTTATCGAACCGCGCGAGAGCTTTGGCGAATCTCTGCAGTCGTCGCTTCTCTATACATATACACATATATACGTTTGCACGAGCGCTCGCGCGAGGTTTATTAATTCGACTTCTCCGCTGTGGAAAGAGCCGAGCGCAGAGGGCACGTGATTGTATTCGACGGTCAAAGTGCCAACGTGTGACGTCAGACGAGTATATGTAGTGGAATACACAGAGCAGCACACATCAGGGCTTGTATGTATATAGATGCGGGCCGAGTGAGAGAGAAAAAAAGCGAGAGGGGAAGAGCGAGAGCTGTGATCAATATCCAACGAGGGCAGGTTATTGTGCGGTCCAACGAGATGATGCTGCAGCGCGTATATAGAGGGTTAGTTGGATAGTAACGCGTGGAATAGGTCGGTAGCGTTGCTTTTCTAGTTCTTTTTCTTTTTTTTTTAGTTGCTCTTCGAGAGCGAGCTGGTTTTACGAGGCAGATGGAGGGTTTTTGAAAATGCATTGTGTTTTTCGTTCGGATAACTCAAACAAAGCTTCGAGGATTGGGCTTAATTTAGAATGCGTAAAGTTTTTGAAGGCTTCGTCTACGTATTTTTGACGAAAGAATTTTGCAAAATGGACCGTACAAAATCATCAAATTTTCAATGTTGCAATAACTGTGTCGCAAATCTAATTCAGCGAAATTTCGCAATAACTATCAGAACACACAGATTAATTTATATATCTGCACAGCTAATAAAAACTGCAGTAACGCATAATTTAGGCAAGTAAGCGTAAGCAGACGTTAATTAAATGAACCATTTAAACAAGCGAATAAGGTCGTCTCCCAATAAAGAGCAATTAACGTTGGAGAAAGTTGTACGAAATGAATAACAAACAGATCCACCTCCTCCGCACTATCAGTGTGTTATACGAAAACAGCAAGGGTTAGAAGCTCAACTGTTATCTTATCCTTGTGGCAAGCCGAAAACAATTTTACTAACCGAGCATTATCTTCTCGATCTATTACATGAATATCCCCACTCTTTCCCTAAAACACATCAGCAGCGGTGCCGGAATGACGATGCAAGCCGATTATTCGGGCTCTTCTGAAAGTAGGCCGGTAAACGAATTATTACGACGGTCCGCCGTCGAATATAATTAATCCTAATCGAAGAAATTACCGCTCTTGTTTACGGCTCGTTAGAACAAGACGATCACTCGCGCGCGCGCCGGCGAGTTTCGACTGCAGCATACATCTGCGACGTTGTCTCTTCGTACCGGCATGTCATTACGCGATTTGCGCACTTGTGAGAGGCGAGTCGCGTGGGCGTTTCGTTTTTCCACGAGATGATTTTCACGTAGGCCGCGGGCTTCGGAAACGATTAAACCATCAGAACGAGTCACGTGCTGCATCGAGAGCGGAAAATCGATTCGCGAAATCGAGTCCTCGTGCGTTTGTTGTCAGTGTGCGACTGCTATATAGATGTCACGTGGGACGAAATTCGCCATACGAGTATGTATATGGAGTCTGGGAGAATAATAAATCAGTAGTGCGGTTTGACTTCCGCGAGAGACGATCGGAGCTGTTTGATGTGTATCGAGGTAATGCATCGGCTATGAAGACTATGATTATAGAATTGCAGACAATTGAAGAATTGTATATGGATGTGTGCAGCTACCACAGACGGATAGATGAATCTGACAGTTGCATATGCAAAATAACGTCGTTGGAAATAATTCATGAGATCTTGTTGGTCATCTTGACGATGTTTCGACAGGAAAATAAATATTTTGATTCGCTACTCATGAAATGTTAATCATTCGAGTTTAATACGTGAAAGGTCACAAACTTTCTGTTTGACATGTTGCATCTTTAGGGTGTCGTAAAAGTGGTGCTAAGTATTTAGAAAAGCAAAAAGTGTTATTATACGTTGAAAATAAGTGCATGTAATTTCGTAATCTATAGTATAATACCAGCAGAACAGTGGATAATTGTTTCACGAATTGCACCTGTTATGATTCATTATTTACGTTAGCTTTATGTGAATCAGTTATCAATGAAAGGAGTTGCCCATTTAGCAAGATTTTTTATAATCCAAGCTGTACATTTCATCTAGTAACGAGCTGGTGTAGTATCAACATTTTTAATACGCTCGTAATCGGCGTACTCTATCAAAACAAAACTAAATCGGACAAAAATATTATCGTTGTAAACCACGTGCAAATATCTACAAATATACTCACTTCCTAAACGGACTGTAAGCGCTTCCCCACAAGCTTCCTTTGGTCGGTGAGGGGGGACTGTTTGGATTACCCGAGTATCCCAAACCGCTGAAGAACATGTTGCTGATTTATACTATATGGACAATAGTAAATAATAAACTATATAGCTACGCTTCGTAGCTATATATATATACTGTTCTCTAACTTAGCGAGGAAGTCTTAAAGTTAATACTGCTATAAATAATAGTAATAATAATGATAAAAGTAGCTTCTTGTACTATTGTGCTTTGGCACGGATTTTGGCGCGAACCCTCAGTCTTACACAAGTTTGTGATTGTACGCAGAATATCGAATTGGACGGATTTATAGCTAAAAGTTAAAATCGATCGTCGTCGTTCGATGTATACGTATCAAATCAAAGTCTATATGTATATAATACGCACAGCGACACGTGTGTATATGAACACGACAGTCTTTGTACAAACCCAGGGTTCAGTGAGTCAACGTGTCTACGCGAGACAGATAAGAAACGTCCGACTTCCTCCGAAAAAAAAAACAAATCAGAGTTCTGTTCAGTAGCAGCAGCAAACTTGCAACCCGCACTTTATAAATGTATATGTTTGTCTCTGATGCACTGAGTCTCTTCTCCTGCAACACAAAGCAAACGAGAGAGAAAGACAACAACAAAGATTTCTCTCTCGATAAAACCGCACAAAGTGTCCGTGTATCACTGCAGTATTTACTATATATATTCACACTGATTAAAACGCAATCTATCCGTTTATCAATTTATCCTTTTTGACCATCCTCTTGGAGTAAAAAAGCCTCTTCTTAGCTGAAGGTCTCGTTTGTCCCATGATACAGAACACCTCGAGCCTCTTCAAAAGTACCGCCTCGCGCAGCCTCCCTAGCGACAGGGAAAGATTAGCTCTCCTTTTTTTTCAGAATCGAAAATTCGACATCACACGAGAACAAAAAACTGCTATCGATCCTGAATCAGATGTAACCAGCTTATACGTCGAGATGAGAGAAGCTACGCAGAAGTTGCGATAAAAGACTGTGACGATGCTTTCTTCAGCTGATGCGTATATATATGTGTTTGTATAACACACGCGTGCGGACAAGACGACGGGCCAGGAACGACTGAGCGGCCGAATATAGCGGGGCTGCTGCAGCGATTGCTTCGCTTTACTACTGTGTGAAAGAGGAGGGGGTATAAGGGACGCAGAGAGAAAGAGCGAAAGAGAGAGAGAGAGAGAGAGAGAGAGAGAGAGAGAGAGAGCGAGGGTTGCAAGCTGCGCAAGAGGAGCCTGCGTACAACATACGACGAGCATGTGCAGCTGCGGGAGAGAAAGAGAGAGAGAGAGAGCGTGCCGATGCACATGCGGCTTTATCGTCGGAGGCTACTCGGGCTTTTCATCAGTGCCTCTCAATTATCATTTCACTCTCACTCGATGCTCTCTGATGACGATTTGCACGAGATCCTCGACTGTGAATTGGATTTTCGGTGGAGGATTATTTGAATTTTGCCTGTCTGCGGAGAGCTATTTTCGGGGTGATTTGGGGGTTATTACGTAATTTTGTCTCTTCGTTAAGATTCCAGGGCGGGATAGTGTATGACTTTCTTTTAGGGTAAATTTTTCTTATTATAATTATTCTATCGAACGCCGCGTAGCTAAAAAAAAAACGCGCTAAACACACTCGAAACGGATGCAGTAATTTTGTCGCGGAACTGTTCAAAAGGAAAAACATCTGTTTCCAGCAAAGAAACGTGTTTGGAAAGTAAGGAGGGGAAACGCGCGCACTCGTCTCCTATTTCTTTATTCGGAATCGCCGTAGTAGTCTGACAGCCACTGGGGACATCGGTAACCTTTGACCTGGAGCAGCGCAGATAGGCGTTGTAAGTACTGCTGCAAGACACAATAAAGCGCGCGAGTCGAACCAATAGATTCACTAGCAGTATGAAAATAAAGAGACGACGACTACTCGAGTATATTGATTGCGATTCATCGCGCTGCAGATGTTAGCTTAATGCGCGCCAAATTTACTGCTTTAAATTTTCGATGTCCACGGATTTAGAACAGTCCTGATTTTGTAGCGGCTCTTGCCAATTTGATCAAAATTGAATTGCACAATTTTGATTTGTATCTGGATAAATTTAGTAAAAGTGTTTTCGACGCTGTATTATTAAAAATATTTTTAATTAAAATTTGTATCAATGAAAGAACCTTATAATGCGTGACAGTCTAAAAATCTTAGAACTCATGTGATCGAATTTTTCAGTGTGAGGATGGATGTTTCAAATAGGATTGAATTTTCTTTGAAAAACACGGAACAATACCTCGACACACAATAAAAAGGATCTACCACCTACGCTTAGGAAGAGCGCTATGAATAGGGTAACCTTTCTTATAAGGTTTCTATCACACTTGAAGAAAGAAAAAAAAGAATGAACTTTCAAGTTCAACAAAGAAAAATTTTTCAGGAGCTAAATCCAGAGAGAATGTATATCACTTTGTGTTTGACAGAATAAGCATCTATATAAATCTATGAAAAATGTTATAAACAATAAATATTAAAAATTTTAATAAATGCACTTTATTGCATGGCTAAGCTTGTAATTTACGATTTTAACCATGTTGCTCAAGTTATAAACAATAAAGTGCACGAAAGTATTTTTTAAACAACAATCTTCTCTTCGTTCTTTTTTCAATTTATTACTTTAATTGAATAGTATGCCTAAAATATATAACTTTATTGTAGACAAAAAGTTAATTATCAATATTACTTAACAACATTGTGCACCATCGCGGATTAACTAAATATAGACGTAAAAAATATTACTCCTTATGCACTAGACTTTAATGGTGTGCTCGTATAAAAATAGTCTCCTATGCAAACATCTACTAATAGAAATACTAATAAGAGCACAGTGACAAAAACAAAACAAACGCCCAGTGCATACGGAAAATCGAGCGTCCGACCAAGCGCCGCCTCTGAAATTTGCATCTCAGCTAGGTATCATCCTTGTAAAAGCCAGCCCGAATTCTGCATCCAGAAATTCGAGAACTAATGAAAAAGTGCATTTCTCAGCCCCAACGTATGAATATCTCTGCGTTCTCGTCCCACGCGCAGTCGGTGCCGCGTAAAAATAACGGCCAGACTACATATAGAGGGGAGAGAACGCAGGCCAAGGGAACCTCATCTTCGCGTTACACACACTCTTCTATATCTATATATACGAGATTCACAACGGATTAAAGGTACTCACATCTCGAAGCAGTTGACCGAGGCCATAGTGTCGTCCGGATAATCCGCCATAGTTGTAGCGAATCTCCTTATCGCTTGTTATCACAATCAGCGCGTCGGGGACGGTTTTGGCAGGAGCATGCACATAACAAAAACACAAAACACAGGACGGAACGCGTTCAACCGTCTTCGGCAGCCGACGACTCTCGCATATTCAAAACAACGCTTCCCGAAGCGACCGCTCGCTGCTGCTACGGCGCTGGTCTGGCTCGAAATGCCGCTGATTGGTGCGCGTCGCTCGCTAGTGCCGACAATTTTGGCGGGAGAAAATCACTGGATTGAGCGGCGCTGGTTGGCGGGCCTGATGACACTAGGGATGGTTACTATTTTTTCTGGTCGATTTGAATGCGGTATTGATTCATCGATTGCCTTGCGGCTGGCGTAATGATTTATGCATAGGTGACTCATTTTTTAGACATTTTCAAAATTGATGAATTCTATCTTAGCCAATATAGAAATTTCGTAACGTTACGAATTATTTAGTGAAAACCTTAAAAATCCATTATTTACATGATACATGCATCATTCGATTCTGTATAGGCGCACAGTTGAAAAGCGCCATTTTCAGCTTTGTTTTCGATTAACCTATTTACACAATCTTCCGCTCCGCGTTTCCTCAATTTAATTTCTTATCAATTCTCTAATTTACATAACTATACCGTATACGATATCCGACTTTATCCTCTTGCAAGTATTTCCTCAAAATCATTTCCGCCCGCGTATTATGTCTCGCCGAGTGCTCGAAGTAATAATAAAGGTCCTCCTCGTTCTCTTGGTCTTTATTCTGTGTAACGCATTAACCTGCAAACTAGTCTACGCGATAATGTGGGTTCTCCTGGTGCTTCTGGGCTCGAAGTTCATCTTCGAGGCAGTTCTCCCCTGATCGCCTCCCTGTTCAAATTTGCCGCGCTTCGGAGAACCGACCAACCGCCTGCGGCCCAGTGTGGTGGGCGGGTCCTGGCGCGCCTCGTAAACAGCGGCTGCATCAGTGCTTGCTAGCTGGAGAGAGAGAAAATATAAAGGATTGAGCGGCGGCATGTACTGGAAACATGGCAGTGTGCAGCGGCTGTTTCGCGACTCAGTGCTCGAGTCTTATCCGCGACTACGATAAGTAGCTCGAGATGACCTATCGCCGACGCGACGGCCTCGAGTGTTTTTCTACTACCTAATAAATATACGCCTGAGTGAGTCCGCGGTTTCCTCGAACAAAAACGAACATCCGTGACGCCCCGCGGTAAGTGGTGTCTGCTCCAGTGTGATCTACGAACTATCGCGTTTACTATCACACATCGCACGGTGCGCGTGACGTTGACAGGTGGTTGAGTAGCGCAGTCGACACTCCCTTTCGTAGGCGGCTCGACGTGTACCTACGTGTCGCCTCGTGAATACCATGTTCGCGAATCTCAAGAACAAAATCAAGGAGGAAATCGGCAGCGACGTCTCCGCTGTCGTCAGGAACGCTGGTAGCGTTCGCGGTCTCAACAGTAGGCATCTCTCTCAGGTACGTGTACCACTTTACTTTTCCTTGATGATGCATGAGTCAACGTTTGTTTAGTGCTTGGCTTATCAAGGCGATTGATTGGTACTCTCTTGGGCTGTAAGTTTTATCAGTTGCGATTTGCTCATTATAGACTGGCTCCACTAGCAGTGTCAGCGGTTCTCAGATTTCACTGGATGAGTCCAGGGAGGATAACACTGGCTCTCCCTCGTCTTCTCTGAGGCTCAAGCGAGAAAACAGTTTTGACTTGAAACTCGGAGATGGAACCCCACTGTCGGCCAAAGATATCAAGCGACTGGAGAGCAGAGAGGATGAGTGGAGGAGAAGGCTTCAGAAGAAAGAAGCCGAGCTTCTCAAGAGAATGGAAAAGAAAGAGGAGGAGCATAGAATCAAAATGCTTGAGAGAGAAAAAGAATGGAAGAAAGTACTGGAGAAGCACGAGAAAGAAAAGGCTAAGCTGGTTGAGGATAGATTGAGGGCAGAAAGTGCCAAGAATTCATTGGAAGCAGCACTGAACGATGCAGAAGGTAGTGCAATGAACGCAATAATGAGTGTATTATGCTAATTTTTGTGCAAACAGTTGGCTTGAATAATAAATATGTATGTTGCAGAGTATAAAAAGAAACTGTACAGTTTTCAAGAAAATGCAGAGCAAATGGAAGGTTTTCAAACACAAGAAATGGCTAAAATTAAGCACCTTGTAAGCTCTTGTTTATTTGTCATTCTCAGAGTAGCCTAGCTCATACTAATTTTGCATATGTTTGCAGTTACTTGCCAAAGAACAAGAAGTCGAGGATAAATCTCAACGGTTAAAAGCTGCAATGACTGAAATTGAAAATTTGAAAACAGAACTATCAAGACTGAGGCGATACGAGGATGAACTGAACAATGTTCAAGTGAGTGCTTTAAATTCTTCTCCCTCATACAATTTTTTGTACACTGATGTGTGCACTTGAACACTGATTTAATTGTTAGTTTCTTAGTGACCATTTTATTAGTAACCTGTCTTATATGTATGTGTATGTCCTTACTTTTCTCCAAACTTTTTATCTTTTTACACATACATATTGCGTTACTAAGGACACCGAGTATGCCCTTGAAACTGCACTTTTTTTAATCTTGATCTTTGGGTTTACTTTTATGTTATTTATTAATTTTATTATACTTCTGAGGAACTCGCAATTTATTTTTAAGCGTTTTAATAATTTAATTTACATTGCTTTGTGTTTCGTCATAGTGTGTCTTTTTTTCTGCACTGTCCTCCTGCCAAATTCCCCTAAAAGTTTCACCTCTTAACACCTCACATTACATTCGGGAAGTTTTGGAAACATCACCTGAAAGTGACAATCAATAATATGCTCCATAGCTCATGAAGGTTTGCCATGATTTCATAAGTGTTGAAATAGAAGCTCATTGCTTGTGTTCATGTGTTATATAAAATTAAGTATCACAAATTTTGGCAAACTGATATTTAAAGAGTTATGGATCATAAGAAAGTTGTAGCTGAAAGATCATTAGTGTGAAACAAAGCATGAAGAATTGAATCATTTTGATCCTCAAGAATCCTGGAGAATATTTAAAGCGGACTTTTCCGCTTTTTGCTGCTGCTACTGCTGATGCTCGAGGTATGTCTTTACAGCTTAACTGCTATTCTGCTTGTATTGATTTCTTTCAGTTTATCAAGTGGGTCTTGAAGTAAATAATGAAAATCTCAATGATTTCTTATCCAGAAAATTTACGTACAATGTTTTCGTGTAATGTTTGCATTTTTCAAAATTTTTTGATGCTTTTTTAGTTTGTATGTTTCGAAAGCTTACTCGAAAATTTTGCTTTATGATTGAAGGATTGGAAACTATAAGTAAATCCACATAAAATTTGTACGATTCTCTAAACTAGTGCTAATCATTAAGTAAGTACATGAAATTTCGTTGCTTCGCGGATATTTATCGTTTCCACACTGACAATCTTACGCTTACGAGTCGGCGTCAATTATTCAAACCGTGCGTGACCACTTTTAACAATTTCTTTTTTAATTTCAGGATGAAATGGAGTCGTTGCGTCATTCGACCCAGCGAGAACGGGCTCAGTTGTCTAGTCAATTAGCACAAACCGAGGAAGAGGTGCGGCACTTGAAAGACAAAGTTTTCGTGCTCGAGCAAAGGGTAGCACTGGAATCAGGCGATCAGGTGACGGTCGACGATCGAGTGGCTGACCTGATGCGCGAGCGAACACTCCTAGAGAGAAAACTTGAGGAAGCCCACCTACATCTCTCAGACATAAAAACCAGCTGGTCCGGAAAGATATCGAGTTTGGAAACCCAAGTCGGCCGACTCAGCAGACAGGCGGGCGAGGAGGGTCTGGAGAGAAGACGAGTTGAGGAGGAGAAGGAAGCACTCCGCCAAAGGATCAAGGAGCTCGAGGCTGAAATTGAGGTGAACAATGTGGTAATGGCCACGAAAGATGCTAAGCTTTTGCGCATGGCAGAGGACATCGACGAAATGGCCACGGAATTAAAAGATCTCCGGGCCAACGTCGATGACGAGGTCGAGGAGTTTAAGCGACAAATTGTGAGTTACCGCGATTTGCAGACATGACGTGATGCATGGGCTAGCTCGACTCTACGGATGGATTGACATGTCTGGCATGCATACATGTTGAACGTCCGATCTAGCTCATTTCTTGACGATTACGGCACAAAACACATGAATTGTTCATCAGACAAAGAATGATAAATTGACGTTGAACGTTCGTCGTTGACTACACACATTCCACCCCGTCCAGAGTTACACTTAAATCCGTGCCTTTTTCAAATTCTGTATACTTTATTTTGTACGCACTTTTGAGGAGTAGACGATTAAGAAATATATCGCTGTTTTCTTATTAATTATAAGCTAAAGAAATGTTTTCTTTTTTGCATGTGCTTTCAATACGTTATGCTTTGCATTTTTTTTTCAATATTTTAAATATTTGCTTTTATGTATTTCTAAAGCATGAGTAAAGTAGAAACGCTATATCAAGCAAAGTACTTTTGTACAACGTATTCAAATATTTTTCTAATACCATTTGTACACATTCTACTTGATTGATTGTATCAATTACTTTGATAAGAGATACGCAATGTACAATCACATGTATTTTTTATTTCTTGAATAAAGAGATAAAAATGAATCTTGATTTTTTTCTGTTTAATTTTACCATCCCTTTATTTCAGCTGTATATTATTTTTTTACATTATGTCATTTTCATAACTTATATTTTAATAATAACAATGTAATCGCATATTTATTGTAAAAATTTTGCTGACGTTAAGAGCTTGTTAATTGAAATCTATATAAATGTTAACCATGTGTACCTCTGCTTATCTCACCAGGAACTTTCGGAAAAGGAGATCACGGATCAAAAATCTCTTTTAGAAGAAACCGAAAATGCGCTCACAAATAAAGAATCTGAACTGTCCGCAATACGAACGAATTTCGAAGAGGAAAAATCGAAAAATTTGCTGTTGCAATTAGAGGTCGATAGGTTAAAAGAAGAATTAGAAATTGAAAAAATGTCAAAGTCGAATATTAATCTGAGTCTCGAAAAGGAAAGGACTGAAAAGGATTCCGCGCTGTTGAGGACAGCTCAAATTTCTCAAGAAATACAAATCGCCAAACAGGAAACCAAAACGCAGGAGTTAGAAAACGCGGAGTTACAAAGTCGGTTGGACAGTCTCGAAGATACGTTGAAAAACAAATGTAAAGATATTGACGAAATAAACAGGCGGCTAGACGAGGCGTTACAAAAAAATCAAGATTTCGAAAAAATAAAACAGGATACTGTAGCATTGGAGGGCAATGAAAAAGTATTGAAAACGAGCTTATCGGATTTGGAGGAACAGCTCAGCGAAAAAAATAAGGTAATTTCGAAGAAGATTTGCTTTTGAAACCATAATTTTGTGTAGCTGTATACAAGTAGGTATAGTATGGGTATACAAAATTATGGTGATCAAATATATATGTGTTTCTGATTTACGACTAACCAAGAATTTTTTTAACTTAGACGATCAAAGTACTGCAGCAGCGTTTAGCTGATATGAAAAAGACTCTTCAACGTGAATTGAGAGTTCCTTCGTCGTCGCTAGATAGTGATGCTGAGCCATCTGCAGCCATTCTTAACCCCAGTTCGTCTAAAACTGTCACTGCCAAGAACAGCAATTCGAGAGAGGACGACGTTAACTTTAAATACCTCAAACACGTTCTTATTAAGTTCCTGACTAGCAGAGAATATGAGGTTAATATTTTTTTTTTTCGTCAATCTATTTCCACGTACATCATAAAAATTATATAAATTAACTGTATCGTTCCGTTCATTTATTTATTTTAGGCTTTGCACTTAACGAGAGCGGTCGCGACGCTTCTACACTTTTCACCAGAAGAAGAACGACTACTGCAAGAAACGTTAGAGTGGAAAATGTCTTGGTTTGGCACCAGACCCAATCTAGGCATCGGGCAGACGGCGAAAGCCATTCCTCCAAGTTGATAACAAAATGAATTGTATTTATAGTCTTGAAAATGTTTCAAATTGTTACTTGAATAGGTCAGTTGTCGCTGACCCGTTCAGAGTGAAAGACGGAATTGTAGCATAATATTTAAAAATTACCTCAAACGTTATCTTGTAATAATGAAAACGCAGGTAACGAGGTTGAGCTTTGTTGAGAAATTATGAGTCGTGTGAAAAAAAATGTTTGATAAATAATAGAGCGAGTTAGAATGTTGATATTTTTGTAAAAAAAAGGTTCTCATTCTGACAAACACCTTTCGCTAGTCGCTTTTAAAAGTCGACTGTTCATTGCACACATTCGAAATGCTTCATACTTCGACCTCGCATCAACTATAGAAGACGAATAAAAAGCATGTTTCTTATCTCATCGCATGTAAGTTATAATACAATGTTAAACTAGTGATATAATTTTAATTTATTGACTATCGTAACAAATAAAAAGCCATAACTGTACGTATTTATGGAAGCATTGCTATAGTGCTATAGTTCGGAATTATCAGGAATTTTTGCTCGGTAATATTGCGCAGTATTGTAGTTAATAAGAAAAATTATTTGAAAATTAGAAAATTTAAAACGAAAATTGAATCATAAAGCTTACAACTGCTCTTCCAGTAATGTTAATCGTCACGTTGTACTCTACGTAACGAAAAATAGATGAAATATCCTTTAATGGCTAGAAAATATTAGAACAGTCGAGCATTATTATAGAAAGGTTTTGTTTGGACAGATCCACTGTAAATTATGGAGAAAATTATAAGAAATGAAGAAGATTATAATATGATTTAAATTGTTCTTTATTTACATACAACAAAAAATGTCAACAAATCACTCACAACATTCAGTCTTACCTTACACACAGTGATTTTCCTAAAGCCCCCATAAGTGATTTATTTGCCTTTTGTTATCATATTTCACGATTTCAATTACAAATAATATCACTACAATCAAAGCGATAGACCTCGCTTCATCATGCGTACAGTTTATTTATTTATAAATGATAGTTTCAAAAGTTTATATTATGACAGTTGAATATTAATTCACCTTATATTAATGAATTTTCCAATCGCTGCTTTCGTGCTACATTCACTTTGAAATTATCACCTTACGCCATGCAGTTTTGCAAATTCACGCGAACGAAAATAAAGCAAAAACAATGTAACAGCTGCGTGATTCTTTTTTTTTAGTTTCGTTAAAGGTATAATTTTTAGCTAATTGATTCCCCTACTGACACCTTATAAAGGGCGAGATTTCAAATCATCTACAAAAGATTGGTGATTTCGCTACAATAAGAAAAATTCTAAACCCACATCTCGATGTCTCGTTCCCTTTTAAATATTTTACACAAATTGCTAATTCCAGTATGCACACCGTCACATGTACTATACGCTTATTTATATATATGCATAATGCAGACGTACACGCACGTATAACGAATGTACTGCCGGAAAGAAAAAGCTCAGCTCATCCCCGTTATAAATTATATATACTTTGTCACCTATTTAAAAAGTAAATATGTGAGTTTAGTTATACAAGTTTTTATAGTGACAACGTGACAGACCGAGACAAACGCTCGATATATTCACGTTCGAGGCTTACATCGTACCATCTTTAAGAACTCGACGAATCGAGCATCGAAATATAGTGCCAGATATATATAAGAATGCGACGATCATAGAGACGATATTTTGTATATGAAATTGACAAGTATTCTCTTCTCCGCGGAATCGCGACTCCTTTCGATCGATCGGTCGTGTACGAACGAATTCTTGGCAAGATTCCCTTATCAACAGTCCTGTTTCTATACGATCTCGATTCGGAACGAAAAATAATGCGGAATTTATAGCGTCGTCATCGCCAAAAGGAAAATACCGTGTTATAATGGCATTTTTAATAAACCATCTTTAATAAACGAATTTTCCCCGTATAAAGATGTGTCTCTTTGTCTATGAATAGTTCCTACTAATGATTTATAAGCCTTAAAGTTTCTTTGATGAAAAAGCACAATCAAAGTGACGATCGTTCCAAAAAGAAAACACAATAATTCGTACATTAATAGTTATACGATTTTACATAAAATAACATTTTTAATAAGTTTAACATATTATACCATAACGACGGGTTCAAAAACAGAACGTTAAAAAAAATGCTTCACTAATATTACACATAAAGTCATTTTCGATAAATCCGCTAATTTTACAAAATTAAACTAGTCGCAATATTACCTCGCACTTACACATCTTGCAAAAAAATACGCGTCGTCGTGTGTCGTTGTCATCGACAGTTATAATATTCATAATCAGAAGCTCGTCTCAACAGAACAAACTGAGTAAACGTGTCTCGATCTATAATACGTCGTGACTTTATTTTTCTACATCGCATATTCGTCGCCATTGTGCATGATCTTCGCGCGCTCGCTTGTATCATATATATGTATATGTCGAGCTGATGTCGCTTTGCAAAATTAATAACCTGCGCGTGACGCGCGTACCGATGTCTCTTTTGTAAAAAAATGTGTCCCCTATAGTGCGCGAGAATCGCCGCATGGACAATCTCATCCCTCCTCCTACCGATTTTTTTTTTTTTTTGTAATTTTTAGTTTTGAAATTTTTTTATAGAGATATTTTAATGACAGTTGTTTGTTTAGCGTCGATATGGGCGAGTATCGTAAAAATGCAAATCATCTCCGTTAGTCGAGTTGAAAGAACTACTGTAGAGAGTAGTATACATACGCAAACGAAACGCTACTGTGTGTATATATCTTTTTTTTTATTTTTTCTCTCAAACATTCGCCCCGTTTTCATGTTTTTTTCCCCATTATTTTTTTAAGTAAAATATCACGAAACGTACGTCGGGAGAGCTCGAGCCGATGGGCGAGTTCAAGACGACGTACTTGTTGTATCGTCGTTATAATACGCGAAATGCAACGTATACGAATTTCTTCGAAAGTCCTGTTTCCGCATAATAATAGTTTACCGCGATTTATCTTGCTTCAACGCAGTACTATTACATAGGTATACATAACGACGGCAAGCGCGAATATCTCCCATCGGGTATGTCTGTTATATACGTGTGTTCGTGTTTTTACTTTTGTCATACGCTCGTCTTGTTGTTTCGTCGTATTACAATTTATCGCGAGGACTCGTTTTTTTTTTTGTTGAATTTACAGCTTGGCCGATCCGGATATGATCTCCTCGTAGAGTTCGGGCGTGACCTCGACGTACTCCTTGTTTCCGGATCTGAAGTACACTTTGTCCTGGATTTTGTTGGGGTCAAAGCCCTCCTTCTGTAGGTTGATCTTCTTGAGCTTGAAGGTGCTTGTGAGCTCGAGCTCCTTCACGATTCTTAGGAATATTGGTCGCGCGTAAGACGGCAGAGACTTGTCCAAGCCTTCGGCAAGGGCCTTGAAATCTAGGAGTTGATCCGGGTCGACGATCGCCGCCATACCAGCCCTTCCCTCCATTCCGGGTACCTGTGTGAGACGGATCCATGTGAATAGAAGGTATTTTTACAAACTATATGGTGTTTGGCTGATTGATTTTTTTTTTTTTAATTTACCTGAACACCGTAGACTGTGGTGTCCCTGTATCCTGCTACGTTACTAACGACACCCTCGACTTCGGCCGTTGCTACATTTTCACCTTTCCATCTGAATGTGTCGCCTGTCCTGTCTTTGAAGTAGAAATAGCCGTATTCGTCTTGCACCATGATATCTCCTGGAAACGTTAAATCAATATTCGTATAAATAGAGTGATCTATACCTGTATCTCTACCTATATCTGGTACTGAATGGATTTGATTAGTAATCTATAAATTTCCCACGTAGTATAACGGTGTCTGACGTGGGTTACGACGATGAATTTAAAAACCGGAAGAAGTAATCGACGTAGTAGGCAGAATATATAAGAAGCTCTTTTCAAGAGTGACGTGACTTATTATATATTTATTAAAAAAAATGTTCTAACGAACAACTAGGATACTTGAAAAATCGATTTAATGTATATTTCTTAGAAATATTATCGCACACATTTTTCTAGTTTGCAACGCGTCATTCAACTATGCATGGGTTCGAAGTTGTTTGCGTACTTGGCGCCTATTATCAATACGCTCATTTGCTCCACTTTTGTGCTCATTATGCATTCTTCATCTCTATTCCATTTTTTTAAACGTAAGTTTCAGATAAAATTAAAAAAAAACTCACCCGTCAAGAATGCTTTATCTCCCTTGACAAATACATTTTCTATCGTCTTCTTCTTTGATGCTTCTTTGTCTAAATAGCCGTTGAACTCTCTCGACGCATTTCCCTGCTTTATCAGTCCAATTAACATTCCCGGCTCATCTATAATTTAAAAATGCTCGTTAGATTAGAATATGCATTGCAAACCAATTTTTTTCTAATTAGATTTTACGTACTCGTTTCGGCTCGTATGCAGAAGCCATCTGGTCCTCTAACCGGTTCGGACGTTTCTGGATGAACACGAATCACAGCGACTGGATGAAGCGATTTGGGTAAGATCGATGGCACAAAACCAACTGCTCCAACGGTGTTGTCAACGTTTACTGTAAAAAGGTGTAATTCGTGAACAAAAGCGTTATGCAAATCAAAGCGTTTTTTTACTTTCAATCAAGTTGTAAAATATGTTTACCAATGTTTGCGTTGCCTTCACTGGATCCATACACTTCGGTGACTTGCTCAATTTTGAATCTATTGACAAAGTTTTGCCAAATTTGTGGTCTCATTCCGTTGCCAACCATCAATCTTACAGGATGAGTGCTGTCTTCTGGACGAGGTGGTGCAGATAAAAGGTACCGGCACATTTCGCCAATGTATTGCGATATCTGTCGTAAACAGATGGCAAATAAATAAATTTGATTGTAAAAGAAGAAATATGTGTGTTTATTGTGTTGGAGTAAATTACTGACCGTGCAATTGTATTTGATACAGTCGGTCCAGTAAGCCGTCACAGAGAATTTCGTTCTCAATACACTGGGGATTCCCTTGACCAAAGCACAGCCAGTTCCCACTATACCACCGGACATGTGATAAAGTGGGATTGGATTGTAGACGATGTCACTTTTCGGCCTTAATCCAAGCATATGATGCGTCGCTGTTTGCACCAACAAATACCTGAAAATTTTGAAGAGAACCGAAAATTAGTTAAATTTTCTTATTCTAATATTTCTAATCTTATTTTATCAGGCTAATCGTTTGTTAAACATGGCAATAACTCTTTGATTCATATCTGTAATGCATATTAATATCTTTGACGACAAAGTTTTCAGTGCTCAATCGATAATTCAATACATCAAATATATGTATATAAGAATGCATGCAGCTATATTCTCTAGTAATCTCATTCTCTTAGAGTTGTGAGGTCTCCCTGACAAGATTATGGATCTTTCATTATCTTGAGTACCTAACGCCATTTTCATACTAGCTTCAAATGCGTTATGTAATTTTAGCTGCAACTACTTTGGAATATATTTGAAAAAGATTTCTGCTTGTGTCGATTAGATTGTGTCAAAATCGACATTATTTTTTTACTTGTTATACATTTTCGATACTTTCATTGGTCAAAGTCTTTTAATTTGATTGGCCGTGAATCGATGGCTAATGAAACGAAACTCTTTTCAATGACTCGATGTAATTTTTTTTCTTCCTCAGCGGTGTATTATAAAAGTCCGTAAAAAAGATGTACACGTCGATCGATATGTAGTGCACTGATTTAGAAAAATATGAGCTGTGTGGATTAAACGTTGGATTTTTTAGGCAGTCGTGGCGTTTGATCCGTACTACAGACGACCTACATTCTTACAATCAATAAGTGTGAAATTTAAATTGAATTTCCGTTAAATTGACGAGTATGTACAGAGTTATTTATTTCCTTAAAATATTTTGTTTGCCAATTTGAGAACGAAAAACTCACCTCGAATTTGGGAATAGAGCTGCCTTGGGCAGACCAGTGGTTCCACTTGTGTAAATGTATACGAGATTGTCTTTATAGCCAGGTTCTTCATCCACCACGGGCTGCTCATCACTAGCTTTGCTCATAAGTTCATCCAGATTCAGAACACCATCCTTGCAAGGGGCATCGGATCCTTGTCTGTATCGTTCAAAATTTGGTAACTGCTCGATGACGTCGTCGATAGCTACGAAAGCACGAAGAAAAGTAACAATTACACCCGTGTTCTAATTTCATTATAATACGATATTTATCATGATTAAAAAATCAATACAGCAACGGGCAATCAGACGTAGTTATACATCATTAATTTACCTCGTCCCAATTGAAAAAGTGAGAGTCAGCTAGCTAAGCTCGCTCAAAGTAATTAGGTACAAATGTATTAAACATAAAATTTCCTTACCCGACTCAAGCTCATCAGCATAGATGACAGCCTTAACTTTGGCGATAGCCAAGCAGTGCACCAGCGACTGCATGCGCAAGTTCGTGTTAATGAGAGCTGTGATGACGCCGAGCTTACCGAGTCCAAGCCAGGTGGCTATGTACTCAGGCTTGTTAGGCATTATCAGCGCCACAGCGTCTCCCTTGACGTAGCCTGCATTCTTGAAAACTGCTGCTATTCTATTGCTGTACTTGTCGATCTGCAAGAGAATGCAATTTTTTCAATACCTCGCCGTGTCGTTCAAAGAGCTTTTCGCACTCGAGTCGAAAGCTTTACGGGTTAAGTATCGACCGTCGGACGTGAGGCGATTAGCTCACGTATGTGATGCAATAGACTTTTCGTTTGATGCGCATAGCCTATATGTAGAGTTTCTTGATTTTCTATAAAACCATACGCGCGTGGGTATCGCACTCGTGCTATAGATATAATATAGATATGCAGTGCGCGTGTACGAGAGTAGCTCCTGTTGCGGTGTGCAAGCTCTCTGGCTCTTGTGCTTCCCCCCACGCTTTGAACTTTCAACGACGCGCTTGCGAAGAAGCTACATTGACGTTTATTTTCTGCACGTCGTTATAGCTTCCTCGAGCGACAAATTACATCGTATTCGACGATCGATTACGTTGACGAGCATCCGAGCGTGAGAAATTCTATTCCGATGCTCTATTATGGATTATCATTCTATCGACGATAGCTATCGGTTTTTCTGAAGATTGGAATCGCTGCACGAACGAGCCTAGCTAATATACGCTTTTTTTCGCTCTGTACAAGACATCATTTGATACATACTTTGATTTTTATTTCTTTACCGAGAATAACGCGAATAATAACTAAATATCTATATCGTTTTAATTTTTTGCTCTCGCAGCTAATTTTAAGTTTCATTTGAAACTGAAATGAGATAATAA
This sequence comes from Pteromalus puparum, assembly GCA_012977825.3. NCBI lineage: Eukaryota > Metazoa > Arthropoda > Insecta > Hymenoptera > Pteromalidae > Pteromalus > Pteromalus puparum. Next base: position 59,481,802 of record CM053168.1, read on the forward strand.
ATTGCGCGATATTTTTTTTGTTATCTTCAATAGACATCCCGCGATAAAACTTTGAAATTTACTTGCAGAAAATAAAACTTGAATCTACTCGTTCATCTTTCCACAAGACATTCGTAAATATCCGTTCTACTAAGTAGTTATCAATACTTTGGAGTCAATACGATCGACAGTTTTATCAAACTGTCGTATAAAAGAAAGTAAAATTATGTATTTTGGTATACTTACATCAGCGTTGGTCCAAGTACGACCCTCGAAAATAAAACATGGCTTGTTGGGATAGAGTCGTGCCCTTTCCACGAAGAGCTTCATCACCGTGGAATTGTTTTTGACAAATTGTCGCGTTTCCCGGTCGGCGTTGACATAGCGGTAGAGAAATCTGGAAGTAAAGAACAAAGTGGCGAGTTTTAATTTGGCATACACATCGCGTATAATGGTTTCGTGTGGCAATGGACAATAACACGCGCGAATGTTCAGCGGTTATTGAACTGAAGCAGTAGCACGAGGTGTATACGTTACACGGAAATTGCTTAGGCGTAGGAAAAATCAATCGATCACATACTCAGAACTGAAAGGGAGGAAAAAAGCCTTCGTGAATAATAAACGGTGATCGGGCAAAAGTGTTAGCTTTATAGTTTCTAATTGGTATAAATTGATGGGCTACTATATATACTATTTCTGTTTTTCGCCCCGTGGACTATTCCATTCTTGGTCTACTTTCGAATGCTTTATCGTTGTTCCATATCTTGCACGATCTATAAATCTACGTACTCAAGGGTAATAATTAAGTATGCCGTGTGTCTAGGTTATAATTCCGCGTATCATAGAGAATATAGGTGACACATATGACGCCAGAGTAGCATGGAAGGCATAATTGATAAAAATGTGTATTTTAAATTTGTTTCGTCTGCGTATGCGGAAAAAGAAGAAAAAGTAAAAATCATTATCGTATTGGTCGTTGCAAACATCAGCAATCTTTCGACGCGAATAACTGCGATACGTTAAGTAATGAATTAATCTCCATACATATAATATACATCTAGGTCATTAAGGCCATTCGAATCATGTATTATCTTGTACGTCATATGTATACAATTTTTTAATCTAATTTTAAATTTGCCCTTATGCTGCGATGTTGCATCTTGGATACCCGATCGAAGAGCTTAGTATAACGATTACAGTTCAAAGAGAGGTTCAAAGTCCAGCTATAATCAATGGAATAATTTTAAAATTATATGGCGGATGTTTGCGCATAGTCTATCTCGGTATCACTATTTAGGTGTGCATGTACATAATAATATTTTATCCAAAAATAATTTTCTAATCATCAAATAAACTATCTTCATTGAGTGATAATCTGCGTTGAAAATAACCAAATGAATCGAGAAACGGCGAATCGCCGACAAAAAGAAGAGAATAAATATATATTAATTCTAAATGCAATGCATAGTCGATCTATATATATAGCTTGTCGGTGCTGGCGGTTTACTAATGATGATCATTTTAATTTTAGAATCTTGGTACTTTTCCTCGTAAAACTTAGTCAATTAAAAGTTTCAACGGTTTAAAAATACGTTTCGCAGATGTCAAACTCCACATTAATTATAAGAAATAATTTTTTGCCTTTCTATTAAAGAATCAAATAATGTATTCTATATAATTAATTTTATACAATTCATAATTTGCAATCGATTGATTTTAACCATCTGTTGTTGTTTTTTTTCTGTAAAACGGTATGAACGGTAAAATAAAGCGAATCATAATAGATAAACAAGCGACAGATAGCAAGGAAAAATTTTCTCGAGAGGTAAAACGTTTCAGATCCTGAATTACACACTCTGCACGTATTTTACGAGCGCGAAAATGAAGCTCGTGTTTCAGTATATTTTCCCTAATGGGGGCTACTTTTCGAGGCAGCGTTCATTGATTTATGTCGACTTACCCACGAACTTTGTGCATTTGAATTTAAGGTATACGCGGTCTTTATAATAAAGTAAACTTCTTCTGTAAAAATAGAAAATCACACGATAACTTCCTCTTCGTGTGCATCTAAGTAGAAAGTATTAGTCTTAGCCATAGCGTGTTCTAAAGTTCGGGAAAATCCGAGAAGCCAGTCAGCCAAAGTTATTTACTGAGTCTCCTGAGCAAAGGGTCAGAAAGGGGAAAGCATCACAACGACTAAGAGTAAAGCAAGCACTCGGGAAGAGCGAGCGAACAAACAAACGAAGAAAAAAAAAAGTAAATCAAGGAAGTTGGTGGCATCAGACACGCGGAAGCTCGTCGATGGCCGCGCGGGCGGTCGATAGACAGCCGGCACACATATAGCACAGTCTGACAGTCACTGCACAGTGTTGGAGGGTCGAACGGGTGGAGAAACGGTATAATAGTAAAATAAAGAAAAAACTCACTTGATATCCCTGGGCAGTGTCCTCAGGATAATGTAGATTTTACGGTGGTAGGTCCAGAGTAACGGCACCGCAGCTGCCGCTAATCCAAGCTGGACGATCCTGGCGATAAGGCCAAGTCTCGAACTCAAACCGGCGGCCATCAGGCTGCCAACGATCGCCAGCACGAGGAGCGCGAATCTGACTTCCATGGCTGCTCAGCTAGCGGACCCGCGCTACGCCGGCTCTGCAAAAGCCAGACAAACGCAAGCGCGGATTACGACACGATGCTTTTCTCACACAGACGCACACGAACGCAAGCGCGCACTACTGATGCAACTTCATGTCGCCCCTTCTGTGCAGCGATAGTCTTTAAAAGCGCGAGAAGAGAACTACTGGCCAGCCGGTCACGCCACACCACGACTGCGTACTGTTATATAGCTCGCACTACCTGTCCCTCTTCTCTTGCTTTCTGGGTAGAGTAGTACTTCCCCTGCGCGCACGACCGCGACCCGCCTTACCACCCTTCGCCGCTACCGAACTTGGCTCTCTGTATATCTATACGCAAGTCTACCTTGCTCGTACGATGCCTATATAGGTAGGTATATACGCCGGGCTATAACGGAGCAGACGCGCGATCCTACCCTTATACCCCCACGACGACTCAGCGAGCGTTTCCTGCTCTTCGTTCTCTCTTTCTGCGTCTGTATTATTCCCTTTTTGCCGCATTACTCGAGGCCCCCTACTCCCTTTACTTTATATCGCGAGGCTATTTGCATACTCGATTTTTTCTTCTTTGAGACCAAAGCAAGTACGTATATATAGGGACTAAGTCAAGCCCTCGGTCGTGCACCTGCTCAATTTTTTAACGCGAACTGACGTCTGGGTAATCTTCAATTCCCTTCGTATTATTGATATTGATGCGATGTACAGCTATGGGTTTGGTTTATTTACTCATGGACGTCTTAAATGATTAGTGAGGATTAATTATCCGGACCGTATACTTAGAGAAATTGGAAGCGGATACAGGAGAGACAGGCGCGGAAATAGACGTAACGTATGACTAGTCGTTGTTTGTTGAATTCATCGAGTGATTATTTTCCAAGAGCTTGGAAATTGATGAGCGCTGATTACTGCGGCAAAAACGAAATTGCTTATGCGATGCGCATTGGAGTATTTTTCTTTACTTTTTTTTCTCAACGATTTTTTGCTAGAATTTCAAATGTATAACAAACCCAAGCTTATATCGTATAAGAATCAATTTCCACAGTTTATACATCGATTAGATTCTAACAACACACTTTTCACGCGCACGTCACTGACATTCACCTGAATTCCACAGCGCGCACTGTTCGTCCGAATACCAGCATGAATTAATTACACGTCCAATAAAATCCGTCGTGGATAACGACGACACTGCGCTCCTACTATCTACGCCCAAGTACAGAGATGAGGTGTAATAAAAATATCATACGACATCACGTCGTGAAACTCGCCCTTTATACCTCCGCGCGTTACATTTTACTGTCCAAACTATAAACCGTTAGGTAAAAAAGCAAAGAAAAGCACGTTCATAAAATCCCAGTTATACCTTCCTCTGTACGTGTATATATAAGTCGTATATATGCGACTCTTCCGCAAGGAGAGCACTGCACGTGAGAGTCTCTCTCTCTCTCTTTTTTTTTTTATTTTCAGAGAACTGCGCCGAATGCAAAGTACAACCATCGGCAGCTCGACTTTCCGCGCAAGCCTACACACGTTTCCCGTCGGTATACACCCGCGTATGAGGCCTGGAATATACACACACATATGTGTGTATGTACGTTTTATACAGCTGCATATAGGTATAGGTTTTTAACGATCGGCGCGTGCGCCCTTGGGCTTGTTCTGTTATAGTACCGTTTGCGCCGTGGAAGAGAGGGTGACCGCCGTCTGACGACAACACTCGCGCCCTCCGCGCCGGGTTCACTTTGCGCTGAATAAACTCCCCCTGCGAACGATTCTGCGTTTGTATTTGACAATCTCGGCGCTGCCAACGTGACGAGCTTTGATTTACGCGGGGGCTGCAGTGGAACTATAATAGCGGGAGGGTTTGAAAACATGAAAGCTATTCTCGAGCTTGTGTATCGTGTGCAAATTACGAATTTTCATTGAAACAGAATTATGTCTAGAGTAATTTGCCATAATAATCGATTAGAACTTATTCGATGAAAATAATATATTGCAGCATGAAAAGGTAGAAGCTTGCTCTGGAAAATTTCAAACAACGGGTTTTAATTGCTTCATTAAAAGTAGAACAAATGACTGTTTCGCGAGAAAATATACTTCAGTGGAATGCGTCATTGAAATACTCCACTTTGAGAACTTTGTCTATATACAAACAGAATAATATTCCTTCTTTAATTAAATTTATAATCATCTTCTACGCTTGTGTGGGATGGTAAATTAGCATAATAGGAACCGAAATGTTGATATATCAAACACACCCCCCGCTTTTTATTACCTACATACGAAAAAGCGGACGTACTGACGTTCAATGTGCACTTGAACTGCCAGGCAGGGGACGATTTGCTTTAATTGACCGAGGGCCGCTATATTTTGCATGCCTTGCTATGCGAATGATGAAAATGAATAGTACATACATTATTCGTGTAACTAATGCCTTTGTTCTTTTCAATCTGTTATTGTCTTTTTGCGAAGAATGTATGAATCAATTAGTTAGTATAATGAAAGATTTCGCCACAATATAGTGAGTATAGTCTTGTGAAAAAAATTATTATCACTCGTCTTACGTTTCCACGAGTTTTATCCGTTTAGAAAGCATTTTGCAAATAAACAAACTTTTGAAGATAAAACTGTGCCAGTGGTAATTTATGAGAGGCGGTAGATAAAACGAGAGCAAACTAAAAATCGCATTAGTTCTCGCAATTTGACTGTATAATAAATCACGAAAATGGAATATTCCAAACGAAAAACAACCAGAAAAGTTGACCGATTTATGCTTTGAAAAACTATACTGCTCCACATGCGCAATTCAAATAACACGAATTGTAATGAAGAAAATGTATTTATAATTCCGTGTGTTAATGATTTTATCAAGTGCTTCTTGACTGTGATGGTTTTTATCTTTGTTCGAGTTTTTAACTTTTCTTTTATAGTTATTAAACGGCAATGTTTTTTTCCTTGAAAGAACTTTGAACGATTGAATCGATATCTTTTTTTAAGTAAAATATGACTAATTGTAAGTGTATTTAACCATCACAACTTACATAACTTTGTAAGAGAGGCTCACACCACCACCACTATAAACAACAACAAGAGAATTAACCTCCAAAGACGAAACAGATTTTTCTCCCAAATAATCACACAAACACACTATCACCCGACGCGATCAAAAGCGCAGACGTCTGGCGCATCCAGTGCAGGTGAACTCATTATCAAAGGAAGAAAAGCTCCTGTCTGCGCGACGCATCACCACACGGATACGAAAAAAAAACCAAACAATTAATAACCTAGCACGAAAAAACTGGAGCAGGGCGCCTCTTTCCTGCGGCGACTGTGTTATATCTTTCTCTCAATCCAGCGGATCCAGCCGCACTCACTCGTCACCGCTGTACAGACGTCACAGCTGAACAAATCGAAGTTTTCATAGCCTTCCCTCTCTCGCGCGCGTATATATCAGTCACCCTCGCGCTCAGCGGCGATTGCGGTTATACATGTACACTGGTCTATCGATCGTGAAACCATGCCAAATAACTAAACCGACAGGGGCTGCAGCTGCTACGACGAGCAGAGCCTTCCCTGCATTTCCATCGATTACGCGCGCGCGCACCGACTCAAAAGCTCTCTCCGTAAGAGAGAAAGAGAGAGAGAGAGAGAGAGAGAGAGAGAGCTTATAGTTGCAGGGCTGCTTGCTTTTTTTTTTTTTTTACTAATCCGCACCCGTTCGTAGAACTTACGGGCTAGCGCTTGGCTAACTGCTTCTGTTGCTGCTGTTGAATTTTATTCGCCGACGTCAACTGGCTGAGATGTTGCACCCGCGAGAGCTGAGTTTTGACTTGACTAATACTTCACCCCCGGCTGATGTCGTCTTGGCGATTCTTTGCTACGCCGAGCAGTGTTTGCGCTTCCCTTTTATTCCTTCTTGTATAGCGGAGTCTATCTCGATGCTCCGCTCGGACCTACGACTGATTTGACACTGAGCTGCGAACCAGCGGCGCTACTGCTGCTGCTGTTCGCTCGCACGACTTTCAACCCCCTACTCTTTTTCGCACGACGTCGATGTGCCTACCTACATCCTGCCCGCGCATATCTACCCAGCTCGCACATGTATACGTATAGGTATAATACACGCACGCGCGCACGGCTGTGTAGTGGAGCGAACGACCAGCAGCAGCAGCAGCCCGAGGAGAGAACCCCTCCGTTTCCTTCTGCGTCTCTGTCGCGCTAAAGGCCTGCTGTGGGCTTGTGGGAGCGCGTCGAGCTTGTGTCTGCTGTATATGTTCGCCATGCGCACACGGCGACTGCACGTACAGACGTTGCCAGGGATGGCTGCGAATTTTTATAGGCCCTTTCACCGGCATACTGGTGTGATGCTGATACATGTGGCTCGACTGCTTGGTTATGTTTTTGTGGATGCGCGTTCTTTTTTTTTTCTTGGTGGCGAGTGAATTCGTTTAGGAGATTTCATTGTCTTTTATAATGAAGAGGTTGCGATACAATTTTCCTTTTGATCACGAATTTTTTCAAAGCTTAGTTTCTTTTTATAAATATAAAGAGGTCAATAAAATTATTAAATAAAAACATTTTACACGATATAATATAAGTCGTATAAACGCATGATTACGTTGTCATCGTGTCAAAGTTTGAACGAAAAGCAGAAAATTGTATGTTAACGTAGACCCTGGAAACCCTGAGTATTGACTCGGACCTGATAAGCTTCCCAAGTGCGCAAGCGTTCACCATAGGTACGTAATATAAACGCGTTATTTTATGCCGGTTTTAAGATGAAAAGTAATCTGTGCAATTTGTGCTTCACGTTGCCGCAAATTATAGATCATACCTAATGGGATGTTTAGTTTACTTAGTTTTACGATGTTGTTATTCATAATTTCTCACAGGTAGTAATTGACGAAAAACTTTAAAAAAAATTCATTTATTTGAAAATCTTCTTTTACATAATCGTATTGTTTTTTTATTCGTAGCGGATCCATCCGGATTATCGCTTTTCAAATCAGTCTGCAACTCAACAATCACTTATCTTATCAAAACGATAATTATAGCTTAATTTTGGGCAGGAATTTTGTTTTATCACAAATAAACAAAAACAGGAACTCTCTTTGCTCCCGGTACATAATCAGACGCGATCTCGATCAAGCTCCAATTCGTTATCGAGATTAGATTATCGTGTAGGGATCGATTTTTGAATAACAGACTCGTAAAATCCACGTCCCATATTTTAGGATTTGATAACTTTTGCGAGATAATAAATAACGATTAAAAATAGTGTGAATTCAAATTATCATATAACATTTAAAAAAAAACGAGTTGCTCAAGTCAATCCTATATAAACTTCTAAAATCTCAACGAACAAAGTCAAAACATTCTTCAGTTGCAAATCACTATCTTTATATATATATTCTACTCTCGCACAACGGAGAGAGGCCAGTGAACCAATAAAATACAAATCTCTGTGGTATAACGAAAGAACACTTTTTGCAGTCCATTAGCCTCCAGAAGCGACTCTTTCCGTTATACACAAGCAAGATGAGAGTGCAAAGTTCTCAAGCAAAGGAGAGAACAGCTGCAACCGCATACAGCAGTGCATATAGCCAGAACCGAGGACGATAAAGCGTGGTGCCGATAATGCGCAAAACTCTACCGAGACGCGAATAATAACGAGCGGAGACTCCTATCTGACTGAGTATAAAGTGTAGACAATGTCAATCAAACGGCGGAGCAAAGAAGGACAAAGTCCGTGACATGCGTATCATCCCGCACTTCCCGAACGCGTGGCCTGCGGCAATCGCAATTCTTTCTCTCTCTCTCTCTCTCACTTTTTGCGCTATACAGAGTAAAGCAAGAAACTTTCCGCAAAAACGTAACTGAGTAAACAGTGCAATATCTGCGCAGTACTCACCTAAATGTCCTCGAATCGATGACGAGTCTCTAGTCACCGATGCAGCACATGACACGTGTCTACAAGCTGAACTTGATCGCGACTGAAAACAATGTGAGGAAGGAAGCTGCCGCGTCGTCGCTTCGCGAGAGGAAAAAGAAAGGCCGCTTTTGCTGCAGTGCACGTATATAGTTCGGCGGCACTCGCACACACACACAGATGCGGGCGCGCTTGCACATATACACGTCGAAAAAGAGCCGGACCTCGCGAGAAGAGTAGCAAGTCCAAACTGTGCGGTAGCCGAGCGGAGCGGAATAACCGGAGAGAAGCTGTGGCCGTCGATGCGCTGCTGATGTGTTGAGTGGAGTTCGACTGGCACTGAAATAGAAATCCCATAGTAGCCGAGAATCGCTATACTTATACTTTACCGGCGTGGCTTGCTTTTTTCGCGCGCGCATCGAGCTCCGAATTCTCAGCTGTTCGACGACTCGCGGTACCTTGACTCCAAGCATATCGTACGAATATCCAAGTTTTTTCTTGGATATTTCTGTACGATATGCTGTGGAGCGATGCTTGTATACGGTGCCTGCGTTGCTTGTGTGCCATTATGAACTGCCTGATGCGGAATCAGGGGAAGCGGAAATAGCCGGTTATCGCTTGTGTGTGTGTACTTATGCGGGCGGTGTGCGGTGTACTCTTAATTCGATCGTGATTATTTATTTTTTTTTTTTATACAATAATAAATAGCTTTATTGATGGAATTGGCGAGCTACTTGTTTTAAAATGGAATTCCTATAATCAACAGCGCTTTTGAGAAATCGCACCTTCGCGCCTGCAAGAACTTCGACGAGCTCAGAGATGCGCTGACTATACGTACGAGGTAGTATATCGCGAAAAAAAGGAGCGTCAAAGAAAAAGTTTTAAAATAAGCATGGCTGGATGTATCATCGAATTGTTTTTGATACTTTGTTTATGTTATTTATTTTTTTTAGTATGTACATCGTTCTCATTATAACTCTTTGGTGAACTTTCAACAATATATTTTACCTGAAACTAATCTTGCGTTTGTTTGTCATAACCGTGTAATACCCAGAATCCTATACAAACCAAAAATGGACTTATGTTGTTTTGCCTTATAGTTGCAGCAATGAAGCAACCACATCAATTCCGTTTCATAATACAGTTGGTAATTCTTGCGATATTAAGGAATAACAAGCGTGCTTATTTGTGTACAAAACATGACAACCATACCAAAATTAGTTCCCTCGACTTTGTAGTGGGTCTTAATGAGATTAAGCTCCGGGGCTAATTAGAATTGTAATCGTTGTAGTTATCTGAATAATTTGTATTATAAAACTTATATTTTGGGGGGTCATTCATTAGAACTGTAAAAAAAGTATGAAATTAAATTTGTGTATCGCTAACTTTTGGGTACAAAGGATGATATCAATTATTAAAAGCAAATTAGAAAAGATAAACAACTTAAAAGAGTGTAAAAAATAAAAAGCATAAAGAATACGAGTAACAGTTAAGTAAACGAGAACCATGTAAAATGTATCATCTTTATTTTGTATTTACGTGTGTATTACGTGTTAAGTACGTAAAATCATGATATATTCTAAAATCGTTTCATGATGTCCTTACAATTCTTCGCAGTTGGTTCATACTTTCATATGGACAATCAAGCTTCAGATGGAATCAAAAAGGTTCAAGAACGTAATTAAAAAACGGTAAAATTTTTATTCTAAAAAGATAACAAGCAACAATATATTCTAAATTATCGCAACATTAAGCTGCACAAATACCCCACTTGTCATAAAAAAATTAACTCTTCATTTGGAGATCCTCCCTACATCACCGATAGCGCCACTTAAGACTAAAAATTTATACTTCAACACCACTGATTGTGAATCAAGACATGAACAAAAATCGTTGATTTTTTTAATCGTTGCAATTAAACATGTACCGCACACTATTTTACAACTTTTGCATGTAGTTAACAATTGAATTAGATACGTAGCTTATGTCAATATCGCGAAGCCTAAACGATAAATACTTTTATGCTGCGTGTGACAGAATGTGTTAAATGAATTACTTTGCATTTCGTTAATATATTCATAAAAACTTTTACATATACATTGCTACAAGAAAATCGTCTGTTCTTTGTCAAAACCAGTCTTTTCTATATTATTTTCAGCAAATGTTTTGGATGACATCTTCGCAACTTATGAACATTTCTATTATTTCCATATCTATTTTAGCACTATTTGAGCTTCTTACACTTGCATCCCAGCTATATTCAAATTATTTATTCGAGAAATTTACTTTCTTTATAATGTTATATATATATATATATATATATATATATATAATATACGTGCTATCTACTTTTTACACATTGACCACTAAATTTTCAATTGCTTTAAGATTGCAGAGTAATAGTTAGCCTTTAATTTACAATTGTTATATTTTCAAAATATAATGGATGTAGCAGCACTATATTTTATACTCACGAAACACTGTTTACAAATTTTATAGTAAAATGGACAGATAGATATAAATAAAACGTTGTACCAAAAAAGATGTCACACGTTTAGCAAGATGCAGGCGTATCACAGTTACGTATAGAAACGGAAAAAAGCTCGTGTAAGCTTGGTGTTTGAATTTCACTTGCGCGTATAATCGACATATTAAACCTCTAAAAAAGTTGAATACAAAAATAAAATACATCGCATGCTTAGAACTAAATCTAAACTTGGAAGAATTGAAGGCGAAATCATTCAGGCTCTCCTAATGGAATAAATAATGATTTAAAAATTATATATATTATGCATAAATATATAAATCTGTTTAAAATTTGAACTCTATAAAAAAAAATCTAAGTTTATGAAAACGCTCTAAGCGACTACCTACAAATAAGGCTTTGCACTTTTTTAGGTAAAAGCCAAAGTTGAAGCACAATTAGGTCAACTGTACGCCAAATTCGGATTTTCGCTATAGACAAAGATAAGCTTGTCCGTTTTGCCTTTAAAAATCATTCAAGATCTAAAATAATTTTAATCAGTGGATAATATGTTGCGTTTGTTTACACAAATATCATTGATAGAACGATCTCTAAACAAGACAGAGGAATACTTAAAGTTTGGAAGAATGTGCGTGAAACATACAGAATATGCATTGCAATGTGCAAATTCTATATTTATTTTCTTAACTACTTTTTCCGTGCAAACAAATGCTGATTATTCCATAAAAAATCTTAGTCTTGAATAATTAATAAGTATAGGGACGAGGGTGTATTTTCTTTTCATATATCTGTTACTCAATGTTGAACGACGATGCGTATATGAAAATATATCGTTATATCATACATTAGCGAATGTGCGATCGTCGAGTAATCGCGTGCTTCGAAAGGCTGAAGTAGAACTTTTTACTCATTCTCATAAATCAGAATAATTTTTGTTCGTATCATATCGATCTTTCTTAAAATTCAATGAAACCCAACACTTCCTTCGCAAAAATAAAATTTTGCCAATGTTCGAAACTTCACTCTGCTTTATGAAAATTACGTTCTAGCACAAAGTTCTACCACATAATTGTTGATCGGCCCGAACAGTTCGCGCGCACTCGTTATTCCAATCGCGATCCAATTTTTCTCTTTACATTTGTATGCATCTACCAATAGTTTTTCTTGGCTGCTGCAAACTTATACAGTATTTACAAAAGGAAGATTTGCGATTGCGAAAATTGCACGGCGGACGCGACGCAACAGGTCGTTATCAGGCAATTCTCTGGCATTTTTGCTGTGCGCATTCACTTGTGTGTATATTTTATCTGAGTTTATTTGTGTTGGGACAGTGTTGTTACTCCTCCGTTTTTCTTTTGATTCAGTTAGTATGTTCATAATCGAGCTGCGACGCTGCAAAGTCTCTTTCCTCGTGCGAGTTCGCATGTCCCTTCAGAAGCGGATTTTGCCTGCTTGTATTTGATCGTAGGTGTCCGGCGTCAGTAACTGGTAGCCAGCTTTCGAGTCCAAGTAGTAGAGTTTGTCACGTATTCTTTTGGGGTCGTAACCTTCGACCTGCAGATCCTTCTTTTTCAACTTAAATGTACCTGGAAATTCGATTATGATTTCTTGATCATATTGAAACTATTTTGGCCTGACTAAGATTTCCATATTCACAGTAGAAATTGTTGCAAACGTATTGACTTGTGAATTTGATTAAAATTATAAAAGGCCTCTTACCAGTGAGATCAATTTTCGTTAGTATCCTAATAAATTGTGGTCTTGCGTAGACGGGCAGTTGCTCCTTCACGTCTTTCGCTAATCGATCGATATTTAGAGAGCCGTCTTCATCGTAGATAGCCGCCATTCCAGCCCTACCTTCCGCGCCGTGTACCTATAGAAAGTAGACGATAGAAGTAAAAATTCTGTCTTCAAATACAAAGCGTCTTCACAAAAGCGATAAATTTACCTCAACGCCGTAAACAACGCAGTCTCTGTAATTAATGAGATTGCTGACGATAGCCTCAATTTCGGACGTCGAGACATTTTCTCCCTTCCAGCGGAAAGTGTCTCCTGTTCTGTCTTTGAAGTACAAGTAACCGAGTTCGTCAGCCACAAGTATGTCACCTAGAATAAACCGTCAATAATCAATGAACATCTCTCATTGCAATCGTCTATAATTTAAAAAATTCAAATTAATATGATCTCCGTACCTGACAAGAAAGCAGAATCGCCCTTACAAAATACGTCATGGACAACTTTAGTCTTAGATGCTTTTTTATCTACGTATCCTAAGAATGCCCTGGACGGGTTATTTGGAATGATTTTACCAATGAAGACACCAGGCTCACCTGCAAACAGTAAGACAAATGTTATAAATCGTCCATTTAAAAAATATTTGATCCGTCCAAATTTAGGTATTTAATCAAACGTACCAGGCTCACAGACTTGACAGAGTCCCTTCGCGTTTCTGATTGGTTCTCCATCGGCATCAACTTTAATAATCGAGATAGGGTAGACTGCTGGCAAAATACGAGATACGAATCCTATTGCTCCTACCGTGTTGTCGACGTTGACTGGAATAGCAAATCGATCGTAAAAATATTTTCAATCACAGTTTTTTTATTATTCAGATTGCCTGCAACCATCAACTCACCTATATTTGCATTGCCCTCGGTGGCTCCGTAGAATTCACACACTTGCGGGATTTCGAATCTGGCAACGAATTCACGCCAAATTTGCGGCCTAAGTCCATTTCCGAATATAACGCGGATGTTGTGTTTTTTATCTTCTGGTTTTTGTGGTACTGCTAATATGTAACGACACATCTCTCCGATGTACTGCGAAACCTACAGTAATACAAAATAAATAATGGTATTGACAAACGCACAGAATGCATATAACCAGTATACACGTTTGAAGGTAGAAAGCCTTTTGACCTGGAAATTTATCATAGTTTTCCAGGCCCAAAGGATTAGTGGAAAGAAGAAAGCGTAAGTAGCGAGAGCGTTAGTTCAAACAAAACCAGCGGAGCGTAAATACCTTAGAGAATTCAAAAGCACAAAGACAGCGTATTAGAGTATAGTAAAAGTAATGAATATTATGAATAGATAATTTGTATAAGTTTATGCCTTATTAATGTACTTTGTAATCTTAAAACTCAACGAATTCCATTCAAGAACATGATTCGAAGCATAGCAGAAGCTCGAAATATAAAAAGTGCATCTTACCGTGCAGTTGTACTTGATACAATCGCTGAAGTATGAACTAGCCGAGAATTTTTTCCTAATGACAACAGTGGCACCGTGCAAGAGAGCTTGACCTATAGTCATGACACCACCCGCTGTGTGATACAACGGCAGAGGCGTGTAAAATTTGTCAGAGCTGCGGAATGCAGCCAGAAAGTGAATACCGCTGGCGATGAACATGAATCTGAAACAAACATGTGAAAATTAGTAAAAGTGACCTTGCGCATACTTCTTCAAATTATACGCTATAATTATGATTCATAAGATTTCTGCAGACGACGTAAAAGCCAAAATTGTGATCAAGCGCACGAGCGAGAAAGCCGCAGAAGGCAAACGACCCTTGAGAAGCAACCTCGTGTCCCTGACACACTTGATCCAAAGTGGAAATCGAGCGAGTCGCGCGAGCGCTGTCTGTTTCTAATACAAGATACCGTGCGACATACTTCGACGTCCGCGTTTCCTCTCATATCGGAGATCCGATATGCAAATCCGCAGATATTCCATTAATCGAAGTGAAGCTACTATACCTGGAATTGGTGATAACTGCGGCTTTCGGAAGACCGGTCGTGCCGCTGGTGTAGATGTACATGAGTTTGTCTCCATAGCAGCCCTTGTCCTGGACGACTGGTGCTGCGCTTGATGCGTCTGCCAAAAAGTTGCCGAGTTCCTTCTCCTTCAGACCGTCTGTGGGAAGATTCGCGACGTCCGAGAGACGATACAAGGCCAGTTTGGCGTCCAGAGACGGCGCGATGTCTTTTACGGCTGTAAATTAATCAACGAAATTTTAAAATGAATTAAATTTGTATTCTAAAAAGAGGATTCTATAGACACAAGGCAAAGATAATGAGATACATTGCTAATTTGAATAGCCTTGACAAGATTAAATTTTCGTCTACGACGCCTAAATTTGTCTGGAATTGTGAGTCAACAGCCAGTCGCTTTCAGAGCCTTTGCGGTACATAAGCTAAAGATTACTAATTACTTAAACATACTCGAATAGGAATTTAGCCGAGACACGCGACAGTCGTCGCGGCGTACAAGAATTTCATCACTATGTAATAAGATATAGGTTTATGAAATGGGATAGAGACTACGACATGTATGACATAATCTCAAGCGAGGATAGCCAAGTTTTTTTTCGGACGCGTCACGTGCTTCGAGTCGATCTCCTCTTGGAGTGAAAAAATTTTAGCGATTCTACCATGCAAATCTGAATTTATGCAAATATCAGTTTTATGGCTGTTGAGGAAAAAGCAATTCGTCTTGTACCTTTGTGACGAGATTCATTTAGGCTAAATTTTAATAGATCAATGTTTTTTAATGTTCATTCATGACTCTTGAATATTTTCCACGCATATACACATACCTTCCGCTAAATCAGCACCGTAAATCAGTGCCTGAGCTCCAGCTACGTTCACACTGTGGAGCAGGGAACTTTTCCTTAAATTAGTGTTGATAAGTGGAGTGATTATGCCGAGTTTGCTAAGACCCAGCCAAATGCAAACGTATTCCGGCCGGTTCTCTAGCAGAAGGGCAACGGCGTCGCCCTTCTTGTAGCCATGTGACTTGAAGACCTGGGCAACTTTGTTGCTGTAGTCTTCGACCTGCGAATTGACAAGTCATCTTAGGATGGTTACACGATTTCACACGGGACGTATTTTCGAAATCACTCAAGCTCAATGAGGTTGCGATATTTCAAAACGAGCGTCGCGAGTTATGTCCCAGCGACGACGGCATACATTAAAAGGCGATTATGCTATATATGAATCTATATGTAGGTTGAGCAATGTATATACGTACTTGCTGGAAGGTCCATTCCTGATCTTCGAAGACAAGACATGGTTTTGTAGGATTCTTAGCAACGTGCTGTCGAAACACATCGGCGATGCTTCGGTCTTTCTTCTCGTGACCCTTTATTGTCCACAGCAAACACACATAACGGCTGATTGCCCTGTAAAGCAATTTTGATAATTTAATAGAATGATCATTTCACTACAAGTACCTTATAAAATATGATTTAAAAGCTTCATAAATTACGCTCGTCTCATTAATTTATTGCATACTATATCGCAGTTTGACCGTCGTTTAAATTTTTTATCTGTCAACTGAAGAGAAAAATCAACCTTTCGTAAATACCACGCTGCAGAAACTATCGAGAGATAAGGGAAATAATTCCATATTTTCTTCCATTATGATTTCAACATAATCATTTTGGTGTTTGAGAAATAGCTTTCTACGGTCCAAACTCCAAGGCTCCTTGGAATGCGCGATAGCACATAGGCATTTACGACGAAACTGTAATATTCCATTACGTTTCCTTAAGAATGGAAGATGCCGAGACTGTCGGTGAGAGCAAAAGAAACTATGGACAAAGATACTACTCAAGAACGTGTACTTTGAGCCTACTGTTCACTCGACAGCGATAATAAATAAATAAATCAGGGCAGTCTATTCAACCCGGAAAAAAATCTCTTAGATAAAATCCTCATTGATGAAAAAATTACGCGAATCAAGTGTTGCTCGCGGCTATCTTTAGAATACGCATATCACAGATATACGCGTCAACAGGTTGCGTCGTCGTGCCCGAAAAATCTGCGTAATAATAGATAAATTTTCAAGAATCGTTGTTTTTTGCTAGCATCAGAATAGACAACGTCACTGTACGAGCGTCATTAACCAGCGGCATATTCAGGAAGCAACCGCGACGTGATTATCGATACATATATGCGGATAGTCGTGGACACGTGGCTTCGACTAGTCTCGAACTCTGACTGCATCGTTATGCTTGAACAAAAACTTTTGAAAGCTGTCTAGTAGAAGAGATTAGGACGTTATCAATGTCTATTTATACGGTATTGGCAGTTGCTATCGACTTTCATTTTCCTGATGGATGATTTTGAATGATTTTTAAAAAAAATTAATGCTTAATATTCAACTAAAGTGTTTCATCCGAACGGAAAACATATAGTAATTTCCTTAATTAACATCCTTGTCCCACATAAAAAAGCCAATCATTCAAAACTACAAGTTTAACGCTGGATGCGTATACTACTTCGTCTAGAGTTTTAAATCGCCTATAACGAACGTTTTTTCAATGACTCAAAACTCGAGCAGCTGCTTACAACGCTTGTATAGGCGAACTCTTTTATGTGCGTATAAGAGAACACCGGCAGCGGTGGGGTCGAGCAAAATATATACCCACACTCGAAGTGCGTTACACGAGGAACAAAACCGGTCTATACTGTACGCCGACACGAGTAGCATTTCTTAGGATCCCTCGGTATACTTGAATATACGAAGCTTAAGGAAAATTGGCATACGAGGAACTAGTGCTCGCGCACAAATGAGTCAGTTATACAAATTATATTAATTTATTTATGATTAAAAAAGGGGAAATGGGAATCTGATAAATAATTGAATCAGTCGGATATGCTTCGGAGCTTCGACATTTTTCGTTATTAGGTATAAGGAACATTAATTCTATATTGCAGTTTACAACGAAAGTCACGCGCAAAAAAAACTCTCGCCCGAAATTGTTTACAAAGCATCATTACGGCAAGCAATACCGTCACGTTTCTGCGATGAGTCGTGCCAGAAAGATTTTCCACGTATATACATGCTTCTGGAACTGACTGATATCTCGCCAATTTTCGGCAATGATTGCACAAGTGCCGCGGCTACTTTATCGTATCAACCTTCTCGAGTCTGTATACACAGCTCGATCATTACGCTTCATACGAGTGCGTCTATTATACACTTGTCAAACGACGCGTGCGTATGATTGAATTAGAGAGACATTGCTCGCATTGTTGTGATTTAATTTTTTAAACTTCATCGAAGCATTATTTCAATCGTTTCATTAACATAGAGTTATCTTTTTTATTCTTCGCATAGTGTCGCGTGTTAATCAAATAATCGTTATAATCAAATGTTATAATCAAATGTTTAGAAATGAGCGTTTCCGCTATTCGAAACGCTGCCACCTGGAAATTGCAAAATCATGTCATTGAAATGCTGTGTCTATTTGATTCGCAAGAAAGCTCGTTCTGTACTACACTGATTCGATTTTAAATTCATGCGAGAATCTATTATTTATCCACGCCTTTCCAAGATAAAATAATCGATCGACGTTATGCAATTTTCAAAGACCTCCACTTTTACGATGATTAGAGCGAACTGCTTAAGATTAATTGTACGCCTCAACGATTATGTAAATCGATGCGCGGCGTTCTTCGATTAACGTCATTTTATAGAAATACAGAGTGAGAGATGCACCCGAGTGCTGCGTTTGAAGGAAAGCGACATCGCGGATTCATCGATCAGGATAATCGCGCGCGTGGGAATGTTTTTCCTAGCGAGCCATTCATTGTTAATGAGCACATCGACGACGACAATGCGACAGGATAAAAATGCGTTTAATTGACAAATGCAAGTCACGTTAATTTTTAAGAGCCTTATCACACTTCTGGAAAAAAGTTCAAGATCAAGCGACCTCCTTCTTTTATACAATGTTTCTTAATAACACCGCTTACATTCGACGAAATTATCTTATCGGAGCGTTATATAGTTTTCGGTGTCATTCTAACACGCGTCCAACACATTGCCCTCGATGTACACAAAAAAAAAATTCTCTCGAGAAATTTCAAACCAGTTACCGTCTATTGCATACACAAAAGCTACATCGGTTCAACGAGCCGTGCGAAAAAAAAAACGTTGTCTATCACAGATCGGTGGTTTCCGTAAGAAGAAAAGAGAACGAAAAAAATCCGACTAGCTCGACCTTCGCATCTCAATCGTGCGAATAATCCCGGCGATCGAATAAAACGAAACTACTGGCGCATAGGAAACGGTACCTACATCTGCAGTAGAGGTTAGCGGTTCCGATGGCGGCTGACGCGTCATCACGTATAGGGAAAGTATACCTGTGGCACTGTACAGAGTGAGGAGAGAGAGCCTCGGAGAAAGCTGGTACACGCGGTGCAATGACTCTGTGTATGTGTGTGTCGTTGCGAAAGAAGGGCAGAAGCAAAGGGAATTTTTTAAGAGAGCTCGGAGAAAGAGAAGAGTGGAACGTGCCTGAGATGTTCCGCGTACGAAGATCCAACGGTGCTTGCGTGTGTACAGTGCCGGGAATCGATGCTCGAAGCAAATAATTAATCGCAAAGGTGCAGAACGATGTTGCGCTAGGCCTGCGAGCGTATTGAGAAACTACTTACTGTACAGAGTCTTATTTCTACTTTGTTGTTTTTGAATTTCTAGAGAATGTCTGATTCTTTAACGCGAGAAACGTGTTTTCTTAATTAGGTCAGCCGGTCGGAGTTTTCATTGAAAATATTACCGGGCGATGGTCTATTTCTTTCGGTTCGGAATAAGTCGAAATGTCCATAGTTGACGCGTATATACACGGTATAACGAGAGATAACGGTAATTGTAGGAAAAAAAAACACTACGATATTATATAGAGCGCGCAGTCGCGGGTTCGTTACTTTGCACGCGATTTGAATTCGTCACCCATCAATATTTATAAATTTCTCTCGTGTAGCTTCGCGCGCGCGCACAGATGCTCGGCATGTGCAGAGCCGAAAAAAGAGTCAGACACCGTCGTTATAACTATATCAAACTTACTTGATATCTCGCGGTGCTGTCTTGAGGGCAACGACGAACCACTTGAGCCTTCCACCAGCAACAAAGTAAGCGACCAGCGCCACTACGCAAAGCTGGACAAGGAAAATCGGTCCCATGTAGAAGAGTAGGGCCGCAAGAGCGGCCAAAAAGCCGGCCAGCAGGAACATCGCCAACAGCAGGCGCCGCAGCAGACGAGCGACTGCGGCCCAGCGCCGAGACGAGCCAGCGCGATTGCGGCCGGCGCCACCAGGTGATGCTGCTCCAAGTTCGAGCGAGGCGATGGAAACGGCCTCCGAAGCGGCGCCCGACGTAGACGAGTTGCCCGCGGCCGGGCGCCCCACTACACTGCTGCTGCTGTTTTCTTCACCGCCGCCACCACCACCGTCACCGTTTGGCTCCCCCCTTTCCACGTCCTGTGGGCATAAAAGGAGACGGGACGTTAAAAATGCGACAGAGTTGCTGAGATCTCTCCTCGTGTGTACATGTATACGCGAGACACTCTCGTATGTATATGCAAAGTTTCTTCAACTTTGGAGACTCTGCTGGCACGAACGCTGGTCCTAATTGCGAGAATTCGGTCGACCCGCGGAAAGATGCAGTTTCTTTTGCTTAACCGCAGCTGACCGCAGGTATTTCATTCAAGCACCTGCTGAATGAATTTTTGAGGATGTACACGACGATCTTTGCATCAATAATTCATGTACGACCGGTACTCGAGTAATAACTGCTCTCTCGCTCTTTTAAAAAATTCTATTCTGCTGTCGAGTTCAGTCGTTTGTTAAAACAAACACAAATATTTATCTTTATTTTCAATGAAAAAAGTATGTCTAGTATTCGTTGTGTCACGGTGTAACCGTCTATTATACAACCACGCGGAACTGTTGAAAAGTTTTTTGTCCGCGGAACGACGCGTTGTGCGATATATCGATCTCTACCTTATCGGCACGCCATCTCGTTTGTTACTATTTAAAAAACGCTGGCTTATTCAAGCTGTATATTGAAACGGAAAACTTGAATACCGTTTACAGCGAGTTACGAGGCGACAATTCAGTTTTCATGGTGCACGTATCAACATCGTGGATCGATGTGTAGGATTTGTTGAAGACAGAAGCTTTAAAGAGGAAATAGAATATTTTCCAAGAGTATGTGATAGTTTAGAAAGTAGTGCTTTTAAATTTGCAATGCGTGTATCGAAACTTATAACTTTATTGTTAATTAACTACCAGAACTTACGAAACTGTATAAACGAAATAAGCTCGGGGAATGCAGTCTAAGTGGTTGCACTTACATTTTCAAACGTTGCTTAACGATTAGGTTATAATAAACTAGCACCAACCCGAAACTATAAAAATCTGAGAATTACTTTACACAATGCGTCTAATTCACTTGGATGCTCCTCCAACATATCTTGTCAGTTCCAAGGCTGATACAGACTGTTCTAGATATCACTCGCTACAGGTTGAATATACACTGAGACCGGTATCGAAATCGCAAATATTCAAGCCACTTTCGTTCGCTTGCACTTCCTCTCACTCTCTGCCACCGCTAAAAGCGGACTGAAAGCGTCCCGTTTGAATTCAGAATATGAAACTCTTGAAAATGTATGCATCGCGCGTACGCGTATAGGCAAAAAACCCGATTAATTATTCTATTCGTCAGAGACAACTTTTTTATGTGCTCCGAGTACTGTGTTCTTACGAAAAGAAGAAACAATTTCTCGTAATTTTTGTAAAATATCTATACGTATACGATTATTATTATTACAACTTTTCGATTATCGGACGCTTCTTCGTTGTTGTCTGATTCGCAGATTTTATGCTTAGAAGTCACGTGCTCTTCTTACGTTTCGATTAATAATAAAATCGCACCACGTGTACACGAGAGTGAGATTCTATACAATTACATAATGTCGTCGCTTTAAACTAAACCGAAATTTAAAAAATTACAGTTGCAACACGAGTATACTGTTATAGACAGAATTGTAATTGACATGATTCTAATTGACGTCGCGTGTAGACGGCATTATTAAATGTGTCCCTCCACGCGCATAGCGCATCATTCGATGCTTTGATAAGTGCCATTCGCATTCGTGAGGCTGGACGTTTCCTGCACGCATGCATCTTCACGCGTGTGGGCCCAGACGTAAGCTTGACCTGGTCGATTTTATTTAATCTAGGAGATATATCCGTTGCGCAAGCTTTGGCGAAATTGTCCGATTCTCGTTTGCCACGACAAGGTCAATCGAATCACGAAATAGCTTAATTTTCGAAAATGGCACTGCTGGGGGGAAATCGATCGCGTGCTACTGGTAAACGATTATCTTTTATATATATATATATATATATATATATATATATTATTGATTTTATTAGAATTTAATTTGTTAAACCGGGAACCAATTACATAAAGTTTATTGAAAGGATGCGTTCGGTGACAACATTCCTTTTTTTTGCAATGAATGCAGCCTTTCAGTATGATTCAATTTGTTCACAAATATTACATTTCTACAAAAAACGTTAATAAGGCGCAATGATGCGTCATCACAAAAAAGTAAATGTTACATCCTATATACATCGTGTGCTTGGTCTCTCGGAGGAGAGACGACCGACTTCGATCGAAAAGTATGTATGTAGTAAGAGAAAGTACGATATTCTTAAGTGTTGTCAAATACAATCGTACAATTATTTGTACATGCTCTTAACTTCTTCAAGGAAAAAGAGACGAACTCATTCTAAAAGTCATTTCTAAATCAAATAATTTCAAAAAATTTTATCGTTTGCTTTGCTCTGCAACATTTGTTTCACAAAAAAACTAATTTATCCTTGTTTATTGTATTATGAATGTAAAAGTTAGTTTGTATGAACCTACAAAAAATGTATGTGCCATTAGAGTCATTAAAATTGATTGTCGCAACCGGGTATAAATCCTGGTCAAAGTGCCACTATACGAGTCTAATGTTGGTGCTAAAAAATAAAATTACATGCAAAAACTATTTCCCTACAATGTTGCTTATGTAAAATATCTGATTCTTTTCTTCTACGACCTGCGTCTCATTATGCAACTGGGTGTTTTTCATTGAAGTCGCGTATAACCTTTCACTATAGTTGACCGTAAAAATAACATGCATCGCATCACGGCTTTATTACGGTGTATATATCCTCATTAAGCGACTTCAACGGAATCATTAAACTTAAATTTTCCAGAACATCGCAACTATTATAAAGACATAAGTGGCCGATCGATATAAATGCAGAGCAAATCAATCAAACTTCCAACGTGCCGAGAGCCAAGTAGCTATAGAGCGGAGCTTCACCCGTGCATCGATGAAAAATTGAACTGCGCGTGCTGCCTGTTATTCCGAGCTCGTTTTTTATTAAAAAGCTTTATACAGCCCTATAACATAGTATACTAATCACAAATCTTATCTGCGCATACAATCCGCGCTTTAATTTGCCAGCCTTGTTATTAAATTGAACTCCGTAGTCGACGGGCCTCAGATAACGTCCCACATATGAAATATTAAAAATTCGACCGAAATTCATGAAAATTCAATACACTTCCGAACAAGTCCACTCCAAAAGTTCCCCAGCAGTAAATATCTGCTCGAAATTTCGGAGCACAGCTCTGCATCAACGACGAAACTCGTGTGCAGTCTCCGCGAGAGGGAAGCCAAATCGATAATAGTTAAAAAAAGAGTCAAAACAGAAAAACGATAAATCACATGGAGAGTCATATATCGTAAAGGCAAGGGGAAACTGCTGCATCGTCTGAAATTGCGGAAATGAAATTCCCCGAGAGCGCCTGTGCGCAGAGCAACGAAGCCATCGTCCGCAGCAGCGCACTTTCGGAAAGATCAAAATCTCGCCTACACAAGTCCGCGTGGCCGAAAGCACGACGTATAACTATCGAACGTCCTCCTCAGGAAAAAAAAAAGAAGGCGAGAAAATCCTAAGCAATTTCTCGAAGAACATAGAGAAAATACTCACTCCAAGAACGGAGACGTGGTCAGCGGCCCGATAAACGATCCGCGTGCATGCCCGCTTGCACAGGATCCGCCGGAGCTTCGCTACTGGGAGCCTTCTCGGCCTCCTTCCTACAAACGTGCTCCCGTTTTTTCACCGCACAATAAACTCTTCGACATCCTCGCGCTTTCGCCGGATAGCTCGCTGCACTAGCCGTACACTCGTATATATATATATGCGAATATATACTGTTACGGATACGGAAGTTGCAGAGGAAGGATGTACGAGAAATTCCTTTTCTCTCGGACGTTCTATACGATCCGATGCGGCGGTGCGCGCTGGCGACTGTCTCTCTTGCTCGTAGTGGCTGGCTGGGCGACTTGCGTGTTTATTCGCAGCAAAATCAATAGTATCACGGTGCTGCTACCCAGTGACGGGAGGGCAAAGCTACGTCGCGTTGTAGCCCAGCTTTGGATCGTCGGCCGAACACCCTTTCGACACACGCGGCGCCAAAGTACTTCTATATAACGCTTTCCCCCCGATATCGCGTGATACAACCCCTCCGGCGCGCTTCTACACGGTCCATCCCTCTGTTGGCGGACGCTGGGATTGAGCGGAGACTTGGCGCGAAAGAGGGAGAGATTTAAATTGAGGAATTGCGAGTAGTTGTTAGTTTTTTCTCTAATGATGTTGAGGAATGAGGAAAGATCGTTTTGCTCGTATAACTACGTTCAATACCCAGAGCGCGAGGATCGTTCAACCGATCTGACAAAAAATATTAAATTTGATTCACCACAATGTGTATGGGCTTATAAATATGAATGGAATTTGCCAGGAGCTACGAGCAGATTCGTATGGTACGGATTATTGTACAAAAAATTGATTTCGGAATACGTCAGAGACAATTTAATGCCCGCTTCGTTAGACTAATTGCCGTTAATAGCTCGCGTTAATTCTCGATATTCAAGTGCACAACTTTTATCTTTGTTTTTTTTTTCGTTTTTATAGCAGCAAATTTAATCGATCAAAGCACACAGAGCGACAAGCTTCCTTTTTCGCCGAGATAAATTAGCAGTAATAGTAAACGAGAGAATGCCGGCGCGCAGCAACGTGCATATAGCAGTCGAAGGTGTCGCAAGTTTATATTTTTTACTTCACGCTCTGGCAGTTTTCGTGCATATTCGCCCCATCGTGCCTTTCAATGCTGCGCTATCAAGATAGGCGGATTTTCGACTTCTCTTTACGTGCATAGAGAGAGAGATATATATATATAGACGTGTAGGTATACGACGAAGCTCAGGTCGGGATCACCGCCTTGTGTCGCGCTTTCACAATCGCCTTACGAAAATTACGCGTGCGCTTACTCGCTTCTCTCGCGAGACTCTTAAGAAATCAGTGCCGTATACGAGTTTAAATTGCACCGGGCACATTTTCATAAACTCGTATGTTGCAGCAGGGCTTTAGAACAATTTTCAGAAAGTGTCGTCGCTCCGTCATATCACGACCAAGAGCCTGTTTACTTTTCGAGCTGGTTGCTGAACAAGGACGTCATCACTGCGAAACGTGGGAAATACAAGGGCTTGATTGAAATTATGAGTTGGTATATATATATCGCGAGTTTCGATAACCGACACGCGTCAGAGATAAACCTTCATTTAGAATTAAGGATGTTACAATAAATCAAAGCAGTCGACGTGCTCGATGATCCACAACATAATCGTAATCGGTTATAAGTGAGAAACTTACGCGATCTTTGTTGTTGCTCGAGTTCAGTATGATCGAGCTCGAGGACTTGCTGTTCCCGTTGCCCATAGTGTTGATCATGTTCTTCTCCACCGTAACGTCCGCCATCTCTGCACTTTTAACTATATATATATATATATATATATACCAATTCAAATCACACCGATCAAAATAACCAAAAACTCGTCACTCTTGTATAAAATACCGACGATTGTCGCGATTCACGATCGATTTATATCAACAGCGTCAGCTGCTGCACGAGTCTCGCGATCGGGATCGCTCATCAGTCTTCCTCTCCTCAAAACACCGGCACTTGCAGCGCGCACTACTTATGCATAAAACATGAATAAAAATAAAAAATGAAACGATATACACGAGGATCAACGAAGATTCAAAGAGACGCGCGCGCGCTCAGCTCGAGCCCTCGCGAAAGTCGAGTTGCCGGCCAGGCCAGCGTTGAAGACTGCAAGCAAGCGACGACCGCGAGTAGCGAGCTACTCGACGACTCCCTCTCTCTCCCTCGCGTACCGCCGCTGCTCGTGACTCTACGGATCTCGTATTAGTATATACGCGCCGCTATACGGTGCGCTGTGGATATATATTAGAGATTACTTCTATGTATATAGAGCTGTAATGGGTGCGAGTGTATACCGTGTGATTTTCGTGAAAAATATATATCCTTGTGATAGATTTCTTTGATCGTCTTAAATAATAAATAATTTTTTATGACAATAATACTCCGAATCACTTTGTACACTTTATATTCATAATTGCAACTGCTTACGCGCGAACAAGCCGCAAAAAATTGATAGCTTGGATCTTTATATCCTTAGTAAATTGAGCGATGAAAGGTGTTACACCTATTATGCTGCTGTCAATAAGGCTTTGACGCAATTCATTTTCTTTGAAGGACTCGAGCTGGGCGAAACGTACGTGACTAGACGAGATCATTTTTTCATGCATATAGCTCGTGAAAAATGTCGATATTAACTTTTTTCTGCGCGAGGAAAGAGGATCCAGGGGATGCTGTTTAAAATGCTGTTAAATGACTCATTAAATATTCTCTCCAGTGCTTAAATTTTTGACCATCGACGTCTGCAGCTCTCAAAAAAAGACCCCTACGATCTCGCGGAGTAGATTTCCATTAAAAATCTTGATAATTTTGAAATTCCTTCAATTTCGATGCGTCTTATTTTCTATTTCTTGAAAAAGCGAAAACGATACTTTTACTCGTTCTTATTTTTCACGAGATTAAATCAATTAAGTAATTAAACATCCTCGATTGAAATTGCTTCAGAAACAAGTTTCAAACTAATCTCATACAGTAATCACCCATAAAGTACGACGATATAAAACTGCCGATATAACGAACGCCTCATTCACATTTTCGCATTTTCTATTTTCTCTCTTAAAGTAAAAAAAGAAAACCCAGCAGTATAGACGCAATTTCCACGCATAACATTTCAAAAATCTTCATACAATCGCGCGATCCTATCGCATTCAATTACCTCACCGGCCATTCACGATCAATAAACATTTCGAAAGCCTTCATCCAAACAAAGGGCCTACGTGTCCATAGAATTTCAAAAATCCCAATCCTTTTCGTAACTGCAAACACATACACACACACACGCATATACACTCGACGATCTCATCCTCCTATTATTTGGTCAAATTAACATGTGAATGTGCCAACGCATCTCCCTATAGAATCTACAGGCGATGAAAGACGATTGCGTGTGTGTATGCATAGAGAGGAGCCACTGATGCAGCATCCAATGGGTAAAGTAGACCTCACCTCTCTACAGATAGTATTGCAGTGACGGGACGCACACTTGATTGTTGCGCGCGAGCGAACCTGCATCCTACTTTCTCGCTATACAGGCGATGCTACTTGATGGACATTCTACGAGGATTCTTAGAGAGGAAAGTAATTTTAACGCGGGAGATGGATCGATTGCTGAGGAGACGGATTGAGATCGCGGAGGAGGATTTCACAGCTTTGAGATCGTCGAGCTGTCGGTTTGAGATCTGTGATTATAGAGAGGGATATTTATCGTTGGAGTATTTGGGTGATTGAAGGATATAATGCGATGCTCGATGCGATGTTTGATTTAGGCGAAGTTTGGCGTGACCATGAGTTTTTTTTTGGAGATTTTGAGATACGACGAATACTTAACACGTGGACGTCATTTTGGAAGCAAAATAAAATGATTGATTCGTTTGTTAGAGTCTTATTTACTTCTTCTGCAAAGGTCATAGAATTAAATCTGATCTATTATAGGATTTTTTATCAGACTATGTTTTGTTATTTCTCCTTACGCTATTTGCAGTGGATTAGTTCGCCGGTTTCATCGTCGAAAAGTTACCTTTTTATAGTGTATGGTGAATATTCAAATGCGGAGAGCATTTTTTTTTTCTTGATAAAAATCTTTTCTCTTCTATCTCCAAGGATGTCTGTGACGTTCAGCGTAAGAGATGCCCAGACAGCCATATTTATCTTATTAATTAAATAAATCACGGGTAGTTTTTCGCTCGTGATTCTATCACAGTATAAATTTCGGCAAACTTCAAGGAGTCACTGGACATATACACTACATACACACAATAACCTGTGCAGCAAGTTTTCTTAGAAAATCCCTGTGTATACTTACGTCTGGTGCAAGTTGCTTTTACAAGTAGCATAATTAAACGTTTCGTCACACCGCTGAGATCTTTTTCTTGTATAACTCGTGTTTGCAATGGTAAATATTCTCTCCCAGCATTCCGTGCACAACACATCTCTGAAAAAAAAGAAAATATACAGGTATTTTTACCGTAAACCTTACTCAATATAAAACGCACAAAGTCGAAGGTGTCATTATAGAGCCGATCGACTTCTCGGAAAAAGTTCGACAAACGTCGATATAAATGTCTATTTATTAAATGTAATAAACGTTCTTCGAATTTTTTACGGTCGATAAAAAAAGCCGCGTATAATTTCCGTCATTATAACAGCGCAAAAAACTTTCTAGAGAAACCACCACTTGCATCTCACAGTGACGTGACCGAGTGTTCGTGTCTTCCTATATGTATACAGCACACAGCTTTCGCATATCCTTTCCCGTGAAAAATCATGTCTCGATTTTCCTCGATCGCGCATACGAGGACTCAATCATCGTGTATATGTATATGTATAAGCTCGTCTCGAGATTCACCACAATCGTTACGCGCTGCTGCAGGAAAGTGGAAAATGCTCGAGGCAGAGGCAACGACCGATCGCGTACGCCGAGACTTATTACGAAGTCGTATATGCGGTCACGTGGGCGAGACGAGCCGAGGCGGCCGATTTAGGAGATTAGGATGCGCCGATGCACCGACGTTCGCGTACACGCGCGCTTCCTATGTATATATATATATATATATATATGTGTGTATATATATATCTCTACACTTGGATCATCGCAATTGTTGCATCCTGTTTGGGATGCGTTTCCCGGAAATAGCGTATTTTTAACATCGCGTGTGCAGTGCAGGATTGTACCTACGCGAGTTGACTTTTTTTTTCGTCGTCTCACACAATCGTTCTTGTGATTGGATTGAGTCGGATGTTGAGCAATGTACCTGCATCGGAACCTTATAGTTCGATCGAAGGCAAAGGATTAATTTGTTGTACATTCCGCGCTGTAGTGTCGTAAGCGTTTATATCTCGTTGAAAAAATTTGTCCTGAATAGACTACGGGATATCTAAGCTCGATAGTGTTTATTCGTATACGTTGCGCAATGATTATGATGATGGCTGTTTGTTTATTTTCACAGCGAGATGATTGATGAAAATTTTACTGCTGCTGCAAAACCGCATTGTTAGAAGAAAGTAGAAAGTGCAATCTTGTTACATTATATAATTGACGTTATTATAACAATCATTTCCTGTTGAAGTATACAGAAGTCATTATAGTCGACGTCCACTTTCAAAGTCAAATGAATCTATACGTACTTTGATTTTAGGCTTCGCACACGTGCGATATCCATCATCTTTACACAAAGCTTATACCCAATATATACAGAATCAATTTTGAGGAATACCATCGCACTGTTATTTAAGAAAAAACCGGCTTATCTATCAATCGTCTCGTCCAACTGAATCACAAATTCCAGACAACCGCGTGTGTACATAATTCTCATAGCTTGCGCTTTTATAAGCTCTCCTCTCCTTGGAATATTCATGAGCAGCGCGCGTATATATAAATCGTGTGTGTTCGTGCGAGCGACAAGAAGGCAAGGGTCATCGACGCTCGCGCGCGCTCTGCGATATCGCGCTAAATTTAATGGTAAAATACGCACTCGTTCGCTTGCTCGCTCGCCTAACTGACTGTGGAAGTGAGGGCACCCGGCGGAACCACTTTCTATGAGCTAGTAAAAAATCGCGCTGACCGCCGCCGACGTCGTGCGCTGCAGTGTCTGCGCAGTAATGCGCCCCTACTGAAAATCGTAAGTAAGTTCTTACGTAACATCTTATAAAAGTTCTGATGTAAGTACTTAGGTAAGAACTTACGTAAGTTCTTACGTATTATAATCACCAAAGCTTTAAGGTAAGAACTTACGTAAGAACTTACGTCAGAACTTACGAACTATGGTAAAAAAATCAAAATTAGTATTTGATACTCAGGCATGAACTGACGTCAGAACTTACGTAAGAACTTACGTAAGAACTCTGGTGCGGACTTCTGTAAGTACTTACGTCAGAACTTACAAAAAATCATAAAATAATAAAAATAATTTTTTTATTTTTAGTAATGATCTTACGTAAGTTCTTACGTCAGAACTGACGTGAGAACTTACGCAAGAACTTACGGAAGAACTTAATTAAGAACTTAATTAAGAACTTACGTGCAATGGTAAAAAAAAGAAAAATTATTCATTAATTATTACAAAAATACAATATTTAGTGGTTAAATGTTTTTTTTATATTTAAATTTGGATGAATAAAAAATAAGAATTTAAAATTGATTAATAATGTAATCATTATTTATTATGGAAAAGTGCTAATAACCACAGAAATGAACAATCTTAAATAAATTATATACAAACACTTTAGAACGGAAGGTCTGAAGACCTGATGCTACTTTTCTTTTATATAGCCCATTGGTTTTTTTGCCCTTCGCGTTACCAGGCGCTCCGAATCGGAGTGAAACTTTGAACGAGCTTATGAAGCAAATAATACTTTTTCATTTTATACCATATATATAGAACACTTCAATCGCTACTTTGAAAGCAGAAGCTATGCTGTGTTCCTTACATTAGTAATGACACATTCAGGGGTTACATTCTAAAAAAGTACAAGAAACGTAAATACGTCAATTTTTTCGTGAAAAATAATAATGAAGAAATAGAGATTTTTATCGAACATGTACAACATTGTCAGCTTTGCTTCGATTTCTTCATTAACTTGCATTTTCTGTACAAAAAAAAGTATAATTTACACTCTAAATAGTCAAATCGGTCAACAGAGTAGAGACACAGTATAAACGAAAATTTTTTCATTCCTGAACTAATTAGAAAAATGGAAATACATGAGTGCGTCGAGACTACAGCTACATACATATAATGTGCCGCCTGCTATTATTTTGTTTTCCCTTTTTAATATTTGGCAGTGAGAATCGCAATAAATCTTTAAGACATAAAAAGAACCAAAAACTAAAATGCTTCTAATAACCTCTTGAGCTAGTATTAATAATAATAATAGTAAAATAATAATAATGCTTGAATTGTTAGTCTTTATTCATCTGTATTCCACAATCCCTCGCGCTTCATCGTTGTTCGGAGATCCTGGATTTTTTGTCTTAGAATTCTCTTCACCAAACCTTTGAAACAAGCCATTTGTGTCCCTGAGTATCGCTCGCGTCTCATCAGGTAGTCAGCAAATAGCTCTGAAACCAACACATATAAAAACATAGAATAAAAATCTCTAAATTACATCATTGCATCGTACAATATACCATTTAATAATTGCAGTCTGTCAGGTTCTATTTGAACTCTTTCTCCATATCCTGGAATTTTTACCCTAGTAGCATTCACTTTCAATGCTCTATTAATAAGTAGTTCTGGTGTCCATAAGACATCAGCCAACTCTCTAATGTATATAGTGGGCTTAGATTGCTTTTCCATTCTTTCCCATACTTCAATGTCTACTTCGACATCCAATCCAAGATATATCTAAATTGAAAAAAATTATATATTAAGCAATAAAATTAAATGAATAAAAGGAGAATAATCTTATACATACCATATTATCGTCTAATAAGTCGTATCGTTTTCTACCGCCTACGTCCAATGTATATTTTTCTGGAAAATAGAAATAAAAAAACAATTATAAACGTATTTTAATCTATAATGATAATCATGTATAATTATGTTTTAAGGAGTATTAATGTTACCTTGCACACAAAAAGATTTTTTCTTTGGCCGACGTGACACGGAAGCATTTTGAGCTAAAAATATTTCAAAAGTTAATTTATATAATTATATTAATAGATACTTCTTCAAAAAGTATATTTTACGATTACGTCTGTTTGCTGAGAGTCTGATTCGCCCATCTGCTTCTTCTGTATCCTCGTCGTGAAGATTTGCTGATGACTCGCTATCTTCAAAATCTTCATTGAAGTTATCAGGATCGAAAACATCTTCTGTAATTTATTAATAAGTTTATTAGAATGTTATAATGTTAAAAACATGAATAGGGCTCGTATATAACAATTTATTCACAACTTAACTATTATACTAGCCAATTCATTCCCTCAAAAGCGGGACTATAATAGCCGTCACCTATTTATGCTCCCGCATTTGCAGAAATAAAATTACTTTATCCCCGCAAATGCGGGAATTTAAAAAAAAAATTAAAAAATTAACAACTTTTAGAAAAATTGAAAGAATTATAAAATTTTTGGAAAAAAATTAATTTTAGAAACTTGATAATTTAATTCTTAGAGAATTAAGTCCCACTTTTCATGGAAACAAACTGGCTATACAGTTAAGTAATAAATAAAGTAAATAATGTACTATTAAGTTGATATGATAAACAACTAAAATATGCAACTTTTGATCACCAGATTTCAAAAACTTCTGTAAATTTAAAAGTTGTTTCATGAATCAGACTTAAAAATTGTTATTAGAGCCTTGCTTATGTATTCCAATATACATCTGCAAGTTTCTGACCTAACTGGAACCAGAATAGCTATTTTGTTGGAAAAAACCTCCGCCAAGACCATGTGTTTAGATCAGTATATATCTTCTGGGTCCGCTAAAGTCAGTAAACGACAGAAATATATTGGAATAGATTACTAGGACTTCAATAACAAATTCCAAGTCTATGCGATGCATCAGTTTTATAATAATTAAGTTTTTTCAATATTTGGGTGGTTAATTTGCATATTTCAACAAGGTGAAGCATCATATTCACTTAAATTTTTGTGTGCAAGACCTAGTCATATATTTCAATGTATATCTGCAGTTTGCTGACCTACCTCGAACTAGAACATCATTAGATTTCTAAACCAGCCCCCCGCACGAGCGTTTATATACAGCCATAGATACTTTCTGAGTGTGCTAAGGTCAGTAAACGGCAGAATTACGATAGAATACATGAGGAGGGCTTGTATACAAAAATTTGAGTATATATCATGCACCACTTTCAAAATATGCAACTTTTAATCACCAGATTTCAAAAAAATTCTGTAAATTTAAAAGTTTTTTGATGAATCAGTCTTGAAAATTTTTATTAGAGCCCTGCTCATCTATTCCAATAAATATCTGCAAGTTTTTGACCTAACTGGAACCAGAATAGATATTTTGTTGAAAAAAAACTCCGCCAAGACCATGTGTTTAGATCAGTATATATCTTCTGGGTCCGCTAAAGTCAGTAAACGACAGAAATATATTGGAATAGATTACTAGGACTTCAATAACAAATTCCAAGTCTATGCGATGCATCAGTTTTATAATAATTAAGTTTTTTCAATATTTGGGTGGTTAATTTGCATATTTCAACAAGGTGAAGCATCATATTCACTTAAATTTTTGTGTGCAAGACCTACTCATATATTTCAATGTATATCTGCAGTTTGCTGACCTACCTCGAACTAGAACATCATTAGATTTCTAAACCAGCCCCCCGCACGAGCGTTTATATACAGCCATAGATACTTTCTGAGTGTGCTAAGGTCAGTAAACGGCAGAATTACGATAGAATACATGAGGAGGGCTTGTATACAAAAATTTGAGTAGATATCATGCACCACTTTCAAAATATGCAACTTTTAATCACCAGATTTCAAAAAAATTCTGTAAATTTAAAAGTTTTTTCCTGAATCAGTCTTGAAAATTTTTATTAGAGCCCTGCTCATGTATTCCAATAAATATCCAAAAAAACCTCCGGCAAGACCATGTGCTTAGAGCAGTATATATCTTATGGGCCCGCTGGAGTCAGTACAAGGGTTCAGTATGTATTGCTTACCATCAACAGGTTGTTTGCGTACTGTACCAGATGTACTTGGTTGTGGTTCATCCATGTGTTGTTTTTTGGGCTTAGCCAAACTTTTTGCTCTCTCTTTACTTTTGCCTGCAATAGAAAAAATTTATTAGATTAGTATACGCTATCAGTATTATATCTTACAACGTCTTCTCTTAAAATGTGTATACTTGTATCTACTGATTTTTCGTTTGAGTCCAGTCCATCGGCAACTTCCAAATTCTGTTGGTCATGTTTATCGTGGTTTGTCTTTCCTATCTTGCAGCTTTTTTCTGTATAAATATTAATATTTAGGAATTTATGCCTATTAATATAAATAAAAAATAAAAATACTATAAAAAAATTTATACGCACTTTCTATTACATTCTGAATTGAACTTCTTTGGTTTAAAAATGTTGACAAATTTAGTTTTGATAAAACATTACTACCAGTTGACTGCATTATCTTCTTCTTTCTTTCTTTTTCAACTTTCTTTGAATTTTTTGCATTGGCACTTTCTTTTTCTACCTCGTCGTATTCGTCGTCATCATCATACGAATCATCTGAGCCTCCAGTTTCTGCAGAACTTTTTGAAAATGAACTATTGCAATCCATGACAGGTAGTAATTTTGGTAATTTTGCCCTCTTTCTTCTTTCTTTGATTGCTTCTCTTGTTTCTAAAAATAATGTATTTTATATTAATTGTTATTTTGTACATTCTTCTTAGAAAATAATTTATCTGTTACAACTGTTAGAATAATTGAATCGTCATAATAATTTAAATATCATAATGAAATAATTGAATTATATTCGAACGTACCACCAAGAAGCAAAATCATGGCCTTGTAGTACTTGTGATGTCGATGGTTTTCTACGCAATTGTCGTCGCAATTCCATTTAACCCAGTACCAATCGGATTTTGAAAAATCATTTATATCTTTTGCTTCAAAGGGACACAGAGTACGTATTTCATCTTTCACTGACTCACATCTGATTTCTTCAATTGGCTTGATATAGAAGTTCGTGTCATGTTCTTTCGGGTGGAACCGAACAAGCGCAAAGCGCGGTGCAGCCATTGTTTAGAACAATGAGATTCTCACTTCACTCAAAATTTATTGTCGTAGATATATTAGAAAATATAAATAAACAATATGAACACGTCCAATCTTTAGAGAACCGTGAAGATACTACATCGGCTGAACCTATAATCGAAACGTTGCACATGGTCAATCCATGATAATAGATATTTTCTTCAAACGATAACGTGTATCGTAAATGCCGGTCGTTTAAAGGTCAAAGCGAAGAAATATGCACGTTGAGTGTACTTACGAGGTTGGCCTTTCAATATACAATTTGTATATGTCCTCCTTTCTCCTCTAATCGAGCTTCCGATAGAGAATTATGATACAAATCAAAATCACTACTGTTATGACCTGCCTTTGTTGACAAAATACCACCGATTTCTACAGTGTTGCCAAAAGCCACAGGTTTATACGCAAGCCGGGTGGGGACATCAACCATAACACTATGCATGCTGTTGTTGCGATAGGTTAGGCGGAACATAGACGCGGTCCAAACAATTCATATACCGACTGAATGTCCGACCGATGATAATACAGAACACACCCACCATCAAATATTCGTGCTCGTGCAGTCGTTTTGCTCTATGAATAGGTATTTAAAAATTCATCCGGTGGAATCGGCTCGCGGATAAGTATATATATATATATATATATATATATATATATATAAGGCCGCATCCATTCGTTTTTCCACCTTTTTTCGTAGTGTCCCATTGCCGTAAGCTTGTGCAATAACAATGTCGAAGTGAAAAAATAAAAACGTAACCGCGGCGCAGCTACAGTATCAACGAGACTCCGGCAGATACATATATACCTTACCAAAAGGTTAAGTCCGACGAACATATGAACAGACTGTTTATTATCATTCGAAAACGCTTGAAGTAGGGAACCTCCGTGGTAAAGAGTAAGTAATTGTTGCCAATGCACTGTATGGTATATAAATATAAATAGACTACTACTAAATATGACTTCTTGTACAAAATATCAATGAATTTCTCAACAGCATTTTAGTAGCAGTCATCATTTTACGATCTAGTGCTTTCAAAACATATTTTAAAAATACAATTAATGAGATTATATTATATTGATTGGAAAGCAAGAAAATACAAAACATGGTATTTTGTATGAGCAAGGATTCGGAACTATAAGAAAGTCAGAACTTGAGCAAATCACTGGCTACGCAGATGTCATAACAAACACAATTAACACTGTTGTAAACCACAGTCAAGGTGATAACATTTTATATTTATAAAACTATGTTTTTAGTGTTGTTACTTATGTATGAAATAATTATTTATTACAGTGATACTGGTTTACTTGAGAGAAGAAACGTAGGTGGAGGTGGCTTATCTGGGTTAATAATAGGTTTCAGAAGTTAAAAAACTGTTACAACGCTGCAGTGCAAAAAGGCTTATACATTAATCTCACAAGTGCCTATAACCATAATTGTCTAATAAACATGGATTTATTTCATAGCAGGAAAAAGAAATATTGTAGTACCCGTTCATCAAATGATTTGACTGAATACGCTAGAAGACAATTAAAAAAAGAAAGATTAACCAATGCTGGACTTAGTGAACAGGTTAGCTTAAACTGTTTATGTACTCTTTTATTACAATTTTATAACTGAATAATTTATTATTCTTTAGCAGACGTAGAAGATATATATAGTCTTGTAAATGCATGCTCTTGCCAGAGATTTTATGCAATACGATAACTATTCTGGTTCCAGTTAGGTGTTATTTTATAGTTATACCATTTGGTGATTAAAAGTTGCATATTTTGAAAGTGGTGCATGATATCTATTCAAATTTTTGTATGCAAGCCCTCCTCATGTATTCTATCGTAATTCTGCCGTTTACTGACCTTAGCACACTCAGAAAGTATCTATGGCTGTATATAAACGCTCGTGCGGGGGGCTGGTTTAGAAATCTAATGATGTTCTAGTTCAAGGTAGGTCAGCAAACTGCAGATATACATTGAAATATATGACTAGGTCTTGCACACAAAAATTTAAGTGAATATGATGCTTCACCTTGTTGAAATATGCAAATTAACCACCCAAATATTGAAAAAACTTAATTATTATAAAACTGATGCATCGCATAGACTTGGAATTTGTTATTGAAGTCCTAGTAATCTATTCCAATATATTTCTGTCGTTTACTGACTTTAGCGGACCCAGAAGATATATACTGATCTAAACACATGGTCTTGGCGGATTTTTTTTTCAACAAAATATCTATTCTGGTTCCAGTTAGGTCAAAAACTTGCAGATATTTATTGGAATAGATGAGCAGGGCTCTAATAAAAATTTTCAAGACTGATTCATCAAAAAACTTTTAAATTTACAGAATTTTTTTGAAATCTGGTGATTAAAAGTTGCATATTTTGAAAGTGGTGCATGATATATACTCAAATTTTTGTATACAAGCCCTCCTCATGTATTCTATCGTAATTCTGCCGTTTACTGACCTTAGCACACTCAGAAAGTATCTATGGCTGTATATAAACGCTCGTGCGGGGGGCTGATTTAGAAATCTAATGATGTTCTAGTTCAAGGTAGGTCAGCAAACTGTAGATATACATTGAAATATATGACTAGGTCTTGCACACAAAAATTTAAGTGAATATGATGCTTCACCTTGTTGAAATATGCAAATTAACCACCCAAATATTGAAAAAACTTAATTATTATAAAACTGATGCATCGCATAGACTTGGAATTTGTTATTGAAGTCCTAGTAATCTATTCCAATATATTTCTGTCGTTTACTGACTTTAGCGGACCCAGAAGATATATACTGATCTAAACACATGGTCTTGGCGGATTTTTTTTTCAACAAAATATCTATTCTGGTTCCAGTTAGGTCAAAAACTTGCAGATATTTATTGGAATAGATAAGCAGGGCTCTAATAAAAATTTTCAAGACTGATTCATCAAAAAACTTTTAAATTTACAGAATTTTTTTGAAATCTGGTGATTAAAAGTTGCATATTTTGAAAGTGGTGCATGATATATACTCAAATTTTTGTATACAAGCCCTCCTCATGTATTCTATCGTAATTCTGCCGTTTACTGACCTTAGCACACTCAGAAAGTATCTATGGCTGTATATAAACGCTCGTGCGGGGGGCTGGTTTAGAAATCTAATGATGTTCTAGTTCGAGGTAGGTCAGCAAACTGCAGATATACATTGAAATATATGACTAGGTCTTGCACACAAAAATTTAAGTGAATATGATGCTTCACCTTGTTGAAATATGCAAATTAACCACCCAAATATTGAAAAAACTTGATTATTATAAAACTGATGCATCCCACTGACTTGAAAATTGTTATTGAACACGTAGTAATCTATTACAATATATTTCTGTTATTTACTGACTTCTTTCTCGATGCCGCGTATACTTCTCTGAATGCCGGGCGATTACAGCTGCTGGAAAGCGAACGGTTGCGTGTAAATGTAAAAGTTATTAAGTGCACTGATTGACTGCGTTCTGAGAAATGCAGGTTGATTTTTTTTTTAATAGTATTTAATGCTATGTTTTTGCTTCGCCTAGTTATACGCTTTTAATGAAACTAAAAATCTATGTTGCTTAACTCTTCAAATTTTTAAAATTTATAAAGATTATCTTTAAAATCAACGTTTAATACGATAGAACACTGTAGGAAGTAGTTTAATAAATCAAGTAAAAAAATATACTTGTTATATGTAAAAGAAAGTAAGTATGCGTTCATGAAGGTGTGTAAGGTCGAAAGCTTTTATTTTTACGCACTCCCTCATCTCTTGTAAAGCTTGTCACTTTGAACGTTGTTTACAAGCCCAATCCTACCGGGCGCTCTCCTTTCTTCTCACGCAGGAGTTTGCAAGCAATTACTTCCTTCTACGGAGCAATTATCTCGAAATAATTAGCCTCCGAATTTCGCCATGTGTACATGTACTGGTGAAGTCTCCTAGCCGTGCGTTCGACTTGATTAATTCATTTAATCTCCTAACAAAGCCTGTCGTGCACGTGCGCAGCTAGCGTAGGCTGCTACCAGGTCTTGGTCTTGTATTAAAAATACCGTCTCTAATTTTAAAACAACAAAAATATTATATATGAATTAAAAAATCAATATACCATTTTTGAAGGTATAATTTTAACTATGCTTTCGAGCGCGCACCTCGGTTAATACATACACATTTATCCAGCCTCAGCTGGAACTTCAAAAAACTCGAACCGGCTCATTATAGCAGCAGCGGTAGCCGACGCACGCAATATTTTCGTGACTATCTCCAGCTGAGTTTACGGGCTGGTCCCAAGTCGAGCACGCGAGCGAACTTGGTTAGTACTTAGCCTCTGCCAGCAAACAATTTAAAAGCTCCTCAGCAAGAACCTACACCGTCGTGTCTCAAAAGCTACAGAGTACAGCAATTGCGTTGTCAGATTATTTTATGAAAACACAATGGTATACGACGAGCTCTACGTTCTATCTCGCTTATACTCTTGCTCTGTGTTTGATCTCGCAATTATATAGCGAGCTAGCAGTGGCCAGAGAGCTACTATAGTAACCTCACTAGAATATGGCACCTATGGCGTGGGCTATGTCCAGGGAGGAGTCCAACAAGGAAA
The DNA here is from genome assembly GCA_012977825.3 of Pteromalus puparum. Lineage (NCBI taxonomy): Eukaryota > Metazoa > Arthropoda > Insecta > Hymenoptera > Pteromalidae > Pteromalus > Pteromalus puparum. The sequence continues at coordinate 59,521,567 of CM053168.1, forward strand.
TGACCCCTAAGTACGTCGCCGGCAATTTCGAGGAGTTTCGCCTCTCTTAATGAATATACTTTTAATGAATATAGGAATAATATTATAATGCTAATGTACGGAATACATGATTTTATGAAAATGCTGGATAATTAGTATATTATTAATAAACAATACGTTCATTGTTTATAAATCGAAATTTATTATATTAATGTAATGTTGCAGCAATCCAATGAAATTCAAAGTATGGATATCAACAATACTTTGCCAAGATTGAAGGAATTGGAGGAAATATTTGATGATACCTTGCTTATTTGCAATAATACATTATCGCCAAATGTATCCACTCATGGAAAAAATGCTCCCTCTTCATCAAAAGAAGTAAAGGCCAATGCTCCTCTTCTTAATCTTCTTGATACCGTAAACTAATAACTGTATTTTTCATTAATTCCCTGGTAAAAAATTGTCTATCTTTTCTGACTGTTCAACTTTTAATTTTATTTATTGTTATATTAATATACTGTAACAAGTAATAGTAATAAGATAATCAATAATAAGTACATTGCTCTTATAGGAGGAGAATAATAATAATAGTAAAATAATGCTTCGCATCAATACATGGTCAATTTTTTACCAAGGATTACATTACTTGTTCAATTACCAATGATTGAAAATATACATATTTTTCTTTGTAGGATACGTTTGATTCACCGGTTGATACTTTCCCATATGAATTCTTTGATAGTGATGATGAGTCGGACGAGATATGTAAGATAAATAATCTGGAGGATTTGATAAAGAGCAAAGATTTTTCCACAGTAATTTCATTAGAAGTAGCTATAAGTCCAGGTGAACTGTTATTAATGATATTAAAATTTTGCATTGTAAATCATTTGCCTCAAACAGCTATGTCAAATCTCATCGCGTTAATCAATACAATTTTCGTCAAGCCAATATTACCACAATCAAGATATAGGCTCGATAAGTTATTTAATCCGAAGGATGAAGCGGAATTTCATGCAACGTGTCCTGAATGTAGTGGTTATGTGGGAAAAGTCAATAATCTTAATTTAAACACAGTGTGCGATACGTGCAATACCAGTATAGATTTATCGAAACCATCATGTGAGAATTTATTTCTGATCATTAATCCATCTATTGCAATAAAGGAAATATTAGAAAACAATGCAGATTATTACGATTACGTAGTTAATAAAAGGGTCAGTGAAGAACATAATATTAAAGATATTTTTGATGGTCACATGTACCGTGACTTTGTGAATATGCTGCCAGACGAAGATAAACACTGCTATGCAACAACGTCATTTAACACCGATGGAGCTAATCGTTTCAAATCATCACAATTTTCCGCTTGGCCAATTTATTTAATGCTGCATGAAATCCCACCACAAGACAGATTTAACAATCTCATTACTTGCGGTCTATGGTTTAATAAAAAAAAACCAAACATGACCTTATTTTTAGATCCGTTTGTAGACGTTATGAATGATGTTGCAACAACAGGAATTGCCTGTACAATAAAAAACAAAGAGCTTACAATTAAAGTATTCACCTTGATATGCTGCGTTGACACAGTCGCAAGAGCACCCGCTCAAGGATTTATGCAATTTAATGCCAAATATGGATGTAATTGGTGTTTACACCCTGGGTTGTGGAGTCATGGTAGTATGAGGTATATTATTACATCTGAGATAATAAGCGAACGAGATGTCGATAGTACACTACATTATATGAAGCAATCAGTAGAGGATCCCCAATATACTCCAACTTTTGGGATAAAAAATGTTTCTGCGCTCATTAATCTAAAGTATTTTCATATAATAAATGGTTTTGTACCCGACTATATGCATTGCTGTCTAGCTGGAGTCGGGAAACAAATAACAAATTGTTTGATTGCTCCAAAAGATGTTGATTATTTTCAGAATCTATTGCAAAATATTAAATCACCTCATCAAATAACTCGCTTAACACGACCATTATCTGACAGGAACTATTGGAAGTGTCGTGAATGGGAGAATTGGATTTTATACTATAGTATCCCATTATTATCTTTTAAAATAGAATCAGAATATGTTAAATATTGGTCTCTATTTGTCGAAAGCTTACATATTTTACTGCAAACTAATATTAGTTATGCAGAATTGGACAAGGCAGATGCAATGCTACATGAGTTTGTTTTTAAAACCGAACATTATTTTGGCCAAGTAGAAATGACTTATAATATACATCAGTTATTGCATTTAGCTAAAAGTGTACGAAATTGGGGACCTTTGTGGGCCCATTCAGCTTTCGCTTTTGAAAATGGAAACCATCATATTCTACAGGCAATTAAATGCTCAAAAGGTGTAATATATCAAATATTAAGATATATTAATATGAATCGCAGTGTAACATTATTAGAAAAATGTATCTATTCTGATTCATCGGAAGCAGTGAAAGTGTACTGTAACTACACCATGACTACGAGAGTAAAGAAATGCATTAAATTGTCTGATGTAACATATTTCGGTAAAGGTATTACGATTGATGAAGAGCTAGCAACACGATTATCAATATCTACAACAAGTCAAGCATACATGCGTATGATTAAAAATGGATGTTTGTATGCTTCTTCTTTAAAAATAAATCTTCGTTCCAATAATTCTATCGCTCAGATACAAGATGGGAGATTTGTTAAAATTAAGAAATTCATTGTAGATGTCGATGAAAAAATAGAATTAACAGTTTGCAACGTAATTAATCATTCGGATCACAATTTGAGCCGCCATTATCAAATTTTGCGTGCCGTTACCAATGTAGAAGAAAACACTACAATTATTCCTACCAGGGATATACAAACTATCTGTATTTTAATAGAAATTTATAGATTTCAATATATATGCCCATTGCCTAATTTATTGTTCTATTGATTATTTATTTTTTTAAAAACAATTATAATAATGTATTTTTATAGAAATAAATGTGTAATTTTTATAACATTTGTCATTTCTGTGATTATTAGCACTTTCACATAATAAATAATGATTACATTATTAATCAATTTTAAATTCTTATTTTTTACTCATCCAAATTTAAATATAAAAAAACATTTAACTACTAAATATTGTATTTTTGTAATAATTAATGAATAATTTTTCTTTTCTTTTACCATTGCACGTAAGATCTTACGTAAGTTCTTAATTAAGTTCTTTCGTAAGTTCTTGCGTAAGTTCTCACGTCAGTTCTGACGTAAGAACTTACGTAAGATCATTACTAAAAATAAAAAAATTATTTATATTATTTTATGATTTTTTGAAAGTTCTTACGTAAGTTCTTACGTAAGTTCATGCCTGAGTATCAAATACTTATTTTGATTTTTTTACCATAGTTCGTAAGTTCTGACGTAAGTTCTTACGTAAGTTCTTACCTTAAAGCTTTGGTGATTATAATACGTAAGAATTTACGTAAGTTCTTACCTAAGTACTTACATCAGAACTTTTATAAGATGTTACGTAAGAACTTACTTACGATTTTCAGTAGGGGCTACACCTATAAGTACCGCGCGATCTGTGCCACGCAAGGAATATATAGGCTATTGAGGCTAGAAAATGGAAGAGGCTTTTCTCTTTCTCCGCTATATATAGCCCGTAGTTTCTCTGAGCGTGTGTATGATTTTTCGGTTACGTAAAAAAATAGTAGCTTTTTTTTGTGCATGCGGGTTTCCGCGTTGGATATATGTGTCTTTTATTATTACACTGCAGGGTGATATAACGAAAATTGGATGATGTTTGCATCGAGTGTATACAGAACTTTTGCGCCACTGCGATATGTGGTCTCAAGGACAGCGCTGATAGCAAAGTGCACATAGCGCGCGATATCTGAAATGTTCGCTCGGTCGATGAAAAAAGTATAGTGACCGTAAGAAATCGACGCGATCGCGTCTCTAATGCATTAATTACGCAAATACCCGGCGCATGGCCTCCTCTACATGAATAATTTATTCCGAAACATTGTTAATTCTATGTAGAACGGATTAATCAACGCATAGTAGTAGCTGAATGAGGAAAAACTGGCACGCTCAGAAGTGGCCGATATAAAACTATATTCCGTTTTTCCGAACTCGTATACCTGGTATACGTCTCTTTCTCGCTCTTTCTAACGGATTCGTACGGCGAACGTTATTCGCGCGCATTCTCACTTGCGATCTGCGCAAGGGCGTGCGATGTACTCGACACTGCGCATGTATATATAGCTATAGATAGCTCCCCTTCGGAAGAGGTGTGCATGTGTCGTACGAGCGAATCTTTATCGGCCGAGTTCCGCGAGGAAACTCTCGCACGCCTTCGCTTCTCCTATATATGCCCGTGAAAATGTAGACGAGTCAGACGAAAGTGTTCTGGTTGTGTATCCCATGCATATATAGTTATACCGAGAGCTCGCTAGTCGGTATTTTTAGACACGAGTAAATTTTTTTCTCTCTCCGCTCTCCCGTGGCGCTTTTCAAAAGTTTGCTGACCATAATATCGATTAGCGAAACGAGAGAGTGGAGGGCGCGTTAATGTTCTGGCCATTCGACAGATGGCTAAAAAGTTTTTCAGGCCTGCCCGCAAGTGCACAAACTCGGCCTTGTTCGCTATATAAGCTGGCCCTTAGATCGATACCAGCCGGTAGTCTGATGCTTCTCAGGAAACAATTTATTGACATCCATACGTGCCGTTGTAACTAACTACATGTAGTGGATTCGATGCTACAAAATAATTTTCCGTTTACTGTAGAGGCGACTTTGACTACCTTTTTAACTTTTTGCTGTTTTTTATGACGGTCTTTTTTTTGCTCCGCATTAGCTATAATTTTGATGCGCTGTAAGAAGTGTAAGACAGTTCGGTGTAGCAGTAAAAAAGAGACCTATTGCATTCTTCACTGATTGAAATGTTTTACAACAAAACTATGGTTTTAAACAACTTTTCCCCTCATTTATCACAATGCGAAATTCAAACTCGAGGCGCTTCGCACTGCGACCAACTACTTGGCAACCAACGCCCTTACGCACGCATGCGTGAGCGCTCCTCCACCTCGCGATTCGTCGGACGGGTTCGCGTTTCGCGCTAGGGTATTTCGGAACAAATGAATACAGATATACCGCGAGTGTTAATCAGAGTGTTCCTAGGTGGCAGCCCTGCGATCATCCCTGAAATGCATTCGACACAGTGCAGAAACTGCATGGATAAAAGCGATTCTTGGACTTCTCAACAGGTGGCTGGGACATAGGTGTGCTTTTCTCGCGAGTGCAGAGAATTTGCTGCGTTTCGTATATAAGCGAGACTCGCTTCTATACTATCAGGGTAGTCCGATGCTTCTCAGTAAAAGTTTACTCAAGTATCGTTTCTCAAGGAGGTTTTCGATTATCGCCAAATATCGCCTATCGCCTATCGCCCAAAAAGTGGACTGGCGCGTGCCGTGCCGCTAAAGTATCAATCACTGTAGAAGCGACTTCGACTATCTTTTTGTATTTTTAATCTGTATAATTTTTTTTTTTATTTTCGTTTTGATTCGTCCTGATTCGAATTTTGACAGACAGATTTTTTCCAAAGTGAGTGCCAGTGCTTTGAAAGTAATATTTTCTAATAATAGCCGGATTCTTCGAGTTTTATTTCCAAGCTATTCTTTTCGTATTTGATTGGCGGATTAGCAAGTCAAATTTCTGTGGTCGAACTTTTCTTCGGGTTAGCCTCAAGACGTCTGTTTGTCACATCGATGACGGACAAGTCTTCTGCAATATCTGTTTAATAGCTTCGTTTGCCTTTACCTGTAATGACTTGTTGGTAAAAAAACGTGTACCTGTTACTTCGTACCTCGAAATCACTCACTTATACAGATGCGTTTACTGAGAAATACCATCATCATTGCTAATGTAAAAAAGCAATACTTTTATAGTCAACTAGAGTATTATATACAGATATTTATATTCTGTTATTTTATTCTGCTTATACATAGTGATTTTACAGTATTATAGTCCGCATAGATCCGCAAGCAATTTGATAAAATACAACGCAAAATTTTTATGACTCATTTTGGTTTAATGGACTTTTTTAGAGACTGTGGTTGGGATTTTCAGTGTATCAGTAACCCTTTGTTGAAATAGCCGAATTAGCATACTGGAAGGTCGAGGTGGCTACGTGCGAAAACTCAAGTGTTATTGCTGATGATGATAAGTTATTTTGGGTTATTGGAGGCAAAAAATATTGACGAAAAATTCAGACAGGAATAAAGTATTTATAACTAGTTATGCTAATGTGGAAATGATAAACTTATGTTTACTAAGAATATTCAGTGGGACTGTTTGATAATTATAACGTGCATACAGTTTTTGATTCAGCTATGTGTATTTATTCAATGAGAATTTTTAAATGAAAAATAATTTTGACTTTTATAACAAAAAGATTTGAGTATTATCAAGCTGATCTTTTAAATTAAGTTTTAGTGACATAGTTGCTTTTAACGTCTTCTTAAGTACGGAAAACTGGAATAATAAAGGTTAATATCATTAGATAAAACTTATCTCGAAAAATTACTAAGACTTATTATTTTTATTCATTAAAAAACCATTGCGTTTTTAGGTCAAATTTTCCCAAGAAATGTCGTGGAAATAAACAGTTTCATAGATGAGAACAGGTCATTAAAAATTTTACTGAATCGCCAGTCAAAAACGTGACAATGAATACAGAGAAGGGTCAAATGTTGATTATTCGGACTTATGCTTATGTATGACATCAATGATAATCAATGGTAACAGAGGCCCGGCGTATCGTGCGAAACTTTCAAATGACAAAGTGAAAAATCTCAATGCTACGGAAAAAATCCATTTAGATCATTGTTTGAGTTCTATAGCAAAACAATCCATTTCTATTTAAAGATTTCGATTTGAAATACTTAATATTTTTTTATCATTTAATCGAATTGTTTATATCATGCTTCAACATTTCGATACCATTAAACGAATTATTAACTATATGTCAATTCATAACTGGACTGATAGTATCATTTATATCGTTAATATTTTATGATACGTGCTAAATAAACTCCTCGGAAAACGACAAAACAGGTTTCAGGGTTACATAAGAATATAATATCGTCACCCGGCCTCCTTTTTTTTTAATAAAGCGATTCTACAAGAATACGTTTATTGGCATAAAAAGCATAAAAGAAGAACATAATCCGGATCGCGTATGAAGATTCGCGTTTCACGAAGAAGCGGTATTTTCAAGTAATGGCAGATATTAAAGGACAGTCGAGAACGCCATCCCGCGTTGGTTTACCATCCTACTTTGATTAGTGTTTTAGAGCCGCGGTGCAGCGGCTTTTATATGTAATAGTCGCATGCGCACACGCGATTCAACGTATATAAACACTACCTGAGCACCGGTTGCAGTCGACTGGTGCACGGCGCTCGACTGTCCTACTGACCGCGTCTAAAATGTACAGCTATACATAAACAGCCAGGACGAGTGATCCGCTTGATGTTTGACTGCATACTTTACACGTCGTAAAGTTATTTAAAAAAAAACGGTGTAAATTACTTTAGAAAATGTTTAATTTCTATACGGAACAGATTAAGAAAATCGTTGTTAAAAAATAATGAATAGTGTTATATTCAACTCCTTAATAAACGAGATGGCATACGGGTTAAAAAAATCAACACATATTTACAATAAAATTATCACCATTCATTCTTTATTACTTGACTTAGAGTTTGCACTTTGCCTAATATTTGTGCGCTTTGTGCGCTATAAATATTTTATAAAAGTATACGCTTGAACATTCAGTAAAGTAATTCGATCATATTAGGAACTCAACGTTGATTTATGTTTGATCGAATGAACTGATAAAAATATTATATCATAAAAACTTATATTAATAAATGCTTTCTTTATAATTTGTCAAAATATACAATGTACAAAAATACGGATGCTATATGATCCAAACGCAAATAATGAGCTATATAATACAAAATTCTATATGTTGATGAAAAAACTTAAGAATATTTAAGTATACCATTGCAGAAGCATCATTTGTATCCTCTCAAACATTTCTCGATATTATAAAAATTAAAAATAATGATCAATCTTTTTTATTCAAGTTTTATCAAATAAATACTTTTATATAAATTTTCATAAAATTTAGTCAGTGAAACATTGAACCCAAAGGCTCAATATGTCTCTTTTTATATTTTTCTATAGATAGATAAATATTTTGAATTTACAAAGTCACAATAAGTTTACTTCTTTATCTAGCGATTTCTTCTGAAATGGCCCACGAACACGTAGGTAATACGTATAAATATAAATTTAAAAATTTCAACATTATTGTGAAGATATTGAGATCTTTACAGAAAATCACGTTATTCTTAAGTCAAGTGGAACAAGTATAGATTTATTACATAAAAGTAGAAAATACTTTTTTCTGCTAAAAATATCAATATCTGAAACGTCAACGTCAATTCCTTGTTATCCTGGTAAAAAAGGTCGTAATTACAATGAAGCTTTTCAACAAGAAATTTCTTCGGTTAAATCGGGTCCCTTTTACCAGGATAATATAAATTATCTAAAGATTTCAAAAGTAACAGTCGAACATATCATGGTTGGCACTTGAGATATCAAGATAAAGTGACCTGGAATTATATTAGTCAAGTTCAGGTCTTCTTCGATTGTTTCCTGTTTGGCCAACATCAACATTAAGAAGGATTGCACTTGGAGACGGGGGTAGTGAGGAATCACAATGAAACTGACACACTGTACTGGAGTTACTTAATGTCGATTCTGAGGCCATCCCTTTAGGCTTCTTTCGTTTTTTGTTGATAGATTGGTGACTTTCGATTTCATTTGGATTGTCCGCTATTCTTCTATTCAAACTGAATAGAGATCGTTGAATCTTGGGGTATTTAAATTGCGCAAAATGGTACGAAGGTCCGGCAATAGCTAACATCGGGCAGAGGAAAAACGTTGCATATATCCAGCTTACTCCCATAATGATTACAAGAAATAGACCAATTTGAATATATGCTAAAACACGCGATGGTAACATCAATGCACCAGCTGCGCCAGTCGTTAGCGCTGCCATTAAAGTTGGTCCTCCCATTTGTTCGAGAGCCGTTTTAACTCTTTCTAATCGATGTTCTGCAGTACTTGCACGATAGCTTACTCCATAATGCAGGCTAAAATCTGTAGCAAGGCCAATAGCCGTTGAAACAGCCACACTTTCTAAAACGTTGAGTTTCCATTCAAGTAAAATTAATACTGCCACGGTAATAGTAATAGCAGATCCAACTGCCAAGATCGCATACAAACTAACAAATGGATTTAAAGTAACAAGAGCTAAAACAGTTAGAGCAAGACCCATTGAAACAACTATAGCCCAAATAGTTCCATCATATAATGTCCGCTGTAGTTCATAAAATTCCAAATAACTAACAAACCAACCATTTTTCATACCTGGAGGAGCAGTTAAAAGCTGGTTTTGCATCCAGTTTTCAACCTCGTTATAAAACTTGTCCATTTCTGCAAAGGACAGAGAAAATGCAAAATTACTATCATATTCAACAATAACAGCTTGAATCTCCGGAATGATTTTAGTTAGTTGTATGATATTACTCTTATTATTATTATTAATACTGTTATCGATATTTGTATAATTTTCCTTTCGAAATTTGAGACCTGCTGTTTGAATGCCTTGCGATCGAAAGTTCCAAAGATGAGAAGGAGTTCGGTGTATTTCAGCAATTGCTTCAGCAGCACAATGTTTAAGTACTTTGGGGTCGTAAGGGAACGCATTACGTTCACAGCAAGGTGAACGATCAATTTTTGGGTCGATTGGATCCTCGCAACGACGTTCCATCCAAGGTTGAAGTGATTCAATGAAGCAATTCGGTAAAAGTGGTCCAAGTGTACTCCGATAAAAAGTCTGAAGTCTTAAATTTTTGCAAAAATTCTGTAGCCAAACCTGGGATTCGCGAGAGGTCACATCAAACGTGTCATCTACTTCTAAAGTTCCACGTGATTCTGGATTTAGATAATTCCCATTATCCACTGGCATAACACCCCATACAAAACGCATTGGAAGTACATCGCCACCATCGCCTTGCTCAATTTTTTCGAACCAAAATCGTTTTGAATAAATCAAATCGTATTGTTCAAACACATGTGAACTGTCGAAAAGTTGAAAATCTGGTGAGTCAGGAAGTTGAAGTCCTGGGAATCGAAACACAATGAAGCAACTTCCAATGCCAAGAGAAAGAAACAGTATAAACCAAATCCATTTCAATGATATAACCAGCTTTACTAGAAAATCTGCGAACAAATGCGCTACTTTTTCAAAAAATAGTTTCAATGGTCGGATGATTTTACGAATTATAAAGTTAGCTGGCGATATTATATTAGTGCCACAACGTTCAGCTATTATGACGCTTGCAGGAAGCCAGGTCACCATTAATAAAAAGTTTGCTATCACCGTGATTCCAGAGAAAAGGCTGAAACAGTTGATAGCAGTAACGTTACTAACAATAGATGCGAAAAATGCTACAGCCGTTGTTAAAGTTGTAACAAACATCGAAGGAGCAGCGTGCTTCATTGTTTCATGCACGAGACGAGTTAGACCATTATTATTATTCAAAGACTTTTGACGCTTATTACATTCCCAAATTTTGCAAAAAATAAAAGCATCATCTGAACCAATTCCAGTTGCAACGACAACAGCCAGCAAATTCATGAACGGAAAGTGATTTATTTTCAAAATAATGGTGTAAAATGCGTAAGAAATTCCTAAACTAAAAATTACTACTAGAATAGTTGAAACTGTTATTATGAGCGAGCCCGTATATGACCAAATACAAATCGTTACAAATCCGAAGCCTAACAAAACAAGAAATGAGTCAGAAATAAGAAGCTTGTCAAAAAGTGTGCTCTTGAGACCAAGTTGCATTGCTGAAACGTGCCATTTTTTGTAACACAAATTGGTTGAACCTATATCTTTATAAAAATCTAATGTTGCCGAACTAGCAGCGATCGGTAGAATAATCATGGCCGAACGTAACTGCATGTTAGTAGTGTTATTACTAGTAACGAGGAACTCGATGTCTAGAAGATAGTGTATCAAATGATAAGCTGCGTTGTAGGTATAACAGACCGAAGGAACTCTTCGTTGACACCTTAAGTTTTCCGCGCAATCGGGAGTTAATTCAAGATTTCGATAAAAATAAGAACATTTTTGTAGAATACTTTCAACTTTTAATAAATCTTGTTCCGTTACTGCTAAACAAGAAGTACGGTTTGATAACAATGCTACGTAATTCGCGGGAGACCAACTGCGGCAACATTTTTGTTTGTGCTCCAATTGCCGCTGACAAAGAGAAGGAAAATGTGGATTTTCTCGTAATGCAGCATCAATATGACACTGTGCTAAAACGCCCTCTAATGACCATAAATTTTGTTCTGTATCTTTGGAACTAACAACGACTCTAGAATAGGCCGAACTTGGCAAGTTACAAAAAAATCCATCGGCGTCACCTTCATAATGACCTTCTTGCTCATCAAATTCTTCCTTTTCTTCATTTTCTTCATCGCCATCGTGATTATTACTTTTATCGCCAATATTATGGCGATCTTTGGCTTTCAACTTCATTAATTCCTCCCACGTATTTGTCTCTTCTTTGTTATCATTCTTATCGATTGCAGTCTTTGTTTTATCATTGTACTTTTTATTTTTACCAGGGTTTTTTCTGGGTTTTTTCTTCGCGGAAGACGACTGATTTACTTTGTCTAGTTTTTCTCTGTTTTGTCGATTAATATCTTGAATGTAATAATAATATTCTAATGGGTTGTCCACCAATTCTCCTCTAGGATTTGAAGATTCTAGTAAATTTTTCCATGCCGTCAATCTCTCCGCTAAGGGAGTTCCCCGGGCCTCAAATCCAAGTTGCGGGTCGGAAAAATCTGGAAACTTTTTCGTTGTTAATGGAACAATCAAACAGGTTGAAGAGAACACGAAAACGGCAATGAGTATTGCAAATGGATGATGAGCTAGCACCCGCGAATACCATGATGCTTCCATCTCTCAGACAGCAAATAAGTGATTTCAGCGTACTATCCTTTTCGAAAATTTTAAAACCACCATTCCCAGGTTCTTGTAAAGCTCTGGAATCACGTATTGTAGATCCCGTACAATCTGAAAACATTTTGTATTTTAGTTTATTGTTGAAATAGCACTTTTCAAATTTTTTCTCAATAAAAGTTATCAACGTAAAAATTTGACAATTTTTTTGAACGTTACATTGTTTAGATTCATCTTAGAAATTCTTAGAAAATGTATAAAATAATAAAATATTTTCTGTACCTGTTATTTAAAATGGAATATTCATTTAATATCATGCTTTTACATGCTTATACTTTTACATACCGCAATGATAACACTCCCGACTCAACATAACCTCAATAATTCTTTGATGATCTCGATATAATTTGTTCTTCAAAGAATTAATAAAGGTATTTACTTCTATATAAATGCAGACACAGATGTTGATCATCGCGAGTTGATGTTTATGCTATGTTAAAGTTAAGCTTCTGAAATAATTTTTACTCTTTTTCTGATACTACTTAATAAAGTAGTATCAGAAAAAGAGTAAAAATTATTTCAGAATTTTTTAAAAGAACATACGTTTTTTTTAATCAATAAACTCACTCCAATAAGATAATAAATATTTTTCCAACGATAATAAATATTAAAATATATTCGTTTTTATGTACTACAAAAAACTTGGTGAAACTCACTAATGTTATATACTTCATTTGACGACGTCAGATCGATATTAACATAATAATTTAATTGCAGTAAGATATTTTGATACTCACATTATATATTATCGACAGCAAGTTGAAAATCGATTTTGAGCCATTGGGCAGTCTTCCCCTTTTTGCTCTTCTCATAAGTTGCTGACCTTGCTGACTCTGGATCGAATAATAAAGCTCTTTCGACGAGGCAATCGCATTATAGCTGGGATAGTCCACCTTTCATTCAGCGGCTTTTTCATTGAAGAGGACATGCATCGCTTCTCAGATCAATCGTGCCTGGAGATGGCCCACTACTCCATAAGTGCCTATCCACAGAAAGTCGCGCGTGTCACACAAATATAAGGGTATCTAACACTTGCTGAACATTTATGTATGTATTTACCTTACTGTGAAAAGTGACAGTAGTGATTTCTCCTTTACACTGAGACGCGCCTTTGATCTTAGTGGCGCGTCATTCGTCGGCAAGCGTGGGTGTACGTATTTCAATCAGGATCGTTCGTCCTACGGATGCTTATTTCTTCTGCTTCCCTTAGGACAATAATAGAAGCGTATCACTAAAACTGTATAACGTTATCTCTGACATCGCACGCGGCGCACCACTGACGCGCATTTACTGTAGGTGGGCGATAAGCCTCTCCACTTTTCTCTCTATTTCTTTGACACTGCCCTGCTATACCGTATACACAAGCTCAACAGGCTAGCTTGCTTTGCGCAGGATTGGAAAACCCGGGGATGTTTGTTGCGTGCGCTCGAACTCGTATATAGGGTCACGGTCCGGAGAGCAGAGGATATTCGGCTGAACCGAGGATCAAGCTGACATCTAACGAAAGTTCTTCGAACTTTGAAGTGTACAGATGGCGCTTCTTCTTAGCCGGGAAAATTCAAAATATTTTTCGGACACTACACTATTATACTCAACATTTTCCAAAGAAAATTTGTTGTACATTTCAATTTTATTTAAATAAAATTGCGAATATTATTTTCTATATTAAACACTATCATCTTTATAGTATGTATAAAATTATTAAAGTGCACCGACAAAAAGTATTGTAAACAATTTTAACTCATAACAACAATTTGCGTCAGGCTATCGTATCTAAAATAATTTATTTTATTGTCAATACAGATAAATGTATAATGCATGCAATTCTTTGACAAGAAGGTTTCAACGATTATTTTATGCAAATCCTGGGCGGCCGCATTATGTCAAAAGAGCTGGTAGCTCGCTACGCGGCATCAAGCGCACGCTGTGGCGCTAAAAAGAAAAAGCGGCAAAGTGCAAAAGACACTTGTCGACTCGACGAGTAGCACTTGAGTCATTGCAGTCTGCGTTTTTGCCATCGCCGCCTACTATTGCAGCAGACGCGGCTTGGATTAAGCACTCAAAAAAAGCTTTCACACACTTAACGATGAATAAGGTGCGTGCATTTGTTTCACCCGCTGCATTGAGTCTGGAGTAGTTTTAAAAAGTAGGTGTCGGGCTGAGTCAAGAGCTTAACTCTAACTCAAAGGCGACTTTCACCATATGCCCGACATGTATGGGAATTTAAATGGACCTTCAAACTCTCTTCATAACTTATATGGCTTATAACATAGACAGGCTGACTAAAATAGGTTTTCGATAAAACATCATTCGAAATTCATTATTTATTACAATTCAACCATCGACTTAAACGGGTCTCAAATCGATAACCGTATATCTTTTGCTGAAAAGTCTCACGTTCCTCACAAAAGTCTGTAAGGAGATGAGACTAAATGTGTTTACCTCGCTACTGTCGGGGAAAGAGCTACATAGCAAATGCTTGGTATCAGAATAGCTGCACGAAACTGTGAGAAAGCGACAAAGCAAAAAATTGCAAGAAATAAGAAGTGCGAAATACGAGAGAAGGAACCCAGTGAAATAAAGAGAAGAATTGCCGCGCGTGCGTTTCTCCGTCCAATTTATGCAAATACTCGAGGGCGCGAACGCAATTTGACTAGCCGCACTTGCACTATAGCGCGAGTTCACAGCGATACAGCGAGTATTCTTTTCTCGACTTTCATGAAAGTGTTCATGTTTGTGAGATCCACTGTTTTGAATACAGACCCATATTTATTCATTAATATTTTTGAACTATTTTAATTTGGCGCAGTATATAATTATCTGTTCTTGGAAACGCGAGCTACTTCGCAAAATGTAATCCGCTTAAATTCGTATCAAGGCATCGAAGATAATATGTTCTATCAGCTATACAGCTAATTAGTGATTCGTATAGGAATATACTCAAATCCTCTCGCTATGACGATTAGCACCATGTTCAATGGCGTTTTCGGCGTTTATTTATTGTATCTACTTAATTGTTGGGTTCGAACATAATTTACGACAAATTTTCACCAAAAGTATACATAAAATACTATCACTTGATTTTTACTTTTAAAATCATCAATGAATATTTTGACATTATATGTACGTTCCATTAACTTTCATTCACAGACCTTAGATAGAAATACACGACAAGTCCCTCGACTAAAAGCAACAAGTTTGCAAAGTTTTTAATAAAAATTCAAGTAATTCAGTAAATAGCATGCCGTCAAAGAAACAGACCTGCCTCGTACGCACTGAAGCCGTGTATGGTATGCATACAGACGGTGCGCCAAGCTCGGCGTATCCGCAGTGCAAGCGAGCGGTGCATGAATCTCTATATATGCAAGAGCGCATACAGCTTTGAAAAGCGCGAACGAGCGAGCGGGAGAGAGTAGAGAGAGAGAGAGAGAGAGAGAGAGAAAGAGAGAAATGGAGAAACACGAAAGATGTAGCGGCCGCATAAGCGCGAAGATGAAGAAGCAATTATTCTAATGGAGGCTTTGGGAGGATTGTGGCCGAGACAAGTGAGGTAATCCATGAATAATACCCGGCGTTCCCTACGCCTCGTCGCGTTATTGTGTTCGTGCCCTCCTCATCCCCAGCTATATATACCCGCTCCCGTTTTGTCGGAAGCCGCGGCGCGAGCTATATACCTACTACCTGCTAATATTATGCTAAACTTGCATAATCCTTAAATGCTGGCCTCGCTGAGGTGTCTCTCGCGTCTCTGAATAACGGTCTCTCACCAGGACGACGACGTCAACGTCTACGTCGTTGTCGTGGTGTGCTCGTCGGCGCTCTATAGTATACTTGTAGCTCTGCTCGTGTATACGTATATATATACCTGAATTTCAGGTAAGCGTTTTCAGTCTCGACGTCGTCGGGGCTGCTTCAAGTTGTTGCCGCATTTGTGTATAAATGGGCGGATAAGACCTTTGTCTCTTGATAAGAGATTTGAACAACTGCGACTGCGATACTCGATACCGCAATAATGATAGTGATATCGTAAAAGGCTCGGGGAAACTTAATGGTATATATTTTATCTTTTATATAATTATTTATATTTTTCAAATTTTTGATATAATTCAAATGTAGTAATAATGCTATTCATCAATGTAAACCAATTTAAAAAAATATTTAAAAAATATATTATTTTATAACAAATATTTATTTATTTATTCGACATTTAATGTTAAACATATCATTTCATTGAAATTTTTATCAATTTAAAATACTTGCCATACTTCAGGAATTCAAATACTCGAGAAAATCGCGCGCTATGCGCGCGCTCCTGCATGGCTGTAGTACGCGCATCCGTCCGCTAGGTGGCGAATACCTCCAAAAATGAAATCCACAATCAAAGTAGCGTTGCTGAGGGGTCATAAGGCAGCGCGATGCGGCTGAAAGCATACTTACCTGGCGCAGAGGTTACCGTGATCAACAAGGCGGTTCCTCCAGGGCGAGGCTCTTCCATTGCACTACGGTCGAGCTGACCCTTGCGAATATCCCTAATGTGGATATCTCGGGCGTATAATTTTTGTTAGTCGGGACTGCGTTCGCGCTATCCCGGACCTAATCTAATTCAAACATAAATATCTACTTGCAGGGAACTGCTTGTCATCTTGGCAAGTCTAGCGAATTGCAATAGCAATTATTGTCAGTTTGTTGGTCGCGATAAATAATTCTTGCTAACTCTGTACGAAAAATCTGATTTATCGTGCACAGAAATTTTACTTTGGGAAATGAATAATTTGATGAATGTTAATGTAAATTTGTAAAGCATGCCAAACTCAATAATTGCGATAAATATTAATGTAATATTATCGAGATGAATGGAACTCGTTACAATTACAACATGCGCTCCACTAAAATAATTAATAAGCATATGAGTTCGAAGCTTTGATACATATATTTTTATTACATTAAAAACTTGAATATACGAGTTAATAAATGTTGATGAACATCAAAGTTAAAAAAAATACTTGCATAAAAACATGAAACGGTAAATATCTTCCTTTATGCATATTACCCAGCAGCTTGTAATCTTGCATTACAAGCTATATTGGGTAGAACAAGGGAATAAAACAAACCAGTGTAATGAGTAACGCATCTTTTTGTTGATGAACTTATCGTCGTTATTATTAATGATGTATATTTTCAAATCATCCCTGAGATGTAAAGAAAACAGTAAAACTCAAATCAAATACGAAAACGATGAATTTCGATCGTCGCGAATGTAAAAAAATTATTCATAGCTTCAGAACGAAGTTTACGCTCGCATCTGATACCCTTGATCTCGCTTCCCATCCCGCAGCTTCTATCTCAATGTTTTTACGCTCTCCATCTCGCGGATATTGCCGTATAAATATTCATACTACGCAAATCTTAGCAGTTCCTTGCAGCATCCCCGTGGAAAACAGTTCGAAGGAGTGTATCCGCGTCGCCTTCAAGCTTATGCCTCTGTAAAGCCAAGCTCCAAGCTTTTGCTTATACGCAGCCTCTCCTTCTACGATACCCTCATCCTGCGCATAGTATATACATAAGAGCGTCGCAGACAGCCAATTTGACGAGAGCAGCCGGTCGAAAACCAGCGGTATGAATGAATCCCATATATAGATGATGGAAGGCCGAATCGGAGAGAGAGTGAAAAATAAAAAAAAAGCACCAGAGGGAGAAAAGCTGCGTCCTGCTACCGAGCGAGCTCACGTCCGGATCGGTTTCTCTAACCACGCGCGCGCTTTCGCCACGTTCTATAGGCTTTACTAATATTGCTAAGTGCTTCGTCAGTCGCTTGGCGCGTTCCGCCCGCTCTACATCTATCTCCGTCTCTTTGATACGATGAGCCTCTTTCTCCACGTCCGTGTATCCGTGTGTGTGTGTGTAGACACATAGATGCACACTCGTGGCTAAGTATTTTTTGCTCTGCTTTTCTCTATTTCGCTCGCCTGCTTTCCTCACCCTCTCTCTCTCTCTCTCTCTTTGCTTTTCGTTTTCCCTCTGTATCTTTTCCAGAATCGGCGGCCTCCTTCTCCAGCTTCGTTTTTTTGTCTTCTCTCTCTCTCTCTCTCTCTCTCTCGCGAGCTGGCTGCTTTTTTTCGCGAACGAGCCTCGCACGCCCGCTCGGAGACAAGGGATCCCCACTTCTAGTGATTACTTCCGATTTCCAGCGGCTCCTTCCTCTCTGCAGCCGCGTGGCGTGCGCCACCTTTTTTTCTTTCTCATCCTCGTTCTGCCGGATACAGAAATTGTGGTCCCTCCTCCACGCTGTACTCTTTATTTTTTCAATCTCTCTCTTTCTCTCTTCCCGTCCCGGTGTGTATGTTTCTCTCACTCCATTTTCATGTTGTCGGCGCGCATAGCTTCTTAACTACTGCGCCGAGCCAGTCTCTCTTTTGCGCTTTTTACTTTACTTGTGTATATATATTAGAGCTGCTTGCTGGTATATGCGCGTCTTGAAAGCTCCTGCTATACGCCGCCGCGGTTTCCG
The DNA here is from genome assembly GCA_012977825.3 of Pteromalus puparum. Classification (NCBI taxonomy): domain Eukaryota; kingdom Metazoa; phylum Arthropoda; class Insecta; order Hymenoptera; family Pteromalidae; genus Pteromalus; species Pteromalus puparum. The sequence goes on from CM053168.1 coordinate 59,540,216, forward strand.
TGCGTAATGCTTCGTTTTGATGCTACCCCGTCGTATTTCTCCTTTCTGGGAATACTAATTGTGGACATGCATTTTTTGAATTAAAAACAACGGAGCGTAGGTCGTTTTATTTTTTTCTCTCGCCTACTTGCGCATACACAGTTTTATTTTACTTTTTATTTTTAGTAGATGAGAGTGGATTTGTTTAGAAAACTTGTAACTGCATGTCCCTCAACAGTTTTGACATATTTTCGATATTTGGCTTTCAAACGGAAAACAGCAGAAACGTTTTAAATTCAGGATATTCTAAAAGTGTCAATCACGTACCTCAAAATAGACCGAAAAAATATCAACGACTCTTTGCTCAGCATCGTAACTTTTCTCTCTCGCAAGCACGCCTAGAATCGCTAGAATCGCGTAATGCATCGCCGGAATCTCGCACATACGAGACGCAACGCATAACTCGGCGCGTTACGATTCTGGGCTCGCGTGGACTGCGACAATCAGAGATCGCGAAGGACACATTTCTCGCAAAGATGCGTCGAGATTATTCGTATACGCCGCTCTACCGTTATACTGCGCCCTCGGCGCGTATAAAAAGAGGCTGGAAATACGCGGGACGAGATGGTCGAGAGAGAAAAAAAAGCAGCATGACGTATATAAGGCCGTGTGTCTGTATGTGACTTATGTTTTACCAGGAGTGTTTTCACCCCAGTCGTCGTCCGGGTCGTCGCTTTGAACCACCTCTTTTTCTTCCGCGGCACTACTCTTTTTTTCGCTCGTCTCTTTTTCTACGTACGTACGTGTGTGTGTGTGAGTGTGTGTGTGTGTGTGTGTGTGTGTGTGTGTAGTGTATGTGCACGACGGGTGAAAAACGAAAGACCGGCAGCCTAGCCGCTCGTCTTGCCTCAAAGCGCCGAAGACGTCCCCGAGGAGCGATTCAATCTTTCTCGGCGTAAAATAAAATCGCCCCCGGCTCCGTTTGAGGTTATGCTTGCTCGATTCCTGTTTTATGACGAATTGGCACTTTCCTTTGTTTCGCTAGATGGACCTGCCACGTACAGAGCTAGAGAAAGAGAGAGAGAGAGAGAGAGCGACGCGCGATTGGGCCGAGTGTGCACACGCCACTGTCAGTTTAGAAGTAAAATAATACTTAAGGGTATGAGATACGCAGAATTAAAATAAATTACGATGAAAATAATGGTAGACTCAGACCATTGAAGTAAAAAATAGTAATAAAACACCGGTTCTTAAATCTATATAAAAATGTAAAACTATAATATTTTTCAGGCGCAGTTATAGTATGAGCGGCCCAATCAGAAAGCCCAACAAGTCTTTGTTAGCAAAAATGGCACACCGCTATATATGTAGTGCGCGCGCAGATAGTACGAAGGGAAATCGAAAAGTGCCTGTACGCCACCTGTCTTTACTAGCCAAAACTACCGTTTTGTGGTTATACTACTCTCCCGAGCAGAGGTAAGTAATTATATTATAAAAACAATGTTTAACAATTTTTACTTTTAAAATATGTATGACAAATTTCTATGGCAAAATTAACTACTAAGTACTAAATTTTAATAATGTTTCGATTACATCTCGAAATGTATACGCCACAAACTATGCCAATCTAGACAGATATCAAAATTCCTTTTTAATAAAACTCAGCGACAAAATCGGTAATAACAAAGAAATCCCGAGAGTCTATTAAGCAGGCACCTCTTTAAAAGTGCAGGGAAAAGCAATTTTCCGAGGACTGACCCAGTTTTACCCATAGTTTATCGCAATAAATTGAAATTTGCCTCGAGCGCGAACCGTTAAAAAGAAGAAGACACTGTAGGGTAAAGAGGCAGTAGAAAATAAAACCGCAAATCCCTATATTATACATTCCAGCGGAGAGCGAGCGCGTAATTTAAAATTTAAGGTTATGTTTGTCCATAAGTCTCCAAGAATCCTGGCGCGATATTATAAAGATGAGAAGCCCAGCAGCTTCGTCCCCAAGGCGGAGGTTATTGCGAATAATAGTCGAAGTCACGGCTTATTGGCTACTCGAGAGTCTTCGAGTTTGTTTACCGATACTCTTCTCTCTGCCGAACGTTTCGCGAAAAGTCGGCGCGGCGAAAGAGCTCCAACAGCGGAGTAAAGTCTCCTCGAAAGACTACTTCATGCAAAAGATATTGCATGTACACTGCCTTATTTTTGCCTATATACAAGAACGAAATCCTACCGATCGAAGACATCGGACTCGTCGGAAAGGATAAAGACTTCCTCGACGACGTTCTCGCGTACAGTATAGATCTTACAAGCGAGTCCGTCTCCGTCGGAATAATAATTAGAGAACGCGTTGTGGGCGAAATTTCGCGCGCGAGAGGGAGGGGCGCCGAAATTACAGGTACCGCTTGGATTTCCAGTGCGAGAGGAAGGGGACGCGATTAGCCCGACAACTTGATTGCTGATTAGCCACACGACACCGTTAATTAGCTGGCCGGAAATACAAGGGAGCAGCAGTGCTTGCGCGCGTCACGCGAGACACCAGCCCGAAGAGAGAGAGAGAGAGAGAGAGAGAGAGAGAGAGAGAGGCGCAGGCGTCTTAGGCGATCGGTAATTAGAACGGTGTGTATGTGTTGTCTGCGAAAGCTGCGCGTGCGAGTGAGATAATACTATCTTTCGATCGGAAAGTTACGTGTTTCGTAGAGCCTTGAGATCCGTGACTGACACTCGGCGAGAAATTTATTTGGGTATGTAGGTTTAACTTTTAACAAATGTAGGTCACGCCGGCTGATGTGTGAGGAAATATTCGTGTACCAGATAAGATTTCGCGAGTATGTAGAGCGTACATAGATACAATGCATTATTACGTTAGCGTTCGTTGAAACAGACGTTAGTGAATTTTGCTATTTTAAAATTGAACTCTTTGCTCAAGAATACATTTATAACGCATGCAGGTATTAAGATGAAGATTGGCATGTCTAAAAACCCTTTTTTAAATGCACTAACGTTCGCCTAAAATAGACCCGATAGAAAATTGAATAATCTTATCCACCTCAGAATCACCCAGTTCCCCGCTAACACTATGAACCGACGTTCTCCCGGATAAGACCGACGTGCATAAGCCCGCAGCGATCGTCTTCGATTTTCCGCCGAGTTATGTTTATGCTCGCACGATATCCAGCCGTCGTTATATACATCTATATACGCGATACAGAGAGAGAGAGAGAGAGAGAGAGAGCAAAGTTTTAATTATATTCTCCGGTCCGCGCGACGTTCCGTAACCGATGCCTCTCTCTCTCTCTCTCTCTCTCTCTCTCTTCCGTGAAATAAAACAGACTACCAAGGCGCCGAAGTCCTCCGCGAAAATGAAATTTGTTCTCGGCTGCGGTTTCCCAGCTCCGCAAGCCCGTCGATATTAATCTCCCTGGCTCTAGGCGAACGGAATTCCAAAAAGGGCGATGACGCATCTTCGGGGGAATTTCGCGATAGCGCGAGAGAACGATGACACGTGCGCGCCTCACGTCAACTTCTTCTTTATACTACAAGTCGAGGCGTTTCGGAGAACCAAGCGAATATTCGGCCTGCAAAAAAAAGGAAAAAAATTGCGATAGTGTCTTCTTCTTCTTCTATTTTGATATTTCAACGGCTATACGTACGCGACTCTCCGTCTCCTTCCCGCTCGATCGAGTACACTTCACGCGTAATGTTTGTCGCGAGCTTCCACGTATATAGCACAGAACCGCAACGAAAAGAAAAGTCCACATCAGCTGCAGCAGCAGTGACGGCGAGCGGAAAGAAGGATCGAGCGAGAAATCGCGTGGCTAAAAAATAGAAAAGCTCCCAAGCGAAATGGTCGCTTTCGCTGAGTCGTCAATCGAATTTCGAAAGAGAGAGAGAGAGAGAGAGAGAGAGCGAGAGCCAGCGAATTTCCTCTTCGGTCCGTCTTCTTCGTTTTTGGACCGTCGCGGTCAGAAGGTCGTCTAGCCCGCGAGCAACGCTCGGCCGAATGAATAGGAAAAGAGGATGGGCTCTATCTCTGTCTCCCTTTGCTCCCAGCGCCGACACGAAAGGGGCGGACGAGGAACACGGGGTTCCCCTTCCTCCCC
>CM053168.1:59544889-59593550 GCA_012977825.3 Pteromalus puparum
GCCCCGCGCGCGCGACCCCGCCCGCAACTATACGCGCTAATATGCAAATTTCATCGGGCAATTTATTCGGCTCGTTCCTGCACGGTGGGAGCAATTCCGGCTCGTGCGCGCGCCCTCTCTTTTCCTTTTCTTTCTTTTCGCAGCAGCAGCAGCGACCGCCGTCGTTGAAGAAGCTAACGAGGTTAACGTTTCGAGCTAAAAAGAGTACACGTGACTTATCTGTTGAAAAATTTGAATTTCTATGCGCTAAATACAATTGCTCGGATCTTGTTGACTCTTTGCCTTTCTCGGATAGGTTCGTGCTATAAGCGCAAAGTATAGTCTTTTTCTTTTGTTCACGTATATAAACATGCGTTATTATTCTGACGTGCTGTGTATATTGTCCTTTCAATTTTTCCAGTTACTCGTGCGTTCTTGTCTCTATTTTTCGTGGGAGAACGTTTGTGCAATGGCTCTACAAAATATTTTTGAAAACGATGTTGACTTTGAAACAAGCTTTGAAAAGCTCGGCTCTGTCGACTCTTTCGGACCTGAAATTGACTTTTCGATTTTCGTATATTTTTGCAGGCGCGTATAGCGTTACAAGAATTCCATAAAATTGTTCAATAATAAAATATATTAAGCTCACGTAAAATTCAATTTAACGCCTGCAAAAGCATTCCACAGCAGTGCAAAAATGAAAGTTGCTTTCGTTACAGAATCTATTTAAATTTCGCAAATGAAGCGTAATATGCTTTTAAAAGCGAAGTTATTGTCATTTCCCGGAACGCATATTTATTCGCACAACAGAACAAATCAGTTCGTGCAACGAGGAGATAAATAAAACCTGGCAAACGCTACAAAAACGCCCGTCGTCCAATAATGAACAGCAATTTGACGCCTCTCCTCTGCTCGATCGTAAATCAAGCCCGTGAGTCTCCGTCTATTAAAAAAGAAAGGGTCACACTGAAATGCCGTCTCCTCTCTCTCTCTCTTTCTCTCTTGCGCGCAGTTCTCAATTGAATTAGAAGCAAATCAAGCTCTCTCTCCTCTGCTCCTCTTCTCGGCGCCTTTACGAGCTGAATTCCAGGAATTCTCGGCTCTTCGCAGAGGCTCCGCATCTCTCTCTCTCTCTCTCTCTCTCTCTCTCTCTTACATATAAATCGACGACCCCATAAATGTTGATGCCGCAATTTCGCGCCGAAAAGCCATCGAGCTCCTCGAGAGCAGCGAGTCTTTAAGAATTAAAGTAACATAACCCTGGCAAAAGGCTAGCGTCGTCTCCTCTCGGCCGTTTGTCATGCAAATACACGCCGCTCTCTCTCTCAACGCCGAGGCAAATGCAGAATGGTAATTCGAGAAAGATAGGGACGCGCTGTGGAAAGAAAACGCGCCGGTGCTGTGGCTAAAAATGATGAAAAGGAGAGATTTGCCCTCCTCTATAGCTCTGCTCTCTTTTCTAATTTATCCGAAACGCGACGGCGGCAGCTCTCTGTGTACTATACCTACACACGTATATACATACAGAGGCGTACACTCGGGAGAGGCAAAGTGCAGCGCGGCAATATCCATTAACGAGTGGCAAATGCTTGGCTGCGCGACCGCGCGCACGCGGTCAGCTCTCCCGCAGTAGTAGTAGCCTGAGAGACGTACAGAAGAGCGACGCGATGTAAGCGCCGCACGGCTACTCTCGAATTCGACGATATTACCGGATACCGCGCTTGCACTGCACACTCATATATAGTCATCTTCCCCTCCTCGTGTCCTACAGCGGATTAAAAGCGATGGAATTTATATTAATTTTTTGCTTCCCAGCCGCACTCGTGTGAGAGGCTTTGTGTGTTTGTTGTTGGGGATATGCGCTGCGAGGATTTTTTTATTGGCGGTGACGAGACTGCGCACATATACCTACAAGGCGCTTTTCCGCGGTTATATTGTTTTCGCGATGATGACGCAAAGTAGATTATGGTATTTAATATGATATATTTGTAAATGTTGTATACAAGCGCATAAACTCGATCAAAGAGTTTGAGGAATTTTTTAATAACTCGAGCGTTGAAAGTTTTTATCGAATTTTGTATAATATAAAAATTTTGTACACTTAATTTGATTTGCGTCTCGCATTCTTTGCGAGCGCGCAGTTTCAATGCTCGAGTCTTGGCGTTATTCACTGCTAGGATTTGAATAATAAATGTTTTCAGCGCGCGATATGAATATGCACGCGGAAAACAGATTATTTGCATTTATTCGCGATGGCAGCACCAAATTCGTTAGTTATAATTTAGAGAAAAGGTGGATTAGTTCACCTCCTTTTTTTCACAGAGTATTTCCATGAGATTAAATCTCGTTCTAAAAGTCAATTCAAAGTTTTTACTGCCTAACACGCGTATGTCCGCGTTATCTTCGCCGATGTATAGAATATATACGAAACGCAGAGGTGCAGATGAAAATAAGTATAAAAACGCGAGGTCCAGCACAACCGGAGCGTTTTTTCCCTTCCAATTTCGCAGATTAGCATCGCGAGGCTAATAAAAAAGCACAGCGAAAGAACGATGACTAAACGAGCCGCGGCGTAAAAACCAAAAGCTGCCTCTCCGAATTTAAATCTTGTCTCCGCGCGCATCGTGCTCTCATTAACTATTAAAAAAGAAATTGTTTCTCAATTTTCTTCTCTCCACGCTTTCCAGAGATTTTATCTGCACAAAGGTAATTAGGACACCAAGATACCGGGAAATATTTTAATTCGCTTGATTTCGTGGAAAACATGCGAAGAAAAAGCTAAAGGACGAAGAGGATGTATGGACGAGGGGAGGATTTTCTCGTTCTAACGTATCGTTAATTCACGGATGTCCCGCTGTGCGAGCTTGCTCTGTGGGCATTTTCGCAGTCGCTCTCTGAAAGCCCGTCATGATGAGTAATTATGCGCTTCAGGACGTTTAATTTTCTCGACAGACATAAACGCGTTTAGTGCATGGGCTCACACATATGCGCGCGAATATTGCTCGATAACGTGTATAAATTAACTTGCTTAGCGGGTATGCAAACAATTATTATGTTTGTTTAAATTTAAATCCCAATTCAATGATTTTCCGTCAGTTTTCGCTATCGGGTTTTGAGAACAAATAATATCCAGTATTTATTTTTGTTCTGTAACGATACCAGAGTACGAAACTGATGAATTTCTGATATTTATGATGTATTTCGTATTAAGTCATGCAGTATTTGGAATGCCAAGCGCGTTATTTTTATGAATATTTAAATAGAGAATAAATGAACGAGAAGCGAGATAAAACTGCGAGGAAACCGCGTTTCACTTGTCACCTTTACACGAGCTTCTTGATTTTCCGAATGAAGGATAAGCAGTCTCGTGTATAAAAATTACATGTGCATCGAGCACAAATGCAAATATCAAAAGCGTTTATGGACAGACAGACGCAAGCTTCTGTTCGTGAGCGACAGCGAGATCGAGAGTTCGACCAAGGCTTTGTTGTCGACAAAGTAGAAGAAAAACAAAAGCAACTGTAGCAGTAAAGAATAAAGCGCACACGTGCTCTCGGTATACGTATAGGTGCATGTGTGCACGAAACAGAGTGAGAGAGAAGGAATATCTGCAGATGCGCTCGTAAAAGGCATCGAGCCATAAAACGGTTAGTTCAGCGTCTGCTGCAGCAGCAGCAGCAGCAGCAGCAGCACCAGTAGCAGCAGAACACAAGGGAGACCTTCGAGACGGCCATCAACCATTCCTTACATGGTCTAATTCCTTCCGGCGCGATACCTCCTACACCCACACCAACAGCACAGGTATATATATACACGTATATACGCACGCCGACACCGAGGGGGTGTAAGTGCACCGCGGCGCAGCTGCAGGACTACAGCTATGTATACACAACCAGTGGGCTATGGGAATACACGTGGTCTCTCCTTTCTTTTTTCTCTCTCCTGTATATACCTCCTTTCTTCCCACCCCCGTGTATAGACCCCTGAAAGCTTAGGTAAAATACTCGCCGAGTTAAGTGTCCCATCTTGGCTCGTTCCTTCCTCTTCTTCTTCTTCTTCTTCTTTTTTTTCCTGCGGCGGAGTTTTCAATTTGCAGTTCCTGCGCACCGAGAGCTTTTTCTTTTTGCTTTTCATACCCGTGAGCTTTTTGCACGCGTGTGCGTTGTATTTATAACGGGGTCGCTTTGTGTGTACAGTTTTTTGTATTGCGGCGTTTATGGTGAAGCTCCGCGTCTAGTCAGACCACGATTTGTGACTGGGGGAATGAGATGAGAATTTTTAATCCAGCTTAATGGGATCGTGGAACGTTTAAAATGAAATAAATGCTTTTTTCGTCTGCGTGTGTGTGTGTGTGTGTTTACCGCCAAAAATGGTACGCGCGAATGAAATTGAACCGGCAAAATTATACTAGATAACGACGAAAATCGAATAAGCATCGTACTGGAATATTATTCCTCGCGCTTTTACAGCTATCAGTTTTTAATTTAACGCGCGCGGCTCCAGTATACGAACCGTCCAAAATTGGCACAAATTCTCCTGCGCTTTATAGTTTTACACCTGCTCGTATTGCTGCTAAATAAATTTCGATACTAATTTTAAATAAGCTTGCACTCTTCTATAGGGATCGAACAAAACGAAAACTCCTGCGGTTCTCTAACTGAATTTCGACTTAACATAATTTCTCGTTAAAAAAAAAATCTTAAAATTCTCCGCGTGAGAAACTAAATTATATGAATATCCCGAAACCGCTCGAAATGAAATTCCATCAGAGAGATACTCGGCATTTTGAAACTTACTTCAAGGATTTGGAATTTGTCGGTGGAAAAATTGATATGCGATAAACTCAAGTGAATTAAGCGATTTGAATTTAACATCGCAGACATACTCAGACATTACTTCGGTTATTGGACAGTGTATGAATTTTGTCACAAAAATATTGTCCTTTCATACCACAGTTCACTAAATAAAATTCGCTCGAAACGCCGATGTACAAACCCCAAAATAATCGTCCTTCACATAATAGATACATTCCAAGCCAAATCTCTGCGTCCATTATACCCTATACCTCGAAAAAAGTCCTCCCGAATAAAATACAAAAGCCACAACCTCATCAAGATTGAATAAAAAATCCCCTCGACCCTACAAATCCGCATAGCTTCAAACAGCCGGCTGCACATAATTATACACGCACACATCTACGCGCGTTATCTCCCATTTATATTCGAAAGCCCAAGCGAATCCTCGACCGCTCACCTTTGACTCTACTAACGATCTGCACCGATTACCAATGCATTAACGAAGCCCCATTGTGCCTGCCTTGAGCCGACCGTTTCAAATACACCATATAGATATTTGCCCAGCACACGTTCACGCATAGTTCCGCGTATATATATATATATATATATTTCGCCTTCCGTCCAGGCTCCGACTGTGTATATATTATATATACATATTATATAGAAAAGCAGCGTTGACCGCTGGATATATTGCACATACGCACAAGAGAGGCAAACTGGCATCAGGCTTGCGATATATATATAGCTGCATTATTGTAATGTTATTTTGCTAATGTTATTGCGCGAGCTCGCTCGAGAGGTATTATGCCTGGGCGGCCTCGATTAATAATGCCGCGCTAGTTCGCGAGCGAGCGAGCGGCCGAAAACGCCGCACCGCTGGCTAAACAAAGAGGTTTACCGCGCGAGAGCCGAGAGCTCAGCTCCTCCCTTCGAATGGCTCATTCGATTAGATTAATTAACGGCGAGAGCTGCGCGCGCCTCCTCCCCACCTCTCGACGCCGCGTGTTTTCGCGCTCCTAATTGTCGCGCTGCTGCTGATCGCAACTTGGAATATTGACTGCGAAATACCGATAGATAGTGTGTGTGTGTATGTGGAGAGAGAGCTGCAAAACAGTGCCTATATCGCGTGCGAGGGAAACACTAAATTTTATAGGCCGTCGTGCGAGGCTCCTGCTTTTACGATTTGGCGAGATTGAGCTTTCCGTGTGCTTGAAGGGGGTGAGTACATGCGCCAATTATATATGATATGATATGATACGATAATATAATCCACTCAACGTTAATGGATTGTTTCTACAATTTTAAATATATCGTTTAGTATCGAGTAGATTTTCGTATTAACGAGAGAATTATAAGAATATTCATTTTTATGAGTGAAGGTTTGTAATTAGAATAATGGGGTGCGAGAATTGCGTACGTTCACATTGGTCGAATAAATTTCAGCTACATATACGAGCCGAGTTCGTTAATGGTAACAACATCGGCACAATATCGAACAGAGTAATTTAATATCACAAACATATTTCATTATTCATATATGGTGCTTTGTAATTATATACTTCGAAATATACATTCAATAATCATCGTATAGCTTATATTTACATATTAAAAACATACCTACTCGTTAATTCCCGAATACGTGGAATAACACACGTACAGCTCCTATTAAAATAAAAATCGTCTTCAAATTTCTCGAGTAACACTCTTTTCTCCTGGAATCGCAGCGGCATTCCATATTCTTGCCACCTCGCGAAAAAAGAAAAGAATAAAGCACACAGCGTGTTTCAGAAAGGGCTCGTCCATTACTCGCGTCGTCGAGCAGCAGACGGAATGTCCGCTTGCTCTCGGAATGCCGGAAATTTCATCGGACTAGATGTGCGTACGTGTGTGTATACCTAAAGCCCAGAACACACTTGAGATCCCGTTTCTCGCCTCTCCCTTCGGAAAGACAATGCGTCGCGCGCGCGACAAGTGTCGGAATCCGAGCGCCACCTTTGTGTGTACACACATATCCCACACACTGCACATCCGCCTCATTATTTTTGATGACATTTCGTTTCGACTCGTGGTGGTGTGGATTTGTACAGAGCGGCTTGTTTGAGCTGCGAAGAAAAACTCCTTTGCTATAGAGGCAAGCGCGGAATAATACCTCGACGACGACGAAGCGGAGAATTCGATGATTAAATGGAGCGGCTGTGCAGCACGAGAACCGCCGCGACAAGCTTTCTCGGGAACGTTCAGTCGTCTCGCCTCGTCCGTAAATAGGCTTCTCGTGTACAGCGTGTGTATAGCGCGAGAATTAGCCGAACGACCGTTTGTTCCGTCCGTCACTGGCGACGTTATACCTTTCGTATGTATAGATGTGTATTACAGACGGAGTTTTCGCGTCGAGAAACGTTTTTCGAGAGCGCTATATGTAGCAGGAAAAATTGCGCGCGAGAATATTGAAAGGGGAGAGACCTCGTGGAAATTGAACTTCAGTCAAACTGACTAGGATTCTGAATGCGGTTCGTTGATGAAAGTTGAATTGGACGGCTTTAGAAGTACAGCGCGCTGTATATTCGTCGCGTAAATTACTTACTTTGCTGCGCTATATACAAGCGAGGTAGAATATGTGATGGTTAATCGCGCGACCGTATGTAAATGCGTTACACTCCGCTCGAGTTCGAAATATTAATTTCGGTATAAAGCTTCGCACAAAGAAGACCAAAAGCCGACAAAGGCGAAGCAAATCGAACTATATACGAACGGAACGAGCTAGTGCACGGCAAAGCAAATTAACGTCGTATACATGGCGCGCGATTGGTGCAATCGATGCCTCTCGTCATAAAAGCAAATAACCGGCTGGAATGAAATTACTCCGCGGTGCGCACGGAGCACGAAAAAGGCTGGAAAACGAGAAGGAGAGGAAAAGGTGTATACCGAACGCTCTCTCAAGAGAGAGAGAGAGGCTTTTGCAAAGGATTTTCAATCATCCAGTTACATGCAGAAAGAGAGAGAGAGAGAGAGAGAGAGAGAGAGAGAGCGGATGCGTTTCCGCTTACGTTGATTCGAGGCAGGCGCTGAACTTTATCTGTATCGACTATCGGATCAGAAACGAGAGAAGAGGGGCTGCTGCTGCTGCAGTAGCTTGTTGTTTGTTTGACGCCAAGTTTATCGGTTCCTCAGCGATTTCGCCAAGTTGCTCGCCTCAGTACCTCAGCTCTCTCTCTCTCTCTCTCTCTCTCTCTCTCTCTCTCTCTCTCTCTCTCTCTCTCTCTCTCTCTCTCTCTCTCACTTTCTCTCCTGCCTCCTCCGTCTTCGTTGCGTTGATGCATCTTGCTACCGGGAAAGAAGACTTTGGAGCTTCGCGCGAAAGAAAGCAGGGGTATAGAGAGCTAGGAGGGGGAGGGGGGTGGAGGAAAGGAGGGATCGCCGAAGCTTTGGAATTCCTTTGGGGAACTTTCCGATATTCATATCGCTCGCTCGCTCGCTCGCTACTACATCAAAAATTCCAAGCTCGCCGTTTCATAAAGGATTCGCCCGGCCATTTACGATATTATGTTTTTTCTCTGCTGCTTTTCTATCTCTCTCTCTCTCTTCTCTCTCTGCTATTTTCCGGTGCGCTGGCGAAAAAAGGGGAGAACGAGCCAAGCGAAGGTGGGGGCGGAGTCTTTCTCGTTATTTCCTTCTGCTCTGCGCGCAGCTCTCCACTTTGCGCGATCGACAGAGAGAACAAAAGTGTTCCGGCGCTCGATTGCGTATTCGAGAGGGTTCGCGACATTTGTTGATAATGAAAAATGCGAGTGAGAGGAGCTTTGCGCGTGCGAGACGGCTTCTCTCTCTCCTCTATGTATCGGAGAACACAGTTCGTGAGCAGGACCTGCTATGGCTGCTTTGGGAGTTTTGCGTTTATTTATTGGCCTGTATCTCTTTGGAGATTCAATTTTTCCCGACGATACTGGTTTGGAAGAACTGCGTGTGTATTTCAGAGAGAGATTTTTATTGTTGCTTATTGAAGGTAACAAAGGGATGATATTTTCGTTTGCGACAATCGAAGATCTTTGTGAATAGCACTGATATAAATATTACATTAATGTCGAAGAGCGATTTCCGGTGACTGAGTGAAAGGTGTATTAATTATATCATCGATTCCCGTTTTTGTTCATCAAGATTTAAACAAATTTAACGACTAAAAAAGAAAAACTCATTAAAATAATCGATTTCCCGACCAGATATTATACTCACCTTCGAAACGTCCCAAGCACCTAATTCGCATCAACCAAACACGAAGAGCCGAAACTCTCCATCTATATTCCGAGCTTACACTCGCACACAGATGCAGGAAACGCTCAGCTCGTCGCGATTATCAATCCGTGCATACTCGTCGCCGCGCGGAAATACAAGACTTGATCGTAATAATCGCAATATCAACAAGGACTACTTGGTCGACAGAGATAGAGAAGGGGAGGGAGGAGAAGTAGGAGCGTAGTACGGGAGGGTCACATCGAGATTGCCCTGGGCACGGCTGTTTGCGGTGCAAACGTCACGTTTCGCAACGGCGGCAGCTCATTAATTTCAATGGTCATCGAGGGCAAAGCGGCCTGTTTGCCATAGCGCGGCCTCCCTCCTGCAATCCCGTGGCTTTTATATGCCAAACTAATGCACTTTACCGGTTGCCGACACCTCCTCCAATTGTTCACGATGGTTGAATCTTGGCTGAATTTTGCGGTAGTTGGAGCGCGTGAGCGATTTGCGAAATAGTAAATTTGTTTAACTATTTCGAGTATATATAAAATTTTGTGAGGTCTGGATTGATTTTCGGTAATTGGATATTCTCGTTGAACTGGTTTGCTCGATTTTACATGAATGCATTGTAATAGGAATCGACAGAAAGCAAAGATTCAGTCTTACATGGATATACGATATGCATCATCGAATATTAGAAATCGATACAGGTATTGTAACTTGACGTAAGTCGATAGTAATTGGATTAGCAATTATTAGAAAGAAAAATTGAATAAATACCGGGATAGATCGAAATTAAAATAAGAAAAACTAAAAATAATACAAAAGACAATTTCATTACAACATGTTTCATTTACAACGTATTTAAAATTAAATCACCCATAATAATAAAAAGGAAAGGCAGAGGTAAGCAAGTAAATCAGAAAAAAGTTATCTCCAGCATTTTTACATTAATATCTTTTTATTTAGCTATATATAATAGTATGTATATTTTCGTCCAAACATCAGCATGTTGTTCTCGGCGCAGTTTTATAGGTCGGATATAACGAGCACCGTCTCGAATCCGTCATCCGGAGTGTATCCACGTATTTCATTTTTTTTTTGTTCGCAGCATCATACAAGTAGTAAACGATGTTCGCTACACCGCGTGTATTTCACATGTTTTTTTTTTTATTTTTTGCCCGTGTTCTCTTTCTACATAGTTGGGGGAGGGATACGTACGAGTATGTTCGCCTGTGTAACTTTCGCCCGTTTATACGCTTATACAAGTTAACATTACATTTTGCGTCGTAGTTTATATCTCCATATACACCTCGTATTTTGACCTTATATTACTTATACAGCTTTAATCATTTTTCTTTTTATCTGTTCATTTTTGTTTCGCGCGGCTTATGCGCCTCACATATTCTCTGCGTTATTTTTTTCGTTAAATCGACCGTGAGCCTGTGTACGTTGCGCGCATAATTATTGTACAGTGTGCGAGGAGCCATTTTCTCTTGTTCTCGTCTCGTTTCCATCTATCCTTCGTTGGATTTGCGGGATTTCATTTTTTTTCTCTCTATCTTACGTTTTACATACGGGAGATTCGCTCATTTTCATTCTTTTATATGTACACATTCGAGGTTTGCTGAATCTGCTTAAGCCGTATATATTCTCTTGTTCCTTTTTAACATGCAATCATCAACAATATATCAACAGTCATAATCAACTCGCAATTATATATAACTGTGTAATTCTCTAGGGGGCGAAGGCGATTTTCTCTTCGATCGCGTTGTCTCTTTGCGAAAACGCGGATAATAATTTTCCGCAGCGCGAGATTTGACGAATCGATTTTGCAGCGGAGCTCGTGCCGATTCAAAGACTCCTCTTGTGAAAATCAGATCTGTGTGACTCGTGCCTGATCGAATTCGAAATTTCGAAAATAACGTCGTCACTCACCGAAGAAACTACCATTATAGTACTTTCTTATTTTGCTTTTATTTATTTATTTATTTTTTTGTTTGCTGCAGTTTCGGTATTTTTCAATCTTTTTTTATTTCATTTAAAAAATCCTAACTAGAAAATTAATCTAGCGGTTCCTACAATGACATAGACTCACTATAGTTTGATTCCAATGCCGTCTCTCGATTATGCTTCTTTTTTCATTTTTTTAACTTTCCCCATCGCCATATATAAATCTCCAGTAAACACCTAAGTTCAACAATTTGACGCGACTCGTCACTTCATGGATCGAGATACATTCCTAAAGTTATGTCTTACTTTACACCATCTACACACGAATACGTATGCTCGCCTTTATCGACTTGTCGAAAATTCGTAGAACCGTAAAATTAGCAAAAGTTATTGGCAAGAAATGCTACTTTTCTTCTGGAAATAAGATTTAAACGAGCTGTTTTTATACTTGAAAGAATAATGAAAAGAACAAAAATGTGAAAGTCTTCTACGATCTTTTCGATAACTCGATCTAATTTTCAGCAACAAATGTGTACGTTAAATATAGCCTTATAATCAATTCGCAATTTCCAGTAAATCAGTGTTTGCCGCATTTACTCTTTATTGAATTTAATTACGCGATTAGTTCTCCTTCCGCTATAAACATTTTCAATTAATGTTTTTATAAAAATTTGTATGGTTTTCAATTACGCGCGCCGCAGTATAATTTAACGTCAATCGCTTACAAGTGCTCCCAAACAAAATGAATGAACCGTGTATACAATAAACTCGAAAGTTAATAATTATCTTAATTTAATTTTTTTATAAAAAATTTTTATTTCATTTCACGCACTTTACCTCACAACCCAAAATGCACGATAAAAAGTTAATTGTAAACGTTAAAGATAGTTAATTGACAACGATTACAATAATTTTCATTAAACGCGAATATTGCGAACTTTTCAATCTTTCACAAACACAGAAACGACCGTTCAAAACTCCAACTTACAAGACTTTCTTTTCCCAGTGTAACCCCTCTACGTATATATACCACCCATGAAATTTCTTTTCCATAGCCGATATATAATATCCCCGAGTCAGAGTCGGTTCGCGTGCCGAGGAAGCAATTAGATTTCGCAGCAAGAGAGAGAGAGAGAGAGGCAGTATGGCGACGGTAGCAACGCGGTAGCAACAGGTGCTCGCTAATCCGCGATATGAAGTGCAGCGGTAGCGCGGCGCAAGAAGAAAGCGGAGTAAAGTGAAAAGGAGAGAAAGGGAGGGAGGAGGAGGGTCGCCAAACCGGGGAAGCTCGCTCTGCCACAGCGTCGCGCCGTTGCTGCCGTGATAATGAAGCGAGTGCATCGTGATTGCGATAAAAGCTCGCTGCAGTGATGCGGCGCGAAATGAAAGCCGCGACGCGGTAAGAGGATCTTGCTCAATGGGTTTTGAAAACGCCCGATGTTGGCTGTGAGATAAGCAGTGCTGAAATGATTCGACGTCAAGTTTGTTATTTTGTTTGAAAAGATTCGCTTTTAATTCTCTTTTTCTTCTGTGAGTTTTAGGGCTTGTGTTTTATTTACAGTAGACGAGGCAGATGCACGTACCTGTATTGTCACGTCTTGCATTCTTAGCTGCAATTATGATCTGGTTATATTGTTGCTTTCAAATTATGAAACTTATAAAATTTTAAAATGTTGCATAAGAGATATTCGCACGCGATCCTAGTTTATTGCACATAAAATATTCAACTTTTATTTTCCTGGAATGCTGTTTTTGAAAAATTGAAAAATTTTCATTTTATGGTAATGAGCAAAGGAATTTCAGCCCCTTGAAAAGGTATTTCACGAAAATGTAACTAAAGTACATTGAGAATTTGCAATAGAAGGAGTTACATATTTTTATAAATTGAGTTAAATCGGACTTTCAGTGAAAAAGGTTTTCAAAGATTTACTTTGAATATTAATTGAAGTTTTCATTTTATTCATAAATTATCGTCTTTTATGTACATATTAACGTCTTATTTTTCAAACTGTGACTCTCACTTAATGCATAAAAAAGTCGTTAATTATTACGAAATCGGTTAATCATTTTTTAAATAAAAACGTAAAATTCTTTTACTGCTGAGTCCAATGAATTAATACTACATACATTTATCGTAAATTTTTTAAATCACTTTAATACTTAATGAAAGAATGAATAATACCCATCTCGAATGTTTCTCACCAACACGCGCTTTTCTTTACTAATTCACAAAAATTTCACGACTCTTTGGCACGATAATGATTTGTTTTTCCAACAATTGCGGCGATCGAAAATCGTATGACAATATTTATTCACTAAAAGCAATGCTCGTGGAGATACAACTCACTTTTTACAATTACGAGAATTATGATATGGCATTTTCAGCGGTGATATGGGCGATCCTGCGATTATTTATTTATCATATTATTCTCCCAACTTCCGCGACCTTTTGCATTAATGATTTTAGTTTTACAGTTAGCATTTATTGTTATCATATATATAATATATACTTCTGAAAATAATAAGTAAAAATGAAAAATATTCTGTAATAGTTATATATCGTCTTTATTTTCCACTCCTTCAGCTTGAGTCTTTCTTGGAAAAGTTTATTTACACTGGCGTTTATTTGCACAAACTATAGTAACTGCTCAAGGTTCTACCGTATCAAACAAGAACCAACGAAAACAGTCGAAGAAAATTAAATACACTCGATATGAAAATACTTTTCTCAAATGTACGAAACGTTTGGAAAGCTTAACACACTCAAAACCACCTACCAACGTTTCGCGCTTCCAATACTTTTCACAGTGTATAATAATCCCTCGTTCAACGAGACCAAAGAAACCACTCCTTGTATACAACCAAATCACGGCGACGAAAAAAAATCAAGCCCCAAACTAATACTCGAACAACATAGTGGTAAAACAAACGACGTACGCTCCAGGCACCATAGCAGAACCCAAGCTGGCTCGTGGCCAGTCCTCAAGGCATATTACGAGCTGGCTCGCGCGAGAGACTCTGTGTGAACGTAAGAGATAGAGTACGTGACTTTTTACAGATCCTTGTCGAGCGCCTACCGCACCAGATGTAGCAGCACCATCACCACCAGCAGGTAGTGTATCCACCTGGTCCAGGTGGATGAAGCCGCCGAGTTGCCTCTCGGCTGCAGGGTCGAGTCGCTTTCGCGCAGCGAGCCCTGGTACACGTGATTCAACCGGTTGCTGTGCTCGTCCGCCGAGTTGTCGAAGTCGTTGTCGTTCGATCCGCCGTTGTACTCGTTCTTTCGGTCCTGGATCTTGATCTCTGCAACAGAAGATTTGGACGGAGTTGGCGATTAGCCTGTGTCTGACCGTATCGGATTTGTACTACTTGACGTGATTAGAACATTTTATTATATTTCACGACAGTAATCATGCATATTCACGAGTTTTCGAATCCTGAATAATTCAACCAGCATATCAGCAGCAGCTGATTTTTGCGCTTCCCTCGAAACGCGCATATTTTAAAGTGCGCTTCCACGTTCGTCCCATATATTCAAGCGCAAACATTATGAAAAGTCGGAAAATAGCCTCGATATTATGAAAATCACGATTCCGAAACCATCCATTACCCCGGAAACCTAATCGCGGCATAATCCATTAAAACTACCATCGCTAGCTTGCAGTTAGCCCTCCCTCTTTCGCGTAAGCCAACATAAACATCGTTTAAATTCCCTCCGATTTTCAGCACCAAGCAAAAAAGTATCTACCATCGAGAGATTGAAGCCCCTCAATCCTTCGGCGTCAGCTCGTTATCAGCGCTTCCGTTACGATGATTCTCCTCTTCCGTGAAAAAACAAAGTTAACGCGCACAACCGAGCAAACAACCGCAGCACAGCTCGAAATTGCTAAAAACAAGATAGAACGAAACAAACGCGTGCGGTCGAAAAAGGGAGAAGTGAGAAAAATAGGTACAAACTTATCGACGCGAAGAGAAAAGTATATATAGGAAAGACAGTGCTGGCCGCAAGAAGAAGAAGAAGAAAAAGAAGAACAAGAAGAACAAGAAGAAGAGGCAGCAGCGGTGCGCGTTAGAAAAGTCAGTAAAACAATATCCGGCGCGTATTAGTTATCGTTTATCAGAGCGAGAGCCGCCAGAGCGAGAATTGGGTGAGCCATCTGTTGCCAGACATGATCGATAAAAGTACGCCAAGTGTTATCAGTGCTAAACTGCCACTTTCGGCACGACGCCGTCGTCTCTCTCTCTCTCTCTCTCTCTCTCTCTCTCTCTAGCTCTGTGTGTGTAGAGACACGAGCGAATTTCAGACCAGCAGCTTTTTACCCTTCCGCACGGCTGCTAGGAGGGAGACGAGGGGAAAAAGCTCGGGGCGCTGATTCTCCGAGACGTGATGCGTTTGCCGCGATTCGACAGAGATGTGGAGATCAGTGTAGGAATTATTTCTGCCATCGAGTAGCAACGATATTGCTCGTGCGATATATGTGTTACACTGGCATGTGTGCGCAGATTGATGCGGTATTATTTTCGGACATTTGATCCGCTGGAGATTAACCGTCTCGATCATAATGCCACGGCGAGCATTTCTATAATTGGAAATCACGGCGGGTTTTGACGCGACGTAGACTTTTGCGTCAGGTGAAATTTAGCTCTGATGTCAGGCGCGTTTGTCGAGAGTATAACGAGAAATACGCTTAAAAAGCTCTGATGCTGACATTCTGAAATCAAGAGTCTTGAGGATAAAAATGAACTTGCTGAAAAAGTGTAAATACGTATCACGAATCTCTCTTCACCTTTGGTGTCATTATTCAGTCTACCGGCGGTAGAAACGCTGATTTATGCCGACTGTGGCAATAAGCTCCATTAAAGTCAAAAGAACATATAAATCCAATGACCGTGAAGAGCAAAGGAAAATCAAGAAACGGCATAAAAACAAGCCGGACCTCTCTTTCTGGCCAACGTATCAAAGCGACCGCCCTCCGTGAGAAAAAAAGCGCTTTTTCATCCCGTGCGCGAGGTAGCTTCATTTTTAATGCGTTCCACGAGTTACGATTCTCTTTTCGACGCGCAAAGCAGTAGGATGATGAGAAGAAGGGAAAAAAATATTGAAAGCGAGTTGAGGGAAGAGCGGCGCGAAAGTAGCTCTCCAGACGGGTATTTTCCGGTGTAAACGGACGCCTCTTGTCTCGCATCTCGCTCTCGCTCTCTCTCTCTGCCTTTCATGAAAGCTGCAGCGAGCCGAGCGTATAGTCACGCGATCAGATAAGCTTTTGCGGCCTCTGCGGTGTGCTGCTCGCGCAGCGAGAGGAGGAAGCGAGAAAGAGCTAAAGAGGCGTCATCTATACTGCGAACAAGAGAGAGGGAGAGAGAGCGCGTTGAGGATAGATAAGTATTTCATTAAAGAAAACAAATAACTCGTGCACGAGCTCTGCGCGTTATATGATGCTTGAGAGCTTTTGGTTATTTTCGCCGGTGTTGCTTTCGCGCAGAATACACGCTGTGTATTATACATTAAGCTACTTTATCGGGCTTACAGGGTTTGCTTAATCTTGTCATTAATGAAGTGGCTGCTACTGCTACTGGGCTTGTTTTGATTTTCGCTACGGTGTAGTTTAATAAGTTTAGTAACAGCGTGACTTTCTTTTTAAAGAAGCCGAGAGTTTATTAATTGTGCGGGTATTTTTGAAACCGTCGACCCTGCTATCGATTGTTGCTTCGAGTTACTCATTAAACTTTATCGAAAGAGAATTTTCGTTCAACTAGTTCAGCGACGCTGTATACACGTGCAGACCTCTGCTGTTTCTTCCCGTTGCGATTTTTATCATCTTCTGCACAATTAATAAGCTCCGATTAATAATTCAGCGACGCCGCGTTTCCATTCCTGTAGTCGCATAAACAGAGAAGCATTAAACATTCATCGTTGCATGAAATTAGACTACATTGCCGATTCGCTAACTACGTTTTCGTGTATACAGTACGCGAAACTTTGCGTTAATATTTAAAACGACGAGGGTGACAGCAGAAATATAAACTGCACTGAATTATATAAACGAGAGCGATATTCAGATTTTTGCGATGCATATAATAGATAGAATAGAACGTTATTATTTATACAACTCACCGTATAATCTGATGCCGCTTTCAGCGTCGCCGAGTGAATTTTTCGAGACGCACTTGTAACCTCCAAAGTCACGGGGCTGCAAGTCCTTGATGACTAGCTGCATCCAGGCGCTGTACATGTTCGTTATCTCCTCGGTGACGGTGTACTTGTCATTGGGAATGATCATCTCGTCTGCGGGTCAGATTGGAAAAAGTTCCTTAAATCAAAATGATCTATAATAGGAAGGCATCGAGTAGCCTCTGATCGTTCCGCGACTATTAGAACCACCCGCATCGAATAAACTCCCTGCAAGGCTCCTGTAGGCTCCAAAGTTGAAATTCAGTTCGGCCCATTCGGATAACGAACGGATAAGCGCGAGTTGCGCGTGGGCAAGGGTCAAGTTTGGCAACGCGCTGATGGAACAGGCAAGTTATACTGCCAGGCCGGCATAAAACTTGAAATTGGCGAGAGAGAGAGAGAGAGAGCCGACGTGTTTGATATCCTTCGTTGATGTATACACGTATATATATCTATACTCACTGTTCTCGCGGGTCCAGTAATTAATGGGTTTCGGCGAGGCCTCGACTTTACAGGAGAGCGTCACCACAGTCCTCATCGGTGCACCTACGAGTTGATTCGGCACTTCGATCAGCGGACGAACTAGAAGCAGAGATTTTTTTTCGATCATATAAAAAATTCACAGTGGTACTGTTATTTATTAACGCATTACACGCGCGTCCGAGTCACGTCCGACGACAGAACGAGAGAAATTCGTTCCGAAGCGTGAGGTCACGCGAAACCACATTTACTCGTGGAAAAAATCTAGAAAAAAATGCCAACTCCGTTACCGAGAGCCGCGGAAACCACAGGTGTAATAAATCGATTGAAACGGTCATCCAGTCTCGCAGGGGCACGTTATTCGTTCCCCTCAGGCAAGTATGCAGCGCGTGGTTTGAAAAATGACCTTCGATGGAAAACCAGCGATAACCGACGACATCAATCAAAACGCGCTGCATATACGAGCAAACATCGAGAGTTGGAAACTTAATTGTTTTCGATCTTCTCGGAAATCATGTTGGCATCGGATTCGCAGCTCGATCATTCGCCCTGCATACATATTCGTCGTGATCGAACGCGAGGAAACGCCATCAATATCCCAAACGAGAGAGGGAGAGCCCTATCTGTCGCTTTTCAACGGCCTCTCTCCACACACACACACATACACACATACGTCTCTCTGTCCCGTAAACGTACCAATAGTCAACGGCCGCTCTGGCGCAAAAAAAAAAACCGAGAGAGCCTCTATATATGCATGCATGCACATATATATCGCGGCAGAGGGCAATTAAAACTTTCTGACCGAGCTGCAGAAGTCCAGCGCGCCAGCGATAGCTATACGCATATATAGCACAGGGACCATAAATCAATCCGACCGCAGCGTCCTCTTCTCTCTTTCCGGGGGACTCGCGCAGTGCTCTTCGACGGGCGAGCTCTGCGTGGTTGATCCCCCCCCCCCCCCCCCCNCCCCCCCCCCCCCCCCCTCGCGTTCGCATATTTACACATCCGCCGACGACATTTTATCGGACGTTGTCGCGATTGTCGTCGTCAAACGGCTTGTATTGGGAGGTCAAGCGCGAGCAGGAAATCCGCGAGAGGTCACCGGCTGGCTATACTCCTCGTGCGAAAAACCGGATTTTTGGTGAAAAGCTCCCGCTGTGTTATTAACGCGACGAGCGTAGAAAACACGTTAAATTTTCATTGGTTGGATAATTGAGGGTGAAAAAAAAGGGAAACTGTCGGCCTCTTGATGAATTACTTTAATTATAGCAGAGAATTTATTTTTACTTGCTGTTGTTGTTGTTGTTGTTGCGAGTGGCGCAGCGATTACCGCGCGAAAATAAACACCTGAGTCTCGTCGCGTTCATTGAGAATTCAGCAGGAAAATTGTAAGTGTTAGGTAGAAATTGTTATCGAGTGCGAGGAAGTCTATATCCAGGTGTGAAAAAATGCGTGTACAATTGTGGCTTTCAATATTTTCCAGCGATGAGATTTCAGGATTTTTTTTTTTTTTACGACTTTTTACTTTTTATTATTCGATTTAATGGATACACTTTTCACGAGAGTTCGATCGTAAAAGCAGCTTTTTTTACGTCCGCAATGATTGACGATAATGATCATGTAAAGTTTCATTTTCACCTGGAATCCATAGCGCGCTCGCGCGTCGAGCTTTGATAAAATTGCAGAAATAAACGTTTATGGCTCACGACAGCCCTTTTACGGTTTATTTTTAAAGTGATAATAGTATATTGTGTGCCAAGGGCGTAAAGTGGGCTTTTTTAGGCCGAGTGTCGAGTTTGCAGTACGAGTCAAGGCGAGTTAGCCTGAGCCGAAGGCGAGGGCGTTTACGAGTCGCAGACGAGTACTGCAACCACACGAGGCCAAAAAGCCCACTTAGCCCTTGGTGCACACCATATTATTTGTAACGCAAGTACAGATTTTTGCGTTTTTTTTTAGATATTGAGTGCGACTGATGCAACTTTTTCCAGAATCGGCGACCACACTCTTAGTAGACTAATTTTTAAATTTATATATATATATATATATATATATATATATGTGTATGTATGTATATATATGTATACATATAGAAAATTTCCCGAAAAATGTTAGCGGGCGTTTTTCAATTTGTTTTTGCCCGCCGGTCTGAAAAAAGTTACTTTACTCCCGTTTAATAGGTCAGAAAAACGCGAAAATCGTGCTTGTGTTACAAAAAATAAATTAAAATTAATACACGCGATCCTCTTTTTTCAATGAAATATAAATTACGCCTTTGAAAGCTCGCAATTTATCAACCGCAAGCTTTTCCCATGAAATCGAGCTTCTCTCCACTGCACAGTATAGACCAACGAGATAAACACCTGGTGAAGTGTATAAACAGTATCGTTTTCATAGACAAGAAAGAAGCAGCTGCGAACACACAGTGAGAGCAAACTCGGTTAATCTCAACGAGAAAAGAAGATTCCCCTCTCACGGTGTTATATACTCTCGCTTGGAGAAATAATTTCCGCCTCGGGAATATCTCTCGGTTATATTATTTAAAAGGTGGCGTAAGGTAGGTCGGTTAACGAGTGCTCTTAAAATGGGCAAGGGACACGGCATTTAATGTTCTTGAACTTTGCTCCAGCGGCGGCGGTGGCGGCGTCTGCCGGTAAGAATATATATCCGCTCAACGGCGAAGGTATAGAGAGAGAGATAGTTGGGGGAAGAGGTGAGGGCGGAGAGAGAGAGAGAGAGAGAAGATACCTGCCGGCGCATAATGCGCCGCTGTCCTTTACGCTGCAATTAGCGGATAAGCGATCGACCTTTCGCTACTGCTATGCTCTGCGGTTATATCCCCC
Source organism: Pteromalus puparum (assembly GCA_012977825.3). Lineage (NCBI taxonomy): Eukaryota > Metazoa > Arthropoda > Insecta > Hymenoptera > Pteromalidae > Pteromalus > Pteromalus puparum. The sequence continues at coordinate 59,565,337 of CM053168.1, forward strand.
TTCTCCGCGTATACACACGATGCTGCTGCTGCTGCTGCTGCTGCTGCTTCGTGCTATATCTGTAGACACGGCTTTCCCTTATAACGTCGCGCACCAGGAAGCGCCTCATTATAAATTTCTCTTTCCACGCTGTATTATGTATACTTTTAGAATATTAACCGGATCTGCGGGGGATATTATATTTCTCCGACGAGCGCGCCGACTTATTCCCCACTTATAAAAGTTACTCTTTTTTTTCAATAGAACGCTCTTTAACGACGACGATTTTCTTGAAAAACAATACACGTTATATACAAGCGAAGTTTTCACTCATTTATCAAAATACCCTACTCCCGCGCAGCGCCCCTCGCAATTACGGTCAATTAAAGTGTCCTGCCGGCTCAAAAGCCATAACGTTCGCGCACTTTTAGCGCTCGAGCTCGTAAAGAAACGGTGGACGGCAGGGGTATCTCCATCAAGCTCGCGTCAGAAAAAAGTGCTCTCCTGATGAACTTTCCGCAGCTCCTCAGCGCAATCGACATTTTCATGTCTCCGTGCAGACGACAACGACAGCGGCTCGCAATTAACGTTATAGAGCCGCGCTCTCGCTGCTGTTGTATACACTCTGATACACTATTATATAGCTATGGCGACAGTGTAGGGAGAGGCTCTACTCTTGGTGTAGGAAAGACGAAGAGTAAAAAAGGCTTTTTATACGCGAGATTTTAGGGCTGGCGCGACTGACTTTTCTTAATCCCTTTTTTATCATGGCTCGGCGTGACGTGTTCCGTCGTCGTATAGTCGAGGGCAGGATCTTCTACGCGAGCGGAGTATAAAACCAGGCGAAAAGTTTACGGGCCCACCCCCGGCTTGTGAACTGTAGAGGTAACCGCCGTCGCCGCGCCCCATCTGCGGGAGTAGGTGGTAATGTAGAGAAGGATCGAGCGGCGCGTTATCTTATCGTCTCTGCAGCAGCATTGCGCGCTGGCTCTACTGTACCTATATACCTCCTTCGCGTCTCCTCTCCGCACCTTCCCCTGTATATATATACGGCAGTCTCTTCGTCCTCCTGCGAGAGGGAGAGACAGTCGGAGAGAGAAGAAATTGAAAGGAGCGGTGTACAGGAGCGAAGGAGAAGGAGAGATAAGGAGGAGAGTCATTAAGTGAAGGAGAAAGAGTTAGCGAGTGACTGCGGATCGAGGCAAGCGCGCGCCTGAGAGAGAGAGAGAGAGAGAGAGAGAGAGAGAGAGAGAGAGAGAGAAAACATTGAAAGAAAAGGGACGTATACGCTGCACCGCCGGCGAAGGAAAGAGTCTCTCTAACAGGGAGTAACAACTACCGGAGATAAAGCCGGCAGAGATGAGAAGAGAAAGAGAGAGAGAGAAAGAGAGAGAGAGAGAGAGAGAGAAAGGGCGAGTTAAGTGAAAGAAGTAAGCGAGCAGCCGGTCACCGGATAAAGATATTTGAGGATACAGTTATTCGGAGAAAATAACGAAGAAAAAGGAAGACACTATAGCCATAAGCTACTGAATTCGCGAGACGGAGAGAAAATTAACAACGTGAGAGCGAGATGGCCAAGGCACGGACTTAATAGAGAACGAAGAAAATACGCTCATTGCGCCGAAAGAAGAGAGTATAGTGGGAGGCAAATATAGCGAAAAGAGCGTGGAAATGACGAAAGGATGGGCGCGGAGAGGACTTTGAGAAATAGATGCTGCTGCTGCAGTCAACGTTTGCGATTCCGCCGGGAAATAATTAACCGTATACCCGCTTCCGTCATCCTTCTCTGTTTACTTTTATTTCCAGAGCGACCCGCATTATTCTCAGCCGGATTAAATTTCGCGCGCGTCGATATTCTTTTTTTATTTCGCATTCACGTAGGCGAGAAATAGCGTAGTCGATGAATTCGCTCGCTGTTTTATTGAGGAACTTTAATTCTATTTCGAATTTTTGAATCGAGACCGATTACGATTTCATTAGCTATACATTCATGATTTACAAGAGGATTGATTAATACGCTATTTTTGCGATCAATCCTTTATTAGCGCGATGAGAATAAATCATTCCAACTATTCCTGGATTGACCATATCCAGTCTGTGCAGATTTGAGAATCAAGCAATTAGAACAGCCTGGCCGTAGGAGAGGCGTCGATCCACTGAATAATTGCGGATGGTTCGTCTTGAGTCGTCGCCGTCGTCGTTCTTGCCTCGCGCGGTAGTTTCGCGAGCTCAGCTGCCGTGGATCGCTCTGGCGTGTTAGCGAACATCCAATTTCCGGGGAGGAATTACCTTTCGCAGGAGAGAGAGAGACTGAACGATCTTAGACGCTCTCTCGGAGAGAGTTTGAATCGAGCAAGCGAGAGAGAGAGAGAGAGAGATGGATGGACGAGAGCGAGAGAGAGAGGGAGGCCAGTTGCTCGTAACCGCAGCTTAATTCATTCTGCAGTGGCCCGGCAGCTAAAGCCGGAATACGCTGGGTATATCTTGGTCGGAGTGTAATTTTATTATCTCTCCCGCTCGCTGCCCTGCTTTGACCCGTACTGCTGCTGCTGTTGCTGCAGCGCTATCTCGCTCCCCCGTTGTTCTCTCACTGTCTTTCGGTTTGTCTCCTCGCGCGTCTGCTGGTCCCCTTTTTATTTTCTTAACCCCATTTCGTAATGGTTATTGTTTCATCGTCACGTCTGTTTCCTCTGTTTGATCTGTACGCGGCGGTCGTTAATTCCAAACCGATGACGATCTTTTGTGTCTTCTCTATTTTCATGACGGTTGATTGGTTTTTGCGAATCGATATACCTACATGTTTTGGCGAATCGGAATTTTCGCAGCGTTCCATCCGCGATGGAATAATTCAGACTTGCGTTATCGTTCGAAATGGATTTTAAAATTGATTGACAAAAGTGCCTTCCACCGTTTCATAACGGTATAAAAAAACAAATTTAAATTAATCCCAGGAAAATATTAATTTGACGCTTTTCTGCTCTCACGAATTCCCCGAGCGTTCGGTATAATTTTATTACATATTCAAAAACGCATACGACAGCTTTGCATAAACGTATACGATTTCAATTTCAATCGTTTCATTATATAACCATACCGCTTCAAAGCTGACAATATACAGCTCCATACAAAAACGAAAATCAATCGATCGGCTCGACCGCACCCTCTATGCACAGAGACTTTACAAAAGATTCCCTCCTCTGGTATCGCGGCAATAAATAAATTCCAGTGCGCCGAAACGCTGAAAGGAGAAAAGTATAAGCAACAGACGATAGTCATGTATATATGCGTTATAGCACACACGTGTCCAGTCAAACACGGCTGTAAGTGGAACACGCGAGATGCAGGCGCGGGCTTACGTTCTATAAAGGATGAAAAATCGATCAGGTCACGCGCTTATGCGAGCGAGCGAGCGAGCGAAAAAGCACGAATTACTCACAATGAACCTGCAGCATCATTCGCTTGCTCACTGAGGGGGGAACACCGTTGCTGGCTATACACAAGTAGGAACCCATCTCGCTCCGGCCGATTATCGGAAAGCTCAGCACCTCGCCTTCGGCCTGCGACACTGAAACAGAAATTTGCTTTTGTAAATACCTGCTATATACATGCATCTATATGAATATAAAACTTGAAAAAGGCTTGTAGCGAAGGAACGCAATGCGGATGTATAATTGAAAATGAATAGGTAAAGAGAGTCGGGACCGCAAAAAGAGCGGAAAAACTAGATGTAAATGCAGGGCAATTGGCATATATCTTTGGCCGTCCCGCGTATATATATATATATAGGTACGCCCGCTCGTGGAAAACAATGGCTCGCTCTGGCTAAACGAGTTTACAAAATGGAGAGAAAATGCGAGCGGGCGCACGTTCCCATGGAGAAAGCGGTGCGTTTATCAGTGTCGTCATTTATTGACGGCAGCTTTTATTTGCGTCGCTTCCAAGTTCGTGTTTCGTCTTTTGACTTTTTTTTTTGTATTTAGATAGTCGCACTAACGCAATTAGAAATTCGTGCGTTGACTCTGAAACCCAATTTGTAGCTCTTCTTCCAGGAATTCTTGTCGCTCTTTGCCCTCTCCGGTGCGGAGCGATAGCTCTCAGTTGATGTTTACTTATACAAAGCATTCTCTTCGGGGTTCATTCTAAACGTTTTGATAATTAGATTTAGTAAACACTGCGATGTACGAAAAATCACGTTTAATTTCAATTTGCAAAATTCGATGGATCAAAGCGTGAGGAAAAAACCAAAAGCTCAAACAATATTTTCGCAGTATTCAAAAAGCCGTTTGCGCTTGGCTTTCCGAGATGAAACAATATTTGCCGATACGCAAATATTTTTTCCTTCCTTTTTTGTTTGTTTCTATATCGCTCGATGACAGAGTCGTCAGCTCTCTTCCGAGCGCGAGCGCAAACGTTTGCTTTGTGTGTAACAAAACAAGAGAAATATGAAAAGAGGAGAACGGGAAAGAGAAAGACAGAGAGAGAGAGAGAGAGAGAGAGAGAGAGAGAGAGAGAGAGAGAGATAGGTAAAATAAAGCGTGTATATATACCTTTGCTTTTACTACCGGAGCTCGTCCTCATGACGATCTCGCTGTTATCCTCTCGCTTCCAAACGATTGCCGGCTTTGGATATCCGCGCGCCTTACAGACGAGCTTCGCAGAGCCGCCTTCTGGCACCATTATATCGCCTGAAGTCTCTTCGGAAATGATATCCGGCGGTATGACAACTTCCAAATGCGCGCTCTGTGTACCCAGGAAACATAGAAAAAAAATCTGTTGAATCGATGCTTTTGGTAAATGGTCGTCGATATTTCTGTATTCGAAGACGTCTACTTTTAGAATTCCGATACCGACTCTAGTTTTAAATATCTATGTGTTCGCGAGGAAATACATCAAAGGTACGAAATTAGAAATGAATGTGCAAAATATGCAGAACCAGAATTTTTAGTTTACATCGAATTAAAAAAAGTCAGTGCAGTGTAAGAAAGTTTCACCGTAAGCGCGCTTGAAAATTTAACTTCTAAAACCTCTGGAAAAACTGTTAAAATTCAGAGTTGAAAGCGACGACGCGGAGGAGCGACAAAAAAAAGAAGAAAAAATCGCACGCAGGCTGGAATTTAAAGCCGACACACGACGAGACGAGGGCTTACCTGGCTCTTCATGGGATCAGTGTTGACCTGACACATGTAGGTGCCTCGGTCCTCTGGCCGCGTGTCCTTGATGCTCAGCGTCCACGTATTGAAGTCGTTGTGCGTGACGGAGAGCCGAGCGTTGTTCGTGATGACATGCTCGTGGATCGCGAGGATCGCTTTCGTGTCCGCCTTGATCCAAGCCACCTGAACCCGCGCATCAGCCCAAGCGCAACAGTTCAATTATTTAGATTTTAGTGATGGGACAAAAACGAGATTCGCACCGACTGTGTGGCGGGGCTTTTATTTTTTATTTTTTCGCTTTTTTGCTTCGCTGTGATGCGCTCGAGGGGCTTTAATGTCACTGGTTGTATTCATCGATTTGAAATTTTATTCAAAGCGCCGTCGTCTAGCGAAATATGTCGATGTCTTCGCTAGCTGAATATTGATAATCAGCGTAAAGCGTTCAACTTTTCTCATTAACCCAATTTTCAGGAACTTAATGAACTTTGACGACGATGGTAATTACGTTACTCCACTGTACTCGTGCAGACAGGGTGTTAACGCGTTGTTCGAATTTATTACATTACTACGCGATCTGGCATGGATTTTTATTAAATTCGAATTGAATGATTCGATTTTCTGTCTCGAGAAAAATTTCTGCCGTGCTCGTTAACACGGTTTTAAATAATCTGATTTTTACGCTGGAAGTCAGGTCTGATTAAAATCGACTATTTCTATCTTCATCAAGACATCAAGTCCATCGACATATTTCTACTGACGACATAATATAGCGAAATAACGTTGAAAAAGAAAGCGAATTCCTTTGAAAAAAAAAAACTTGATTGAGAACAAACCTGCTCTGATCTCGCGCGACCTACAATTCAGCGCAGAATCGTCGGCTCATGCTTTTGCGCGCGTTGCGTGCATATAACGATAACAAATCAACGCTATCGAGCGTGTGGCGGTGCTCTTCGATTTTCACGTGCGCTCGCGGAAGATAAACAAAATAAAAAAGCGAGGGAGCTGATGCTGCGCAGACCGTTGCACAAAGAGAGCGAGAAAAAAGGAACGAAAGGGGAGGGAGAGCTTCGACGCGCGCGCGAATATTTAGCATCAATCTCGTTATCTTCGCGGCGTTTATTTAGCGGCTCTCGGGGCGTCGTTTGCAAGTCGAGCAGCGTTCGCATCGACGTGGCGGATCAACAACAACGCGATGTAAAGTGCTGCAGCGAGCGGCAAAGCCACGGCTTTTGTAAATTTACGGTAATACAATTCGTCAGCTTCCTTTACTTCCCTTACACTGCGAGAGAGATAGAGGTGACAAGAGCTGGGATGAGTGTTGCGGAATATGTCTCGCGAAAGTTTCAAAGCATAGCTTTACTATACGCGTGTGACGAGTGGATTATTTTATTTTTTTTTTGTTTGCTTGCTGGGAATTTAAAAACTGCTGTGAAATACACCATGTGAAGTTTACAGAAAAAAAAATATCCATGAATACATTCGAATTTTGAAAAATGTTTTGAAAGCTACATACATTTTCAAAAAATTTTGTTAGCTCACAGAAGTTTGTAACTGATACGTTCATGATACGCAAAGTTCGCGAATACAATTTCAAAAATATTTGACGTCAAAGGAGCTTGCAACTGATACTTTCACGATCTGCAACGTTTGCGAATTACCAGTTATTTCGGTAACGTAATATTCTACATATATTACCATCAAACATACAAATTCCGTTTCAGCGTATCATATTTTCGAGGTGTATAACTTGTTTAAATGAAAACTAGGTTTGAGAAATGAATCCCTGCATTTTTTAAACTATCCGCAACAAACATTCCGTATACCCTCTATCTCTCTGTCGATTATTGCAAGACAATCCTGTCCTCAAAAATAAAAAATCTTTATCAAAGCGATTGAATATAATTAAAACAGCCTCTATGTATAGCCCTCGCGTGCATTGGCGATTTGACTTGAATAACCAAATCATCTGGAGCATCAGCGAAACAGAGGGCTGCTTAATGCTCACTCGACGTCTTCCCGCGGGCACATCCTCCTCGAAACATCTGAAAGCCCTCACCCGCACGCATTACCCCTCGCACAAGCTCCGAGAGATATCAATAAGCAGTGGGAGCTTTTGTGTATAAGAGCTGATAGATCGCGGAGAGAAGCTACCCTCTAAAGGGTAGCTTTCAGATCCTATCGAGAAAGCTTCTCCGTATTATACGATGTGTATCTCTCTTTGATCGCGTCGAAAAGAAAACAGTCGACGGTAGCTTCATTCCTCATCTCGTTTCGAGGCTAAAAAGGATAACGAGGCAGGCGGTGAGTGTGTTTCCTCGTAAGCGCGGCGATGATTTGCCCATTGACTCGAGAGTGAGAGATCTCGCGACTGTCTGAAAAGCAGGTCGAGGGGGAGCTTGAGAGAAGTGCGTTACGACGAGCTTTAAGTGATGATACACACAAAGGAGAACGTGCGAACGAAGGCATTGTTCTCGTCGTCGACTATGGATGCAAATAAATCCGGACTTTATAGGAATTTTATCTGGGTCATTACGAGAATGAATGCTTTCCGGGTATCGAACGAATTCGAACAACGATATCGTGGCGTTACGAGAAGATTCCTTGGCGTTATTGTGTTCGCTGCTTATTATATGCTTTCTTTGAATTTTCTCATTAAAATCCGCTTTACACCATTCGAGAGCGTCGGAAGAATCAAATTAATTAACGCGCTTTAGAAGCTTGAGAGAAAGAAGCGCGGGTAAAATTACCGAGCCGCGTATCAGTGCAAGCCGCAAAGCTCCGGCTGCAAAAAGCACACACTCGATCAGAGTCCAGACAGCGTCCTGCGCAATATCCCAAGAATCAAGAAGCCAAAGGAAACCCTCTCTCGATTCCAAGAAAGCCGGAAACACGTGCACGTGTACACGTAAAGCGTTGCGGTCGTTGACGAGAGTGAGAGAAAAAAAAAAGAATAAACGACTCACCGCGGAGCAAAGGAACGGACTCGGTTTCCGGTCTCACGCCAAAGCCTCCGAGTCACACTCCCCCACCTCCTCCCTCTCTGTTCTTTCATATGCAAAGCATTTCTGCTCTGTATTGTCGGACCCTCAGCTGCAGCCGCACTCTCGCTCTCTCTCTCTCTCTCTCTCTCTCTCTCTCTCTCTCTCTCTGTGTATTTTTTTTCCTAACGCAGAGAGTCCTCTCTTTTTTTTGCAATTTTATTGTCCGCGCGCGTTTTCTCTCTCTCTCTCTCCTTTTTCTCCGCAACGCTGTGGCGTCTGGCCTCTCCCCCTATATAGTTCCTTTTTTTTCGCCCTAAGCGAGAACGTACGCGCGCATGTATACGTATATAGGAAAGAACGAGCGGCCGTTCCTTTTAGATACTGTACCTTCGGGACACAGATGTATAAATGGATAAACTCGCTAATTAAAAGTTTCGCGCGCGCGCGCGAGCGCAAGCTCCTTTAATATCGATATTTCCGCGAGCGAGTTACGAGCCCTGACTAATTAGAGCGGAGCCTCCCGATTGTGCGATCGGCTTTGTCGAACGACGCGCCCGGAGAGTTTGCTTTTATTTTTTTTCGTTTTGCTATATGTGTGTAGTCGCAAGTTGAGAAAAACGTGCGTCGCCGATCAGAATGTTCGCGGCTGCAAGCTTGGCCGGTTTTCGTCTGCGTTGTAGCTTATCCATAAGCGCTCGGAGCGTCGCGGGAAATTGTATGCGATCTGACAATGAGTGGTCTTTTTGTCCGAGTAGAATCTCACTTTGTTGGTCACACACAACACGCACAAGTCACACTCAGCAATGCCAATGCGATATTCTACTCTGTTTGTTATTTATTTTGTCAAATCAATTCACATGTACGCCACAGTCGCGTACAATTTCCCGCGAGCGCTTTCATTTCATCGAACGTCCGCAGCAAGGGACGCTCCGTCAGTTTTCAGCAAAGGTCATGCACATGCAATCGGCTTGGCAATTTTCTCCGAAAATAAACCCATGCATCGCGGCATGCCTCTCGGCGGAGAAATTCCAACTGTCGATGTTCTCAACTCTCTGAGCAGTTCTATATATATATATATATATATATATATATATATATATATATATATATATACATACGCAGTCATCGATCAGTTCTCCTTCTCCGCTGCGCTTTTGTTATTGGTGCAGTTATACTTTTGGTGATGCGTTCGAACGAAGCGATCGTTAGGTGCGCTCGTGTATACTATCCAAATATTATTTACGGTCTTCAATGGCACACGTGCTTTATGTAAATGTACGATAATTTCTGCATCACTCTAGGCTGTTATTATTATTTTTCGTAAATGAGCTGGCTTAACTATGTGCTGCTCGCATTGACTACGAGGATTCAGGGGGTGTACTTTACTCAATCCATAATCTATTTTTTCGTACAATGGAATTCTCATTGGGATAAAATACTACAACAAAACGATACTTGAATTTTTGTTCTCTCGGAATGATAAAATGAATATACAACGTCGTATCATCCGTTTTTGTTTTTCGATCCACCCAATCTCGAATGACCTCAACAGGTGCACAATCCTCTCAACTCTGCGCAGCGCGGCAGGATAAACAATGACAAATAAAAAGCATATTTATAATACCCACACACGATCAAACTTTATGCACTTCTTTCGCAAAGCAGAATAATGAAGGTATTATACGCGAAGCGCAATTTTTCGTTTGTTGGTCGGGGAGAGGATTTTAAAGCCGCTCGCACAGCATTATTGCGTACGCGATACTTTCCAATGTGGATACTCGTGGCGTCGATTGTTTCTCTTTTTCTTTTCAGTAGCCAAAGTTCCGCCCGGTATATACGCAAATAAAACAAGAAGGGTGCCAGCATGCAAAAAAATACACCATCACCAGGTCACGCTACAGAATTCCACGGTGCAAGTTTCATTCAACTCAGAGTGCTTTCAGTCATCGCTTTTTGGCTCGGCTGCTGATGTGATCGTAAATGAGCGGGAAAGCTTATTTTTTATCGTTGTCGTTCGGACTTTTGCGGTTTCACACTGCTTTCAAAAGCAAAGCCGATTTATGAGGATGATCCTGACTATTTTACAACGTATAACGAATGTATTTCACGTGATAGAGCTGTACAGAAGTATATAGAGGAGCTTTCTGATTGGATGGTTATATGCAACTATATAAAAATGATTCCCTCTCGAGAAGTTAGCAGCTCTTCGAGCGGGCTAATTGTAAAATTCAAGAGAAATTTAATTTTTCATTGTTGATGTTTCTTGGCAGCGCCAATCTGTATTTTTATTTAAGCGAAAGTTTCGAGCTTCGGAAGGAAAGTTGGTTTTGTTCTCGGCGCGCAAAGTTCAGAGAGCTTAACTTAAACTTTGCTCTACACATAAAAACTGGTATTATAACTGCGATTTTAATTACGAGAAGTAAAGGCGCTTCGACGCCGTTTCATGTTTCAGGATTCAACGGAAAAAATCCAATTTTTTCAAATTGATCGATCGACGTGTCAAAAAAAATAGCGTTTCAATGAATTGCAAAAATGAATTGGACGAGCCGAGCTACGCACGTTCTCATCTCTGTATAGGTTCGTAATCGAGTCGATCTGCGTCTATGGTACGCAATCAAAGACTATATATATATATGCATGGATGAAATGTGCTCCAAGCGGATCTAAAGGGATCTCACTGATGGTTATCGAAAGACTAAAGAACTCACGAAGGTTGTAGTGATCGTGATCAGTACTCAGTGCAGCAATTATAATACTCTTGCGGTGCTCGATAAAAACATGGTTGGGGCAGACTCATGGAGACTCAATACTCAGTGCATGTATGAGAGGCGGTGAGAGAAACATAGATATAGACAGATGAGTATAGTAGGCAAGTACAGAGAGACAGAGAGGCAGTGCTAGAAAGTATAGAGACGAGATAGATACAAAGAGGTGTCGGGGAGGATCATAGTGCGTTACGGTGGTGCAGGCGCATATGCCGTGAGAGATGCTCGCAATATAAGAGAGTGCAGTGAGATATATATATATATATATAATAATTAAGTGCGGCAGAGTCGATCATTAATCATTATATAGTGGTTGTGTCGACAAGATCCATTACAGCAGGCGGTCACGTTAGATCATGTTATGTGAATAGTTACCCGAGGATTGGCACCACCGTGATCACCGCTCGCGGAGGAGGAAGGACTCACCCGGTATCCACCGAGGTTGTTTACCACGCAGGTGAACGTCGCGTCGCGACCCCTCGGCACCGTTATGTTCGACATCGGTTTCGTGAATTCCGGCTCCAGGCACGTCACTGAAACAGATCAAAGCAAAATCGTCATTAATATAATAATATATATAAGTCACTCGAGAAATAAAAAATAAAAAACACAGAGCTTTTCCGTTATATTTTTTCGTCCACTTCTCATTTCGTTCGGATTACATTTTTCTGTACGCGATACGCCGCTGACCTCTCTTTCCGCACGTGGGTCGGCTTACGGCTCGTCTGATTTTAATTTTGCAGATGGATTTCGTGGCACAGACTATATACGCGTTTAATGTTTCTTTTTGCCGCTGTGCATGCGTGCCTATATATTTTTGCAACCATTCGACGCTACTGCTGCTTTTTTTTCCCTGTATTGTATACCCGTGAAAAAAAAAATGCACGAGCGATTTTCAATGTTCGCGATCCACACGCATGCTGGATATATTTTTCACGTATTTTTCTTCTGCGTAATAATTCTCTCGCCGAGCACAATACACGCGACTATAACTGGACGTTTAGACGATTTATCAAGTTTGATATTTTACAGTGTGTGAAGCGGCCAGGTAAAAGCATTTATTTTCATTTCAGGTCATCGTACGTATACATAGTTTGAATAAAAGCTGTATAGATGGGTTGCCGCTGCTGTCGTTCGTTTTTTATTGGAACGTTACCCAAAGGATTTCAGCGGAATAAAACGCGCGCGCGCGCGCGCGTGGATGTGAGCGCGTGTATACGTGAAATGCTAAAACATCGTTGACGAGGTATTCCGATCGTAAACATCGGTCGCTGTTTTATCCTGCGTTGTGCAATTTTCTGAGAGAACAAAGGCATTTACGAGAAAGCATTGTAAAATTCGTATTGTTGATATATGTCCAAGTACGTTTCGTCGCTGTTGCATCATTACGGCTGAATAAAAAAAATAATGTTATTTTTTCGCTTCCATTTTTGTCTGACATTCCATTGAACTTTTTACGTCCGGCTATTGTTAAACGCGTTACTATTTTCATGCACTATACTTGAACGGGTCATAGGATGGGGTGGCAAATGAGAACTCTTTATTTCATTGATAACACTTTATTAACTTTTGTTAAAATCACTTTTCGGCTCTGCGATGCGCTTCGCTTGTATTTTACTGCTTCCCGCGGTTTAACATTCGCCCATATCTGCGTTTTCCGTTCCGCTTCAAGCCGACGCTCTTTTTCGAACCCGCCACATTGGCCCTGTCCTCCGACCCTGCTCTGTCCGGTTCCTACGCGTAACTACTTTTTTTTCTCTCCCTGCTCCTTCCGGCCCACTACCTACGCCCTCTCCCCTTCCTAGCGCTGCCGCCTGAGTTCCTACCTGAGTCCGAAACCCCAAGAAAGGGTCCTGTCTTTTCTCAACTCGCCTGCCTCTTTCCGCGACATATTGCTGTCCCAAACAATACTCAGCTGTTCAAACGCAGTAATCTTCTCGAGTAGAACTCCGTCGAAAAGCAAGAATCAGGAGAAAGAGTTTTTTCCCATGTTTAAATCAACTAAAAAATTTGTGCGCAACAGTAAATAATAACAGTCGTAATGAAATTGGGGATCCGGCCAGACGAGAATTATTGAGATTAGCGTGGAGCGAAGCGCGCGGAACAGAAGCATTGTGCTTTGTCCTTCTATACTTGGATGTTTGCTACGTAATCGTGCGCCAAGCCGCAGTCAAAGGCGAGACAAAGGGTCAGGTGGGATGAATGCTTATGTATATGTATATCCCACGTGTATATTGCATTTGCATGTGTGCGTGCCTCCTCCCCCCACCTCTTAGCATATACATATACACGTGGAATATATGTCTATATATACAATTTTCGACCAGAAGGTCGGAGAGGAAGGAAAATGCAATTACCGGTGCAATCAATTTAGATAACTCGACGCTGAATAGACGCGTAATTGGCAAAATAAGATTAGAGCCAGAAACACCGCTGACTGACAATCAAAATTATCGATTTCTGAATTTTCAAGACGCGTTGGCTAGCGAGTTCTTCGATATTGATAAATCTGCCGCTGTCTCTATTTATCGTCGGTTTTATTTCGCATATTCGAAAAACAGCTTGTGTTTTCGTTATCTCTCGATAAAGCAATATTCCGCGAGCGATATCGAATTTTTCGCAATCGACGTGCATACCGATTCGAAACTTAAACAAAAAGCAGTTACTCCGAACTCAAATAACCAAGCCAATAATCGCTGCAACAATAGTCGAATTCTTTGGAAGGATGCAAGCGAAAATAACGTGTTTTTACAATAGCGAGATCGATGCAAACGTAGTTTCACCAGGAGAAAAAAAGAGAGGCATCCCGTTCGCTCACACGTGCGCCACGCGATTACTCAATTCCTCGCTTATTTTTAGCCTCCATAAGGCGTACAGACGGTCCAGTGACGGGAAAAAAATCTCGATCCCCGACAAACCACGTCCTTGCGCGTCTGATCCTAAATCCTCTCTCTCTCTCCCTCTCTCTCTCTCTCTCTTTCTTTCCTTGGCAGTTTGCTCTCGTTCGTCGGCACTTTCTTCTGGCCGAGCATTACACCAAGCTCGGCTGTGTAAGCTCGCAAGACGCACACTCCTGATCTCGCTTTCCTCGAAGACGACGGCGCATCGAATTTCAATTTACGCCCACTTTGGTCGTCGACGATTTCCTCTCTCTCTCTCTCTCTCTCTCGCTTCTGCTCTCCGGTAGTGCGGCGATAGAAAAGCGCCGGGAGTCTTATACGGCGGCGCAACATTGCCGCGCTCGGAATTTTACGAGGGTATTTACATGAGCGCAATATTTTATGGGGCCACTTAATGCCAGGTCACGTCCCGTCCTGGTGTGCAGCGGCGCCGTGTCTCTGCAACCTCTGAGCGTTGAACTCGCGCCGGCTCTGCCCACCTATGAATCAAAGCCCGCTTTAAAGATTTCTTTCTCATCCGGGGGATAAGGAACTCGACGGAGCTAGAGAAAGAGAGAGAGAGAAGCTGCGGCTCGAGGAGTATAAGCGGGAGGGACTCGTCGTCTTGGGGAATAACTCAGGTTTCTCTTTTGCTTTTGCAAGTGTCTTCTTCAAGTCTAAGCGTACTTTTTCCACTACTTTTTCATGGATCGGTTTAAGGGCCCCCTAAAATTATTCTATTTTTAAATTTCAGTGGCAGTTATAGCACGAGCGACCCAAACATCAGCAGACCTAACGAGATAGTTTTCACATATAGTTATGGCGTACCGCTATATATGCAGTGTATACACGTAGAAAAGTGATGAGGGAAATAGGAAGCGCGTATGCGCCATCTATCTTCGCTTACCGGAAACTATTGAAGAGCCAGCAAATTCAAGCGGTAGGGTAAGAACCAGTCCAAAACTAAGTAGTCGTCGTTATGACTACTATGGCCTTTGGCTCTATTTACCGCTGAATTGCACACTGTCAGCGTGGCGGCTCTTCTTTCTTCGTGTTATCAACTGATTATGTAAGTTTGATCACATTTTTTAACTTATACTCTTATACGGGCGAAAATCAACGCCTAATAGAATATTCTTAGCATATTGTTTGAAAATTTTTCCTCTATATATACGTCAGATTTCTTCACATTTATAATACAAAATTTATTCGATCCGAAGCATGAAAGATTTAACAATAAGATATGAATTCAAATCGAAGCATTTTCATCGACTATAAATAATTAATATTACACATCATCATCTCATTGTGACAGACAGCATCATACTGTCGAGATCGAGGTCGAGATGCTCTTTCAAATATTAACGTGCCATCAATTTCCAAGCTCATAACCAATGTCCCGCCCAACAAGAAAGCAACGAAAAAGCTCTCGCATATCGCAACGAGCGCAAACGTCGTTTGCAATTCGTCGATGCCCTCATTACTTCCTCCGAATCAAACGACAGTAGCAGCAGCGTAACAACCCCTAGGAAAATCAAAATTCGAAGAGCCGAGATAGATCCAGCAGTTTATCGTCGAAAGCAGCAATCGCCCCTACAACAGTATACAGTCGCGAGCCCCGAGGCTCGCACACGCGAATTTTAGACTATAATACTATACCCCGCGCGTTGGACAGTGCGCGGCGCGGTAGCCTTTAAGAGAGCCCGCTTGCAAGCGGGGGTGGCAAACACTGCAGGTAATATCCTTGTGTCATTCGCAGTGACGGCTCTTCACTTTTTTAATACGAGGGAAGGCTCGGCGCATGTTTCCCGATTAAACTCGCCGGGCAAACGAACGAACAAGGGAGAGAGAGAGAGAGAGAGGGGAGAGAGAGAGAGAGAGAGGAGATGAAGAGGGTTCGGCGGACGCTCGCCGTGACGCCGAGTGTGTAAACAGCGGGTATGATGCCTTTCTGAAATGCATAGTAGGTATATAGGTGCACTACTATAAGTATAGCCTCGTGTATCGCCGAGGGAATTTTCCATCGTTGCTCTGCTCGTGTTTTTCTATTTAATTATGGCTCGCGTCAGTCTGGCTATACACGCGCTTGATTGATCCTATCATTCACGAGAGGCTATATCGGTGGTGTAGTCCTCTTGATTTGATGTATCGGATGCACTACAGTAGGGACAGTATATATACTGTACGTATACGTCGGCGCTCGGAAAATGTTATGGTTTTGTGTTGCTTGATTAAAATGTAAAATGGATGCGAGGAGAGAGTGAGCTCTCAGCTATATGCGAGTGGCCTACAGATGGATGGACGGATTAATGGCTAGAGTTTGCAGCTGGGAGTTGATAATACCAAGCGAGCGTTAATTCAGCGACTATGGGCTGTGTGTTTTGTCTTTGAAATGAGTTTCCGTGTAATAAAATGAAAAATTCATCAGAACTTCAATTTTTTTTTTTGTTACTCTCGCAAACGAAATAGAGGTTTAATTTTTTTTTCTGCAGATTGCGCAAAATTACCTCATTGCAAACGACCTACGCTGTTGCAGGAACAAACGAGTTCTTTGTCAAGTGTACTACGGAATATAAAAACTGCGCAAAAAAGCTCGACCAGGAGATACGCGATTTTCAGAATTTTACGTCCATGCATACTTTATACTCGAACGTACGCCACAAGAAAATCGCAAGCTTTCAGCGTAATTTCAAACCTGCATGACAAATGCCACACGCAAGAACGAAACACACACCTGCCATTGACATCTCCGCTATAGTCGCAAGTCCGAGCAAAGAAAAGCTCGCCGAGGGCCTTGGAAATCAAAGAAACCAGCGGCTCACTTTCAGTCGGTTACACCATAGTAGCCCACCCTCGAAGAATCAGCAAAGCTCAAACAAAGCAAACTCGCTCACTCGCCCCCCCCCCCTTTTCATGCGCATCAGAGCGAGATCGTTGAAAAGCGCCTTATACATATCCGCTCGTCGACACTTCATCGCCACGACAATATATACGGATACAGGCACAAACACAGCAAGAATTCAAAAGACGTTCTCTCGAGTTTGTTTCGGTCGCTCGAGTCCCGGAGATCCGCGAAAAGTGGCACTCGGGGGAGAGGCCAGCGGCGATCTCGCCTCTCTCTTTCTCTTCTCTCCAGGGACAGGACACCGAGGACCGACCCTATACACATCTTTTTCTCAGCCGCTTCCGTTTATGTACTCCTCCTGCGATGGTTTATGGGCTGGCTTGCACTACTGCTTACTCTCCCTTTCTGTTACTTCTTCTTCTTCTTCTCGGCTTTATTTCTCGGCTGGAACCCCTCCTCGTCGAGTCGCGCGATGTATTTATGGCGCTTTTTATACTTTTCGTTCTTTTTTTCGTACACATTATATACGCGATGATGATTCGTAGCGCCGGGAAATCGTAT
This sequence comes from Pteromalus puparum, assembly GCA_012977825.3. Taxonomy (NCBI): domain Eukaryota; kingdom Metazoa; phylum Arthropoda; class Insecta; order Hymenoptera; family Pteromalidae; genus Pteromalus; species Pteromalus puparum. The sequence goes on from CM053168.1 coordinate 59,582,497, forward strand.
GCGCGCGATGAGTTTTGTACGCGTGGGAGTGGCTCTGCCGCAGGGCGCCTGTGATGTATGTAACGCGATAACAGCTGGGGGAGAGAGAGAGAGATGCCAAGTTATCGAATATGTTCTCCGGAGGCGAGTGGCAATGAAATTATTGCCGCCTTACTCGCGTGAATGCCAATCGGCCGAGTAAGCGTTTTATTTACGGACAGCGTCTTTTTTCCGTCGATACGCGATCGCTATGTGTGTGTCTGTATGATAAGTGGCAGGATGGTCCCGCCGGAGGGTGCAACTTTCATTTTTTTTTCCTTTCGGACCGAGCCGGTAGTGTATCTTTATTTCGATGATTTACGCGAACGCCGAGCACTACTGTGAATTTATTATTTAAAAATTCACACGAGGCCGCTGTTTAAAAATTATAAGCGTACCACGTTGTTGTTGGCTTACGCTTAATATTTAGGACGTTTGTCTATGCATCGATATTTACACGCAAGCTTTACGGAGTTTCAGAGCGGATTTGTATTAAAGGTTGTACTACATACCAATGAAACGTGTATGAATCGGGCTTTATCAGCAGCACACACGCAAAAGTGTGCGAAGCATTGACAATCAAGTATGCGCGCCTACGGATTTCCAACTCTCATTCATAATCAGAGAGCTTGAAAATGTGATTTTCCGCGAACGCGAGCGTATTTATCGATTATTTCGTTGCACGTCGCTCAACGAAAAATTGAAAACACCGAGTAAGCACACATAGGTAGATCTAAAAAAAATGCAAGTCTATGATACAGCCGCTCGCAGTACTTCCGCCTCTCGCTTAAATCTCTCCTCGAGAAAGCCGGGCCGGGAAAAGGTCAGCCCGAGAATCCCCTTGATCTGTACAACATCGCAAAGCCATAAATAAAACAAGCATGACAAATCGCTGCCTGAAGGCATAAAAGGCGTTTTTTTTTTTCAACCTTGCCGCGAGCGCTTGGTGCTTTAAAGAGAGGGGGTAAAGAACAAAAGGAAAATCCTATACTATAACAAACCAGACGCAGCAGACGATACGGCGAGCAAAAGGGGTTTGAGAAATTTCGTCGGCTGCCGCGAGCGCACATACGCTTTTATATAACACTCACACACACACACACACACGCTGTATGACTGTATATAGATATATAGGTAGAGTAAAGCGAAACAGCGCTGCATTATTCACGGCATGAATTATTGATGAGCCGCGCGTAAAATATGAACGGCGCGGCAGTCGTTATCAACGGGCCGCAGGTAGAGAGAGAGAGAGAGAGAGAGAGAGAGAGAGAGAGAGAGAGAGAGAGAGAGAGAGAGAGCTGCTGCTTGGCGCCTCGGACAAATGGCTCGGTTTAGGCGCTGCTGCTACCGCTGCTGCTGCTGCCATCATCGGCTCGCGAAACTCTTCTTGTCCTCTGTGTGTATATATAGCGCATATTGCGTTTATGCGCCGTCGCGTAATGCCGCCTTATGTTTTCTCGCAGCGCGGGCGATTTTTTTCCTTTCGCCGACGCATAATAACGGCAATAGTAACGACTCTGCGGCGACGACTACGATGAGGTGGAGAAGGAGGAGGAGGAAGAGAGATGGATGGTTTATGCGATATGCCCGTGGCGAGAAGAGGAATAGAGTTTTTAATTGTAATTGTTAGAAGCCCGTTAATGGGGACACTCGCCGCGGAGAGAATTGAGCGGGAGTCATTACGGTGATGAAGAATCATTAAATTAAGGGCTGAAACTCGACGTGCGAGCGTTATGGACACTATCGCGCGTACGCTCACAATTAAATTTCGTTTGGGAGGAATAAGTTGGCTTTGTTTCAGGGAGTTAATTATGTGCCGCGATTTGATTTTGGATTCGCGTGACGATTGGCATATAGGTATATGGGTTTTTGATGGGATATTATATTTTGGAAATCGAATTAGGCGTGGCGAGTTATTGAATGATTGAAGGCGGCATTGATATACTCGAAATCCGTTTTATGCTAATGCGATAGCCTCAGCGAAAGTTTTATAAAACGAAAAAGACTTTGCAAACAAAATATGAAACTTCTTTAAATAGCTTAACTTCTGACAGTTCACGCTGGCTTGGATTTTCCGTTGACAAAAGGAGCGTTTTCATATTCATAAATAATTTAGTTAAAAACTTGATCCCTTTAAAGCGAGTTTAAATAACAAAAAAAAAAAAAATGAGTAAGAGAAAAGAAAACGGGAACAAAGCGGGAAGCGAGAGAAGAGATAAATAGAAAAAAGGCAGGAGAAAGAGAGTGGTATAGCGAGAAAGGTGGAGGCGAAAAAAGGGGTGAAACGAGAGAATCAAGAGACGAGGAGAGAACGGAAGAGAAAGAGAGCGCGAGAACGATTTTAATGCCGCAAGCGCGTAGCGAGGAAAATAAACTGAATGCCGAGCGCCATTGAAACAAAACCCAAGGAACTTTACTAACGAGAAAATTGTTTTTGCCGGATTTCGCCCACCCTCGAAAATTAACAGCTCAGCCACCGTTATTTTCCACCAATCTCTTATATACAAATTCTTTCTCGTCGCTTCGATTGTACAAAAAAATACCGAGGATTTCTTTCCGAAAGAGATTTTCAGATTCCCAATCCCATGAGCACACGCGCGACAGCATTACATTCCACGTCGTACACTGCTCTATACGCGGGAACGCCGGTCATTGAAATTATCTTAACGTTCAGCTTTTGCGAGGAGAGGGAGATACCACGTCAGGAGAAGAGAGAGCCACTCGAGCTTGGGAAGTAGCGGAGGAGCGAGAGAAAGAGAGAGAAAGAGAGAGAGAGAGGTAGGGAGGGAAAAGTGGACGTGGTCCGCCGAGGAATCAGACTCGACAGCAGAAATTCCACGGAAAACAGAGTCTCGCCAGCGCTCTCCGGGGCGTTTTTCGCCCGTCGTTCGTGTGAGTTGACATGGAATTCGTGCCGTTCTTAGCCGTGTCAGAGCTCGTTCCTCTCGGCCTTTTTCCTGTTTTTCCTCTCCCGGAGCGCAACTTCTGCTGCTTCATTCCATCCCCTTCTCTCTCTCTCTCTCTCTCTCTCTCTCTCTCTCACTCTCTTATTTTTAATTCTCCCGTTTGCCAAGTCGCGGGAGGTTCATTTATTGAGTGGCGGTGCCGATGCCTTCTCTCGTCAAGAGGAGTAGGGAGAACTTTAATTTCGAACGAGATATTTTAACTGCGAATGATTCGAAAGTTACGTGGCCGCCCGCGAACTTTCCGTGCGATTCGAATATGGGAAGTTAGGATTGACTTAACCCGAGCATGATTGGATCCAAGCTGCTGCTGCTGCTTCCGAGATATGAATCGACGCGTCCGTGTAACTAGCTTCGATATTTTCTCTACGATAATTGGAAAATTTTTCAACTTTTCGTGATCATTTTCGAACACTGGCCCTTCTATCATAGAATAGTTTGGAAGAATCATTAGTTGTCATACCTTAGCTACTTTCAAATCGTTCAGAACGAATCTATCCAGCAGCGCAGCAGTGGACTTAGTTTCATTCCCAACGATCCCAGCGACATAGTATTCCAAGCGCGTTTTTCCTAACGAGTTCTCAAAGTTCTCTATTATATTGACACAACGATTCGATTCGGAGTCTTATTTCTTCGCGTACACTTTCTCCTCCGCGACGACAGCAGCAACATCAGTATAGCAGAGAAAAGCGAGTTCCTCCTACGCGCATGCGCCATCTCTCCAACGTAACCGGTGTTATATCAACAGCGTGCAGCGCTCTCCCCTAATTGGCTCTAATTGAGTCAAGCCTCGGGGGGATTGCTCGAAAACAGAGCGAAAATTTATCGGAGCCCATGGACGCTATACGCGAGCGCGCGCGCGTTTCGACTTCGCACGCGTCGGGAATCCCAAGCGGGTACTTTCCCGATCGAGTTCTGGACAGCCGCACTTTCGCCGGACTAATAAATCAACGGCTGTTTTCAATATTACTTTCTCGCTTTTCATATCCTGCTCTCTCGCTCTTTCGTTTTTTGCGTTGCGTTGTTTCGCGTTTAGTTCGTTTTGTTTCGTATAGAGTCGTAAATTGGTAGTCCGATATGCCAGGGCTTTTATTTATTTATTTATTTTTTTTTTTTGCTAATTGGTCGAGTTTTCGGTAACTAGTTTATCGCGTATACTGGCAGCGAGTTCGAAAAATGATTACTCGCCCTGGCAATTAAATATAATGGACATTTTAGCTCGTAAAATGTTTCATCCGATGCGGATAAAATACCGCTCAAATTATTGCCGGTGTAGAAATTTATGACGAACGACTGCCAACTATAATTAGCGAGAATGGGATTGTGAAATATGATATGTCAAGACGCTGCGCAGAGGAAAAATGTCGATCTAACGAGCAATGCGTCCAGCCACTGAAAATCAGACGACGGTAACACAAGCCAAGGTATAGAAAGTACCTCAGCGTGCACATCTCGACTATATCAATATCCTTCCGGCTTCTCTTCCTTTGCCTCGTCTTCTTACATCCACACAGATCGGTTACACAATGGCTGGAAGTGAGCGTCTCCCGTCAAATTAACGGCGATCTAGTGACACTTCGTGCTCTCTTTCTCAGTCTCTCTGTCTTATCCAACGCGGAGAGTAGTGGTATTCGAGTTCGTGCGGCGAATCGGAGAACAGAGAGAGCCGCGAGAAACTGTCTCGAGGACGATGCACCATTTCAATGGCAATTCGCAAGGCCCGAGAGATCGGCAAAAGTGCAGCGCCGGTTTTTGGTTACTTATCCATAAATGCAATTAGGGATAGTCGAGTGGCTGTATAGGATATTTGGACGTTCAATTTGGACGAGTGAAAATGGAAGTATATTTATTAATGAATTTGGGTAACCAGTCAAATATTAAACCGGTGTATTTACAGACGGCTTCGCAGCTAAATCCTGTTAATATTAACCAACGAAAATTACGCAGTTATTGCTCTTAACTTGATTAAAGTCCGACCACAGTCAAAATTTCGTCACTTATTTATTCAAATTGTTTAACCATACCGTTTAACTTTAAACTTCAAAAAATCCCTCAAAATACTCCGCCACATGCGTAACGTTCCTAAAAATTAAACACGCACACCGCTGCAGAACCGTCCAGTCCGTCTTTCTCTCATTTCCACTGTCCCCTCTCGGGGTGAGAATTCCCGAAACGCCGGAGCTCTGTGTGTGTGTGTACACAGGACCAGAGTGCGACGGCGACGGGCGAGAGACACACCTCGCGATAATCGGATAACCACGGTCCAGAACTCAATTGAGCCGCGGGCTGGTGGTGAGTCAACTATACTGTGCGGTCGCCGAGAAGAGAAAAGACTAGCCAGTAGCAATAGGGCGCAGACGGACCTCGGGAGACAGAGAGACGCAGTCGGGGATGAAAAAAAGAACGGGCCGAGAGCAAGAAACAGATGGAAAAACAGAGGGTGGAAAAGAATCAGAAGACGCGCGCCGCAGCAGCTGCCGTTCACGTCCTCGGCTTTCATTCGAGGAGAAACTGTGTGTGTGTGTGTGTGTGTGTGTGCGAGCGTAGTTTTCTCTTTTTGAAGGGGAAAGGGGAGGCTGCACTGTTGAAACAAAAAGACGGCCCGAAAAAGCACGTTCGTTAGGTAAGTCTGTTTGACCCGTCGCGAAAACTTTGAGCTACGCCGCCGTCGATGTGGTGCTCTCCATCTGTCTGTCTTTCTCTCTCTCTCTCTCTCTCTCTCTCTCTCTGCGCTTCGTTTATTTTTACTCGTTGCAGCTATTTTTTTGTCAGTGGCTCGTGTATAGAACTAGACGTTATCGTTTATCGGATTAAGATTGTCATCGCAAACTGGTTGGTAATTAGATTTAATTGAATAATTCGACTGAGCTTTTCTATTTCGGGCTTGAAGCCACGCACGTTAGCTCGTATGTGTCTTGTACATTTTTTATGAGTCGTGGCTATATTGGTCAACTGATCGCTTCACGTAAACAGGGGACATTAGCGTTATTGGAAAATCGATCTATCGATTATCCAACCGTTTGTTTGTTTTAACTCGTTATGAATTTTCTCACACACGGTGTCATTTGGGTCGGCTGTAACAGGATTTTAATTTCGTGAAAACATTCGTTAACATCAGAGAAGCCAATACATCCCTCGAAACTTTCAAAGCTCGAACTCTCAAACGCACGATTCAAATACCCCCGAGAGTGAATATAACAAAGGAACTCTGGTCAATCGTACCCGATCGCATTACTTCGACTTGCACGCAAAATCCAGCAGTAGCAGTAGCGGTCGTCATCGTTTGAAATCGAATCTAAAATACCCGTACCGGTAGGATCTCGCGAGACAGGTCTCAGACGACCACAAAAGGACCGAGCGGCGTAAAGAGAGCAGGCGCGCGTCGACCGGAAGGAAGAAGCAGTACACGTAGCCGCTACTGCAGCAGACAGCAAAACCTTGTAGGTACAATCTCGTTGGCCGTCTGCCTCGAGTAGGAGAAGCTGGAAAACTCCCGCGAGCTGAGACGCCCAATGGTGACAGTCACGGAAGTCTTATAAACCATCTCCCTCTCTCTCTCTCTCTCTCTCTCTCTCTCTCTCTCTCTCTCTCTCTCAAGGAGAACTATGGAAAATCCCCGTGAAACCGCTTCTCTCTGTCTGGCTTCTCTCTCTCTCTCTCTCTCTCTCTCTCTCTCTCTCTCTTTCTCCCTTTCTGCAGCAGCAAAGAGGATCAATGACGAGCGACGCGGAGGCTGTCTACGCAAACAGCAGCAGAAGCAACGGCGGCTGACTGTATTCTGAGCTGTACTACTTGCCTGCCAGCCCCAAAACGAGTAGTGTATAACGGATGCGGTGGATCTGCGCACACAAAGAGAGGTGCTCCCGGGGTGTGAGAAAACGGGCAGAGGGAGACTTGCTCGGGAATCGGAAATTCTTCAAGGAGTAGTGTAAGCGAAAGAATGAAAAGGAGAGGGAACAAGAGAGAGAGAGAGAGAGAGAGAGGAGCGCATCAAAGGGACGCGAGCATATCCCTCGAGCTCTTTTCCTACACCTTTGCTTTGCCTTATGCTTCCTCCTCGGCATTCGCTTCGCTTTTTTTCTTCTTTTTTGTTGACTGATTCGTTTCACCCCTGGATAGGACTTACGTTTGCTCGACGAGTCTTATCCGGCTGTGAAAAGACGCGCCCCGCTCTCTGTATATATCCCCGCACTTTGCGGATATTGTACGTCCGTCTGTATGTATATAACGGTTAATGCTGGATTTTGCACTTATTATGTGTGTATATGCAGGCATCGAAAGGATCCTCAGGGGAATTTATATTTCTTTCTTTGAGGACGGCCGAATCAGATTAATTCTCAATGGAAATATCGTCGAGGGAGTTGTACTTTGATACGGCGATTTTAATTTCCGAGTGGCTTTGTGAAAGCAATCGCGCCTTTAGTATTATATATCAAATATATAATTTTCGATCAGGAGGAAATTTAATGAAAGAAGGTTATCCGCTTTAACTTTTATTCATAGCTTCTTCTCAGAAACGGTAGCGCCAATTAGCACGGTTTAAATAATTCAAGATAACGACTGGTACTCGAGCTGGTACTACCAATTTATTCAGTCCGATTCCGCTCATCAATACCTACCCGAGTGTTTAAAAAATTCATAATTCCAACTTCTAATAAGACGACACAGAAGATTTAATCCGGACGAATCGACCCTCGCCCTCTAGAGGCTATAGGGCCAGCTGGCAAAATAACAATCCGCGACGGATATAGACGTTATACACACATCCGCGCGCTTGTATATATCTGCAAAAGACGCCAGAGCGATTAATCAAGTTACTGCACACGAGAGACAGCCGACTGGTCGAGCCGCCAATTTGGCTGGAAAGTTCCTTGTTTCTAGATAAGACAGACCGAGGAGCTCTTAGAACAATCGTATCTCTGTTGCAGAGTCACTCTTTCTTCTCCGGCGTGTGGAGGAAAAAAAAATTTCACAAGGAACGTGAAAGGAATGTGACTTTTTTTCTTCTTCCCCCTCTGCACGTACGCGTATAGCTCTGTGTGCACAATTCTCTCTTCTGTTGATTTCCGATGCTGATGAGTCGATGCGAAATAAGCGCGGTGGACGAAAAAGAGTTTTTAATTAACCGTCAAGTGCTGTTTGCGCTCTTTTTTATAGCCGGCTGCAATATTGGGCAGAAAATGGGAACACGGTAATAAACAATTTGAAATTGAGGTGTATATCGGCGCGTGTTTGTTTGGCGAGACGCAGTGACCGTTGCGAATACTCAAGTGTCACCCGCGCGGCCGATATGTTACGTTTGCATTGCTGCAGGGAAACTTTCGGTTACGATGATGATTAATTAACGATAAAGGAAGATAATAAAAACAATCAGAGAGTCCATCTTACTTACCGATAGGCACGTTGACGATGAAGAGAATGGCAAGGCTGCGCTGGCAGAGCATTGTGCGCCGCGGCGGTGTCGTCGGCGCCGGCAGCGTCGTCGTCCTCGTCGGCATCCGGTGTATGACCTCTGGCTCTCCTACTCCCTTTCCTTCCCTGCGATCTCGTTCTCACTCGTTCTTTCCGACTATCTGCTTAACCCCATCTTCCGAGGCCTGGACCTCTATTTCCGCCCTTCCTCCGCAGCGACATGCCTGCAAGCAGGAGAACCAAGATATAGAACGACGTGTATGTGTGTATTGTCGTGTGGTATGTGATTCCTTGTGATTGACTGGACTCGACGGGAAAAGAAGGATATAGTCGGAATGTACGAGCTGTCAGTGCTTATCTGGTGGCAAGTGAACGAATTTTTAAACGAGGTTTTGGGTAATTTTGAGGCGGGAATTTTGAACTTGGTCGTGTGTGAATCCGATATGAGCTTGCACGAAAGGTGACGTGTGGTATGTTGGACCGAGGTTATTGAATTTCTGAGTTAAAAGCCATTTAAAAATCTCGTTTGAGATTATTAACTGAAGTAATTTATACTCTTAATAAAATTGCAAAAATCGTTATAGCTGGAATTGAATTTTTACTTTATTGACTGTGAAATGATTTTTAGATTCCGCTAATAATAGCTGCATTTATAGTCGTGAGCTTTTTCGATCTACGATGAATACGAACAATCCATAGCAAATCACCCTTTTTCATGAATGTTCAAATATGACTGCACGAAACTAGGTCGAAGTAACTTCGAATATTGTTCCCTCAATGCATAATAAAATACCTGCCATGTCTCCAAAAAAGCTGACAAACTTAATAAAAACCGTCTGTAAAAATATAACAAAAATAGCGTGTGCTACATTGAGTACACCATTTTAACGAATGAAAATCATAGGTGATATATGTGTATTTTCAGTGAGTTCATAGAGCTATAAAAGAGGCGCACATGTAGAACCGCAGAACTTAATTAACATGTAATTCCAATAAAGCCATTTGATCGACTTTCTATCGACAAGCTTGAAAAATTCACGAGTCGCGGCGAAGTTGTGTTGAGGCGCGTAAGCTTTACGTCCCTCCGTATACGAGCTTTTCTCTTTAGCCTTAGAGGGGGTAACAAAAACTTATGTTGCATAGTCGCAGACAGTTTCACCCGCACTCTGCACACACTTATATCGATTACACGACGTTGCCGATGCACTCGTGGAACCTTCGCGCCTTAACTCGGCACCTCATTCTCTCACTCCTGTAATTTCTAACTTTCTCTATCTTGAATTTCTTCTTTTTTTTGCCCCTGCCAGCGCCGACCATTGTTCTGGCTATAGTCGGTCGATTGTTCGCTAAATGGTATACAAATAACAGCTAAAAATTCATGCGATTGACTTTTCACGTTTCATTAAAATAATCATAAAATCGATTGATAACGAACACTTTGCTTTCTACTGACCGAGTGCAATAACACTTATTTACAAAGCATCGCCAGCTCTAACTTCCCAGCCACTAGCTCGAAACAGCTGTCGTATAATTCATTACAGCAGTAATAATCTATACAGTAGATTCCAACACGCGAAACTCGCGGTGGAAACAATTATCAAGCGTACAACTTTCCCCCGCGATTTGTGTTGATAAACTAGTCTCGAAGAGAGCGTAGTATATAAGTCAATATTTCAGCAGGAGCCAGTCTCAAACTAATTTAAAGGCCATTCGCTCGAAAAACTTTATTCAATAACGAGCGATAACTTTAATATTCCCGTCGTTATCGTCTTACATCCTCATTTCCATAATTCTTCATTTCTCGCTCCCCGTTCATTCTCTCGTCCCTGTCTTTCATCAAATCGCCCTCACCCCCCAAGCGGCTTTTCTCGCGCTCATGCGCGCGCGGGCGGCAATTACACGGTATTTCCTGACGAGGATCGTAATCGACTCGGCGCTTGCAAGCCTCGGGAGAGTAGGTATCGTCGAAATGCAAAGTTTATGTGGCATGCGAGCGCAACAGTCGCGTCACGTGAGCCACATACGAAAGAGAGGGGGTATAGGGGGTTGGATAAGCTGCGCGTCGCGGGGGGGCTTTTAAATAGCTCGGAAATTAATTAGGCTTCCACCGACGCTCAACCGCGCCGACATGGACATTGTTCCTGTAATCTCGCATTACGAACTATTCGATTTACGGTGCTGCTGGTGGCTTGACCTGTGGCCTCGTATAGCCGGGATCTCCATTCCAAACACGAACAAGTCAGAATGTCGCCGATGCTTGCTATCATTTTTCTAAGCGTTTTCAAAATATCCGACGAAAATACTCGCTACAAGCGAGCTTGCGGTTGGACAGCTTTAAGCACCCCCTAAATAGCGGTGTCGTCAATTCGCGCTCGTAGCTCAATCCAGGAACGCGAAAGCTCATTCAAGTGCAGGATAATTTAAGGCAGCGCCGTGCGCTCGCTCGTGCCCACGAAAAGTTCAAATCACGGAACAAAGGCAGATAAGACTTGGACGATGTAAAGTCTCGCGGGCCGCGCTCCTCCCTCGGCGTTAAACCATGAGGGAAAAGAGACGGTGGGATGTGAGCGAGCTTGCACTAGGGGTATATAACAGGAGAGAGAGAGAGAGAGAGAGAGAGAGAGAGAGAGAGAGAGAGAGAGAGAGAGAGAGAGAGAGAGA
>CM053168.1:59603721-59657601 GCA_012977825.3 Pteromalus puparum
GGGGGGGGGGGGGAGGAGTGTTGCGTTGTCGGATTTTGATATTCCGAGCAGCACACTGCGCGCCACGAGAGTTTCTACGTATACCACTCGGCATTCAGAGCGCGATTCGGTAGATGCATGCGCGCACATGCCGCTGAATTATCTCACCGAGACTCACCCTCTCTCTCTCTCTCTTTTCGACACACCTCGATCTGTACTCGTCTTTTGCCTTTTCTCACCTGCGGTTTCGGTTGGTCGTGTGTGTGTGTATATGTGCGGTTGTTTTTACGAGCGGCTAGCTATATATACAAGCTTGGCTTTTTTTCGTCGGTCGAATTGAAAACGGCGAAATTTCGGCAGCCGCGACTTTAACGAGCGTTTTATCGATCTGGCGTATACGTGGACGCTTTTATGCGGCGCTGTGTATACGCGCAAGCGAAGAGAGAAAGGATGCGCGTTGCCGTAAATCACGCGGCGATTTGGGTTGGCTTTTTTTTTCTTGGTGCGTATGCGAGACGATTATTTTATACGTTCGCTGGATTTTGGCGATTGTGTTGTGGATCTGTTTTGGATATTCGATGCGCTTATGGCAGTTTTCGTGAATGCAATTTTTATCGTGACAGCGTAGTTTTCCTATTTTTGAGTTATATTTTATAAATCTTTTATATCGATACGCGTCAATCTCGAGTCACTTGGTTAGTTACAGGCGACGAGAAATTCAAGACGCGACGTACTGGGAGATCGATTTCGCCTTGCGTCTTATATGCGTCACTGTCTAAATCGTACATGTTGTATTTGTTATTATATCTTGCAATTCTGTAAAAATACTCTATCATCGGATTTTCATTCCACAAAAAAGTACTTTACAACCAAATCAAAACCAACGGAATTATTCATAGTCCTACCCCCTATGCCATAAAAAACGTAAAACCGCATCGGGTGCGTTAAAAAATTTCAAAAACAAATGGTCCCCTCGCAGTTCCCCCGTAGTCATCATCATCGCATACATAATGCAAAAGCTTCACGCCCGCACTTTTTTTCTCCGCTCGCACACGCATCGAAGCAAAAACGAGCCTCACGAAAGCGGACAACCAACGACGTGTACACATATACCTATACACACACGCGCGCATCCAACGCAAAGTTGGCGCTTGCTGATAAAAATTGCTCTCAACTCGTCAGGGGAGCAATATAAGCTCCGGCGTCAGGCAATTCGCGCGCCTAACTGTTTTCCATGACGGGAATGACGAGAACGCCCTGTATATATACCTATATATAGATGCAACGCGGTTCGCTCGAACTTGTTCGAGTCTGTTGCGCGATATCGGCGCCGTCAGAACGCCTTACGTGCGTACACTGCATAATGCGTCGGCGCCGCAGACGACGTACGAAGTCGCGTGTGATGCTTATAGTGTCGAGGTTAGGCACTCTGGGGACACACGCGAGCAAGCGAAGGAGAGAGAGAGAGAGAGAAGAAGCACGACGACGACGTCGATGGCTACGCGCTACACATACCTAAAACGTGAACGAGCGGCTGCACGGAGGCGCAAAAATTTATGCATACGAATGCTGTACTTTGCATGAAGATTGAAACGACGGTCGCGTCGCAATGTCAGTTCTGGCGTTGCTGGATTTTTGACTAATCGAATTTATACGCGATTTATAAGCGATGCTTGCTCGTAGAGGATCAATGCGCTTTCTCTCGCTCTCTGCGTCAATGAAATCCGATTATGGAAGTTTATGTCGGGGTTTTTGCTGCGGTTATTGTTTGCATTCCACATAGCTGTATGTATACGTGTTTGCTTTGCGTTTGGAAATTAAAGGCGCATCGATACAACGCGGGGGATTAGTTGCGGGCTTCGTTGCATGTGGATAACGTCCCTTTTTTGTTTATTTATCGGCTGGTATTTTGCATTGTTCGAATTCGTGGGATAACAGCTTGGTCACTAAAAAAACAAAGCAAAGTTCGGTAAAGGCGCGACAATAGAGGCCACACAGCGCAACGAAAATTTTTCCATTATCACTCTGCGGAAAAGCTCTTTCTCGAGTCGCACACGTGCTTGCAAGCTCCGATGCGACACGAGCGAGATGTCCTCTCACGCTCTGCACCTGACGCATCGCATCTGATGCAGCGAATAAGAGATTCGAGCCAGCGCGCGCGCAAACTTTTGTCGTTGACGTGTCTCGATAAGCGGACGGGAGAAGAGCGACGAGGGACGTTGCGGCGTGACGAGATAGACGAGATATAGGATCCGAGGAAAAAAAAGTTGTTATTAGTTCGCGGCTGCTGGGCTATTAATTTTCGCTTATGTTTTCGTAATATGCTACTGCTGTTTGAATTATCGGCAGAGTTTCTGCGGCACGGAGACGAGATGGGTATTTATGGATAGGGTGTTTACATGTACAATTGATTTTCGTCTGGAGGGCGTTGAAATAGCTCGGAGCTTTTCATTTTGGATGTGAATTGCTGCGGGAAGTTGATTGAATTATGAAAGAGAGCGTGTCAAGGATTTAGATTAGATGATAATAACGTATTCGTTTATCTATGAATCGGTGAGAATACCGAACTTTAGATTTTAAATATCAAGAGGTTGAAGTTATTTTAAGATTTCGCGAACAGTGATGGTGAAAGAAGAAACGTCATTCCTAAACGGATCCACATTTTTAAAACGGATATCGACGTTTATGGGCTAAATGAATGAAAAGGGGTATCAAAGATTCACGAGCTTTATTGATTCGGCTCTCTAATCGTTCATTCTTAGCCATCGGTATATAAAAGTCGAGATCAATATCAGCTCGCGCAGTTGCTGTAATTACAAAACACCTCTCAGCCAGCATACACGTGAGCTCGCAACTTTTCCTCAATTCTCTCTCACAAGTTTGTCGAGCCATCGGCAAGTCCAGATGAAAAGAGGCATATATGGGGGAGGAAAATTACAAGAGCATGTGTATAGAGAAAAGCAAAAGCGACAGATGTACAAGGGATGAAGGAATACAGCAGCGAAACATGAGAAAGAGCGAGAAAGGGCAAAGTTGTCCCATCGGCTTCTTCACAAGTTTCCAGTTAGCTCTACCGGCTCGTCGACGAGTGCACGACGCTGACGCTTTACGAGAGGGGAAAACGGGGCCGAACCGATAAAACTTAGCTTATACGCGCTTAATACGACATCCCATCGGCCTAATTCACTTCCCGTTTCGCCTTCGATTTATTTCATTTTCTTATACTCCCCCCCCCCCCTGCTCGACTATACCGCGCGCATATAGCTCCTCGTCGTCGCACGTGCCTTTTGTGCGACTTAGCTTCGCCTTTTTATCGGCCGTTACGATAAAACGCTCGTTATTACACGCAGTTCGCTTATAATATAGAGTGAACTGTCGTGGGTTTATAACTCGGATCAGCGCGAAGGCATTTGAATATCTGCGAGCGCGACGCTTATTTATCGGACTTATTGGCGTTAAAGCTTATAATATTGGATATGAAACCGGGAGTAATCTTGATGCTCAGAGCAGCTTTTTTTTATTGGGGAAAAATTGAAGTGTCTGATATTGGGGTAGCTTTTACGGCCGGTCATTGCAGTAAAATTAATAAGTATTAATAAATTTTTGATTTGCATTTAAAAATGCAATAACTACTTCGAGATGTCGACACACAGATCGGATCGTTTGATCCCCCAACCGTCCCTCGCAGAAATGAGTTCTCGCGTATACGTCCGAGTGTAGAGAGCAAAAAAAAAAAAGAAAGAAAAGAAAAAGAGAAGGAAGTAAAAGTGCCGGCTGCGACAAGCGGACGCATCCTGGCAGACAACTATAGCCAGCGCGCAAGAGTATACTTTTCAGCCCCTGCGGAGGAAAGGCAACGGCGTGCGGCAAATTCCGTGGAAATTCCGAGCGACAGTTTCGCCAACTAATACGCCAGCATTTCGAGCTCCTACTGGAGAACGGCGCTGCTCGACGCCATCAGCGCGGAGAACGACGAGGAGAGGAAAAGAGAGAGAGAGAGAGAGAGAGAGGTGATAGTTGGAGCAGCCGTGAGGGTTGAGTGGCCGTTATATGGGGTTCTAAGCATTCTGATTCTGCTGACCGCTGTGCCGGCGCGCTCTCTCTCTCTCTCTCTCTCTTTTCGGATCGTCGGCCGCCCCTCTCGGCACAGCCCATCTCCCGCGGGCTACGTGGCTAGCCTTTAAACCACTATCCTTTCCCGCGCGCGAGCGCGAAGCAGAGTCAGAGAATGCCCCGAGCGCTCTTCTCGGATCGACACCTTTTCTCGTTGAGAATTCGGTTGCCGAGTGTATACCAACTCACCGACAGATACTGACGTAAGTGTATGTGTGTGTGTACAGACAGTCGTGTGCCGAAAGGACGAGTGGCTGCTTCAGCCGGCGTCGAATTGCATATCAATCGCGCGAAAGAATTCGAGCCGTTTCTCGTATACCGATGCCTATCCTATATCCGTATATCCGCGCGTTTTATATATACCCTTGCGGTGCTGCTGTGGCTTTTTCCTTATCGAGCTTTTTCTTTTGCCTTTCCCATTACGCGTTTCATTGAATCGCGCTCATCGAAGGCCTATATAGTGTGCGTAGCCTGCCTTCGTGATTATAGGCGAGTTTTAGGGTGCGGGAATCACTTTCACGGGGTTGTTTTCATTTTTACAGCCGAAAGCTTCTTCGAATTCAAGTCAGAGCTTGCGTGAAGCTGTGAAGAGAGAGAGAGAGAGAGAGAGAGAGAGAGAGAGAGAGAGAGAGAGAGAGCGAGGCGTGGAATTTCTCGCGATAAAAATTTTACGGGGATTCTGAGAGGATATTGCGCATTTATATATATTTTGTGTCGATGAAAAAAAACGAAACATTTATACTTGATTAATGCCTGTATATAGGCACAGTACATCGGGCATTCGTTGATATTAAACGTGGATGCTTTCAGCTTAATTGAGTAATTATTTTACTCCAGAAATTGAGCATCTCTCGACGACTAACGAATTACCGAAATTGAACACATAAATGTAAAAATATAATGGAGTACGGAGTCGTAATGAAGAATTTAATCATCTCTTGCTTATTTACCTGTACTGGTATGGCCGATTTTCAGTACATAAAGTGCGAGGACCGTCGACATCGACCGAATTCTGCGCAGGTAGGCGCTCCCTCAATATGTAGAATTCAACGCGAGTATTACAGAAAATTATGCATTCGAATAATTCAATTTTTACATTGATAGAAATATTGTGTTTTTCAATAACGTTATTATCCAAAATTTTGCCCTCATCCCTGCGTATTATTTGAAGGGAGTTCATTCAAAATCAAAATCATAATTATGAAACTTTGTTTGGCATATTTACTGTAGTAATGTAAATGAAATATCGATCTTACATATACTTCGACGCACCCATCCAATCAAGTCCAGTTTTCAAAGTCAAATAGGTATACGCTCATAACTGATCGGAACCGCAACTCACCTGCAAGTAAACAAAAACAAATAGAAATCAATTAAAATTTCTCTGATGGCATTACAAATTTCAAAATCGCAATACTCGATAAAAGTTTCTCAAAATTAATTTCAGCATTCAGCTCGTCAGCCCCATACACACGTCAGAAGCTAAAATTTCGTTTCATCCAACCAAAGCTATCGTCGAGACTTTCTATAGACGCCAATTCCAAATCGAATATTTCACGGCGAGCGAGTAGACAACTCGCGATTCCGTGAAACTAACGGGCCGCGTGCGCGTGCAACGAAATCGACTAGGCGAAGCGTGACCTTGCTTTATGCGCGTTTCACCGAGTGGCGACGTTGCGCTCGAGTAAAGGGTCGCCTCGCATATACGTCTGCCGGAGAGAGAAAAGTATTAAACAGAACGCGCGGGAGAGAGAAACGGCGTAGTCTGAAAAGTCGTGAAACGTCCTCGAATCGGCAGTCGTATAGCTATAGGGGGTGAAAAAGCCAGGAGACAGAGAGAAAGGAAAAACGAATCGGTAAGACAGGCATAGGTACGGATACTGTGCGAGTAGCGAGAGGCTAGAAGTAGTTGGGTCGTGTTTCCAATATCAGTAGCGTCTTTGATGCATCGGCGCTCGGAAGTACCACTTGTTCCGCGGGCCCCCTCGTGAACGGAAAGCGGAATGAATTCTCCGTCTCCGTCGATCTCGCTTACTTTGCGCTCGTCTTCTCTTTTTTCCACTTTCTTTTTCGCTCTCTCTCTCTCTCTCTCTCTCTCTCTCTCTCTCTCTATCTCCCTCTCTCTCTCTCTCTATTCTTGCCTCTCGCAATGACGCTCGTTTCGCCTTTGAGCGAAGAGGCAGCCGGTTACCGGTATTCGGCTACTGATGCAAGCTCGTCGATCCGAGGAGAGAAGTCAAATCGACCTATTGATTCGACCCGACGCACGTGTGCACGATTCGGAAAAGGATCGAATTATGTATACGAGGCTATATTGGGAGGACGGCGGACTCGCTGCTGAGAGCGAATCACTTGGAGCTTGATTTCGCGAGCGTCTTCGCGATTGTCTTGTGTCTTTCGCTTCTCTGTATACTGGGCGATGCATTGCAAGCGATTCACGCAAGACTGGGACGAAGTTTCCGGGGAATATTATGAAATTTTCTGTGGAATTTTGCGATGACGATGCAGTATTGGAAAATGATAGACATTTGGAAATAATGCTTGGCATGGACAGAGTGAAATGTAAATTACTACTCACGAAATTATTTGTCAAAAATGTACAGAGTTACGGTTGACGTCCAGTTAATGAGCAGTGTTTTGAGCTTTGACATGGTACGTTTGTTTTTGCCTTTCAAAACTCAGTAATTTCATTGAATAAATGAGATTTTACATAATGCCGATATACTTTTGAGCACGATGATTTATCGATTTATCGGCTACTAAATAATTTTGTATAGAACTTTTCAACCAAAGCATTATAATAAATACTGTATATAAATACTGTATGTTAATTACCTGATTGAACTTCGAATATTCTATTCTACGAGCTATACTCGAAAATGATATTATTTCATACTTATATATCATGTAATCGTATAAATGTCAGTCGTTTTCTAGCAAGTTATTACTTGTAAAGCACGCCTTTAAGATACATCAAACCCGATCAAAGCTTACTCAGTACCGAGTTATACTACCACTTACCTAGGAAAACGCAACCGCGTAAAGATCTTACGATCTGTTAAAGTTTTTCTATAGCATCTCGGGTAAGGATTCCCATGTTGATAATAACCTTTATCACTATACTTGTATTCCATTGTTAAAAAAGACCTTGGCTATTTATTGAATTTTAAATTAACGGTAATTTATACAAATCTGAAAATCTGAGATATCCAATTGTCAGCTCATATACGAGATAAGCGGGGACTATAAAGTTATTCACAATGCTAATTATTCTTTTGATCGGATTTTATTCCCGCAATACACCGAGTATATCTCATTAAAATAATCCCCAGGCTACGCGCGGTACAAAGGGCCGTTATTAAACATGTGCTTTTGAAAAGAAATCTCGACTTTGATCACTGATCTGTAGCACGTCCCTCGATAAATTATGACAAAGTCGATTCAACCTTTCACTCCGTGCAGAAAAATCGATCAACACACCAATTCTTTATTCAACCCATAGCAAATACCAAATTTTTCTCACTCAGAAAAAAGTCCACTGCTCCTCTCGCTCGTCCGGCAAAACCTCATACCTCTCTCTCTGTCCACACACGAGCCAGAAACGAAGCTCCAAAACAAAGTCAGCCTTCCGACACTGATGACCCGCAACGTCGATGTAACGAACGTACAGTAGCCCGGGGCGCGACCAACAAAAGCTGTGCACAATCCGAAAAAAAAAACATTTAATACCGTCGCGCGTGAAAGTCTCATTTTTTTTCGCCGCGTAATATGCGCAGCAGCAGCTATACACAGGTATAGGCCAGTATCGCACTCGAGCCGCGCGGGACTGTGTGCACAGACCGGCGCTGTGCCCTGCGATATATAGGCACGTGCATTCGCTGTATATTTGCCGGTCGCGCTGCAAACAAAAGTGCCGCAATGGATAGAGCGCGAACAAGGGAAAGAGGAGACGGGAAAAGGGGTGAGAGAGAGAGAGCCTCATGCATCGGCTAGGGGTTAATGCATCAACATCAAAGTGGCTCGCTGGTACAATTATTGCACTCAACACCGCTACCCCGTGAAACCCATACGCGCCAATGAATACCCGGGAGCGCGTCCCTCTATCCGGCTCTCTCTCTCTCTCTCTCTCTCTCTCTCTCCTCGGCGGGCGTGTGTTTTAATGCGTCTGCTCGCGTTTACGAGCCTGCATTTTACTCGCTGCCGAGCGGATAGTGAAGTTTGTGTGGGTGGCGGTCGGCTGCGTGTACGCTTAATGCGCGACACTGCCAAGCTCGACTGTATGCGTACTACTGCTGCTGCAGATGTGTGTTGTATCGGTCTGCGCTCCGGATGGTAATACGAAAGAGGAGAAAAAGAGAGAGGCTGCAAAAGCTGCTCGTATATTACATTCTTCTGCCTCTCGGATGTATAGGTGTGTGTGTGTGTGTATGTGGCTCACGGCTTTTCGGGACAGAGGATGAGAGGTACATTGATTTTTCGAAAATAAAACAGTCGCGCGCGCATGAAAAAGAGCGGGTGTTGATGTAATACCGGCGCCGCGCCGCAAGCTTTGAAAGTGAATACAAGCGGATGGTGTCGCGCGAAATTAAAGCTTTGAAAAAAAAGAGGTGGCCTTGCCGAAGATTCGATGTGAGTTTACAAAGAGTCAAAGACTCATATCGGCTGATTCCAAATGAAGATGGGGAGAAGGAATACGGGAGGGATGATTGTATTCGAGATATTTATTGCGCTGTAAAATTTTAAAATTTTATACTGCTGTTTGCTATTGTTGGAATATCTGTTTTTATAATTGATAAGGATGCAAGAGTAGACGTAAAGAGTGGCATATTGTTTTTTTAAGCTTAATATACTTGATTGTTTTCTTGTTCATAAAATACACATTCAATATTGCGATAATGAGTAATGGCAATAATTGCTTTTTATTTGTTAATATAGTATTAAGATCATATCGTTATTATGAGTGGTTATCAAGTTTGTTATTTATGAATATAATTGAATCCACAATTTAGGTCAGCTTATGAAATACTGAGTACCCGATAACTTCTGCGAATCGCTGCATTCATTATACATCAATTGAAATCAAATGCTGTGCTATGAATAAATACCTCATTTGTATAGCATAAACGAATTTCCTTGCCTCTCTGGTAACGATCAATATGAAAGCACGTAATTTACATAATTATATTTCTTTTACAATCAACTTCAAATCTAAACTAAATATTCTCCTGTATTCACTACTCATAAAAACAACTTAAATAAATCCGCCAATCTTTGGATACATCCATATTCATCGATTTATCGAATCGCGAATACCCTCTTCAGTAGCTATCCAACGTATACGCGCGTAATTAGCCGTATACTACTCGGCCCAGTGTATCCAAGTGTCGAGCCTCTCGAAATCCGAGCCCACACCTGCGATTTAGCGAACTCGAGCGAGAGAAGGATCGAGGAAACGATAAGCTCTTGATAACGGCTCATATTTCTGGCTTCTCCATTCGGTGCATTATATAGCAAGCTCAGCTACACTTGACTCTCCGTTTCATCGCTCGCGCTCGAACGGTATACGTTTGCGTGGTTCTACTAGTTTGTCGATGAAAATAAAATACCTGACTTGATGAGGGTATGAAGCGCGGATGTAAATGTACATGCAGTTAAAATGAAAGCAGTTGAAAGCTTTCCATTGCGTTGGCCTGACGAATTTATTTTAATTGGATATTTAATTAATAATTTAGCCATCCGAAATTTTAGTATAAAATTTAAGCGTAGCTTGCAATAAAATAAAAAGAAAATGTCGTTCATTATCGAAACAATTATACCGATCGTGAATAAATACCATCTACTAAAACAGTCTGATCGATTCCTGGAATCAATACAAGCTCCACCGAGCTTTGAAAGCCACTTCAACTTTTCTCCTCCCATTTTTCTTGCTCTCAACAATCCTCTCTCTACGCGATCCAGTTCACGCGGGTACCGCTCGAGACTGCCGGACTTCGATGCGCAAACATCCCCGACGAGCTTCATAACGCGCTCGATCTACTCTCTATAACGCGCACGAGCATGTGTATACTAACTGACCGGGTGAAGCTCGTAATCCCTCGAGAAGACGATCGGGATATTAAGCCACGTGGTTGAAGTCGTAAAGTCCTCGTGTGCTAGGAAAGGAGAAAATCGACGAAATTGCTCGCTTGATTTTCAGGCAGGAGAAAGGAGGGCACTATACGAGTCACTAGCTTCCGCGACTCACGTGTGTGTACTTGGCTGATTGCAAGCTCGTGTCGTGCTTGCGCTGCTTTCTAATGCGAGGACAGATTTTAGGGATTACGCGTGCGGTCGTCGTTGTCGTCGTCGTCGCTGTTGTTGGTTGTTTATCTTTGCTCTAACCGAGAGTCGCGATGTGGATTTCCAATGACTTTGTTAGGTTTTATGCGCTGAACTATACAGGCCTAGTTTTAGACATAAAGGTCTTACCAAACTTGGACACGATCTACTGAACAGTAATAATCCAGCAATTTGTACATACCGTATCAAAGTATCTTAAACCAGTGTTAAGCAGAAGCTCTGATAATACACTGTAAATCCCGACTCGCAAGCTCACAATCCCCAGCAATACAGAGCCGACAAACCAAAGCGATAAATCACAGCTGCGGGGGCTCCGGGCCATTTCTCAAAATGTATGCGCATAACATTCCTCGCGCTATCAGCAGTCAATTCGTAAACTTAATTCACTGCGCGCATACGTCACGAGATACAGTATAGTCGCTTGGCCGTGCGCGTTCGTGCTCGAGTTCACAATTTTTCACGAGCTATTGACTGCAAGCGCGCTGTCGATGAAAAATCTCTCCAACTCCATAAATACAGAACGCCTCCCCCGCACATACAAACGCGCGCGTCGAAGAAGGAAAAATAATGGTTTGAAGCTGCTGCTGCTGGTGGTGGTGGTGGTGGTGGTGGAGGTGGTGGTGGTAGCCGTGTGTTTGGATTTCGATTCAGCGCGGGAATCCACGGGTCGTTCAGCGTATAACGCACGACAACAGAGAATGGAAAGCTCGAGGTGCGGCGCACTGTGTGTGTCACCGACGCGTGCAACAAGTTGCCAGCCTTGCGTCACCTCCTCCCTCTTATTCTCCCTCGCCGGAGCTCACCCCCTACTGCCACTACTATACTAGTGTTCGGAGAGAGAGAGAGAGAGAGAGTCGCCGGAGTTGGCATTAAATCATTTTAAAACCTCTGGGCCGACTGTTTCATTCGCGGCTCTCGCAAATCACTGGTCTCCGACAAATTTGACGTCGTGAGCAGAGAGCTAACTGAATCCGGTTAATCTGCGCGCGCGCGCCGGTGAGCTTTTTTTTTTTTTTGTTCGTATGTATAATCGCTTTTGTGCCGGCTGGCCGGCGATTTTTAATCGGCGCGACGAGCTCTTTTCCAAAATGAGTTTTTCGAGTTTATCGCGGCGGAAATTAACAGTATGTCGGGTTTGCTCGTGGTCAGGGAATTACGTGGGATCGGGTCGCGTCGTGGAGTTAAAAAACGGATTAGTGGGGGGAAAAATTCATTTGACCGTTGATCAATGAGACGATTTAAATTATGGATTTACGAGCTATTGTTTACAGAGTCATTTACGTTGCTGCAAATCGATTAAAAAATCATTTTAAAATAATAACTGTACGTATCGAATTTCAGTATAATTATGAAATAATATTAACAAAATAAATGTATGCTCCACTCTGCTCTGTCGGAAAATTTCCAATCGCAAATCCAAACCACCGGAGCATCCGATGCAAAAAAGCAATTACCAGTCCCTCGCACACCACAGGATCTCCAAGAAAGCTCTCGCGTCTTACGCGAAACATCACAATTCTCGAGTGTCTCCGGTAGTAGCTAGGAATCTCCAAGTAAATCCAACGCGTCATTCTCGGCATCCAGTTTCCCTTTCTTGCGCGCGTAACTACATAATACGTGTGTATTTCAACGGCGCACGGCTCGCGAATTTCCTCGTGGAATGAGCTGCAGCTCGGAGTTCATTCAGCCCGAAATATCCGAATTCCCCGACCGCCACCCGCGTACGCGAGCGTTAAACTCGCCTTTCCCTTGCTACTCCGAGGAATAGCTTCGCGACAGTAGAGCAAACCTACTGTGAGAGAGAGAGAGAGAGAGAGAGAGAGAGAGAGAGAGAGAGAGAGAGAGAGAGAGAAGGGGCTCAAAGACAGATAGCCCGAAAGCACAGTGACTTCTTCTTTTGCAGTCGCGGAAAGGGGATTCATTAAGCTCGGATGGAGGTGTTAATACAGTGAGAATCGCCCTCGGAAGTCCGGATTCCGGTGCATCCTTTTGCTCCCTTATTCTCCCGTTTTCTCTTTCTCCATCTCGGCTTGTCGCGTCACGGAGGTATACGGAAAATAATTGGCTCGCGAATAGAACGGAACGGACTGTTATATACTCCATTTCTCGCTGTATACCTTCTCTCTCTTACACACGGGATATATACGTGTGCAGCCGAGGAGACTAGATGAGGCTTGCGCAGGGCTAAATTACGCTCTGCGCGTTATATACCCATACAGCCAATGTGCTCGCTTAAAGAGCCGTCCCCGACGAGAGAGAGAGAGAGAGAGAGAGACGGGACTATTAGCTTTAGCCAAGATTCGGAAACCTATATGCACCGCAGACTAGATGAACTTGCAAGACGCGAGAGCAATCTGCGCGTGTCGACGGCAGTCTCGATCGCCGCTTTAATGCGGCTCCAGCGATCGTGCACAGATAATGACGGAGAAGAGACACGGGACTTTGATAAGCTCCGGGATAGTGCGGCGCTGCGGTTATACGGGGATGAAGCCACTGTGTGTGTGTATGTGTGTGTGTGTGTGTGTGTGTGTGTGTGTGTGTATGTATATGGTGCGGCAGCTGATTGGAAAAGCTGAGGTTCGGAGGATCGCCATTAACTTCGACCGGATATTGCGCAGGTGGGAAAGAGTTTGCGTGCGCGGAATTGCCTGCCACTCTCTATAGTATACGCTATACGGCTGCTTCTTTATCGTTTAATTACTTTACAAGCGCCTCTGCGGCTGGTTTTTTTAATTTTCGCTTCGGTTCGTGGAAACTCGGTACCTATTAAAATTGCGCTGATGAGGACTGGAATTATTCGACGACGTGTCGTTAACTTGCTCACTTCTCTATTATGAATTTCCAAATAACCCGAATATATATATGTATATATACCCTTTGATTAAACTTCCATACTCCGCATGTAAACTTCGGAGAAAATGTCTAGTGTTTACGAGCAAACGAAACTCCCGAGACCGGTCAATTAAGAAGTCGATTCCAGCCGATCAAAATTATATGAAAATTATAAACTAATAACGCGACATTATTAGAGTGCAGAGCGTGTGCGCAACTTCTCGAGGAGTATTTCATAAAATAAACACATACACACCCGAAGCTCGCCGGGTGTATCGGAAAAGCTCGGGGCCGCGCCCGGCAAGGAACTCGTAATCGTAAATTCAAAATGCAATCGCGCCGAGCACTTTGGAAACAATAACGGGAATTAAAGTCAGATTAACCCCAATCTACCCGAGCTGAACTTGGCCGTGTTGTAAATAAAAAGTGCGAGTGTGCATAAGCAACTTTATTACGCTAGTAGTAGTGTTGAGGGAAAAAAGTCGAGTACACCACGAAAATACCATTTTCCTTCGAAAAGCTCCAAATTTGCAAGCTCCTCCAAGCACCATCCCTCTTGTGCTCGTCCTCGTTACTGTACTATACTATATGCCCGAGAGCGCGTGATGCAAGCCCAGCCTCATACGCGTGTCGGGGGACAAATTATTTCCCCATTTTATGGGCCGCTAAAATATAAATCAAGTTCTAAATTAAATTCCTCCGGAGGCGCGGTGCGCGTCGAGCCGCAACTACAGCAGCACTCCTGGCTCTCGAGCATTTTATAACGTGTGTGCGTAGGTCATGTGTCAAAGCCGCATGCTTCACTTTCTCGCTCACGAATTCTTGGCAAATTGCGCGAGCGCGAGAAAGACACCGCGACGGCCAGTTCTCCAAAAACTCATACGTAATTTTTTTTAATACGACTGCGCTAAAAGAAAGCTTAGCGTTTTCATCCCACATATACACACATGCACCTTTATAATTTATTTTTTGTCTCTTCTCTTTTCGTCTCAACCACGAGCGCGGCTTTTGTTGTCCCTTTCGCTGCGAGCTTTGCACGCGAGAGCCGGAAATTTGTTCGCCCTCGACATTGTTTATGTTTTCTTTAATTAACGCTGTTTGCTCTACGCGACGCGGGTCGCCTCGCTCGAATCATGAGACTGACACTTTTTATTAGGGGGGCTTGGTGTGAGATGCGCTAGCTCTTATCCTTTTTTTTCGTCAGAGGATTTGTAAAGAGACGCGAGGATAGTGTTTCTCGTGTGCTTTGCGCTGGAGAGCTTGAGCAGCGGTGAAAAGAGGGTTTGTATGTGGAGAGGCATTCGAGCTTAATTGCTGTTGGAAACGGTGACACGTTTATTGTAACGCGTGTATATAACGAGTAAGAAGACGACGGTTTTTTTTTGTAGGGTTGAGCTTTCTTGGTTATCGATCGAGTATTTGAATTTTGCATTTCGCGCGCGAGGTCGAGTTTCGCGGAAAAGTTGTCGCACTCTTGAATTTAAATGCGCTGACGCGAAGTGTGAAAAAGCTTTTAACCTGATTTTGAATAGAAAATTGCAGCCTACTCTGATTTCTGGAATCGGTGCCGGCTATGAACTTTTTTTCGATTTATTCGTGGATTTCTCAAATATTTTCATATCAATTTTTCAATTGGATTCTGTAAAAAAAAAAAAAAAACGCTGTCGTCATCGACAAACAGCTCCAGCTTAAAATTCTATGAACTCGTATCTGTTTGAACTTGTTTCATTTCGAGCAATTAATAAAGATTAAACGAGATATAACCCCGGACAAAGAGGATAGAGTGTATATCCATAAATTACTTAAGCCTTCAAATATAAGCCAGCGGTATGTATACATGCTGAAGCAATAAAAAGCACTCGTTAAGCTCATGAATTTTCAGATTTATAATTTTCGCAGTCGCCGGCTCGCCCCTTCTCCGTCTCTCCTTTTCCCCCAACTATTCGACTCTCGTGAAAATTCCGAAACCCCCTTCCTCTCGTAAAAGGCACGCCGTGAACCCTCGACGAAAAAGTGCAAGCATAGTTGCCGAATGTACCCTCTCTCGGAAATTATTGTCACGTGACTCCCTTCCGCTGAAATTAGTATTTAATTTGCCGAGTGAAACCCGGCAATAGAGAAAGTTATGAAATCAACTTGCACGCGCGCGCGCGCGCGGCTATTAACTTCCGAAGGAGCTTTCGAGTTCACGGACAGTCTTTTATATAACTGTCCTCACGAGTATTTCTGTACACAGCTGCAGCGTAACTCGGCGTTTCTTCGCCCTTTCGTCGACCCTCTTATCCCCTTTTACTCGATCGTGAAACGTCTGGCTTCGTTTCTTTCTTTCTTTTGGCCGTTCCAATTTTAGCGAAGTTATTTTAGTACATTCATCGATTAAATTTTCGGATTCTCCGCTACTAACTATCACTAGGCTGCAGGTATCGCTTGTTTCAAAATCATGAAAATCTTTCGGAGCCGCGAACATAACCGAGCGCGCGTTTTAGCGGGATGGAGCGAGTATGTGCGCGCGAGGGAGATGTAGAGAGATAGCGGGAAGCTCAGGTAATTAAACGAAATTCATTTACATAGCTCGAGTAATACGGCGGCGCTCCAGTCACGCCGAGGACCAGCGAGTACGAGTACGACTACGACTACAGAAGCCGGGGAGAGGATGGCGGCGCCGGCAGAGGTCGTTATACCGAGGAAGAGAGAGAGAGAGAGAGAGAGAGAGAGAGAGAGAACATTCCACCTTCTCTTTGCGAGCCGTACGAAAACTAAAGTCACGCCTGTTCTATCTGCTTTTGATTTTCGACTACTATACGGAGAAATTCGTGGAATGTCAAGTAGTCTCTCTCAGAAATATCGTTACTTTCCCGAAAATTTACTAATCCGCCGGGGAATGCATACTTTACATATTCCCTACGTTGAAATATGGAATTTTCAGCTCTTCGGCCGCGCGCAAGAGCTCGTGCAGCTCGGATATTGAAATATTAGTTTTCAATCGGCATGTTGGACCTATAGAAATGTGCGATGTATTTCATTAATTTTAATTGGAATTTCAGTTATTTTTATCGTATGTGAGAAAACGTTTTTGAGGCTAGCGAAGATACATTGATGCTCCGGAGAAAACTTATATTATCAGTAATTAAAGCTTCGACTTTTTTAATTGCATTTCCAATCTTGATTTCAATCATAGCTCGCAGTCAACGAAAACAAAGTCAAGTCGTCGCAGTTCAACGCAACATTTTTAAGGCTACGCACAGACTCCTCGAAACGTTCAAAACTCAATTAATGGAGCATATACCGATACCACAACAGATCGGCCAAAAAGAAGAATCACTTTAATTAAACTCTACCATTATAGCGAACCGAGATGAAGAAGACGAAAGCAAAACGCCCGACGCATCGATAACTATAACGAATGCGAAAATTAAAATAGTCTCACTCCTTCTGTCCTTCTGTCCTTTGTATATTGCACAAACTAATTTAAAAATTTTCCAAATCCCGCGATTGACTCGTGGCATAATGCCCATTAGCTTAAAAGGAATTTCCAAATTACATTAACCGCGTGGTTTTTTTTTGCGAAGGGACCGAGTTCGTCCTGCTTTTTTTTTTGCCTATCCCGCAGCTCTCGGCAAAAGCAAATATAAAAGCCATGGCACACCGTCCGTTTTTCTCCTCTGGCTTTCAAGCGCTGCGGTGCCCGAGCAAACCTATGCATTAGTATATGCTCGCTCTGCTAGGAATGTCTGCAGCTCGCTGCTGGAGAAAAGAAATGGAAAAAGAGAAGTAACAAAAAAAAAAAAAAATCGAGCCCACTATACTCTACGGTATAGCAGTTCTTTTAGTTTCGGATAGGTCGGGCTGACCGAGGATATAAAACATGCTTGCGCTCCAAATGCATATGTATGTGCGCGCGTGTGTGCGTGTGTGTGTGTGTTAAAGTGGCTCTGTATATCCATTATACGTCGGTGTGTACAGCGCTGTGAATTTTATGCGTGCGCCAGTTCTATGGGCTAGAGTTGACCGCGGCTAGATGGCAATTAATGTTTCACGAGGGCTGTGTAATAGAATTCGGAAAAGAAAACGTATAGAGCCCTTGCGCCTTTGTTTTAGTGAGATGAGTACAGCGAGCTTTGCTAATGGAAATGTATATTATATCATTCACTATATGTGTAGGATAGAAAAATATAGTCGTATACCTAATGACTTTTAATTGAAGGATTGAAAGCTGTTTCGGTGGTGATACGAGGTGAACTAATTACGCGAGTTATGATACGCGATGTGGGTCATATTGAAGAGACCGTATAGCTCGATAGTTTACATAAATAATACGATGCTCGCTATACAGTATACAATATTCAGTAAATATCGCGAACGGTTATTTTCCTTTGCATTACTCTTAATAGAGTGCATCATCCGCTTTCCAATAATTGCCCGGGATATAAAAGGGCTATATTTTATCCAGTATATATCTGTACAGAGTACTTTGTTAAAAAACATCATAGAAACACGCTCTACTGGCAAGACGCCACTTATCCGGACTCCAATATGAAAGAGTATTCTACAAAAAAAAAAGCCGATCGTCGACGAATTGATCAATTATTTACGATCTCTCTGTTGAAAACTACGCGTTAAGGCTTTTTAATTGAATTCTCTGCAGCGGGTGAATTTCCAGCCTGAAATATTAATTAAGCTACTAGCTTCGCTGTGAAATATACATCGCGTTGATATATATGTGCTTGGGAATGAAGCTGCCTAGTAGGCGTTTACTCGAAACTGCGAAATTAACTCGACGCTCACTCTCGTGACTATTTTGCGCTTCGAAAAATACGCCGCAACCAAATCGCGGTTAAAATTAATCCGCGCGACTTTCAAAATAATTCAAAAACAATCGTCAACCAAGCGGTAACTCACTCGACTCAACACTTCATGTATTATAATTATTCTCGGGTGGTGCAGAGAAAAGTACACCGCTTGATGATATACCCCCAATTACAAGTTGAGCCGCACACAGTCTCATCAGCCAGGCCGATAATCCTCGGGCCGTGTTAGTGTTCCTCGTGTAATTAAATAAGCCGGTAAAAGTGTAATCCGTGGATGCGAGCTACCACCGACTATATATAGATACGACGATAGGACGACCGGTAATTCGCGTCAGCCGTTTTCATCCTTCCTTCCCGCTTCCGAGCTTTATTATACGTTTCAGAACGCTGGCGCTGTGCTCTGGCCTGAGGAAATCGATGAAGAAATTTATCCCGGCGTGCAAACAATTAGAATAATTGCGCAGCTGCTGGAGGGACACTAACGCTGCGCGGGAGGATGAGAATTCCAAGACGCGCTCTTGTCGCTATAAAGGCGCAGGGATTATCCGCGCTTTTTATATTATGAACGATGTGGAAATTAAAATTTCTCGTGATATTGATAATTCATGCGCTGACGGTGGAAATTTTTCTAAGGGAACTCGATCTGCGGAAATTATTATTTCGGATATATATATATATATATATATCCGAAATAATAATATATATATATATATATATCAGTTATAAATATAAATAAATAAATTATAATATAAATTGATATATATATATATATATATATATCAATTTATAAACCGATATTAATGGTTCAAGCTTGCCATAGATACGTTACCAGTTGTGTATTAAGTATATTGGTGGTCGTCACCGTGTATCGAACGTTTGCGTCAAAGAGATAATTAAAGTAAGAGAGAGAGAGAGATAGTCGATCGATTCAAATGCTTGGATATTGAACATAAAATAGCAGGCAAATTATTGATAACGCCTTTGTCAAAAATGTTGCATTAAATCACGAGTTTATAAATGATGGTGGTTCTGTAATAGTATATTGTGTGACAAGGGCGTAAAGTGGGCTTTTTTAGGCCGAGTGAAGAAAAAAACGCAAAAATCTGTACTTGCGTTACAAAAAATATGTACACAATATACTATTGTCATGCTGATAGAGATATATCTATAAGTAAAAGAAAACAGTTTTGGACTGTTCTTTCCCCCGCCGCTTAAACATTACGGCTCTATAGTTTCTGAATAGCGAAGATAGATGGCGTATAGGAACTTTCCTGTTTCCCCATAACTTTAAGGCGCGCAGAATGCACATATATAGCGGTGCGTCATCTATGTTAAAATTGTCTTATTGAGCCTGCTGCCTGGGCTTCTTACGCTATAACTGCCTCTGTGCGTGCTGTTCAATGTAAGCAATCGAAACTTGAAAGATTCCTTCATTGCATTGTCTTTCGTTTTACATTTAAAACTAGCTTGACATCATTGCCGATAATTTTAATTTGTGCCAAAATATCTGCAGATATACGAATGTAGAGTAGCGCAAATTGCATTACGACGTCGAGAGCTTCTCTATCCTGTGATGTAAGATTATCTAGAATAGATTATCTAGAATAGAAATTATATTAGAATGACTATACGTCCCTTTCACGAACTAGCATATTCCAGTGTAAAATCACAAAACTGTCCTACAGCGCACTAAAACATTCAGCTCGTCTTCCATCGAAGCAACGCAAACATCGTTCCTTCTCTTCTCTCGTCAGAAGAATTCCCGCATATACTTAACCCAAGACAGCATATTTCAAAAAAATCTCCAACAGTTCTAGCTCAAATTACACAAAAGCCAAAGAAAAGGTAGTGATGAGTAAATAATATAATACAAGAGAAGTCAGCCTCCCACAAATTCTAGAAAACTTCCGTGAGCCACACCTAGCGGAGCTCGAGATGAGGAAGTGCCACGAGCGAAGAGAGCGAATGAAGTGTGTATGTACAACAAGCAGTGTAGCAGCAGCACAGAAGAACCTGCTCACTCTCTCTCTCTCGGCAGACGGAGATAACAGTCGAGCAGCGAGGGTAAGGGAATCGAGGGTCCTCGAGAAGAGCGGATAATTAAATGTAGCGCTTTCCGCGTTTTCGAGCTAGTTCAAGCCTCTCCCCCCTTACCCTCTCGCGAAGGAAGAGAGGAGAGCTTCGCTTGCTCATTTCCAGCAATAACTGAAACTCGAGTACGCGCCGCCGCTGCTGCTACTGCTATTCCTCTCCTGCTTTCTCGAGTGCTTTCGCGCACTCCCTCTCCTCACCGCGATGCTCCCTTTGTGTCTCGGCGTTTCTTCGCGCGTCCTTGGCCAACTCTGTAGCTCCGCACAATGCCCTATACTACTACTGCTGTCCTGCCGAAATAAACTCTGTAAACCGAAAATCCTCGAGGTCGTGTACCTGTATTCTGTATAGTATAGTTTGCTCGAAAGTTTGCCCTGTAGTGGCTCCTTGGATCGCTTTGCTCTGGATGTCTACGCTTCTCAAATGTGTATAGTCTACGTTAGAGTCGAAGACGCCGAGAGATGCTATCATTGAGCGATGTGCACGCTCAAGTGGACTATCCAGCCTTGAGGTTTCTAGCCCTTAAAGAACCGCACAAATTTCCGGAACTACGACCTTGTTTGCGGCTTCAAATTTAGTTTGCCAGTTGCGTAACTATTCTCTATCCTTCTCTTCCGTTTTAACGTTGTCGAGTAGATTATTTATTCACAAGCAGCCACGTGTATACCGAAATCTACCAGTTTAAAAATTTACCGTATCGAAGCGCGCAGTCTCTGGTGAATCGATCATGCCGTATACTCGATACAACGAACACAGGCTCGAAACCAAACAAACCACCAGCGAAGCCACAGGAATATATGGAAGAACGTGGCTAGCAGAGGACGAGCTTTTTAAAGAGCAGCTGCGACACGGCCACACACATACATAGAGCATGGCCACATAACCATGCCGAGCGTAATGCACATAGAGAGTATAGAGAAACGAGGGAAGGGGACGAGCTACAGCAGCAGCAACGTCGTAGCGGCGTCAGTTTGACCGATGGATTCGCGACCGCAGCGGCCCATTGGACGCCGTAATTTCGGTGCGGCTGAGCTTCGTTTTCGACGAGAGAGAGAGAGCTCCATATAAACGTGCGGTTCCAGCGTGCGCGCTGCCGCTCTGTGGAGACGAGCGCGCAGAGGTTTCATCGACACACTCGTGGTTGAGTTAACTCTTCCGGGTCTTGGTTATAGGTGGACGCTACTGCTATCGTCGCTACTGCTGCTGATGCCTATCGCTACACCGACCAGTAGCTGGCTCTATCTAATTCTCGATCCATTAGGACTCGCCGTATATATAGAGGGACGTCTCTGATACCTTTCAAGACCGGGTCGCAAAGCAGAGCCTGTTAATATTATAATCGAGGCTTTCGCTTTCGAGTATTCGCCGAATGAAAAATTGCAATGCTTAACCAGAATTTAATTTCGAAGCTCCACGCATTCGGACCACAATGTTCCCGCAAGCGCAAGAGAGAGAGAGAGAGAGAAATAGAAGGCCGAGCAGAGCAATATATTAAAATGAATCAGTGCGCGGCCGCGGGGGAAAAGTGAAAAAGACTGAAAACAGTTTTCATTCATTTATTCATGCCGACGCTCTGGCTCACCTTTTTATTTTTCATTCTTGCCTGCGCACTACTCCCGCGCACACGCATACAGCTCTGCCTCGCTTCCACGGAGAAGAGTTTATGGTTTCGCGGCTCGAACCACGCAGCCATCAGTCACTGTCGTTTGGTGGCTCCCGGTACCGACTCGCGCGTAGCGAATATATTTTTCCCTTCTCTTCTCTTCTTTTTTTTTTGCTCGCGCTGATGCGTGTTGGCCAAACTCAAACATACCGTGGGGTCAATATGCATTCGCTCACTCGCGCGCGCGCGCGGAAAAGACGCGCCGGGAATATCTCTACGAGCAGCTGCCAAGAGCGATCGTCGCGTGATGAACGCCTTGCTGTAATGGTGTAACCGTTATGTGTACGTGTGTATATATACAAGGGTTGGCTCTGCGTTTAATGGCTCGCGCTGATGTTCGCGTCGTTGTGTTTGCAGATGGACGTGATGTTTGCCGATGTTGCCTTTTTCTTTAGAAGGTCGTCGGTGTTTCGAAGGCAGGAGATGCTGCTTTGCGTTTAGATTTATGCGATAAGAGGGAGTGTGTAAACAGCGCGAAAAAGCCATGGCGTAATTGCGATTTGAGAGACTGTTGTTTGGATAATAAACACGTTATTCGCGAATTAATACATGAGGTATAATCGGTGCAGAATTTACAAAATTTAAATTTCGACGGGAAGTATCTGTCAGACTGATCCAAGTATACCAGTTTCTGCGATATAGGTACAGCTAACATCGTTTCGCCAGCAACGCATCCGGTGTGAACTTACCGAATAGTCCGAAAATCCATCAACGCTTCAGGAATTACCGATTTCGCTAACTTCCGCGGTGCTTTGAATTTACGCGCCGATTATTCAAACCCGACCCCATATAACGTTTATTTACTCGAATGCGCGCCCTCGCACTATCGACGCAGAGCTGTCCATCCCAAGTAGTAATACGTGGATTGCGTCAGACCAACCGCATATATGCAAGCTTATTCGATAAAAAGCACACATAGTTACTGGTCATTCTCACTACGCAGCTCAATAATCCGTATTAGTATAATAGACGCTTTTTCGAATTCAAGATCTCCCGATATGCACGCGCGTATACATATAACCGTAAACAAACTGAACCTCTCACGCACAATCAGGCCAATCCGATGCTTCGCGCGCGCGCGCGCGCGTGGCGTAAATATATGTATGCACACATATTCTCGCAGCCTCCGCTTTCAATTATAACAGCAGTCGATTAAACAGTGCAGCCCGAAGCCGAACCGCGTTAATTCCCTTCCGAACACAATTAAATCGACCGCGAGCATCGCGCACGTTTACTCCCGGGATCGGCAGTGTTGTACTTTTCGTCTCGCATAAATAGCGTCTATTAGCTGTTCGTCATAGGAATATAAGCTTCGCGGAAGGTATAGGGGGGTCATTTGTTAGCGAATCAATACAAAACGGTGGTTCGCTCTGTGCAACTTGCGAAAAACATCCGATTTTACGCTACGGATCGAATGCCCTATGGCGGTGGACGAAAAGAGACAAACGCCGCCGGCCGAACGCTTTCCGATCTCTGTTTCGCGTTTTTTGAGTCTAGTTTGAGAATCCGGGTCGCCGCGTCTCTCTGACGGTATATATTCGTTGCTTTGTTTTGGATCGGATAGTTTTCACGAGTTTCAATATTTGAGCGGACGATTTTTTGCACTGATCGGTTTTATCATTCTATCGAGTTGTTTTGTACAGAAAAAGCTCTAAAACAACTTCATAGCAATAAAGTGTAAGAGAAAGAAAAATCGAAAACACGTATTCTACTCGCAGTGCACAGAATTACGCGATCGGGGCGTCAATTGAAGCGTCGTTCGTCGATGGCGCTCAGGGCATATCGTCCGCGCGTCCGTAGGTCTACATAAGAGTGAGCGATTCGCGGCCCCTGAGTGTCCTCCTTCCGAACGTTAAACTTCCTCCCTTGGGAAATAATAGGGAAGACGGCCGGTGCTTTCTCTCCTCTGGCCTTCGCCCAAGGAGTCAGTCGCGCACAGATATCGGATGCCAGAGAGTAGCGCGCGAGCGCAATCTCGCGAAAGCCTCTGCTTCTGCTACTGCTACACGTCTTCGGTAAGAGCGACAGTTCGACGGCAAATAATCGTCTTCCCTGGCTACTCTCTCTCTCTCTCTTTCTCTTATACTCGCGTGTGTATGTCCTTGCAACAGTCAAGTTTCTTCGCTGGCTATTTTTCTTCGTCTTCCAGTAGCGCGTTGCACTTTTTCCTCTTGGATTAGACTTTGTTTCACGACGACCTGTGCGTTTCTGAAGCTCTGTATGTGTGTGTGTGTGTGTTTGTAACGGAGCTTGTTTTTACGGCCGGCTATGGCTTTGAGCGAAGCACCGCGAGAGAGCTCAGTTTTATACTCATCCCGTACGCGGCGAACGTTCGCGTAAACTGTGTAAGCGCTTAGAAATTTACGTCCAGGAGTACTTGGCTCGATGCATATACAGGCTTGACGAAGATTTATTGAAAGCTCGGTAGGAGAACCAAGTATTTTCATGGGGCTTTTTCGATTGCGATATGTTGCGTAGTGAAGATTATGAATTTTGTTTGACGCGAACGCGGCAGATATAGGATTTACTGTGCTGGGGTGTGTAAAGTTAATTAATTCAGAGGGTGGTAAAGGTTGCCTTTGAATCCGCGGGTGTAACGTGAGATGATTTATACAGTATACTGCTTCAGCTATTCATCCAGCCGAGTTTTCAAAACTCGGGCTGTATCATGAATGGAAACGGAAAATACTTCACGCCGAGGCGCTCAATTCGCTAATTTAAACTGGGTTTATACGTTCAGCTTGAATCATACGAATTAACGGATGGACCATTACTCTCCATTAAATTAGTGCTGATTATTCTGCATAGAGCTCGCATTACTATACAGATCGAAATCCACTGCAGTGCATTCAAGAAACGTCTAATCTCAGCCCATCGCAACCCATCAATCTTCAGCTGTCCGCATAAAAGTCCCAAACTAAAAAAAAAAAAGTAAAAAACTAACTTTTGAGCAGCAAACTTTCCCTCAATCACGTCCAGACCGCGCACAGAGCCGGCTCACATGAATCTCCTACTCTCGCCCTGCAAGTCCTCCACACGCGGTCGCGGGACAGGCGCGGCGTGGCTGCAGCACGCGGCGTCGCGACGCCGACGGCTAACATCACACAGCTATACTCCTGATGCTTGCGCGCCTATGCTAATGTATATTTATGTATTAAACAGGCATTATTTATACACAACTGTGGCCTCTCTCTCTCACTTGCACACACGCTCGCGTATACATACACACAGACGGACTATCCTTCTCCGGGCGCGATGAATATGCATTGTTTAGCCTGGCAGTGGCGAGGTGTCGAGTGCAGACCCGTCGCTATCACTGCCTCATCAATCACACGCAGTCGTCCCGCAGCAAGCGCTCGTTCCCTCTCTCTCTTTCGGACGTCCCCCCTGTCCCTTCGTCTCTCTCTCTCTCTCTCTCTCTGCACACACACACACGTCACCTAAAAGCCACGATTTTGCAGTCCGCCCATGTCATCCCTCACCGGTCGTTGCCTCCTCCCTCTCAAACTGCTGCTGCTGCTGCCGTCCGCGCAATTGACACTAATTTACGTAATTTTTTTCCACCACGAGTTTCGAAGGGGGCCATATCGTATAACCAAGGCGCGGCTGGTGTTTTCTATTTTGTTTTGTCCCGCGCGTTATATAGCTATACTCTTTTTGTTCGGCACGGCTGCGCGTGTGTCGTATTCGCGCGATATAACTGCCGGGCTCTGTGTTATATACCGTGGCACACGAGAGCGATATTTAGCGATAGCGTTCGATAATTCCACGCTCGCTGCTGCTACTGCTACTGTTGCGGTGGCTCGATTGCAGTGGCGAGGCTCTATCATATCGTATTGTTGGAGATTGTTTGTCCGGATAGGCAGCTGCGCGAGAGCTAGGATTTGTCTATTGTAATGATTTTTCTTTTTGTTTTCCCGTAACGCTTTCTGTCTGTCTCTCTCTCTCTCTCTCTCTCTCTCTCTCTCTCTCTCCTAGCTGCTGTTATTTATACGTTCGTTTTGTTGTTCGCACCGTAAATAATATCTGCGATCGCTATGTGCGCCACCCGACACCACTGTTGTTATTTTCTGACAGAGAGATCAGACCTTTTTGGCCTGGATTTCTGTGGACCACGCGCGACGGATTTTGATGAATTTATTAGCGATTTTTAAACGGAAGCTTACAGCGGTATTGCTTAATGCAAGGTAAAAAGGATGTAAATGAAATGTCAAATTATGCACGATACGAGATGGTTTGTTTTGGCTTGGCTTCTGTGATGGTTCCTTTTTTTTATCAGTAGATTAAGCCGTAGTCGACAGACTTGAAAATCGTATCCACCTTAATAAATCAATAGTATGAGCGGCTCAACTATAGCAGCAGGCCCAACAAGGCAGTTTTGGCATAGTTAGCACACCACTATGTATGCCCCTTACGCGTCGATAGTGATGTAGGTTACGGTAAATGTGTCCATGCGCCACCTATCGTCATTAGCCATAAAGCTCGAAATTTTAAGCGGTGGGGAAAAGCCAGTCCAAAAATGATTTTCTTCCCATCTTCCATGACTCGTCGCTATTATAATTACAACCGATTCTACACACGATCGCATATACCACCAGCGTCACGGATCTTTCTTAAACTTACCTAAACGACTTCTCATAGACTTACAACACCCCGAAAGTTCCTTCCTTCTTTAAAAAAAAAAAAAAATCCCGTACCTCCCCAACCGGACGTAGTTCGAGCGTTTAAGCCGCGGAAGCATAAACGCCCGGCGCGAATAATCCCACCCCGCGCTCTTTCAAAAGCTCGCCGGCAGGCATGAGATAGCGCGCGCTCCTGGGAGATCGCGTGGCGCCGGCGGCTTCACAGGTGCAAAATTACGAGAAGATCGCGTGCTAAACGATACACCGCACCGACTTTCGCCGCCCTACGCTCCAACGGCATGCAAAACAGCGCAAATCGCGGCCATTACGCGCACACCTCGCTCCATCGATATACATCGGGTATGTACGCGAAAGGGAAAGAGAGAGAGAGAGAGAGAGAGAAGGTTCTGCCGATGCGTGTTTTACGCCTTTGCCGATTTGTCTATGTGGACCCTTCGTGCACCCGATACATATTCGGCTTTGATGCGATGATTCGGAAGAGGGAGTATGGGTTCTGATAAGAGTGGAATTGCGGAGGAAGTTGTTGAACGCTACTCGCACAATTTGCAACAAGCCGAAAACTCGCTGTAGCTTTTGTTATCGGCGATTTCAAGGGTTTTGACTATTGGAATAGTCGAGAGAGGTTTGAACGAGTTTTGAGAGGGCTTTGGTAGATTTTATCCCGTTGATTGTGGATTTTCTGTCTGGGTTGATATTAGCTGGGAATTTTTGGTAAAAAATAAATTTAGCGATTCGTTGAGAAGTATCTATTGATAGCTTGAGCTTTACGTCAGATCCATTACGAAACGATCGGAGAAATTGCGATCCTATTTCTTGAACTGCGGATCGCGTCGATTATCGTTAATTACTATTGGATATGTGCCAATCATGATTTTAACATTACTCTACAGTTAATGAGTTTCCGTTAGTCTATTTTCGTTTAAAAGCGAAATAATTAAAGGCCAATTGAACGACGCGAACGCGGTTCGCTGACATTTATTTTACACTGTGTATATACGTTTCTCGTGTTCAATTCAATATCTTTTTTCACACAGCATCGAAATTAAACATTGATTTACTACAAATTGATCAAACTCAAAAAAAATCAATTAAATTAAAATTAATCATCTTCGAAAAGAACGTAACTGATAACGTTCGCCGATAAGTGTAATTATAAAAAAACCAGAGCCGTTAACAAGAATTTATCGTCGCGACACTCAGCCTCGCGCCCTCTCTCAAACGACACAAAAAGGTCCAACACACAGAGAGAGCAGCGGCTGTAAGATCGAGAAAAAGTCAGCCCCCGGAGTCTATTGCAAGAAAGCCAAGTGACAAATGGAGCTCGCGTAGGAAGTGCAGTTGCTTATTGGTCCAAGGACTAGTGTCGCGCGCGTCTTCTCTCCCTTTCTCTCTCTCTCTCTTCCGCGAATAATCGCATTTCCTCGTCGTCTTTTTTCCGGCCACTGGCAGCGAGTATTGCACGCGGCGTACGGAAAAAGAAACAACAAACACGCTACGGGCCAGAAAGTGGCTGCTACAGCAGAGAGAGAGAGAGAGAGAGAGAGAGAGAGAGAGAGAATGGAAGTGCGCCGCGAAAGGGTACTGGACAGCATTTCGCGTATATATGTATGTAGGGAGCGCGCGATGCAAAATGAAATAAACATGGCACCTAACTGAAATCAGGAATGCGAAGTGGGCGGTAGTTTAAAACGATTCCCCGGTTGCTGCCGCCGCCGCCGTCGTTCGTACACCTCGGGCGTATACGACTCCCGACCCCCCTCCCGCGTGCCAAATAGTCGCATTCCAAACTTTTCTCTCTCCCTCTCCCTCTTTCTCTTCCAGAGCTTTCTCCGGGTTTTCGCTTTTTCATTTTCCCTACCCTTCGATGCATTTTGCGAGCTTTGTTTTTCGTTCGCCGGAGCTCGCGCTGGATAAAACGTATGTAGTGCTGATCTAATAATGTTTTTTTCGTATATGGCACACGGTAGCTGCGCGTATATACGAAGTTAGTAAATAAATGAAAAAGAAAGAAAACAGCTCGCATTGTTACTGAGCAAAATTTGTTATATCAGTGAGTGCTCGTTCGCGTATTGTTGCAATACTGTTCCGTCAAATGGAGACTTTTATCAGAATTGAAATTTTTATGGAAATTTTATGAGCGGGAACATTTTTTTACTATATATTTGGACTTGAAAAATAGTTCTGCCTTGGCGCGAATCTGCTATTTTACACCGTCTGAAGTGTGAAATATTTCAAAAGAAAAATTACTTAGTCAATTCAATATCAAATCTCAATTAGACATCCGTGCAAAAAAATGATTTAAAAAAATCCATTTGATCAATAAATATTTTACACAATAATCCAATATAACGATAGCATATACCTAAATAAATTCAAATTAAAAAGTTTGATTAAATCCACTCGTAGTTAATGAAACTGATTAAAAATTGTTTAAAATTCTTTCAATACCAGAGAGAAGCCGAGACGCGGAGTACAAAAGATATTCCATCTTCCTCCCGTTGGTCTCGTTTACTCGCTTTTTCCTCCTCCCTTGTACTCTCTATCTCTCTCTCTATTCTCTCCCTTTGCCTCTCGTTCGTCGTTCGCTCACCTCGGAGCTTTCGACGATGTTATCTCGTTACAGGAAGTTTCGCCGCGGAAACGCGCGTCGGCAAAACTTTCGTTGTTGCCAAACCTATGTCATGATTACAATTACGCGGTCAGCGCCCGATATTTCCTTCCTTTGTTTTTTTTTCTACCCTCCGACTGCCTCTCTTTCTCCTCGCCCTTTTCCCCTCGTACCCCCTTTTTAGTAGTTTGCGGCAAGCGCGAAAAGTTTGATTCTCACGCGCGCGTTCCGAAACCGTGTCCAGGGAATGAGTGAAAGAGAGAGAAAGGGTTGAAAGCGAGAGAAGTAAAATCGTGTACACTCGTGCACCAGCGCCGTTAACTCGTTATGGAGGTTTTTTCGTGAAATTCAATTAAAAGATAGCGCGAATTTAAGGGTTTATTCGTGCGTGCCAATTCGATTCGTTTGATTATTTAAAGCTCGCGCGCTGGACAGAGAGAGAGAGAGAGAGAGCTTTGCGGACTCGTGCCCGCGCGCGGACGCCTGTACGTCGCGCGGATTTAAATAACGCGCGCGTTAATTTTTAATATCGCCGAAGCGATTAAGCAATTTTCATGCTTATTTTTCGCTCTCGATCGGATTTGCGGGTGCTGTTAATCAACGCTTTGAACGATTTCTTTTTTTTAAATCTGGAATGTTGACTAACCTCAAAGAGATTTCCACGTGATTCTCGCTGATGGAAGAACTGGTAGGTTGACGATCAAATACTTCTTCTTCAGTGGCACAATATTCTTTTTTTATTTTGTTGTCGAAACACACTTCACCTTCTTGGATACGGAAACTCTGATAGTTTTTTTTTTTAATCACTGTTGGGTTACAACTCGACGACGCTTTGAATTCGATTATTTGAACAGCCGTCAAATTTCTGATTTCAATAAAAGTTCTCCAATCCGGTACCACATCTTGACCCGATGGCTCACGTGTTCAACCGATTTTCCAAACCCTCAAAGCAATCGCTCAGCTCGTGATACTCAACAAATTTCAGAATCGTCAGTTCTCAAAAAATTTCACCACTTACAGCTCCGAAATTTTCCACCAACAAAGAGGTTTGGTAACCGATCGGCCAAACGAAAAAAAAAATCGGCACCAATCAGTCCAACAGCAGCAGCAGCAGCGATAACTCGTCAAGCACTCGAGCACGTGATAGGCTGATCTGCGATCCTGTGCATAAACCGTTAGTTGTTCAACTCACGTTCGTCGATCGAGCACGTCGTGACGCTCGTGATCGCGTGGCGTCGCGTGCGACGTCCCGTCGGAAACTGCCTCGCGCTCGTATGGACACCCCACTTCTTGGTCAGAGTCGCTCTCACAGGGGCGGTGGGAATACGACGTCGACGCGCGACGTCGCTCCGCCTTCCAGAGGCGCGCGCCGCACTAGCAGCCCCGCCGATATTTCTACACGCGGAGGAGGCTCGTCGGTGAGAGAGGACCAAAGAGACTGAGAGAGAGAGAGAGAGAGAGAAGAGAGTCTTGGGGTGTGAGCTGCAACACGATTCAGCTGTCTGCGTAGAGTCTGAGTTGGTACCAAGAGCCGGAGTGAGAATCGTTGAAGGGATGTTGGATTGTATTTTGGCGCATGTTGATGAGATGGTTCTGGGTCACGTCGAGTCGAGTGCGAGCTCGAGGAGGATGCATAATTATGTGTTTATAGAATATTAATGGAAAATGTAATGCTCGAGTACAGCGACACGGTTGGCATGCAAAAAGGTAATCCCAGGGATCTATTTAAAATATGCATCAGTACATATTTAATGTGCAGAATTTTAATATGATTGTATGTCAGCAGAGATTTTCGGGACACTGGATTTGTAAAATAAAAATGGAGATGACGGATTGAGTAAAATAATTCATTTGTTCGTGCAATTTGAATACTCTAACAAAAATTAGCAGAAGTTGCACGATAAATAATTATCCAAGTGGAATCTACATTTCCGATATTAGTTTAAAAACGACAACATCACAATGCTCTTTGCCAGACAAGCGAAATATTAATAATTCTATATAGAAAAGTTGAAGTTTGCGTAGCTCTAATAAAGTTACGATTGCCAGCTACATTGTTTTTTCCCTTGATACCGTTGTCCGGCACAACTTGACCGTAACTACTCGTTTGCAGGTTTTCCTATTATGGAGGTTTTAAAAGTGCTCGTTGTCGTATACAACGCAATTGTTTTTGGTGAGATTTTTCTATTTGATAGAATCTTTAAGCAGTTTTAGACGACACTGCTCAGACTGCTTTTATAATAATCAACATTTAAACTGCACAAACCACCATCACAGAGTATCGACTATACTTCAAAGTCTTAAAAACCGCTTAACCTACTAATATCCGAAAATGAACAGGAAGTCGACGTCGCTGTCTCTAATGCACTACCTCTTCCCGACACCTCGAATCCACCAAATTCGAAGCCGGCAACACAGCCTTCGCTGCTAATCACTGATGACTCGGACGTCAGTTTACGTTAACGAGCTTTGTAACGGCATTACTTAGGTAACACTACCACGGACGAGAGCAAATGGAAAGAGCCTCGGCAGATTCATCGACGAGATGTAACTCCAGAGAGAGAGAGAGAGAAGACAAGGCAGGCAAGTTCTCTCTCCTCCAGTAGCGGCGGATAATATTTGAGATGTCGAAGCAAGTGCTAACGGGGTGACACTGGGCGTGCTGTGCCGGAAGTTGAGGTTGGGTTAAGTAAGTGGTTAAGAGGTTAAGAGGTACGGCCCCCGGTGTTCCGCGCCGGTAATGGAATAAAAACACTCGACCTCGATGTCTCGGCTTTCCCCGTACCAGTGCGCTTACTCGAGGACCCTTCGCCACTTTCTTCTTATACGTCCACCTCGTCTCGACGCCGTCGTACGCGCAAGCTCTTTTCTCTCTCACACACACATTCGCCTCCGTCTATCTAGCTTTTTATCTTGCTCACCGCTTCCTTTTTTCTCTCCCTCGCGTATACCTTCGGCAGAGGCCTCTTTTTTCACCGCGAGCCGACACTTAATAATGACGCTTTGAATTTTTCATGAGACACCCCCGCGATCGGATTCTAATCGCTCATTTTCAAGACTGTCTTTATTGATTTCCAACGGGGTGCAAGCACACTGCGGCATTTAAAAATTCGAATATTCATAAATCCAAGCGCTCGCATTTTTACATTCGCACTTTATTCGCCCGGCAGCTCGCGTCCAATATCTCTCCGGTATAGCGTAAATCGCAGCGCAATATCGTCGAAAAAAATACAAGCTCGAAAAAGCGTTAATTATCCGCTAGTTTCACATATTACGCGCGATGACTGAAATAGCGCCCGCCGCCAAGACTCGCAGGATACAGCGCGGCCCGATAAAGGATAGAAAAACACGCGCACGCGGGCGTATAATAAATTCGCGTGAGCTATATACGACCCGGGCATTTTGGCCTAGAAAGCTCCGATAACGCAGAATCTGAGCGAATAAAGGACCGAGGCAGGGATCGGTTGGGGCCGATAGCGGTCAGAGAGAGAGAGAGAGAGAGAGAGAGAGAGAGAGAGCTACTGGTGCTCGCGCGTTTTTGATGCGCGCCGCGCGCGCGTGTTTATGTTAATGCAATTTTGCGCGGAGGGAGGAACGCTCCAGCCTGAAATAACGACTATGCCAGAGATAAATCGTTTCCGCGCGCGCAAGCT
Organism: Pteromalus puparum; assembly: GCA_012977825.3. Classification (NCBI taxonomy): domain Eukaryota; kingdom Metazoa; phylum Arthropoda; class Insecta; order Hymenoptera; family Pteromalidae; genus Pteromalus; species Pteromalus puparum. The sequence continues at coordinate 59,636,451 of CM053168.1, forward strand.
CGATGTATATATGCGCACACGTTGCCTATCCGTCTATATCTCTTGCGGTGTGTGTTATATGCGCGCACGAGGCTGATGCGGTGCACTTTTGAGCGGACAATTTGCACATGGCGAGAGAGCATTAGACTCGACGTTATGCTAGGGTTAAATGGGTTCATATATGCGGGGGTGGACTGATGGTATTATGTGCGAGGGGTAAGCACGCTGTGGATGCTTTCGCGGTTTATCTTGTACAAAGTTGTGCGGCTGATTGGGTTGCGGTAAGAAAATACAATGTTTGATGCGAAGGAGGTGTTTTTCTTTTGCCGATGGTGATATTGGCTTCCGATGCTCAATTTGTGTGTTCGAGTATAGTACACTGTCGAGTTGGATAATACGTACAACTGTCGGATCGAGTTTTGCACTTACGTCGCTGTGTGCATAAGTGAGCGAGTGGATGGTGTTGCGTTTCATCTGTTATTATTGTAGCTGAGTGGTTGGAGGTAACTTTATTACTTATCTGTTTATCGAGAATTTAATCAACGATAATAATCGGAATCAATAACGAGGAAAATTGAACGACTTAATTCGATGCGAGTCCAGGCAAGAAATGAAATCCTGGAAGAAGAAGAGATACAAAAAAACAAAGGGAGAACGTGCCCTAACAGATAAAAAGAAACTATACGACACGTAAACAATAAGAGAAAATGGAAAAGGTTCTCGGCAGAGACACCACTCGTTTCCTTCACACACACATACACACACACATACACACACACACACACACACACACCCGTACCCTGTCCAAAAGTGCGAGAAATCGCTCGAATTTCGGCGTATAGCTGTACACAGAGCCACAACAGCGAAAATTTCTCGCGAGCCGGAGGGGGAATGGAAAATCGCGCCGATCTCCAGGGAGGGCATATACACAAGCTGCTGGTGCTGCAGGTTCGCGGCTACGGCGTCTCTCTCTCTCACTCGCGCCTCCTCAGCTCAAATATTCCACCCCGTAATCGAAATGCATATATACATGAGGTTGAGTGGTGTTGATATGCGACGAGTGTATATCCTGCGAGCGCGAGGGAGTAGGCGGTAGATAGGTATTTCGAGACGTCGAGGAGGTGGAGAGAGAGAGAGAGAGAGAGAGAGAGAGAGCTTCTGCTGCTGCTACTGCCGTGGAGACAGCGACGAGGAGGACCGTGAAAGCGCGTGAAGGAGGAAGAGTAGGAGGAAAACAAGGGTCGATGGAGCCAAGAAGTGGAAAGAGGCGCGCAAGCTCGTACGTTTTGGCCCGGCGAACAAATTTCCATTAGCCGACCGAGTGGAGAACGCGACTCGCGAGAGCCACGACTATATGGCTTTTGTACTCGCGGCAATCAACTCGAGCAATGCGCAAGAAGTGGCAAAGTGTCGTCCGTTATAACGCGTAATTTTCTTTGAGCTTGTATGTGTTGGATTTAATCAGTTATGCGGAATTTTGTTTTGGAAGGGAATTAAGTTTTTTCGAAAAGACTTCTTTGAAGCTGTAGTAAGTTGATACTTAAAATTGTATGCAGTGCAGTAAAACACTTTTAAATGAAAGTGTGCATTCATCGCGGGGTAGAAAAGCTTCTCAAAAACTTTTTTAATGAAGTTTTAATTGCGAATACTTCTAATAACTCACTGGTTTTTAGGATTTAAAAAATTTGAGATGAATTCGAATACCATAAAATTGGTTTTTTATAAGAAAACCGTCGAACTCCAACACAATTCTCTTTTTTCCAAATAATAACATTCGCGCTCGCTAGATTTCCGTTTGTTTTCCAAAACAATACAGTTGAATTTCGGGGAACAAACCAGCGAACAAGCAAAAAACTAGCACAAAAAAAAGCTCTCAGCTTATAAAATCAGCGCAGGCCGCGTTCGCAGCGAACTAGAGAAAGCTCGCAGCCTCAGGCGGTGTGCAGTAGCGCAGCGGCCAGCTAGAGCACGCTGCGGAGAACGGAAACGATATTAAAATCGATGTAGGCAACAGATGTGCGAAGATAGCTTTATGGTGGACGCGCGCGAGCGGGCCAATAACGAAAATCATTAAATTAGCACGTATATATAAGAGAGAGAGAGAGAGAGAGAGAGAGAGAGAAAGCTCAAGCGCGCCTGGTTTCCTCTCTTTCTCTCCGTCCGCGTGGCGTATTAACGAGGCGATAATTTCATTATGAGAGCGAGCCGCGGCGCTTATGCAAAAAGCCGCCGGCGTGACTCGACTGCAGATGCAGCTGCGCTCTACTAGCTCGGTAGCCTTATCTCGTGCGCTCCTGATTCGCTCGTACTTTCTTGGGGCTGCTGTTGCTGGAGGACTGACGCTTTCGCACCTCTTCGGGATTATGGCGTCGCCCTTTGCTGAGGTCGTTGGGACGTATTTTTGAATTAATGAACTTTGGATTATTTTAGTGCTCATGCATGCTGCTTTGGAGGTTCATATTTTAGATTTCTATATATTATGTATGTAGAACGAATATAAAGTTATAATATAACATATTTAATTACATAATTTTCGCATAACTACTTCAATATCTACAAATGAATCCATTATGATGCAGTATTCCTGCGAAATTATTATTACAAACATATTCCCAGTATAAAATCACACATATTAGTTGCCTGTCACGATTCAAAGGAAAATAAAATGATCCGATGAAGTTACATTTCACCTGATCCGATTTCGGCGAATATATCCAGTCAATACGTACACGCCTCCTGTAATTCCGAATAAAAACAAATGATGATAGAATAATTAGAGGTAAAAGTATTCCATTACGAGCAAAAAAAAACAGCTAATTTTGTCGCGATGCAAAAAAGAAAGCGAAAGGTAAAAAAAGAGGGGATATGCGCTCTCCGATCTGGTATATATGTTTGTTTGCTTATGTGCGCAGAAGAGAGAGGACACAAAGGAGTAATTTTTCCTTGAAAGCGAACGTGCTGCACAACCGGTTCGCGACATTTAGCGCAACACACTGACACATGCACATCCAACATCCCAAAGAAAGACAACGCCCTGTGTGAGCGCCTTTGGCGTTTTGAGTGCTTTTTTTATTGTTATGTGTTTTCTTCTTTTATACGTCATGATAATAATTATATTTAATCAAGAGGAAGCTTCTTATTTGTCTCATTATTCGCAATCAGGATAAATGAAGCATTTACTGAATATATGATGTGTACGTGATATTTGTCTCTGATGTTAATTAAATTTGATATTATCCGAGCAAAGTAGAGTTCAACAGTTACACGCTTTTCGTATACGACATTCAGCTATCCCATACAAGAAAAATCGACCCAAAGTTTAATGCTCCATCGCACCCGAAGTATTCGCACGCTAATTTTCAACGTCTACGACTCTCCGTACACTGGAAAAAAAAGAACGACGACGAAGCCGGAGGAAGCAATTCGCTCGTATAACGGCTGCGCTCGAAGAAGAGACGAATCGCGCGAGCTTCCTTTATTTATCGGTCGAATTTCCCTCGTCTCCTCGGCTCTTTCTCTCTCTTCCTCTCGCGTATATACTTAACGGCTCGCTCAATTTCCCGGGCGCGTGCATATCCTTCAAAAAGTTGGCCTCGTAAAAAGGAGCCGCGCGCGGTCCGATCCGCTCGTGCGCGCGAGAGAAGGAGAGAGTGAGAGAGAGTCTCGCGGGGAAACTTCCCTCTCTCTCCCTCTTGGGTATCTCTAGCTAGACCGGAGACGACGCGGTGCGAAACGTGAATCGCCTGGATACGGCGCGCTTCTCCCCCGCGTGCGGGACTGAGAGAGGTTACAGAGTGATTTAAACGACTCGGAATATCAAATTGAAAGAACTCCGCAACTTGGACCATTCATAAGGACAGGCTCGACTTCCTTTTACTTAGTGCCTTTTATCTATCTTCCGTTTTATCTCTCTTCTGTGATCTCTTTTCTCTCTCTCTCTCTCTCTCTCTCTCTCTCTCTCTCTCTCTCTCTCTCTCCCTCTCTTATATTCGCGTCTCTTCTCCGCGCAGCTTCTTTCTCACCCTATGCTCTGTTACTTTTATTGCGCGATATGTTGAACATTCATTTTGATAAGGGTCTTTGCCCGACACCTCGAGGACGTGTTTTAGCTCGCTTTTGTGTACGGCTATGTAGACTCCAATTGTGTTTTGGGGGATATTCGTCAAATTTATTTTTGTTTCTAACAAGTTTGACGTATTATTGCCGCGTGTGTATGAATAATAAAAGAATACGTGATATAGATCAACGTTTATTCACGACTTATTTACGCTCGTAGACGGACATTTGAAATTTTAATGCTGTTAATATTTGATTTATTCACGCTGGCATGAATCTCGCACGCCTGTATTGCAGTGGGATTAGGGATAAGGATGAAAATACACTCAGAGATTATGTTTTGAAATATAGAGTGTATAGTTTATTTGAAAAAACACAAAAAATGATTTCCTGTGCCACATAGCACTTTTACTGCTCATCCTCGGTATCAGAAGACTGAGTGAGCAGCTTCATGCTCACAGGTAACTGCGGTATCCATAACCTAGTCCGCGGTTGTAGTATCCGCCGTATCCAGCCCCGTAACCGTAGCCACTGTAAGCCAGAGGTGCAGCACCGTAGCCGTAGCTGTAGCCGCTGCTGTAGCCGAGTGGATAGCTGCTGTAGCCAAGTGGTTCGGCACAGACAAAGGCCACGAGGGCGGCGGCGATGAGAAGCTTGAAGAGCATGTTGAGTTAGTTTGACTATCGACTGTTCGGTATCGACTGATGACTTGGAAGAAGAGTCCGACGTCTTTTATACGCTGCTGAAAATTTGGAAAAATTCAAATAATATGACGAGAGAACTGGAAACGACTAGCAACTAAACGAGAAGATTTCAAGATTTGTACCGAAGGTCAGGACGAGTTTAAGGCTCTGGGAGTGTCTACATGTAGAGAATTTAATAGAGATCTTGGAAAGTTCAGGGTCGGTGAAGGGTTTGCCACGCAGCTTGCGCGTAGCGTTGCTTGTTTTGCGAGAGGAATTTAATGGATCAACTCGATACTCGAAGTTGGAGAAGCTATCTCAAATCTAATGACACGACCATTTATAGCGCGTTAAACAACGTTCAGGAGAAGCAAGCAGCGAGGCGCTGTTAACATCGATTACAGATTTCATTTTATTATGGTCGATAAATCTAAGTCAACTGCCTGAAAATTAGTGCTATGTATCGTGTGTACTGGAAATCTGTTTGACTTTAGAAAAAAAAAATACGCCTTGAAAAAGAAAGTCGAAGCCAATCATAAATCTTTTAAATGATCGGATATCGACAAAGTTATTTTTGATCTAGAAATTTTGGTAAGTAGATTTGCTAATTTGGTTTGTAAGTCTCGACAGGAAATAAACCGATTTTGCTTGATGCGATTTTGTTGTCTGAATAATTATAAGTTCCATGCTGGTAGAATTATTTGAAGTTTCGCGATCAAAATAATAATTGATTTGAGCTAAATCGGATTTTCAGACATATTTTAATTTAAATTTCAGAATAACATCTTCGCCATTATTTAGTAATCGTTCCTATAATATAACAGGATAAACGTTTGCTTTTCAAATTATTGATAACGACTTACTAACTAATAATATCTGGAATTATCGAATAATTTGCAACATTTGTATTATTTAAAATATTCAAACATCAAGATCTATACATATGTTTGTTCCAGTTGTAAGTAAATAAATAAGTCAACGCGTTTAGGTATTGAAATAGATTTTGCTTAATACACTTGGATTGCTTCTTCATAATAGATTTCGAAATTATTGATTTGCTTAAAGGTATAATTTAAATGCTTAATTATTACTTTATATTCAGTTATAGAAAAAAATAATACTGATTTTCATTGCTAGAGCCATTTTGAGGAAGAAAGCGCAAGGTGAAGGTAATAAAAATAGATTATATTTATGAGAAAATGAATGATGTTTTATTTTTTATTGAGTAAATTTTCACACATCGTCTCCAACAATTTCAACAGTTATTCGATGTTCAACAACGCCATTGACGTCCTCCTACCGACAGACTGTGCGGATTCACTCGTCATAGATGAATGGATGCTGGGATGGAGATCATGAAGTTCTAGTAGATGTAGGGAGAAGCAATACGGCTAGCATAGCCATATCCGTAGTTGTAGCCAATAGCCGGAGCACTGTAAGCGCTGTAAGCCACAGGAGCACCAGCGATGTATGAGCTTGGGTAGGTGGCCAGGTAGCCGGGCTTGGCAACGGCTGCAGCGAAAGCCAGGACGGCGGCGAAGACAAAGAGTTTGAAGAACATGGTGAGTGACTATCTGTAGATTCGAAGATCGACTGATGCAGATGGCCTGGCTTCTGGCTCTTTTATACAAGAGGACGATGTCGCGTGCATCTTCTTTTTACGAGACTGCATCGATTAAAGTGAAAAAGGGGTTTGTGGAATATTGCGATTTAATATCCAAGGTCGGCGAGTAGTGCATTTAACAGAACGCTCGAAGGATTTCTTTGGTCTGGAGTTATTATATTTAATGCATAGGTTTGATAATGTATGTGCTATTGTTGTTTTACAGAATTCGACGTTTTTTCTATTCATTTTTATGTATATGAAGAACTGGTTTTGAAAGATGCCCAAGCAACAAAACGTTGTGATGCGCTGCTTATGCGATTACACGTCCTTGAAAAAAACTTTTGAAATTTGAAAATTAACTACCGCGGTTAAAGTATCGATGGAAACTCGTCAATAGAAGATGAAAAATATACACACTCTCTCTTTCCCACCTGTCTCGGTAACTTGATGTATGTATATGCGAGCCGTTATACGGAGCAGTTAATGCTGATGGCCTCGGTACCGGGATGTGCTTTTTTTCTCAGCGTATTCTTCCGGGTCGTATATTCCTCCGTCCACTCCCTCGCACGTATAAAAGGCCCAAGCCACTTTGTAGCGGCATCAGTCGATCTTCGAATCAACAGATACTCACTCACCATGATCTGCAAACTCTTCGTCTTCGCCGCCGTCCTGGCTTTCGCCGCTGCCTCAGCCAAGCCCGGCTTCCTCGCCACCGCTCCAATCGCCACCACCTACGCCGCCCCGGCTTTGGCCTACAGCAACCCAGCTCTGGCCTACAGCGCCCCAGCTCTAGCTTACAGCGCCCCAGCCATCGGCTACAGCGCCGCCCCAGCCTTCGGTTATGGCATTGGTCTCCGCAGCTTCGGTTATGGATACCCATCGTTCGGCTACGCTCGCAGTTTCCACTACTAGATGACACTTTGAAGATGATGTGAAAAAACACCTATACATATTTATCCAGCGTAAAATCCGCACTAAGAAAAAGATACACTACAATCTACAATTTAGAAATCCGGATTCAGTCTCAAATCTTGCCGTTTTCTCCGATGACTTGTCGAATTGTTGTCCCGTACCTGATGTGCTCTGTCTAAAAGTACGAATTAGCAGAGGATTCCATAATTTTAGTCATAGACTGCCAGTGTTATCAAAGGCAAGTCTACGCAACAATTTGATGATAAAATTCGAGAGAACATCAATTGTATCAATATGACATGCAGAGTTTTTTTCTGTGAATAAATACTAATACATTTCAACACAATCAATATTTTATTCTTTTACACTCCGATCCTATGAAATACGCATAGAAATTAGAAGGCCGATAATCGCCGAAGATCGCCCCATAAGCAAACCCCAGGAACACTCGATTAACGAGGTCTGGTGCGAGGCGATATTTCGAGCTCTTAGAAGTAGACCTGCCAGACTTACACCCCGGATTTTCGTCATTTTTCCGTCCTCAACAAGCCTACGCAGCTTAGATTAATGCTGAACCCCGCCAGGGTATCAAAAAAGCCCGAAGAGTCAAGTACAAATATACGCGATTTTCGAGATCCCGTTTCGAGGCGATATTTCGGGCCCATAGGAGGGGCAGCGCTGGGACTTTTTGGTAATCCGAATTGCCAATTATTAAATGGGTGATACAAATAATTTATTTCATAATTAAAATATATTAAATTCAATGATTCAAGATAGGGTTTTTAATATAATAATAATATCAATAAATTGAAAAAAAGAAATTCAAATAAAGTTGACTAAATCAAAAGTAGGGCTAGAATTAAGTAAATGATAATAATAAAGAGTCATTGTGGAAAAATTAACGGTTTTTATTTTACAAGTTTGAAGTTAGATATTACAAAGAATCCTCTTATCAAACAGTAGCAAGTCAAAATGGTTCATGACTACAGATTTCACTTTGTAGTGATAAAGTATACGTATTTTATTAAATTGACATGGCTTTTGGTGGTGTGTTTTTTACAAATTTAGTCCAAGATTTATGTGCACGTTTTTCTCCGACGTTGTTGGAAATTTGGCAGTGACTACTTTTCAGTAGAAAGCTGGAGCGTAACCGTATCCCAAACCGTATCCGCGGAAGCCTAATCCATAGCCGTAAGCTGGGGCACTGTAGGCCAGGGCTGGGCTGCTGTAGGCCAAAGCTGGGGCGGAGTAGGTGGTGGCGATCGGAGCGGCGGCGATGAAGCCGGGCTTAGCTGAGGCAGCGGCGAAGGCCAGGACGGCGGCGAAGACGAAAAGTTTGAAGAACATGGTGAGTGAGTATCTGTTGATTCAAAGATCGACTGATGCTGCTACAAAGTATCTGCGCCCTTTTATACGCGCGAAAGAGTGGGTGAACGCGGAAGAGTGTGATGAACATATGCAGTTGCCAGTCAGGGTCAGCGGCAATAATGACTCAATCCTATAATCAGACAAAAAGGAAACAAGCTGTACAGCTGTTATAACTATACACGTTTAAGTTATACCCGAATTTTGATATTTTTTTTCTTCTAGTTTTACTTATACTCATGAAAATATTGTCTAATCACATTATATCTACATAAAAACTATTTTAAAAATATTGCATGCATTGGCATGTATGAATGAACTACGAAATAAATCAAATTAGCTAAATCTCAAAAACAAGCAATTTTTAATTAGTTATAGGTATATTAGAATATATATCAGCTGCAGTTATGGCATGAGCAACCCAAGTAGCAATCTCAACAAGTAAATTTTCGCATAAATAATAATACACAGCAGGATTATAAAAAAATATTCATATTTATTTTTTGAAAAACGTTTACATCATTTCTCGACAATTGAGTTCTGTAACACCCACTTATTATTTACATTGGATGCAAGAAGAAAGACTTTACGTTTTACAATCTTAGAACGGCAAAATCTTCTAATATCCGTGACCGTAGCCAAGACCGCTGTATCCACCAGCGTAGCCAAGACCGCTATAGCCGATAGCAGCGGTGCGAGGAATTCCAGAGTATCCCAGACCAGCGCCGTATCCACCGTAGCTGGCGCCGTAAGCCAGAGCGGGAGCAGCAGCAGCATAGCCCAGTCCAGAGCTGTAGCCGAGTCCTCCGTAGCCAAGTCCGCTCCGGAGGCCGATGCCAGCACCATAGCCGTAGCCGAGTCCGCTCCTGAGACCGATGCCAGCGCCGTAACCGTAGCCGGCACCGTAAGCCAGAGCTGGTCCAGCGGCGATAGGGGCAATTGGAGCAGCGATGGGGGCAATCGGAGCAGCGATGGCAGCGCCACCGAGGTATCCGGGTTTAGGGCTGGCCGAAGCGAAAGCTACGAGAGCGGAGATAACCAGGAGTTTGCCAATCATGGTGCTGGTGAGCTGATGTGGGAACTTTGGGTTGAAGGAGTGTTCGAAGATCGACTGATACCAATGCAGTGCTGCGGTCACTTTTTATACTGGAAATTGGGTGAGCTGCGACATTGTGCGAAAAAGTTGTTTGCGCTTCAAAAGGATTGGCATTGAAAGAGGCGCTTATTTTTGAAGGTCGATAAGCAATTCGCTTCTTTATTTCATTTCACAACTTAAGTGACAACGTTCACATTTTATTTATATTAATTGCCATCATAAAATTATCAATGGATGAATAATTTTTTTCTATATAATTTTCAAAATCCAGCTCTATAACAATCGAAATTAAAAAAAAACCTGTAACTCGGTTCTAGTTTAGTACTAAAATAGAATCATAGTTACAAATGCAACAATTTCAATTAAGGGATTAGGAGGTAGGTTACTGAAATAATCATCGATAATAATATGGTTTATGTGAAAAAGTAGCGATCTTTATTCTACCTAAAAAGTCAATTGCTCAGAATGACGTCCTTAGTTGTTCTTAATCGTAGTTCGTGTTGATACATATTTAGTCGAACGATCATTTGACATTGACTAAAACAACGAGGTAGTACAAATGCAGATTGTCAAGTGTTCTTCATTTACCATGTTTCTTCGATGTTGTTAGAAATAGTCAATAATTTAGCCGTGACTACTTATTAGTAGAAAGCTGGAGCGTAACCGTATCCCAGACCATAGCCGCGGAAGCCTAATCCATAGCCGTAAGCTGGGGCACTGTAGGCCAGGGCTGGGCTGCTGTAGGCCAAAGCCGGGGCGGCGTAGGTGGTGGCGATTGGAGCGGCGGCGAGGAAGCCGGGCTTGGCTGAGGCAGCGGCGAAAGCCAGGACAGCGGCGAAGACGAAGAGTTTGAAGAACATGGTGAATGAGTATCTGTTGATTCGAAGATCGACTGATGCTGCTGCAGAGTAGCTTCGCCCTTTTATACGTGCGAGGGAGTGAATGAATGCGGAAGCGAAACGTGTCGAACAACATCCCGTTTCGAAGGTTGTCTTGAAAATAAAGGGACCTGTATCATGCACCGAAGAGTGACGGATGTTTAAAAATTCTTACTACTTTTGCGGGTAAAAAAGAATTTTCTGTATAAGCATTTATTTTTAATAGCTTAGATCAATGTTATGATCAACACAATACGAAGCTGCGGCTAAAATTGTTGTATTTATAAGTTAGTGGGCATAGTCCTAATCTTCTAAAACTATCTCTAAACCTCGTTGATGTTTGTTAAAGGCAGTGGTCAAACTGATGTAAGGCATGCTGCCAATTACTATATAATACTAATATTTTCTGTTGAAAAATATATGCTACTTTTTTAGACAATTAAGCTTTTAGTTCAAACATATTACTGTTAGAAATTGTGCAGTTTTATTAAACTAGTGTACACGTATGTGCATTTTAATTAGAAATCTTAAATAACGATTGGATTTAATATATATTACACTATAGAGATCCCGGTTTACTGGTCCGGTAAGAAGCTCTGACAGAGGAAGGTGCCGAATCTTCTGTATGTATAAATTTAAATTTGAAAACAGCTAAAACAGCTTTTATGTAATTAGGTGATTTTTTATTTTTTACAAATTCGAATAACTTGTTACCCGACCAGTCATTTTAAATAAACCGCAACGCTTAGATTAAAGCCCTTTCTCTTCTACTTTAATTTTAGTGGTTTATAATTCACAAATCTCATATCTGATCATTAGATACAGATATATATATACTTGTCAATAATGACTATTTGTGCTGTTTTTTTCCAATCAGCATTTGATCATCCGAATAATCCACGATACAGTAGATTTTATATTACAGTGCGTGAAAATTTAATAAAATTTAGTAGTAAAATTTTTAATCTAAAAATCAATCGTTTTAAAGCCAATATGCACTGTATATACAACTTATTTGATATACAATGATCGAATAGTGGATGTTTTCATAGAATTGATCGAATTATAGTGTTCTGATTTTCTAAACGTTATATTCAACAATGAAAGTATATTATAAAATCCTACTGGTTATATCGTTCCTGAATTTCTCATTTACTGAATAATATTTGTACTTATTAAAAATGGAGGTATAAGGGTAATATATTAATAAAGTAAATAAGACTGAATATTTGATATTAGAAAAGTTGTTTTATTTCATAAAAACGCCTTCTGCATCACAGGTGTATGATAACATGTACGTCGCTCAATCCACAGACTGTCGATCATCGAACCGCCTTTGGAAATTTCTTGTAAATTTCATACAGAATATATATATACACATGTAGACATCATTCATGAGCATCTGTTTAGTAGAATCCACGAGCATAACCGTATGGGTATCCAAAACCGTAGCTACGGCCAAGTCCGTATCCGTAAGCCGAGCCGTAACCGAAGGCTGGTGCGCTGTAGCCGATAGCTGGGGCGCTGTAGGCCAGAGCTGGGCTGCTGTAGGCCAAAGCTGGGGCGGCGTAGGTGGCAGCGATCGGAGCACTGGCGAGGAAGCCGGGCTTGGCCGAGGCGGCGGCGAAGGCCAGGACGGCAGCGAAGATGAAGAGTTTGCAGAACATGGTGTGTGAGTGTCGGTTGATTCGAAGATCGACTGATGCCTTTCCGAGAGCTGATAGATCTTATATACCCGTGTTCGAAAAAATAGCGGAGATCCGTGATGACAACTTAACGTTTTTTTTTTTCAAGGTCGGCTGCAAAATGCCGCATGCGATTCCGCATTGTGTGGCTGCGAGGTCACCTTGCGTTGGAAACTTTTTACTAAAAAGAAATGTTTCATACATTGCGCTTACGTACCTTTCTCTTTTCGCAGGTGAAGCACTTAAGTTCAACGTACTTTTCTTTCGATGCCTTTTTTAGCACGAATATGCTGTAGATAGCATTTATATCTTGGGTTGTATACCTATATAAAGAATAAACGCATTGTCGGACATCATCGTACTTCCCATAAATATTCAACGTCATTACTACGTCATCAGATGCATTTATATTATAGCGTATTTTTATATATTATAAATTTGTCAAAAATTTTCTTGACAACAGCTTTTTTGCGTTCACATTACATGAATGTTGATCACATTTAGTGACGTACTGTCAAACATCAGTATCGAGAATCATTGTTCTTGCATTTAGAACTGATATCAACTCAGTTTAAGCATTTATTTGATGCAGTGGTACTAGTTTATAGATCTTCGAAGAAAGACCGATAGCCCATGTTTATCAAACATACTTCACTATACAGCATCGCCCAGTGGTGATACTCAATCTTTAGCGACTCGTTTCGCTTACAGCTAGTATTTCAAGGAATCATGACGTCAGGAAAATCAACATTTTCGGACATAGTTAGGCTACATTTACAACATCTGATTACTTCAAATAATTATTATGTGCTTATAAATGCTTGAGGTATTTTAAGGGTCTTGATTTGTAGTTTAAACTTTTAGTAATATTTTTAACAAAATCATTAATTTGAATAATATACTACTACTTAGAGATTTTGAAATGAAAATGTGTTCTTTGAGAAAATTATAGTCGATTTAAAAGTATCAATACTAAGGGCTAAAGGTAAAGGGAGTAGATGCATAGTAAACATAAGAGTTATAAAAAATATTCTTTTTATTGTGCAAAATATTGTTACATCACAAATCATTTATAACCATTGCCTGACATTCTTTAGCTGGCTTTTCTTTATTCATAATAAAAACACTGACTAGTATCTTGAAGCTTATATGGATGTTCTTTCAGACAATGTTACAACTATATCGGCTTATTCATCCTGACTGATACGTACAATATTACAGTAACTTCTTGTGTAAATTGTACATACAAAGAAAGACTATACATTTTACAATCTACGGATGAAAAAGAGCTTTTTCCACTCTACGTCTACCATCCAGCAGCGTAGCCAAGACCGCTGTAGCCACCAGCGTATCCAAGACCACCGTGGCCAGCAGCGTATCCAAGACCGCTGTAGCCGCTAGCGTAGCCAAGGCCGCTACTGTAGCCGATGGCAGCAGTACGAGCGATTCCGGAGTATCCCAGACCAGCACCGTATCCACCGTAGCCGGCACTGTAAGCCACGGCGGGAGCAGCAGCAGCATATCCCAGACCAGAGCTGTGGCCGAGCCCTCCGTAGCCAAGTCCGCTCCTGAGGCCAATGCCAGCGCCGTAGCCAGCGCCGTAGCCAGCGCCGTAGCCGTAGCCGGCACCGTAAGCCAGAGCTGGTCCAGCGGCGATTGTGGCGATGGGAGCAGCAGCGATAGGGGCAATCGGAGCAGCGATGGCGGCACCGCCGAGGTATCCTGGCTTAGGGCTGGCCGAAGTGAAAGCCACGAGGGCGGAGACAACCAGGAGTTTGCCGAACATGTTGCAAGTGGTGCTGGTGAGCTGATGTGGATACTTTGAACTGTTCGAAGATCGACTGATGCTGATGCAGCGCTGCGAAGAGTTTTTATACTCGAGATCAAGAGGACCCATGACATCGCGCGAAAAAGTTGTTTACGAAGGTCGATGAGTAAATTCTCTTGTTTACTGCCCTCCGCGCACTGACCAAATATCTCAATGAATCTGGACCTTTCTCTTTCCTGGCCTGACGTGTGTTGTAACAGTTGTTGATAATCGAAGATGTATGGTTATTCCGCAAAATTCATCACTTGCGTGCATTATTACTCAACCCCACTTCTTTTACTAAATACAATTTTTAAAATATCAAAAAGATTACTTTTTACAAATATTTGGAAAAACAACCAACTATTGCAACGACTGTATCTTCGTTATCGTAATAGCATAATATCGAAGAATAACATTCAATCGCCTGTTTCAAAATTTTATCACTTTTTGCAATAGTTTATCCTTGGTTATTGTGAAGGAGAATCCAAAATTAGAAGCAGAACAATAAGATTTAAAAAATTACGCCTTCCTTGATACAAGCAGCTTTTGTTTCTACTTTCTATATTTTATTCATACTATGATAGTAATTGAATATTTGTTTATGATAATTGTGAGACATATATTTAGTGCAAGGCAGATTTAAGTCCTCCAATTTTATTGCTTTAAAACCAATATGTAGGAAAATGTCATGTATAGGCCAAGAGGGTAAACACTTGTTATGCATTTACACCAACACCATCTGTGTGTAGAAGTGTTTGATCCTAACAGTGTTACTCCACTTCCAAAGAGACCTGTCCCTCCTCTCTGTTCCCGCATTCGACAAAGCTCTTGCACCTATGCGTAGGGAAAATTTCCCACTAAAAACCTACACCCGCAACAGTTCGGTGCCTAAGTTCTTTTCCTAGCCAATCACAGAGGGATGAATTCTCACATTTGTTCCTACTAGAAATCGAACCTACGACCACTTTAGCAAACACGTATGTTGTAATAGTTAACCAAATGAGATATACTTTCGCTTTTAATCATCGTACATTACAAGTACACAAAGATTATTTGTGAAAAATATTTCATTATCTTGATTTCTATCATTTTCAAAACGCACACATATTATGAACATCAGATACTGTGTTGGAATTTTGCTAACCCAATTTATCCCACGTAAATATAGTTAAAGCACGAGCGGTCTAAGCAGCAGTAGCAGCATGGCCAGCAAGGCTGTTTTGGCAGA
Source organism: Pteromalus puparum (assembly GCA_012977825.3). Taxonomy (NCBI): domain Eukaryota; kingdom Metazoa; phylum Arthropoda; class Insecta; order Hymenoptera; family Pteromalidae; genus Pteromalus; species Pteromalus puparum. Next base: position 59,651,749 of record CM053168.1, read on the forward strand.
GGTGGCATACCGCTATATATGCAGTGTGCGCGTGCAAAAGTGATGAGAGAAATAGCAAAGTTCCTTCGCGCCCCCTATCTTTGCTAGCCGGAGACTATTGAAAAGATGAAGCTATGAGGAAAAGGTCAGTCCAAAATGATTCTCTTTTAAGGCAACACGCTGCCCCTTAAGGTGGCGGATGAACCGAAAATCTATATCGTGAAATAATTTCTTCGTGCCTCAAAAAAAACTAATAAACAAAATCCTAAAACTTTTTGCTTTTATTAGAAAAATTTTGAAGCAAAAAGATTACGATTGAATCAAAAGGAATCTATTCGAATCAACATGATTTTAATTTTGGGTCCTAATTTAAGATTATTTCCTCTTGGAACAAGAGGACATTTTTCTCCGTGATGTAGTAAAAATTAATTAATTAACATTATAAATTAGCAATCGTTAAGCAATTATAGATTAGATTTAGTATTTTTTATAAATCAAAAATGCCATCTGCTAATTATATTTTCTCACGAAATCTGTTCAAAATGTTCTGTCAGCTGCCACTTTAAATAAAAAATGCATTTGAGATACTTAACACTAGGGCAAAGGGGATGTAATAAAATTAAAACATATTTATAAAAAAGTAAGATCCTTTATTTCATATAAAGTTCTATGCGCTGTTGTGTACTACAACTCAATAAACTGAGCAGTGCCATGTCAAGATCTTTCCTGGCAACTGCCGATTTATTGAATAATAGTGGTAACTGGAAAATTCGTGTATATACACAGTCGAGTGAAGAACTAGATAATCCAGAAGTCGGCAGTTTAGTAGTAGCCGAGACCGCTGTATCCACCAGCGTAGCCAAGACCGCCGTAGCCGCTGTAGCCGATGGCGCTTCTGAAGCCAAGACCAGCACCGTATCCGTAGCCAGCACCGTAAGCCAGAGCAGGAGCAGCAGCAGCATAGCCAAGTCCGGCGCTGTAGCCGAGTCCGCTCCTAAGGCCGATGCCAGCGCCGTAGCCGTAGCCAAGTCCGCTCCTGAGGCCAATGCCAGCACCGTAGCCGTAGCCGGCACCGTAAGCCAGAGCTGGTGCAGCGGCGATGGTGGCGATGGGAGCAGCAGCGATGGGGGCAATCGGAGCAGCAATGGCAGCGCCACCGAGGTATCCGGGCTTAGGGGCGGCCGAAGCGAAAGCCACTAGGGCGGAGATAACCAGGAGTTTGCCGAACATGGTGCTTGTTGTGGGTTGAGAGGACTTCGGACTGTTCGAAGATCGACTGATACTGACACTGAGCTCGCGACGCTTTTTATACGTGAAGCGAAAGAAAGAACGCTCTTGGAGAATAATATTGAAAACGTTAATTTCATATAAGGTTGTCAACCTTAACGACGCTTTAATGCAAACTTCTGCGGCTTCTTGCCTTGTCCGAAGGTCGATGCACATTCAAATTGAGAGTATTACCGGTCATCATAATGAGATTATCGAACCATGCGCGCACAATCGACTGACACGCCTTTCACTTTTTTCGGGTATGTGCAGTGCGGTAACGGTATAAGGAAGTGTCTGACCTTGAACGATTTTAGCCGTGCATACAAGATCAGTTCACGAGAGGCGTATGTTATTCGATTCTTTGCAATTCTTTTTTGCGAGCCTTTATTTACATCGGTGTATATTTATAACTAGATGTATTTTTTACGCTAAAACTCGTGTTTATGCTGATTTGAAAAGATGACATGATAAAGATAAAAAAATACTGCTTTCTATGATTATTGAGTTACTCTCCCTCCAAATTAAAATGAAACGCTGTATAAATATAAAAACACAGTTAAAAAACTAATCTTTTGATTAACGTTAGAATTTTGTACGGGTGTATTCATAATCGCAAGTATAATATATGCCTTGTGGATTTCGCCAAACCTTATCTGATCAAACTGTACGCCTACATTCAGCTATATAATATAAGTCGGCCATGGGCTTCTTGTGTAAAGTGGTTCGAAATACAGGAACTACACTATTCCTCAATTGTTCCTGCATTTATTTCATGTACTTTCAGAAGGTCACACGTGCAGCTTATCAAAAAAAATCTTCGTCACGTGCGGTATAAAAGACTTCGAAAGCTCAAAAGCTGCATCAGTCGATCTCCGAATCCACAGATACTAACTCACCATCATGTTCTTCAAACTCTTCGTCTTCGCCGTTGTCCTGGTGGCATTTGCCTGTGCTAACCCAGAGCCACAACCAGGTTACGCAGCTGGTCTCGGCTACGGTGCTCGTAGCTTTGGATACGGCGGTTTTGGAGCTCGCACCATCGGCTACGGTGGATACGCCGGCGGATATCCCGGATACGGCGGATATGGCCGTGGAATTGGATTCGCGGGACGCGGTTTCTACGGTTAATCATTAAAAACTGTACCGATAAAAGAAACTATTTAACTTGAAGAGATGGACCATCAACATTTGCGACTTCATCTTTTTAGATGAAACACACACCCATAATAGCAATATTTAATTTGTTTTTATGCAAATAAAAAGCAGTTTTTCAAATTTATTGTATTTCAATATATCCTCTGCCTCTTTTTTAACAATCTATTATATTAAAACGGAAATGATAAAAGTTTTCAATAATTTGAACATTTTTCAGATAACTTTAAAATGCTAGATCTTATTCTTAAGTTATTTCGTATCATTATTTTATAAAGTATCTATTAGAAGCTCAAATCACGTATTGATCCGTTATTGCTTGATATTTTACTGGTTAAGAAACAACCAATGAAAGGAATATTTAAATTTCGTTGAGCAACAATATTTATTTATTACTAGACCCTCCGTCGTAGCTCGTCTCCCGATCAAGGTACCCTGTTCTACATAGCGGTACTCGATTCCTATAGTTTTTCATAATCAAAGGGCCATAAATTATTTACAAAACCTACAGAACAAAAGAGTAAGCAATAATCTAAGTCCGTAACATTGGCACGCCTGATCTCTAACCCGAGTCTAATAAATATGTAAAGATTTTGAAATAGAAGTAAGTATTTTTATGAACTACTATCGGAGGGATTTAAAAATAGTAAAATAGTATCATTCATTACGGTGTAAAAAAATATAATTTATTCATGGCATTGTGAACTTGTTTACAAAAGAAAAAGTCCAAAATATGTGAAGACGTATGTTTCCAGATGGAATGGAATTCTTTAGGCCAAATTATTTGTTAAGGTTTCAGTCGCTTTAACCGTAGAATCCAAATCCACGGCCATATCCGCCGTATCCGGCATATCCGCCGTATCCGGCATATCCGCCGGCGTATCCACCATAGCCGATGGTACGAGCTCCAATTCCGCCGTATCCAAAGCTACGAGCACCGTAGCCGAGACCAGCAGCGTAACCTGGTTGTGGCTCTGGGTTGGCGCAGACGAATGCCACCAGGACAACGGCGAATACGAAGAGTTTGAAGAACATGGTGAGTTAGTATCTGTGGATTCGGAGATCGACTGATGCAGCTTTCGAGCTTCCACGGTCTTTTATACCGCACGTGAGGAAGATTTTTTTCGAAAACCCTCACGTGTGACCTCGTGAGCACGTGAGCACTAATGTATACAATTGTTGTATTTTTTGAAGTAAGACACTTCCCGTATTATGTGAGTAACCCTCTTAAGTGGATTCGTGACTACTTTCGAGGAAGAACCGGTCCAGATTCAAGCTTATCTGATACACTTGTAATAACTCTTTACGATACGTTCACACCGATTAATACAAGCATCTGATCTATGCATAACAAATTATAAATTACTCACACTAGAAAAGTTTGATAACAATCACAGCTGAAATTCTATGATGAAAGCTCATACATCTATTTTAAAGACTAACCGAGAAGTAACAAGATTTCTTAACAAGAAGTACCGACACTTGCGGATATGCAACCGGTTTCCTGGACAAAAATAAATATCCTTTCTGGTCACTTTTCAGGATATAAGTAGGGAATTGCCGACTGATACTGCTAGTGTTTATGTTTACATTATAGCTTAAAAGGTCACACGTGCAGCTCATCGAAAAAAATCTTCCTCACGTGCGGTATAAAAGACCGTGGAAGCTCGAAAGCTGCATCAGTCGATCTCCGAATCAACAGATACTAACTCACCATGTTCTTCAAACTCTTCGTCTTCGCTGTTGTCCTGGTGGCTTTGGCTTACGCTAGCCCAGTCCCAGAACCAGGCTACGCTGCCGCAGGTCTTGGTTACGGTGCCCGCAGCTTCGGCTATGGAGGAATTGGAGCTCGCACTATTGGCTTCGGTGGATATAATGGTGGATACGCCGGATATGGTGGATACGGCCGTGGATTTGGATTCTACGGTTAGATCGACTAGATCTTCAAAAAAATATCTAAATTTAATAATTCCATTTAGATCTGGAATTATGCACTATCGCATACGTGTTTTGTAAATATGACTGTCCTAAAATAAACAAACTATATATTTTTATACGAATTCGCACTGTCTAATTCTTAGGTCTACTCTTCATCCCTATATTCTCCAATATATTTATTTAGATTTGCAGACCAAGCTCGGTATCGCTGAGTTTCTTTATTTTCGTATGCTACGACGTTTTACATACGCTTGTTAAAAATATAAACGCACCGTTAAGCCGCATCAAGGCTGGGAACAATCTCCTCGATGCTGAAGTAATGACCCGGTCTCGTTAGCGCCACACTACCAAGACGGGAAAAGATACATATACAATATTCACGAGTTCGCATTTAAACATTATTCTTCAAGAACAACATGTATTGAGCACAGCTTTGCAATCGATAGCCTCCTTGCATGAAAGATGGTATCGGATACATATCTAATGCAAGCGTTTCCTTGCCCTTCCAGTAAGATAATTATCGCTTTCAAAAAATTGCCATAATAGGATATTTTGAAACCTTAATTCCAAAATAAAATAATACTGCGTTTCAAACCTTTATTCTTTTTTAAAATTCCCAATTAAACTTTGTCTCAAGTATGATCGTCAATAAAGGCAGCTGATTAAAATTGGAATTCCAGTAGAGTGTCGTAGTTCATTCGCAAGATTCACCTCCTTATCCCTGCCATATTCCATAGGTTTGAGAAGTTTCATCGAAACTCCTAGTCGACATTGATTGTCATCAAGTTAAGTGTTGGAGTCTGGTGCAAACTTGTCATTCAGTTACGCTAATTAAATTTCTTTCGTTCCGCTTTGACGGGTGAACAGCTGCTTTCTTGTTATACCCTTCAAGCCTTTCGGACAATTATTTGCCACTTTTCCTATCGCTTTAAAATATTCGCCAAAATTACTACTTATTCAAATACTACTACCTCGCATCATCATGCATGACTTGGTATCAGCGTTTCCAGCAAGTCGTGAGAAAAAAAAATCAATCGAAACCCAGAGCAACGGCAGAATGAAAAAGTCCCGAGCAGAACAGGGGGACAAACCGACATTAAAAGAAAAGCGCGACAAAAAAGAGGAGGCCGTCCAAGCAACAAGATAAAAGGACGGAAAGCAGCGGCGCGGCAGCGGCAAGATGAACGAGGCAGAGGAGAAAAAGGCTCGCGGGCAAAATAGCCTCGGAAGAGGGAGTATTTGTATTGGAAGGGTGAAATCGAGCCCGGCATTCCTGCCGCCGACACGCGAATGCGCGCAAGAGAGAGAGAGCAAGCGAAGGCAGAAGCGAGACTGATGTTCCTTCCAGCTCTCAGCGCGGCTGCCTCGAGCTGTAAAGAGGCTGTCGTGACGTCGAGCTGGCTTGGTATCCGGAATGGATTACGGAATCAGATCGAATCCAGATAGAAGCGCCGACTATAGGGGGGGGGGGGGGGGGCTTTTTTGAGAAAAACAGAGGGGCCCCGGAGCCCGCGC